>OU015746.1:28148828-28208410 GCA_907169655.1 Acomys percivali
TCTCTCTCTCTCTCTCTCTCTCTCTCTCTCTCTCTCTCTCTCTCTCTCTCTCTCTCTCTCTCTCTCTTAGACACATGACACCATGACACTGCCCTTGGCTCACACACAGGGTCTGCACTTGCTCCTCATGCTTTCGTGGCAAGCACTTTAGTAACTAAGCCATCTTTTTTAGTTAAAACTTCTGTTGTTATGATAAAAGCAACACAACCCAAGCAACTTGGGGGAGAACGGAGTTTATTACCTCTTACAGCCTATGGGACATTATCCAGGAAAGTCATGGCAGGACCTCAAGACAGAAACCTGAAGGATTAGTGAAGATGGTATTGAGAAGTGCTCCTCGGTGGCTGGCTCAACCTGCTTTCATATAGCTTCCAGAACTACCAGCCTAGATGTAGCATCGCCTACAATGAGTTGGGCCTGCCCACATCAGTCATCTACAAAGAAAAGAAATGACCTTGTCCACAGGGCATTATCTCAGGTGAGGCTCCCTCTTCCCACATGAGTATTGCTTGGGTCAAGTTGATTTAAAAATAGCCATCGCACCAGCTCCAAAACCTCTCTTCATGTGTTGCTCTGTTTTATGGATACTCTAAAATGGAGTGTCTGGGGCCAAGGGTTGTTGCATCACTAAAAGCTGGACACAGAAGCATGGTGCCTGTCTTAGACCTCTTCACTTCTCATATTGCCGATACACAAGAGCCACCCATAAGAAGTGGCTAAACTTGATCGTGTACTTCTGTGCACTGATTTTAGTGGAGAAAATTGTCTTGTCAACATAGTCTTTAAAGGCACGAAATACAATGAAAACTTTGGGGTTAAACTCGTTAGGATTGGTGTCCACAGGGTGTTCTTTAATATATTTCTCTGTATTCACTCATGTGAATTATTTTGTCCAGTTATCTATAAGCTTGTGGAACTAGAGGGTTGTTCTTTGCCACATCTCAGGGTAAGCTCTAGCCTGCTGACTCCACCTTTTCCAGTCCACGTGGCATAATTGATCTCAGGAGCCCTGATTTTCTTCGCCTGTATATGGATTTCGGTTAGAAAAGTTACAGCTGGCTGGCGTAGATGAGCTTATATCCCTCTTTCCTTTAACTCCCTCCTGACATCTACCCACTTTTTCAACAACCTTCATACTTTGTCTATCAATAATTTATCTTTATGAAGAAAACGACAAAAAGTAGTTGTGGTCTCACTACATACAACAGCATCTCAGATGCCCATTTGTTTATATTTGAGAAAGACACGGACATAAACCTCAAGGAAGCTGTGGTCCCATGGGAAAACAGAATCAGAATAAATATTTATAAAACAATATAATGGAGTATAGAAATCTCAGCCATAACAGCAGTATGCCCAAATCTTATCAAAATGGTACCCAAAGCAAAGGCAGAAGAATAAGAGACTCACCTGTTTGTTTGTTTGTTTGTTTTAAATCTGTATTGTACCTCCCTAAATACACTGACTAGAAAAAGCACAGAAAATGAACTCAGGGGTTTCTGTCTTCCAAACTGGATTTTCAAATACTTTTCCCTCTCTACAATATTTCAAAATGGAAATTGCCTCACCGCTACAAAATAAAAGTTACCACACACCTTCCTGTCTCAGCAAATTTTGCTGGGAAGTTACTCAGTTCTGAATAATATTAGTGCATGCATTTTTCCTTTTAATGAAAAAGCACACTGGATAGCTCGATACAAGCTTTCCCCAAAGAACTGAATTATTGTAGTTCAGCGACAAACTGTTATTATGTGTGGTTTTTTTTTCTCTAAATGAGTTCATTAAAACTCAAGTGATGTGAAGTTCTACATCTTTCCCACAGTGCTCTCCTATGTTCACCTAGCAATTTCAGTGTTAACTATACAGAAAATAACAACTAATTTGAGTCTCAGTTCTGTCCTTTGAAGAGTGAGAATAGAGTTAGCTTTGTAAGAATGATTCTGAATATTAAAAATTTTAGGAATGGTTTAAGAATTCAAATGGTCACTACTGACATTTCCCAACACAATTAAAAAATAAACTGAGGTGTGCATAATTTCTCTATTTTTAGTCTAGGGGAGGAAATAGATCAAGTCACATGAAAATAAATTCATAAAACAGAGAACGCAAGAAGTAAAGTATACAGACATTTGATTATTTTCCCTTTGTAAGTGAGACCCTAAAGGCACAGAGAAACACGTGTATTTCTTGATATCAGTGAATAATAACTATGGTTGTATCTGTGTGAACCAGGGTATTCTGTTTCCATAGCTTGTTCTCTTTAATCACCATAGGAGGGTTTATTTTCAGATAATATTCTACATATTACACAAATATTGTCTTTCCATCCTGCACACTGTCCTGTGTCTCAGATGTAATTATAGTCCCCATCTGATCTTATAAACAGACAAGAAGCCAGGCAGGGGTGGTGCATGCCTTTAATCCCAGCACTTGGGAGGCTGAGGCAGGTGGATTGCTATGAGTTCGAGGCCAGTCTGGTCTACATGAGCGAGTCCAGGACAGTCAAAGCTACATAGAGAAACCCTGTCTTGAAAAACCAAAAAACCCCAACAAACAAAAAACAAAAACAAAACAAAAACAGATAAGAAGAATAAGACCAAACATCCCTCTAGGCAATTGTAAATCCAAGTGTGCTGACTGAAGGTATTGCCTAAACTCTTTATGCTTAATATAAAGTGATATGCTGTCATCACCTTCATGTCTATGATATTCAGTCAATACTGATGATTTACTCATGACAAATTATATATGCACACACATACACACACATATGTTTGCTAGCATTTGTTCTGTTTCAGGGTGGTGAGGTCAGAATCTACAGATTATACAAGAGGATCAGTTAGATCTCCATGGCCTGCAGTTGGTTCCCCTGTGTAAGGAGAAATGGACCTTCAGCACTCCAGGAAACCTTCTAGGACCTTGAGTCCAGGCTCAGTGACAAGGTGATCTCGCATTTAATCCTCTGTCTTCTCCTCCTACCTGAGTGGAGCTATAAGGAACTAACCTTGCATAGTATGTCTTACTTTCTTAGTCTGTAGAAACATCAAGCAGAGGGACCAATGGTAATACTGCATAGCCGCTTGTAGGTGTTGTTATAAAAGTAACACTCAACAGTCAGCCCAACTGCTGGCACACAGTAAACATCTAAGTGATATGGAAAAGAACCCTTACATTCTACTCATATGAGACTGATTAGGAAGGAATTAGGGCTCTGATAAATCAATGAATGTCTGTTAGTGATTTGGTGATAAAGGTGCTCCAATGCTTACTGGTTTGCAGTATTTCTGTGCCATAGTTTTGAAGATGTCTATATAAATTCCTAGAGAACCCATTAAAAATAGCACTGACTCTTTCTTGGCTGCTGAACGATTGCTGCCATGGTAAACAAAGCAGGAACAATCTAGACTAAGAAGTTCGTGACTAACCATCTACTTCAGAAGGAACAAGTGGCCAGTGAAGGCCATCACTCTGGGAAGGCCACAGTATCAAAGACAGAATTTGGGAAAAGCTAGCCAATATGTACAAAACTGCTGTAAACTTCGTAATTACATTTGAACTCTAAACCTATTTTGCTGGTCACAAAACATCCAACTACAGCACCCAAAAACGTGCAAGATATGGCCTTCATGAGGAAAACAAAACAAAACAAAACAAAACAAAACAAAACAAGAAAAACCAAAACAAAATACAACAAAAGCAACTCTAGAAAACAATGAAAGGAACTCAAGAACTGAATGAAGAAGTCAGCAGGCCCAAGAAGGCCATCCTTAGTGCTGACACAAAGTGACACAGAGACAGTAGAAGTAGTAATATTCTGTGGTAACTTGATCTGCTACAATGGCACAAAACTCCAAGGACAGAAACAACAAATTGTAGAAACTTCAAGTCAGTAAATACTGCAAAATATTGCCTATAATGAATATAAAAATGTCTAAAATTAAAATTTGTTGACTATACTTTGTCATTGCCAAATCTTACAGGGCAAGACGGCGCAGAGGTTCACTCATCTTCTGTTTCTTCTGAGGCTACTGTAGAATTGATTAGAATTTAATCTTCTTGATGGGAAACCCCATGGACAATTATCTAATGCTATTCTAGGACCCTGAAGTTAAGATGCCCCAGCTAATTTATCTTGGCTTCTTTTGAAATGTTGGCTTGCACAAAAGCTCCCCCTGCAGCTGCTGAATGAGATACCAAGATTTATTTTATTTGATTTTATTTATTTATTTATTTTTTGCCTTTAAAACCCCTTGTTCTACGTTGCCAGTGCTGCACTTGGGTCCTGAATACCTGCGTGTAGTCCCAGCTGACTGCAATAAAGTTGACTGGAAACTGTATCTGAGTGGTCATCTCTTGTGGGTTCCCAGTAATTCCCACCCTTCCCCACATCCTTGTGTATTTACAGTTAGACTTTTTGTTTCTCGTACAAAGCCAAGATGAGATATTTCTGCCTCTCGCTTGATATCTGATGACTCTTGTCTTTTGGTAACATCCATCTGTAGCCATGCAAACTTTTTGATTTGCTTCAGTTTCATGGGGACCTGTCTCTTTAAATGTGACATTTCATGTGTTTAAGTCTTTCATTTAGAGAAAAGCACACCAAAAGTTCAGGAGTATTCTAAATTAGTAACCGATCTCACCAATGCATTTTGTTTGTTGGTTTGCTTTACCTACAGGAAAGAATCAATTATTTGACCTATAGTACCAATCTCACCAATCATTAGTTTTCCTAAGAAAAGCCCTGTTTGAGAAGTAAGTTTACCAGAAACCCCAATACGGCTTCTCTTGTGTGACTCAGATTCACATAGTTCTTCTTTGAGACTCAAAGTTTTACACTAAAGTACTGGCCACAAATAAGTTTTCCACAAATAAAAGACACACCTGGCCTAAAAATAATTCGGTAAAAATTTCTCACTATTTCTGATTTTCCTCATAATATAGAAATGTCATCCATTCACTCATTCCATGATTTTATACATACATATATGTATACATATATATGGGATTTATTATAATGGCTTACAGGCTGTAATCCAACCAGCCCAACAATGGCCGTCTACCAATGGAAGGTCCAAGAATCCAGTCGTTGTTCAGTTCATAAGACTATATGTCTCATTTTGTCTTCAGCGTATGGCAAAAATACCTAAGAAGCAGGCTCTAATGCTAGTGGAGGAATGGACTTGTCAGTGAGACAAGAACAAGCAGGCAAAGACAGCAAGCTTCCTTCTTCCATCACCTTTATATAGGTTACCAGCAGAAGGTGAGGCCCACAATAAAGATGGATCTTCCCACCTCAGAAGATAAGGATTAAAAGTGGGCCTGCCCACTTTAAATAATTTAATATAATAATTTAATTCAGGTAGAAGTAAAACCCTCACAGTTGAACCAAGGCACTTGGGTTTTAGTTATTTTTAGATGTAGCTGAGTTAACAAGCAAAAGTATCCATCCCGGGAAGATATCTGGATCGCATCAGCCAGCCAACCGGCCTCTACACCCAGTGAGAGACCATGCCTCAGAAATGTGGAGGATGCTAGGGAAAAACAAATGGACTACCCCCTGCTCCCCCCATGTGCACATGCACACACACACACACACACACACACACACACACACACACACACACATGCACTTTCACACACAACATAGGCATGCAGGCAGATTCACACTCATTATGCACAAACCTAACAAACACATAGGTACACAGAGCACACATGTACCCATACATATAAGCATACACAGAAAAGAAAAAAAATCTCACTTGAGTATATTATCATAACACTAAACTATTGACACGATGCAGGAACGAATGTCAAGACATGACGTCATGAAACAACAGTCTAGATATTGTTCAGTAGAGATGTCCCATATCTGCATTATTGTGGTTTAATGTAACATATTCCCTATAAAGTCATGGGATAAAACTCTTGGACCCAACTGGTTGTGCATTTTTGGAAATTTGTGGACCCTTGAAGGAAGAGTCTGACTGGAGGAAGTGAAGTAATGTGGGGGGAGAGGGGGCATCTGGAAGTTTGAGTCAGTTCTCTGTTTCCTGGCTGTGAACACAAAGCAACCAGCTGCTTCTTGCTTTTGATGCCATGCTTTTCTTCCAATGATGGAATAGATCCCCCTCAAGCTGTAAGCCAAAACAACCCCATTCCCCTTTGACTCACTTCTTGTCAGGTATTGGGCCAGAGATACAAACTAATACACACAAGAGTAGTACAACAAAGGAATGCTATAGTGTCTGCGGAGTGACTGGAATTATGATGTGTACTGTTGAAAGAGCACAGCAGAGGGCATTCAGGAAGAGAAGAGGTGCCTGACACTAGTTCTTATAGACTTCAGTGAGTATAGAGCCGATTAGGAGAGAAAACTGGGGCTAGAGGAGCAAGAAAACTATAAATGGGTATCTACACCTCTAAGATGTCCTAATACCTCTGGTATCAGTACAAAATCACCTCTAATGGTCTACTGAGACCTGTGCCTGGATCTTCATTTAAGGTAGAACTGTTGACAAGATTAGACAAAACTTCCATCCAAAATTCATGAGCAATGTGAATCAGAGGAAGTCCTTCTCTCGATAAAATAAAATTCCATCCATGGCTGCAAAGGTGTTTGCAAGAATTATAAATGAGGAGCTGGAGAAATGGCTCAGTGGTTCAGAACACCTGCTGCTCTTCCAGAAAATTCATGTTTTGTTCATAGCACCCACACTGTGGCTCGCAACCATCAGTAACTTCACTTTTCAGGAGATCTGAGGTCTTCTTTTGACCCTCGTGGGCAATACATGCACATAGTTCACAGATATACATGCAGGCAAAGTACACATAAAAATATAAAAATTTTAAAAAGAAATGGACAAGAATTACAAATGAGATTGGAAACCAAGAAAGAAGATGATTTCTGTCTCCAGAGATTAGGACATTTAATTTTTAAAAGTGGTTTATTGCAGGATATGAGTGCAAAATTGGCTCATTTTTTTGTTATTGCAATTGTCCTAAATGTAAATACACAATACTTTCTAGACTAAAAACAATTGGTTTTGGGTAAAGGCCATGATAACCTTCCTTTAGGGTTATGGCTTCCTCTTTCCATGGTGTTAGACATAGAGAGTCATTTTCTGGTGTTATGAAAACTGAAAGATGTATAAAACTTACAAACTTAACCTTCATATATGGTGGACTCTTGCAACTAAATGTCTCCAATCATAGAAAAATAAGACAGTAAGCAAACAGGAGACATAGGCAATGGAGAAATTCTGTCAGAATTTTATCTCAGTTTCTTTCAAGACTTAATCCTCTTTACTAGCAGAGACTCAACACATTCTTTATGTTTAAGCCAGTCCAAGCAGAACTTTTGTTTGATACAAATAAAATTCTCAATATATCAAATAGCTAAGATAGTGTCTATTGAGAGTACACTTCTATACACGGGCTGCTTTATCCATAGTAGTACAAGAAGTCTGGCATTCATTTTTGATGCCTATACTACATGTAAGAATCCACAGATCCATATAGGCAATCTTGTACTGACACCATAGATATGCGTGAGAACCCTGATTCTCATGTGACTCCTGATTCTCGGGATCTGTTTACCCTCTTTTTAGTGTCCTTATCACATGCACACCTACTTTTTAAAAATATTTTATTAATTTACTCATATTACATCTTAATTGTTATCCCATCCCTTGTATCCTCCCATTCCTCTCTCCCTCCCGCTTTCCCCTACTCCCCTCCCCTATGACTGTGACTGAGGGGGACCTCCTCCCCCTGTATATGCTCATAGGGTATCAAGTCTTTTCTTGGTAGCCTGATATCCTTCCTCTGAGTGCCACCAGGCCTCCCCATCAAGAGTACATGGTCAAATATGGGGAACCAGAGTCCATGTGAAAGTCAGACCCCACTCTCCACTCAACTGTGGAGAATGCCCTGTCCATTGGCTAGATCTGGGTAGGGGTTCAATGTTTTCTGCATGTATTGTCCTTGGCTGGTGCCATAGTTTGAGCAGAACCCCTGGTCCCAGATCTGCCAATCATCATGTTCTTTTTGTAGGTTTCTAGAACCCTCTGGGTCCTTCTATTTCCCCATTCTCCCATGCTTCTCTCACCTAAAGTCCCAATAGGATGTCCTCCCCTCTGACCCACTTTCTTGGTAAGTGAAGACCTCCATGGGACATGCCCCTTGGGCTAGTGTGCAGATATAAGTGAGCATATACCACTTGACACTCTCTGCTTCTGGGTGAACTCACTCATTATGATCATTTCTAGTTCAATCCATTTGTTCACACATTTCAGGAATTTCTTGTTTTTAATAGCTGAGTAGTATTCCATTGTGTAAATATACCACAGTTTCTTTACCCATTTTCTACTAAGGGACACTTAGGTTGTTTCCCTGTTCTGGCTATTATGAATAAGGCCGCTATGAACATGGTTGAGCATATGTCTCTGTTGTGTGGTGGAGCATCTTCTGGGTACATTTCGAGGAGTGGAATAGCTGGTTCTTGAGGAAGTTGAAAGATGACTACAGCTCCGAAGACCTGACCAGAGCGGGGTCCTGGCTACAGGCACACCTACTTTAAGTTGAAAACTTATTTGAAATTCATCACACAAAGCTCAACCACTTAGTTTCACACTCAAGCAAATGTATACTCAAGGGAGGAAACACAAGGGCAAAACAAAATAAGCAAACAAAAAGTCAGTTGAGGTGAATTGCATTTGGGTCTTGAGTAACAGCAACAATGAATTATGTGGTTTTTTTTTTGTTTGTTTGTTTTTTGTTTTTTGTTGTTGTTTTTTTTTTTTGTCAGTATTTCAGTTCTCAGTCATCTCTGATTAGGCCAGTTGTTATTATTTCAGAGTGAAATGTTACAGAACACTGACAATAAGCCATGAATGATCAATTTTTGATTTTATATAGTTGAACATGCTAAGATTGAAAAACTTTATCACCTTACAAAAGATGCTAAGAGAATTATATAGTGACAAGGCCTGCCAGTATTTATACATTTCTTCAAAAAATCAGGTTACTGAGTTAAAAACACATATTTAAACATTTGTAATTGCATTGGTAAACCCCCCAACTTGCTTTTTAAATAACAATTCTGGATGTGCCTTTTTTATAAGCATGAAGAAAGATTTAAAATTATTTGTTTCCTCTTGTCTTAGAAAAATATTTCTGTAGAGCTGTCTCTGCAGGGACTAATATAGAAGTTCATATAATTTCTGCATCTTCAAGAAGATACAGAAAAATGTTGGAGTTCTTCCACATTTTTTAACGTAAACTGCTTTATCAATCTGTGCAATCCATCTCACCAACAATCATTACGCATTTTTAAATCATCTTTTAAGTTTAAAAAGTTTGTGAATTTTGATGCATTATCTGCAATTTATCAGCATCCAGGTGAACTGAATCTTAAAACCTTCCAAGGAATCTGTAATTAATCCAGACCGTGAGGGAGAAGATTCATCAGAACGTGGTCCTGAACCTCTTCCATTTATCTCCTCTGCAGCTGATCCTAGGAATAGCCAATTTTAGCTGCTTTCTCTTCCCCAGCATGATGCTTTCCTAACAGCTTACTCATTCCAAATAGCATGGGACAGCGGAAGACCATGTATTTTGATGCTTTCAAGCAGGCTTTTTAAAAATAAGATTTTAAAATGTCCTTAGAGGCTGACTGTATGCCTGCAGGAATCACACCTCAGCTCTCCGGTGCTTACTTAGCCCTACCAGGTCTGGTTCACTCTGGCTTCAGGCATTAAGGACTCTAATCATTTACAAGTCAGCGTATGGATCTGGTGATTCTATTTCCTCAAAAACTGGTTCTGAGGTGACAGCTGATATCCCCTGGCTCCTGCTTTCTTAACTGACTCTGAAGAAAACCTCAAGAGCACACACATACAGGGAAGGAACCGGAAGGTAGTTGGGGGAATCTAGCTCGATTTGAAGGCATCTTGCATCACTGAGGGTGACCATTGTCCCCATTAAACCTGATCCTTTTCTCCTCCATAATTTCTCAGAACATTGCAGAGACTCAAAACCACTGGAGGGTACATGAATATTTACAACAAGGATCCGCCTTTATTTATGACCAGTGGAATGTGTGCTGTGTCTTGAAACGAATGTTATCAACCAGCATTCTAGCTTATCCAAAAGCCATCTTGGTCCTCATCACTATACAAGGCTCCTCCTTCTGTCTGAACATGTGTAATCTACCCTGGTGCTGCTGTAAGGGCTCAATAAAGACCAGTCTCTATAGTCTTGAAATTGCTTCTTTCTTTAGTTTCTTAGCACTTTCTACCTATAGTGGTACATATATTACTCTGAATTATTATTATTATTATTATTATTATTATTATTATTATTATTATTATTATTATTATTATTGGAACCAGGTGGAGAATAAGCCTGAGGAATAAGAAAAATAAGAAAGCTGGAGGCTATTATATTATCTTCATGTTTTATAAAACTTTACATTATTCCAACTCTTAGATCTACGAGTTTTTCTGAAAGAGTTGTTTCTAAAGGACATGGGTTTCTGTAGGACAGTCTTATCCCCTTAATGTCCAGGCTGATCCATTCACCTGCCTCACTAAATTGAGCTTTCATAGAAAAGTCAGGCATCATCAAATTTTTAAAAACTAAAACCAAAGTCATGGATTATCTGGAGTTCCTATGTGCCCTTTCTAGGCTTGGAAATTTATCCTGGGAAAATCCATGGGTAAGCTTAAAAGATACCCTCATAACTAAAGGCTTAGTTTTACCTGAGGTAACATTTTATCATTTGAATGAGTTTACTAAATACGACTTTAGTAAAACCAAGCATATTGTGATGCCAGTGTCAGAAGCCATGGCAAGGAACTGAAAATACAGTTGAGATTTTGTTTCTAGAAGATCTGGTTAGTACATGTCAATCAATTTGACTTTTCATAAAGTGTATTACATACTTTTAAATTGTAAATTAGCCTGGTGAAATGAGTTTTGGATAGAAGGATCTGGAGAGCATGGGAAATAGAAGTGACTAATGAGCCCAGGACAGTGCAGAGTCAGGATCTGAGGAATCATGGTTTTCTTTAGCAGCCATGGAATTTACCTCAGTCACAGACCTAGTATTTTGTCAACTCTGTGGGAACCATCCAAAATTTTCTTTTTGATATCGTTATGTTTTGATGATTAACTTCAAAAAAATTTAAACATTTCTTATGGTCTTTCTCCATTTTTCCAACTCTTTCTTTGATACACTTAATTAAATATCTGCAAAGTAAGCCAGCAGTGGTGGTATACCTTTCTAATAATTCCAGTACTCAAGTGGTTGAGGCGGGAGAATTTCAAGTTTGACATCGCCTTGGGCTTCACAGTGAGAGCATGTAACAAAAACAAAAACAAAATAACAACAACAAAAAAACCAACAAAAAACAAAAACCAACCAAATGAACTGACCCTCAAAATAAAGACATTGCCTTTCACTGAGCGTGTGTTTCCAGGCTTCCCAACTCTTTTAATATGTTATTCCAGGAAGCACAGAGGAGGCTTCGAAGCATTAGGTAATCTCTACTGAGTTGGGAACAGGTCCCTCCTTGCTCACTTAACTGGTGTTCTGATTACAGTCTGGGATATTTAAGAGAACAGCTGCCACATCCCTCATGATTTCATAACACTAATCCTTGTCACGCTATCCAAAATATTGAGCTGTTTCTCGAGAAGCCTTCTAAGATCTATTTTCTGGTGTCTCCTCATGGACTCTATTTTCTCCAGGTTTTTGAGTAAAATATTTGTAAGGCAGACCCTCAGCCCACCCACATTGCATTCTGAGATTTGAATTAAACAACAATAACAGAACAAACACAACAACACACCCCCACAGTCTCTATGTCAGCGCTGCTGCGACAGATTTCATAGCTATCCATGACTATTTTATCAGAGATACATAAAATGTTAAAGGGACCAAAGTCAGGGAAGGTTTAACTAACTACTGATAAAATTGTTGGTTTGGTTTGTTGCTGATGCAGTGGATGTGCTGGAACTTGCTAAGCTGACCAGGCTGGCCTGGAAATCAGAGATCCTCCAGGTGAGTTTTAAAAATGTGTCTCTTATGAGAATCAACAACGTCTGTTTGTTTGTTTTATGTTTTTGGCTTTGCGATACAGGGTTTCTCTGTGTAGCCTTGGCTGTCCTGGACTTGCTTTGTAGACCAGGGTGGTTCTGAACTGACAGCAGTCTATCTACCTCTGCCTCTTGAGTGCTTGGATCACAGGCATGTGTCACCACACCCGGATCTCAACTCACCTTTCTGAGGACCCAGAAGTAGAGAATCAAGGTTAAGTCACTTCAGTGAAAGCTTCCTAAAGACTGTCAGGTCAGAGAAATGCCTACTGAAAGGATGTGAGCGAGCAGCATAGGTATTTATAAAATAATTCCCCAGACACAGAGAAAATGGAATAAAGAAACACCAAAACGAATGATACTTTAAATAAAGAGATTAAAAGGAAATGTTACCTCTAGACTATTAAGCAATGGGTAACTGTGCCAAAATACCCACCTTCAACCCAATTGGACCAGTAACAGAAACTTTGTGATGATAGTATTGAAATTAAAAGGAAACAAAAATGATACTGACAGCTAAGAAATGATACCTCCATAGGGAAAAACTATATGCAGAATGAGAATCTTCAAAGATAAATTTGAAAGAGGAGCGGTCACACACTGAAGGTCAAATGCATAAAACAGGAAGAAGGAAGCACTGCACAGGCATGAGTGACTGTGGATATTATAACAAATAGATTGTAACTGATCTGAAGAGGGAATATTAAAAAAAAAATCCAGAATCTCAAGATTATAGAGTTCTGAAGAAAAGAAAATAGATTAAATATGAATGACAAACAAGCCTTATGCAATTAGGGACAAGACTTTGATCGCAACTTTTAAAAAGATGAGCTTATTGATGGTCCAAATGGATTGAAAAGTGGGTGCAGATTTCTGTTGACAGTATCTTTGAAACAACTAGATTCTGAAAGGAATGTAACTTCTATAGCCGGAATCCACATACCACGGTGCTGCACACCTGTTCCCGTGAATAAAACTGTGTTATAATGCAGACACACTGTTGGCTTTTTACTGTTTTTAGCTGCTAATGGGTTGCAATGATAATATTGAGTAGCTACACGGGAGTTCAGAGGTCCAAGAACATTAATCATTTACTATCTGCATCTTTAAGAAAATGCTTGGCAACTCCCATAGGAAGTCTGAAGATTTGCCGATGATAAGATTTTTAATAAAAAACAAACATACTACAGAATCATGGATTCATATGACTGAAAGATCTTAACATTTTGAGATTTTAAAATTGTGTAGCTCTGAAACTCCAATGTTTCAGAATTTCTATTTTTAATATTAAGATATTTTAAAAAGAGCAATTAGGTTTACAGCAAATTAAGCAAAAGTTTCAATTTTCCATATAACCCCTGCCACATACACCTTACAAACACCTCCCACCAAAGTGGCCCATCTGCTACCATTGATGAACACACACTAAAAACAACCTAATTTCCACCCCAAGTCCAGAATTTACATTAACACTCACCCTTGGTATACATTTTACAGGTTTGGGCAAATAATGTCTTGTTTTATTCTTTATCACAGAGTAATTTCAGTTCCCTAAGGGCCTTTTCAATTCCCTTTCTTCTCACTCCTTCTCCACTAGTCCCTGGATAAAATACATAAGCAAACACAGGGGTGGAGAGATGGCAGAATAGTTACAATAAACAGACTGCTCTCTGATAAGTATTCTTGGGAGTGTTTTTTTTTTTTTTTTTTTTTTTTTTATCCATTTGGCCACTGTGATAAAAATATCATAAACTGAGTAGTTATAAACAACAGAATGCTGTTTTTTTTTTTTTAATTTTTTTCCCTTCTTACTTACAGTGTATGCAGCTGAGACATTTAATTTCATTGACTTAGCAAAATCTTTGTCTGGTGAGAGTCTTTTGCTGGGTCACGCTCGGTGTTTCTGGTTGTGTCCTAACATGGTGGAGGGGCACGCACACTCTTATGAGACTCTTTTATAGGACCTGAATCCCACTTATGTGGGCTCTGCTTTCAGGGGCTGATCAGTTACAAAACGCCTCTCCTCTTCATGATGTCATTGTTCAGCTTAGAACTTCAGCACAGTTATTTTGGAGGGAGACAGACATTCAGAGCATATAATCAGATTTATTTCTGTCTTTGAAGTTTATAATTACTTTATCAAAAAAAAAAGTGCAGAACAAAAGGACAGACATTCTACGAGGAGATGAAGATCAGGTTACTCTGCCCTGTGCATCTTCAAATTGGCATCCTGGGATGCTGAAGAATTGAGGCTTTGAAAGCAGGTGGGACTTAAGGCACACAGTATCTATTCAGGACCTAATCTACAACCAAACACCTCTCATTATCTGACTGTTCTTATATGATACATTAATCTTTCAGAGCTTCAGATGGGCTGGCTCTATTAAAAAACTGGGTACTATCTACATCAGGAAGGTGGTGAGAGGGTGTAACTGCCAGTGTAAATCTGAAGCTCTTAAGAAAAGGGCCCGACTCACAGTTAAGTGCTTTATGGGGATTAGTTTTAACTCATATTAAAATATTACTATCTTATCATTAATATTTATTAGCACTGAATGTACTGATGTGCTGTCAGTAAATGGACGGGCAGTGGCAAACCCTTATATTTGAGACCTGCTCAGGAAGGAGGCCGTATTGACAGTTACTTGATCCGCGTGATGACAAGACAGTTTTCTAGAATTAAAATAGATTTGTAGTCCATTTTGGGACATTCCTTTTTATTTTTCCCCTTTCTGGGTGTTTCACCTGTCCCTCAATATTTTTCATACTTGGGTGACTGGCTTACAGTGTGGACTCTTGCTGCACACGTCCACCTCTCAAAACAATGTTTCCCTACTGGATTGGTCTACGTTTCTCCAGGACTGTCATGTTACATTCTGGGTTCGCTGAGGCTTTTTGCCATAACCCACTTTCACATTGCTAGCTTGCGAAATTAAGACCTGGGGAGCAAATAAACTATTGGAGCTTTTAAGCCCCTGTCAACCAAATTATGATGGCATTACACATTCCAGTTTACCCTTCATAGAATATCGGTATATCAGATACTCAGGCGCAGCCCCAAAGAAATGCCATATAGTCCACTCACATAGTTTGACAGTTCTAGAAAGCACAATGGGGGGGGGATAAATGAAGCAGTTGAAAGCAGTTTTCATGATATAATTTATGTTGCTCAACATATCTAAAATAATTTATCATGTCAGCAATATAAAACTGAGGCTTTTACACAAACTCTTTAAAAGCGGCTTGGTTTTGGTACTCCTGGCACATCTCAGTTTATATTAGCTGTGCATTAGAACCGTGCTCAGCTACCATTTCTGCATGGTGGCTGATATGTGGGACAGTGCAGCCCCAGGGAATAGTTGCTAATCCATATTTCTTAATGAAGCACTCTGTTTTGACTACAAGTAAAAATACTAGATTTATCAATAAATTCCACTTTATCAGATCATGAAAAAAAATGCTAACTTTAAAAAGGTACTAAATCTGGAAATTATGCTTTCTTTGGCTGTCCTGGACTCCCTTTGTAGACTAGGCTGGCTTCAAACTCACAAACATCTTGCTTCAAGAAATCCCATGTAGTGGCTATGCTATGTTTTTTCTAGATGAGGAGAATGAAAGTAAATGAGTTTTTTTTTCAATTTTCTGAGATGATATTATTGACTAAAAAATAATTTTAGAGGTGGTACTCTAAAATTATGTCTCATTAACTGTAATTCTCATGTACCTTCTGTGACAAGAGTATGAAAATCCAGTTTTTCATATATTAGGAGAGAAGTTTTATTAATCACAGACATATAGGAATGTGAGAATACTAAAGCAAGCGATAATGTACCGTGCACACTGAGTTTCCCCCTATCTTCTCCATTTTTTTGAAATTCTGGTGATCATGGCTAAGAGGCTCTACCATGTGTTTCACACAAGACTTCCCATCTAAAAATATTCACCAAGAGCCTATGAGGTGTCTCAGCAGTAATGGCGCTTACCAACAAGCCTGCAAGACTGAATTTAACTCCTTGAACTCACATGGTGGAAAAAAACTAAATTCTGCAATTTTTCCTCTGACCACCATATGTAAACTATGGCGTGTATGGCTCCATATACATGAATGAATGTGTGTGTGTGTGTGTGTGTGTGTGTGTGTGTGTGTGTGTGTGAGTCCAATGTGCTAGGTAGTAACTAGAATACTGACCGCAGCCTCTTCCACTTAAAAAAAAATCTCCGATGAATTAAAAATAATCTTGTGAGCATAGTTAAGGCCTTAAGTTGACTCAACATTCCATTTTCTGTCATATTTTCCCCATACACCTCCACATTTCCACTTCTCTCTTTTTGGCCCCCTTCTCCAAATCCAAGAAAGAATGATAAAAAGAAAAGAGAGATATCCCTGAGTCCAACCTTGTTTTCTCTCTGGGTAAGACCAATAGTAACTTATAGCCAACTCCCAGTGAAAATAAACACCTAAAGGCCAAGAAAACATTCAAAAACCTACCAAACCCTCCTTGAGGGAAATCGGGCATCATTCTCTTATAGTTTCTTTAAGATGATTTGGGAAGAAGAATACCTTTGTAGTTTAACTCCTGGCAACACCCAGCCTACCTTAAAGAGGATGATGAACACCAATGAACCTCCTTATGGAGATGGCTTCAAATATGGCAAACAAGCCACTGGGCAACAAAATGTGCTCATTTCAACTACTAACAGAATTCTGCCTAAAACTTGGCAAGCTTGGATGCAGGCAGAGTCGATGGCCAAACTGCCAAGACAGCGTAAGCAAGTCCTCACTAGTTCCTGCCTCACAAATATGTCTGTCAGATATACTGGGCCAGAAGGCTGGAGATGATGCTGCAATGTTTTAGAGAGCTATAGGTGACTGTTTAGTCAGCAAACTGTTTCTGTCATTTTTTTTATCTTATTAAATTTGGAAGCTGCTAACCTGCACTTTCTGTTTACACAGGTAATTAATTTTACTCCTTCTCTAGTTTCTGATGGGACAGAAGACCAAATTGTTGAGTTTCACAATTAAGCCTAGTTGATTAGGGGTTAAGTTGTCCTTAGGTCTGGATAAGTTTTAAGTTGATAGAGATGAGATATGGTAGATATTGAATTACATTCAGAACTTTAGATTCACCAAGATAGGAAAATGTTTCCTTCAAGGTTGCCAAATACAAACAGCCAAAACACTTTGAATGTAATGCCTGAATGTTCTGCAGTTCTTTTTGCTATAAATAGTTTATATCATATAGGTGTAATAATATAAATATATGTAAAAAATTAAAAATTAATAAAAAATATCTCCAATCCACATTTGGGTGTGTAGAAGGAACATTTGTAATTAAGGAACTTAATTGTTCCATAGTTAAAATGTGAATTTCTCAATAAATAAAGCTTATTACTACATACTTAGGTTCATCTCAATATTAATGAGGTCTAGATTCCAGAAGGGGCTAATATAAAACTACTAAGTACCATACTTTATTCATATTTCATGCTAGTCACTTAACAATTATAATGTATGTTGCTAAAAGATTGATTCAGTACAGATATACCACTGTGTGTTGCTTTCAGTTGATATTACAAATATATTAAGTAGCTTAAAAATGCACATATCCTTTCTGTGCATACCCACTTACTGTTAGTGTTTTCTGAAACACTTACAGAATAGTAGTAAGTACCTCCCATTTGAAATAATTTATAGTAACTCCTACTGTTCGATGCTGACTTACCAAATAAAATAGGCTAATGCCTCCATGTTGCTGTTCCACGTGTGTAGCAAAGCTAAAAGCAGAAGGAGAATGGCCCGTTTTTCTATCCGGAACAGTGACTTTTGAAATGGACACAATTACTATCCTATAGCATCCAAGTATCTAGCAAGGTTGTGTCTGTTTCCTCACCTGAATCTTTTTTTTTTATTTTTTATTTTTATTTTTTTAATTAATTTATTCTTGTTACATCTCTATGGTTATCCCATCCCTTGTAACCTCCCATTCTCCCCTCCCTCCCATTTTCCCCTTATTCCCCTCCCCTATGACTGTTCCTCAGAGGGATTGCCTCCCCCTGTATATGCTCATAGGGTATCAAGTCTCTTCTCAGTGACCTGCTGTCCTTCTTCTGAGTGCCACTAGGTGTCCCCTGCCAGGGGACATAGTCAAATGTGAGGCACCAGAGTACTTGAGAAAGTCAAATCCCTCTCTCCACTCAAGTGTGGAGACTGTCCTGTCCATGGGCTAGATCAGGGTAGGGGTTTAAATTTGACCGCCAGTATTGTCCTTGGCTAGGGCCTTAGTTTGAGCGGGACCACATGACCCAAATCTGCCTATCATAATGTTCTACTTGTAGGATTCTAGGACCTACTGGATCCTTCTACATTGCTATTCTCCCATTGTTCTCTCATCTAGAGTCCCAATAGGATGTCCTCCCCTCGGTCCCAGTTTCCTGGTAAGGGAAGGCTTTCATGGGACATGCCCATTGGGCTAGTATGCAGATATAAGTGAGTGTTTTCTTTTTTTTTCTTTTTGCTTCTGGGTTAACTCACACATTATGATCATCTCTAGCTCAATCCATTTGTCCACAAATTTCGGGAATTCCTTGTTTTTAATAGCTGAGTAGTATTCCATAGTGTATATGTACCACAGTTTCTTTATCCACTCTTCTACTGAGGGACATTTAGGCTGTTTCCATGATCTGGCTATTATGAATAAGGCTGCTATGAACATGGTTGAGCAAATTTTCTTGCTGTGTGCTGGTGCATCTTCTGGGTATATTCCAAGGAGTGGAATAGCTGGGTCTTGAGGAAGCCCTATTCCCAGTTTTCTGAGATAGCACCAGATAGATTTCCAAAGTGGTTGTACTAGTTTGCATTCCCACCAGCAATGAAGGAGTGTTCCTCTCTCCCCACATCCTCTCCAGCATGTGGTGTCGTTTGAGTTTTTGATCTTAGCCATTCTGATGGGTGTAAGATGGAATCTCAGAGTTGTTTTGATTTGCATTTCCCTGATGACTAAGGAGGTTGAGCATTTCTTTAAGTGTTTCTCAGCCATTTGATATTCTTCTGTTGAGAATTCTCTGTTTAGTTCCAAGCCCCATTTCTCAATTGGGTTATTTGGTTTGGTAGTGTTTAATTTCTTGAGTTCTTTATATATTTTGGATATTAGACCTTTGTCAGATGTAGGGTTGGTGAAAAACAAAAAACCCAGAATAGCAAAAACGATCTTGTACAATAAAAGGTGCTGTGGAGGAATCTCCATACCTGATTTCAAATTATACTATAAAGCAATTTTAATTAAAACAGCATGGTACTGGCACAGCAACAGGCTGGTTGATCAGTGGAATCGTATTGAAGACCCAGATATGAATCCACACACATATGGTCACTTGATTTTTGACAAAGAAGCCAAATCCATTCAATGGAAAAAGGATAGCATCTTCAACAAATGGTGCTGGTCTAACTGGATGTCTATGTGTAAAAAAATGCAACTGGACCCATATTTGTCACCTTGCACAAAACTCAAATCCAAGTGGATTAAAGACCTCAACATAAACCAGAGACACTAAGTCAGTTAGAAGAAAAAGTGGGGAAGAGCCTGGAACATATTGGCACAGGAGACAACTTCCTGAACAGAACACCAACAGCCCAGGCCTTAATGTCAACAATTAATAAATGGGACCTCATGAGGCTGAGAAGCTTCTGTAAGGCTAGAGACACGGTCAAGAGAACAAAGCGACAGCCTACAGACTGGGAAAAGATCTTCCTCACCTGAATCTTTCTCCTTTTTTCCTGCCTCCTCATGATGATCACATCAATGTCACAAAGACGGATACGACAGTATTCAGTTTTTACACAAATGGTAGGTTCCTTGATGAGAATTAATAATGGACTAATGTAGAATAAACACTGTAGAATTATTCACTGTCACCACCAAACAGAAAAGCATAGCGCACAGACTCTAGAAAAACAGAGACAGACTGTAAGCCACAAAATGACTTGCAAGACCAAGGAGAACAGAAGATGCCCAGCCTGTGGAAAGAAAAGAGGGATTCAGAGATGGCACTGAAAGGGAAGTCTTGAACAAATGAAATGAAGTCATGTTAGAGACTCTCAGACAAACACATTGAAAAGAGAAGAAATCTGTATAGATAGGAAGATACAATAACCTCTGTAACCTAGTAAAATATAGAAGAGAAAGAAGTAAATTAAACAAAGATAAACCTGGAAACTTGAGGGTCAGGGAGATGGCTTACTGGGTAAGGACGTGAACTATACAGGCATGCTGACTCGAGTCTGATCCATGGAACCCACTTAGCATCGAGATGTAGTGGTGTATATTTGCAATCTCAGCATTCCTCAGACAAAGGGGGAGTCAGAGGCAGAAGAATCACTTAGAAGCTAATGGGCCAGCTAAGCTGGCATATACAGTTCAGCCTGGCATATCCAGAAACAAAACAAGTTACTAGTGCCCCAGTAAGCATCTTAAGTGCAAGGGGCTGGAATTCCAAGATTTAAAGCATGTGACTGCCATACTTGTACCTATGCATCTGCATCACGAGGGCTGGTAATATGAAGAACACATTAATAAAAGGATAGAGTAGCATAAAAAACACAGGGAGATGAGTGAGGGAACAAACAGGACACAGTCCTGGAAACATGATGTAGAGACACAGATTACAACCAAGGCGCTAGACCTTTTCATAAAGATTCATGAAAACGTTGCTTTGTACACACAGATTTAATACCACTTATTAGGATCGGAAAAATAAGTCAGCTTTCTTATTGTCGGAACAACACTCTTTATTCTTCATATTGTTGGGGAAGGTTGATGGAAAATGAAAAAGATACAGAGCAAAGACTTTTAGATGGTAGGATAGTTCCGTGCTGGTAACAGGGAAATATTTGTCATAAATCAGATCACATTTTATTTATCTCAAATCCTAATCAGTTTTGACTGAATTGCTTCCGAGAGTGTGCTTTAAGAGTCTTAAGTTCTACTGAGTGAGCTAGTTGGAAATGGCAAACTGTGTTTCAGAAGTTGATAGTACGGTGGGATAATTAGCTGTGACTATTATAATATGCTTTAATGCTAAGGGGTATTAATGAGCAATAAGTTATGGATCAATGTTCCAATTGTAACTGGAAAACAATACCTCCTTCCACTGGTATTTTTATTTTTTCAAACTTTTTATTGATTCTTTATGATTTTCACTTTATGCACCCCAGTCCCACTCATCTCCTTGTCCCTTCATACCTGCCCTCAGCCCTCGCAACCTCCTCCTCAAAAGAAAATTAAAAACAAATATTAAAAAATAAAACAAAACATAGAGAATATCTTGTCACGGAAGCTGTATGTGTCACGTAGTAGAATCTTGCGCCCATACGTTTTTTTCTTGCAAATACTTACTGCAATGAGTCATTGCCTGCAGCTTTGATTCAGCAGGACTGGCCCTTTCAGACACTCCAACATTTCATAGATGAGGTAGACTTTAGGGTGGGCCATCTCAAAGCCCTAGATCTGGCTCTGGGTGGTAGCTGAGTTGATCAATCCCTCAGCTCTCCCATATCTGGACTACCAGGGCAAGCTCTCCAGTATTGATCTGGCAGAGGACAGGGCCAGATCTCCTCCTCTAATAGCCTTGAAGCCAGCAGCTCTCCAGACTGCTGCAAGAGACAAGGGGCAAGAGGGAGAAAGGCATCACTTTGGAGACCAAGCCACCCCTCAGCAGACAAATGGCAAGGCCATCTCTCCTGGACTCACAGCCTTGGGGCCTGCTTACTCACATTCCTGCCACCAGAGTTGGCTCTACTGTGTAGCTCAGGTAAGCTGCAGGGCTTGCTCTCCTGAGTCTTGTAGCTGGTGAGAGGTGGGGCCAGTTCTGCAGAGCCCTTGGACATTGAAGTGGTCCCTGTTGGAATCCCATTTCATGGACATCTCCAGAGTCTCTAGTGATTGATAATATGCACCATAGATGTCTATATCAAACCTTCTGGCTGCATGGCCATCTACTCAGATGTGACCCCCCAGGGACAGCATGGGCTGGGACTACACTAGGGCCTCAATTGGCAGGGATGGCTAATAACAACAGGCTGTTCCTCTTGACCCTCGTGTCTCCAGTCCTATCTCTCTTCATGATGCTCAAACTGTTCCACTTTTCTTTGTCTTCCATCTCTCCACCACATTACTGAACGTTGTAGTGATTCCTGTTGTGAGCAGGTCAAGAGGCTGGGGCTACTCTGGGTGTCTACAGCCCACCTGCATGCTGTGATGGCAGACAGGTCTCCAGGCATCTTTCACCAACCTTGCTGCTTGGAGGGGATGGTTGGATGGCAGGCAGGCAGGCCAGCCTCTGTGTATCATCCACCCGCTCATGCCTTCCATTGTTATTTTTTTAAACATCTAATACCAATATTTTTCTTCTTTTCTTCTTATTATTTTTGATGTGTACTTATTTATGTATGTGTATGTCTTTGCTGTATGTTTGTATATACAGAGGTATGCCTAGGCCAAGTGCATACTATATAGAGAGGACAGAGATTAACTTGCTTTGTATTTCTTCTATCTTCCATCCTAGGTCTCACTACCTTACTTTTTTGGATGTGGCTGTTGACTGAACTTGGAGCTCTGAGTCTCAGCTAACCTGGCTGGCCAGTGAGCTCCGGGCATCTGCCTGTCTTGGTTATTGCAGCTCTGGAGTTACAGGTGTGCATGACCATGAGCAGCCTTTCAGGTGGTGTTGTCACTCTGAGGTCCTCCTAAATGCAAGGTGAACACTTAACCAACCTATGCTACTTCTTAACCTCTACTCTTAATGTTTTTCCCCCGATGACATCACACTGACAATTTCATAAACTTCCACAGTAAATATGGTTTTCATCAGAGTTGTGATTGGCAGAGCATACTTTCTCAATAGCACTTATCACTATTTTAGCAAGAGTAAAACTTTCAATAGGCTGTGTCCTGTGTCTTCTCAGAGGCTTATTGTCTGCCCTACAGATGACAGTGGAACTCACATGCAATAAGGACCGTTTAGAATTTCCATTAAAATTGATCAAAATGAAAATATCCTTTTACTTGAGACCGTACCCATGAAATAAGCCATGTGTTTCATCACTGATTATTACATATTCAAAGTGAACAATTGCAAATAAAATCATGTAAGTCTAAAAACATTGACATTAGCTAGGGCAGGGCAAATTATGAATATATGATCGTATTTCTTAGGTTATCTATTTTACTCACTAGAAAAATTATTCATGTATTGTTTACTTCCATATAACTGAAACATGTTTCCATTTTTCTTTTTTTTTTTTTAACTTCATCTAAATTACTGGGAACATTTAGGTTGCTTGCTCATCTTACTTGAAACACATGTCTTACTTATAAAACTTGAGTCACCTAAATATGTTTTATATTTCCACACCCAAATGGACTTTTTATAAACTCTAAATTCACATGGCTGTGCAGTGACTATCACCTCTAACGCTTGTTCGCCTGTAGACACTAACTGTCCCTTTTATTTGGCTAGAGGAAAGAAGCAACATTTTATATTTTATACTCTGTTCTGTTCTGGCCTTTTCTAAAAATGTCATAATCATCACTTTAAAATCAATCTAAAACCCACCAATACATTCTTTAAAATTTAAATCATATGTAAAATATATCTTGAACAAAAAAATAACATTCAATTAAGACAAAATGTGATATAAAAGGAATGATTGCTTGAACTAAAGAGAAATTTCCTCTCTCTATTCAGCCTACTGTATTCCTACAGAAAACAGAGGACAGAAAGACCCTGAGAGCCAAGGACAAACCAGCAGGCAGCTTGGGGCACTACAAAGAGCAGTTTCAAACAGTGAAACTACTGACTTCTAGGGGATAATGAGCAGTTATTCATATTTTCTTTATCTCCGTGTATTTGGAAGGGTGGGACCTTTCTTATCACCAGCTTTCTGAGTTGACTTAGGTATTAAGATAATAGCAGCTTGCACTTGCCTGTGGCACCTATACACTCTCATCCTGCTCTGTAAACTCTTTTTATATCTTCTCCATAGACAATTATGGTGACCCACTGAGGTATTACCTCTAAATCACAGAAATGAGAAACAGAAGCAGGAGGAATTACACATCCTAAAGAGATTCCAATTTAGCTCACTCACTCCAAGAAAAGAATTCTTGAGCACTGTAATATGCCCTCATATGAGTCCAGAAATGCCTTCTGAGTGGTTGGTTAGTATATGAAGAAAGAGAAAAAAATGATAATCCACTTACCTAAGTGTGTGAGGGGGCTCAGAGATGGTGGCGGGAAACTCTCCCATGAGCACTTAGGCCAAATTCACCATCTCTGTTGCTCCAGTATCAGCCAATTCTCTCTCCTTGCTTCTACCTCCCTTGAGCCCTGCCTGGTGCGGGCCTCCGCATATTTTCACCTGATTCTAAGTAAGTTTTCCTATGCAGCCAAGGATTCCTGAGAATTTGATCAAGCTGGCACCCTGCTTCAATGTCCTTCAAGAACTTCCTTCTTTGACAGGAATAAGTCTAAATGCCTCTTCATTTAGCAGAATCTAGTTAATCAGAAGATTCAATATCCTCAGGCCCAGTGGTTCTGCAGCCAGCTTTTCCCCCTCGATACTCTATTGCCAAATGCACAGAGAGGCATGCAGAAACATACACGGCTGCATCATTGATAAAAAACAAACCATGAAAAACATTATTATTATTATTGCTTTGGCAATGCAATTAAACAGGAGAAGAGTGTGTTGTTTCAGTAACCGAACACTATGTAGCATTTAATTTTTATCTCTGACAAGTAAAAGTTGCATATTTTATGAAATACATGAGATACAATACAACGTTTGAAAGGAAGTCTGTGCTGTAAATGAAGCTAATGTTAGCGTGGCTTTCTGTAATCGTGTTATTTGTGGTGAGAAATAATTGAGCATTTTCAAGCACATCAGATGCTGTTGTTAAATACAACAGCCATGTCATATCATAAAACAAGTAGTTCCTCCTAATAGAAATTTTACTGACTTTGCCTGATGTCAATCTAATCTCTCCCTGACCACACAGCCAACATTAGCCATCCCTTGTATCCTCCCATTCCTCCCTCCCTCCCGCTTTCCCCTTACTCCCTTCCCCTGTGACTGTGACTGAGGGGGACCTCCTCCCCCTGTATATGCTCATGGGGTATCAAGTCTCTGCTTGGTAGCCTGCTATCCTTCCTCTGAGTGCCACCAGGCCTCCCCATCCAGGGTGTGTGGTCAAATATAGGGCACCAGAGTTCGTGTGAAAGTCAGTCCCCACTCTTCACTCAACTGTGGAGAATGTCCTGTCCATTGGCTAGATCTAAGAAGCTTCTGTAAAGCAGGAAATACTGTCAACAGAACAAAGAAACAACCTACATCCTGGGAAAAGATCTTCACCAACCCTACATCTGACAAAGGTCTAACTTCCAAAATATATAAAGAACTCAAGAAATTAAACACCACCAAACCAAATAACCTAATAGAGAAATGGGGCTCAGAACTAAACAGAATTCTCAACAGAGGAATATCGAATGGCTGAGAAACACTTAAAGAAATGCTCAACTGCCATAGTAATCAGGGAAATGCAAATCAAAATAACTCTGAGATTCTATCTTTAACCCATCAGAATGGCTAAGATCAAAAATTCAAGTGATCCACATGCTGGTGAGGATGTGGAGAGAGAGGAACACACCTTCATTGCTGGTGGGAATGCAAACTAGTACAGCCACTTTGGAAATCTATCTGGTACTATCTCAGAAAACTGGGAATAGGGCTTCCTCAAGACCCAGTTATTCCACTCCTTGGAATATATCCAGAAGATGCTTCACCACACAACAAAAACATATGCTCAACCATGTTCATAGCAGCCTTATTCATAATAGCAAGAACATGGAAACGGCCTAAGTGTCCCTCAGTAGAAGAATGGATAAAGAAACTGTGGTACATTTACACTATGGAATACTACTCAGCTATTGAAAACAAGGAATTCCCGAAATTTGTGGACAAATGGATTGAACTAGAAATGATCATAGTGAGTGAGTTAACCCAGAAACAGAAAGAGTCAAATGGTATATACTCATATCTGGCCCAAGGGGCATGTCCCATGAAAGTCTTCACTTACCAGGAAATTGGGTCAGAGGGGAGGACATCCTATTGGGACTCTAGGTGAGAGAAGCAAAGGAAAATGGGGAAATAGAAGGATCCAGAGGGTCCTAGAAACCTACAAGAACAACATTATGATGGGCAGATCTGGGCCCAGGGGTCCCGCTCAAACTATGGCACCAGCCAAGGACAATAAGGACAGTAAATAACCTGTATTTTGTTCCTATGGGTTTCACTTTTACCGCGTATGAGACCAAATGGCAATTGTCTCTCTTTGCCTGGTTTATTTTACATGACAGTATGGACTATAGTTTATCTATGCTGTCACAAGTGATAAAATTCCCATCTTGTTTGAGGTTCTATTGACCAAATATAAACGTTGCATTTTTATATAGCTTGATATTTGTTTGGTGTTTAATATTTATTGTATTGTATTGTATTGTATTGTATTGTATTGTATTGTATTGTATTGTATTGTATACATATGTGTGTTTTACCTGCATGGATATATGTGTATCACATGGTGCCTGGTGTCCACAGAGGACCAAAAAGGGCATCCGACCCTTTGGAACTGGAGTTACATACAGCTGTGAGACACTATGTGGGTGATAGCACCTTGAACATGTCATCTTCAAGAAAAGCAAGTGCTCTCAACTGCTCAACCATCTCTCCAGCCTCATTATATAGCATTTTAAAGGAAGGTATTGGGCTCATTCAAAAATTGCAAATATTTTCCATGATAAAAACATCTAAAAGAGAAGATATAATTTATGATAACCATATGTTATATATGAATAGATAAATCTAATGACATACTGTTTAGTATTATATAGATATACAGGTAATGTAATGATAATGGGATAATGACTAACTTTAGTGATGAAGAAAAAAGACGTGAATGAAGAGTTGTGTTCAGAGTCTGTGATGTCAGGGTAGTCCTTATTTCTCCAGATTTCAAGGTGTAGATGGTGCCTATAAAAACCTCCAGTTCAGAATTCTTTTTTTTTCCTTTTTTTTTCTTTTTTGTTTTTTGAGACAGGGTCTCTCTGTGTAGCCTTGGCTGTCCTAGACTCAATTTGTAGACCACGCTGGCCTCGAACTCACAGCGATCCACCTGCCTATGCCTCCCAAGTGCTGGGATTAAAGGCGTGCGCCACCACTCCCGGCCCTCAGAATTCTTTTGAAGGCTGTCACATATGAAGAGCCAACATCCCATATAACTACAGAATGACTGATGCATTTGTCATCAAAACCATCGTGCAAGATGAAGTGCATTTCTCACATATTTTAAATATATTACTTTTTATTCATCTTAAAGACTAGAGTAACACATTGTATTTTCCTTGGCATTTGAAATTATGTATTTTTAAAAGGTATTTTATTTTGTTTGTGTTTGTGTGTGTGCGTGTGTGTGTGTGTGTGTGTGTGTGTGTGTATATAATGTACATGCATACGAATGGAGGCCAGTGGTTGACTCCAAGTGTCTTCCTTTGTTTCTGTCTACATTATTTTTTGATAAGCGTTCCCCCATCCAGTCCGAAACTCATCAATTCAGGTTCATTCTAGCGGCTGGTTCTTTTTTCTTAAGTGATTTAAATCACAATTAGTGATTTAAAGAAAAATGAACTAACATTTTTAAAATTTTGTTTGACAATATCATACAAGATAACTGTGTTTGTATAAATTCTACCCCTTTCTTTGACCCATGAAATCCAGGACTAAGTCCTGTCCCCCATCATAGGTGAGTGAAACTCTCAGTCCACATTGAAGAAGCTTCTTCTTTCTGCACTAAACAGAGAACATTCTAGAAATCCGTAGCTACTCAAATTGCAAAGAGCAACTGACTTGGGGGAGGGGGTGCCAACCCCAACATGACGCCCTACACCTAAGGCTCAGAAAACTGTGGGAAAAGGATGGAAGTCTGGTGAGGATCAGGATGATTCAGCTGCATGAAGCAATCTCTCTGCTTCTCCCTCTCCCTCCCCACTCAGCTTTTTACATGGTTACTGGGGTTGGGACTCAGGTTGCCCTGCTTGTGGTGCAACCTCTTTATGGAAGGAAGTGTTTCTCATGCTCCAAGGTACGTGGTTTGGGCATTTCACTAGTTTAACATGTTTAGAAATCCTGAAACTTGGATTGAATGCTCTTGTCACAAACAACTGATCCAATGTGAAATATTATATTAAGAGTAAGTAATAAGCACTGATTTTTACTTTCACATCAAGGATCGAATATACCACTCACATTTATGAGAGTAGAAAGCAAGTGCGTTCTGATCTCTCAGTGTTTACCAATATTATAACAGGACCCTATTAATCTAGCATCAAAGCCCGTTAACTGTGCATAAAAACTTACCAGAATCAGGGACTGCTCACCGCCTCCAGTGCTCCCCCTTGTGGCTGAGGACACCTCCATTTCCTACAACTTCCACAGTTTTTAACCCATGCTGTTAACAATTTTTCCCTGAAGTACATAAGATGACAGATACCCACTTCTCCCACTTAAAAATCCTCTGATGACTGTCCTTGTCACTCAAAGGAGAGACGGAGTCCATGACCCGGCACACAGCATTCTACATTGCCTGCCTTCTTTCCCAATCTGTTTTCTGTTTTCTCACTTCCTACTCAATGAAGCTTCTCTTCTTTATATCTACTTTCTTTGTGCCCGTTTCTTTAACTTAGAACATAATAAGTTCCACTTCTTTTTAAAGAACTTTGCCCAAAATTTACATTTCCAATGGGATCTACAGATAACATCATCTGAATTTAAAAATATCACAGCTCTCCCTATGCTTTTATTTGGATTTCATTTTCTCTTTTTTCATGTTCATATTTCACATAAATGGAAATGTGCACATGGGTGCATGCATGTGAAGGCAAGCACAAATATTAAATTTTTTATTTGATTGTCTTCCGTGAAAAATGTTTTAAAAAAATAAGGCAGTGTCTTCAAATCTTTGTTTGCCTGTACTAAAAGACCATTATGACTAACATAAGATTTTATTTATTTATTTATTTATTTATTTTGTGTGTGTGTGTGTGTGTGTGTGTGTGTGTGTGTGTTTGAGACAGAGTTTCTCTGTGTAGCCTTGGCCATCCTGGACTCACTTGTCGCTGTTGAACTCACAGTGATCCGCCTGCCTCTGCCTCCCAAGTGCTAGGATTAAAGGCGTGCACCACCACGCCCAGCTCTAACATAAGATTTTAAAACCCAGATCTAGCCAATGGTCAGAACAGTCTCCACACTTGAGTGGAGAGTGGGATATGAATTTCTCACGTACTCTGGTGCCTCACATTTGACCATGTCCCCTGGAGGGGGAGACCTGGTGGCACTCAGAGGAAGGACAGCAGGTTACCAAGAAGAGACTTGATACCCTATGAGCATATACAGGGGGAGGAAATCCCCCTCAGGAACAGTCATAGGGGAGGGAAATAAGGGGAAAATGGGAGGGAGGGAAGAATGGGAGGATACAAGGGATGGGATAACTATTGAGATGTAACAAGAATAAATTAATTTTAAAAAAGTATATAAAAAAACCTATCTGTTGTGCGAAAAGATAGTTGGGTGAATAAACTCACACCAAACACACAGGCCAGAGGTTCATTCTCAAGGAATAACTCCTGTCTTTTGGACTGACATGATCTCTACATAGTTAAATCCAGATTTCAAGTTGAAAACTCCCAGAGATATAATTTAATCAAGTTGTCTTTATTTTAGAATGTCTCCTATACACAGGACCTTAGTTTGTGTTTTTCTTTTTCATCCTTATTTCCTTATTTTTTAAATGTTTTTTCTTTTTCCCATTTATTTCCTGTAAGTATTAAAACTCTTGTGTATTTGCAGTCTCTAGTTAAGTCCAAATGCTTAGAAAACTTCCTTTGGACTTAAGATCTGTGATATTTGAACTAGAATGTTCCCCATAGACTCATGTGACTAGACACAGTTGGTGGCACGGAGGGCAGAGGTTCTGGAGGTGTGGCCTTGTGGAGAGAAATCTTCAGTAGAGGCAGGTTATTAGAGTATGAAGACATAAACCATTTTTAGTTAACACTCTGTGCTTCATGACTGTAGTTTAAGATGTGAGCGCTCAACTTCTTGCACCTGCTACCATGGCTGCAGCTGCTACCATGCCATTACCTGCTACTATGCTTGCACCTGATACCATGCCTGCACTCCTACTGTGCCTGCAGCTTGCTTTCATTCTCCCCATGATGATGGACTCTTATCCTTCTTGAACCACAGCCAAATCAACTCTTCTGTAAGTTTCCCCGGTCATGCTGTTTCATCACAGCAGAAAAAAAGTGTGGCGGGATTGAAGTTGAGTTTTTCTATAATGTGGAGATGGTCATAGCCTAGAATATCAGCACCTCAGTACTTGGGGGAAGCCTATGTCTCATACATTTCAATATTTTCATAACTGAAGGAAAAACATAAAGATCCTTGGTCCTTCTTAAAGATTACATCAAGCAAACAAGGACAAATAAAAACACAGCAGATACAGAGGAGGGAACTCAAACACAATAGGCACAAATGGACCATTTTCCTACTGCATTTTGTACTCTAGGATAACACAAAAGAATTTGTCAGATAGAACATCTTTTGAACTCAGATATTGACTCTGGAGTAGAAAGTTTCTGATCCCCTCGGGCTTCAGTTCCAGTTGAGAGGTGGTTACTTTGGAATCCAGGGGACTGACTGTTCCACCAGTCAGTATATCTTGTAATGCAGGTCAACCCTGTAGTACACAGGGCTGACAACTGGGCTAGATTTTTGATGATTTTTCTCTCTCAACATTTTGCAAAAACACCTTCCAATGCTGCAAATGCCACCAGGGAAGAAGTTACTACATCAGTTTCAGCTTGTTTTTCTGTGTCTGTAGCCAAAGCATATATTGTTTTCAGCACTGGAGTCTTGCTATCTACTTCTATGGGATAGCCAAGAACATTTATAATATTCTATGTTGTTTTGGAATCCTCTGTGGACACCCTATCAAACAATTCACAGGGAGATGTCCTACAGCTGGTACTAAAGTTTTGCTTAGTAACCTGCAATTTCTGGGTAGCAGCATTTCTGGGTAGCAGCATTATCTCCACCCCATGTATGGAATCCCTGTATAACCTGCTTTTTTAAAGTGAATCAAGCAAACAACCGAACACAAGATTTAGTTTGCCTATCAGCTAATAGGCTCTTCTATGGTTTTGCCATATGTTCTTAGTTTCCTTTGTCCTTGCATTCAAGCACATTTTCCGTTTCTGTTCTACTTCGTCCCCAGCTAAGTGTTTCACCTCTAGCATCCTACCCCATGTCTGTTTCTATATAACACCTGCTGACGATCTCGTCTCTTCCGTTCTCTCACTCCTTCCTTTAGGCATCTTTTCTTGCTACTTGTCCAATGTAGACACTCCACCCTGTACATAGAAATTTAAACCTATTCATCTAAAACCCACATCTGACAGAGAATATGCAGTATTTGTCTTTTGAGGTCTGGGTTACTTCGTTCAGAATCCACCCATTTTCCTACAACTTCATTTTGTTTAGCGATGAGTGGGATTCTGTTGCATAAATGTACCACATTTTCATCACTCATTCATCAAGTTTATAGAAACTAGGCTGATTTCGTTTTCTAGCTATTGTCCATAGGGTAACCAGAAGCGTGTGTGCCAAAGCTATCATAGTGGTAGAGAGAGTCCTTTGGGTATATGGCCAGGAGTGGTATGTCTGGGCCAATGTAATAGTTTTTTTTTTTTTTTTATTTTAGCTTTTAGAGAAACCTCCACAGCAATTTTCTGCACCAACTTATGTTTCCATCAACACTGAACAAAGGCTGCACTTTCCACCACATCCTTACCAGCACTTGCTGTCATCCATTTTCTTCACAATGGGAGCAAGACAGTAGGACAAAATATTGTAAAATACTCTTTTCTGGGTGTGACATGTTTGTGGCGATCATGAACACACAACAGCTGTGACCATCTGCAGTCGACAGACAAAAAACGAAACCTGAAAGTAGAAAGGGCACAAGCTGGGAAGAGAGGAGATTGTGAGTAAGAGAGGAACAGGAGAAAGTTTTAAGCAAGAAGAAATATGAGAAAAACACATTGTATACAAGTAGAAAAACATCTCATTAAAAATAATTAAGAAAAATGTAACTATGAATATATAATGAGAGAAAAGTCATTTTCTAAAATATAGAATATTAAAATTATACATTTCATATCAAATATATAATATTATTATGTAAGCTTTTATAAATATGATAGCCACTTAGCCTTCCTCAAGCATACACTTGCATACATTAACATTTAATTCATTCTTAGCTAATTTCTTCTGGGGCACTGAATGAGCACAGATGTGTTTTGACTGGTAGACTCTCAGACCATTGTTGTCCAAGACTTTAATTAAGTCATCTCTTACAGCAGTCTAACTGCTTTGATAACAAACTCTTACATATTCACCTTTTGTTACTGATCTTTTCTTGATTTGAGTTAGTCAGGCCTTTTTTTTTTCCATATGTATAGACTGAGTTATAACTCATGCAAAATAACCTATAATAATCACATTGTATCTGGAGCTAAATGGCAGCTTCAAGATCTTTGGTTTCTGAAAATATAAATAAATGTAAAAAAAAAAAAAAAACAACAACTCATTTGAAAGATAAGCATTTATGATACTGGCATTTTTCACGGCTGTTTTCTTTGTATCAAAACAAAAGTCTTTACACATGCCTTTACTTAACAACTAAAATAGACACTGTTCTTATGTCAAGGAAACAAGCAAACAAAGAAAGTGTCAGAAATTCGAGGAGCTCACTCACTGTTTTTGTTCAATATAACCAGTAGTATGAATGGGAACAGCAGTGGCATCATTCAATGCCAGAATGTGATTTTGATCAGCACATAGAATTATACATTTTTATGGCCAGCCTGACTTTGGTATAAGCTTAACGTGGTTATCATTCAAATATCTCAAAAATCAAGTTCACTTGAAAGGACTTAATTATAAGTTTAAAGAACTCATTAAGGCTAGGTAGAATATACTTAGGCTGGCACATATTCCTGTACTTACGAGGACTGTAAGTTCAATTTTTATGAAACATAAGTGAATACAGAGTACAGTGACTGCCACAGAGGTAACATAATAGAAAGAAGGTTGGTGGAAGGTGCTCACTCCCAGTGATTCTTGAGCATTTAAATGTAAAGTCTAGAGGCATGTACTTTCTATCTGTATACACATTAACATGGTCAGTTTTCCTGTTCAACTACTAGATTCTCAAAAGTACTTTTCTATACCACGAAGGACTGCTTCATCCTCTCCTTGTTCCTAATAAAAATAATATACTATATTCTGCATTTGACATTAAACCAAACAAAGGACATTAAGTTGCTGTAGAGTCAGTCTTTCTTTTGGTACAGTACTTTCTGCATGGTTTGGATGTGCCTCTTTGGACAAAGCAAGACTGTGGCTATTTCCTAGAAATACAGTCCCTGAAAAACGAAGAAGTGAGCTTTCTATGGCTCAGGAGGTTAGTTAAATGTACAAAGCTTAGGAAGCTCCTGAAATTTACAAGATGCATAGTTCTTCCGCCATGATATAAAACCAGTTTTTAAAAATTCTAGGGAGACTCTCTAAGTAGTCAAGCTGTCTACAAGATGTGCAGTGAGCTCAAGGGAATCGTGAGCTGATACCAGTGCTGGGAGTAGGCTTTGGAAGATGCAGTAGCCTCAGACCACTTATGTTCAGGCAAGTATCACTTCACGTACATTCCTTTAAGTAAATCCAATAAAATCAGTGGTTTATTAAAGCAATGGAATCATTTCTTTAGATGTTGTTGCCATTCTATCTGGGGAAAACAGATGTCTGTTCATTTCTTCCTCAGGAAAGTTATTAAACACCAGGCAAGATGGGCTGAATAATCATCGTTAATTGATTACAGACTACCCTACAGTAATATGAGCATACTGCTTCATAACATTCTTCATATTAAATAGCTGTTTATTTTAGAATGAGCACCCCAGGGATGCTTGCAGTGTCTTATTCACAACAGCAAAGCTTCCCATAAGCTGATAACTGATAAGTAGAGAGTTTCTGTCATAAGATGTAAACTATAACTAAAATATGGATTGGGACATAATGAAAAGAATGGATGCTATGGAGGCAAAGGCAGAGTGTCAGCTCACTTTTCTTAGTATATGTGTTTCAGATCAGTAGGTCATCAGTAAGCACTATGTCAGGCCTTACACTAGGCACTGATAGCTTCCATGCCTCACGTGGAAGGTGCAGCAACAATATCTGATATATACTGTGTTTCTTTAAGAATCTCAGAAAGATTTTTATTGTTTTAAAGGGAGGAAATTTGAATTTTGAATATTCCTCTATTAATCCCAGCCCCTGTACAGTGTGCATGTCCTCCCCAGTAGAATCTCAGGAATACTGAATACAAAAACTGCTCTTCCTAAACTTTAAAGTGTTGGGGTATTCCTGGAAGAGGGACAAGAACAGACTAGAAAGGGATGCTATTATGTATTCCAATCCAGCAGCGGAGTGGATAAATGAGCTCCATCTGCCTACCCAAGGCAGTGATGCCCTTGGCCTAGTGATTTAATGCCAAACAGAACAGCTAGTCAAGGGAATGATGTGGTTAGGGTGTGTGATGGGACAGTAATAAAAGGAATGCTGCCTGTTGTGACCCTTTTACTGTCTAAAAGCTATGATTACATGCACAAACGCTATGCCAGTAATTTATATATATATATATAAACAAGGTAGAAAATGAAGCTTAAATTCTTCAGATGTGACTCATTTCAGAATACTCCTATTTAGTTCAACACCTTCCTCTTCTGAATGTCACAGTCTAAGATTAGAGTTTTATGAGACTATATCTGAGTATAAACCAAGTTTACATTTTATTTTGTTTTAATATTGTGAACACTACTGTACAATGCCGTTAAAATGCTTTTGATTGCTGACCTTAAATAGAATTTTCTGCTCACTTATCTTTTGAGAATTGCTTATGTATGAGGGTTACATAATCTCCATCCCATTTTCTTTTTCCTCTAATCCCTCCTGTGCTACCATCCCAGAGACACTCCCTCTCAATTCCATGAGCCCTTCTTCCTCTATGATTGTTACTGTTGTGAATTGAGTTGGGTGACAGATAATTCAGGGACTGGGTCAGTGGAGAAAATGGATTGTCCTTCCCAACTCTTGGAGCACTTCATCTAGGGATAGACATCATGTGAGATTTCCTTCATCTGCACTAGTATGTTGACTGGCATGGTCATTATACAGGTCTTGTTTAGGAACCACGTTGTTCAGCTTTCATAGAAGGTCTTATTCAACAGAAGGCATTCTGGTCCAATGCTTCCAGGCCCTCTTCTGAGCTTTGGGTACAGGGCTTGTGTTATAGATATTCCAATTTGGCCTGGGAACCTCACAGACATTCTATACTTTGTGATCGATTCTGAGTCTCTGTAGAATCTCTTCCCCCTATACTAAGAAGCTTCTTTGATGGATGGGTGAGAGCTATGTTCATCTATGGGTATATGAACACATATTTAAAACACACATATAATAGCAGGTTCTTCTCTGAAGTACATGACCCCTTTCCAACAAAAAGATAGTTCACTAGGATTAGAGTGTCAGGCATTGCTTTCCTTCGATTGCGCAGGCCTAATAAAAAGTGTAGCATACTTAGAGGGATAATATGTGATATCAGGGATAATCAATAGTTTTAGACATAATAGTATTTCTTTTGTGAAATTGGGTACACCTGGTTTGAGTGCATATGCTTATCACTGTAATAATCCTCTTGGCATTTTTTTTCATTAATAAGTATAAAGTGACTCTCCCTATGTCTCCAACTGTTCTGTTTCATCAGATTTGATAATACTTACACCTGCTTGGTTTTTAGTTCTATTTGCTTAGAATATTTTTATTTTACACTTTTTAACAAATTCTGTTGAAAAATAGGGAGTTATTCAGATGAATAACTTCACAACTTTATAAATGACTGTCTTTTCTCCCTTGCATTACTCTTCCTTTATTCTGTGTTTTTAATGTTTTTTTTAAGCCTAACTGGGAACATGCAAAGGCTCTTTAAGATGTACTTATTTATGATTATGTATACAGTGCTCTGCCCGCATGTTTTAAGAGTAGTGCCATGGGGAAGTTTCTTTTCTGGATCTTCTGGAGTTCTGTAGCCTCTTTTTACTTGTATGAGCATCTCTTTCCTCTAGGTTTAAGAAGTTTTCTTGTATGATTTCATTGAATATATGCTCTATGACTTTGCCATCACATGCTTCTGTGCTTATAGTTTGAAAATATGATCTTTTGTGATATCACAAAGCTCTCCCATGTTCTGATAATATATTCTAAAAAAAATTCTTCCTGACCTTTGCTGAGTGGTCTCATTCCTCTACTTTGTCTTCCAACTGTGACTGCCTGTTTCTTATACGATTCATTCTGTTGGTGTGCTTTCCATTGAGTATTTTGTTTCTTTTTTATTTCAGCATCATATCCATTTGCTTTTTTTCAGCCATTCTCTCTCTTACTAAATTTACTTTCTGTATCATTGATTGACTTCCTGATTTCGCTTAGCTCTTTGCCGTCTTTTAAAAAATTGTTTGGCTACAGTTATAATCATTTGACTTCATTGACTGGACCTTCCTCCAGGTCACTGTTTTGGGGGTTTGTTACTGTGGAGTTACCTCCTGTCATGCACATGCTGCCTTAGCTTTCTATGTTACTTCTAGATTCTTCTGAAGTAGTTTGTTAGTCATGAGTTTGTTTGTTTGTTTGTTTGTTTGTTTGTTTTTTCTTTCTCAGATTGCCTTTCCTCTTTCGGGGTAGCCACGTACAAGGTTGAGGACTGAATTATGTAATGAGACAGTTGATAACTTCTCTTCCTTAGGGAGATTTGTACATGTTTGAGAGTACACTACTGCCTGGCTGAAAGGACAATGTGTAGTGGTCATTACACTCACGGGTGCTCTCCTCTGCTGCCTTCTGCTGTGCTTCTCCAGGTCTAGCTGGTTGTTCTATGCTGAGGAGTTATGGGAAACCCAAGATCAGGCATAGAAGGTCTTTGGAATTGGGTGTTTAGGTAGAAGGTGGGTAGAACGTGTTGTGCCTCTGGTCTTTAGGTGGTTGACGTGAATTCTGTATGGTGGGCTGTGTTAACTGGGAGGTGCTTTTCTCCAGTGCTACAGGCGAGGTTCAGTGGGAATGCAGCTCTCTTTAAGTTCACATCCTCATGGTACATGGGTATTAGGGCTTGAGGTCAGTAGGCGGGTGGTATTCAGCAAATAATTTATTTCCCTATTATTTTCCACATCCTATTTTCGTAAACTAGAAATCTGAGGAGGGGTCGACTTATATTCCAATTAAGGCAGTCAGTTTGCATTGTCATGAGTACAAAAGCCAAACTAAGCACAGGCAGCATATAAAACCATAAGCAAAACTTTCTTACTTGCAACAGGCATCATAATATATTTACAGCGATTCTCTTTAAAAGCAAAAGAAACATAAAGATTTTATTCAGGAAGCCTGTGAATATTCATATAGAAGTTGATCCATGTCTAAGCATGTTTGGCTTAAATTCAGGAAGATTAAAATGATGGACAGGGAGGCCTCTGGGCTTTGCTTATAGCATAAACTTTTAGCTGAAAGTAAGTGAAAGATTGCATTGAAGGTACAACCACACAGGACTCTGCTCTCATAGGTGTCTTACTCACTTAGTGGCTAAAAATATTTATAAAATGAATAGTATCTATGTCTAGAGCTAACCTGGAGGTATAATGAAACAATGGCCAGTGGAGTCACATTCTCATTTACTAAGTGAGTTTTCATTAAGCCTGATACACAATATACTGTTAAATTACAGTTTAGCATCATGCAAGTTGAAATCTGGAGCAATTTTAGTGTTAGCTTTGCCTGTAAGTATGCCAATTTCTGGCTTAAATTTTTTTTTTTTTTTGGAAAATTTAAAATAAGCCCTCCCCCTCAGCCAATCAAAATTTGCCCTAGCATACTACTGCAAGTGTTCTTCAGCCATTCTCTCTCTTACTAAATTTACTTTCTGTATCATTGATTGACTTCCTGATTTCACTTAGCTCTTTGTTTTTATAATAATATGATATATAAGACAATTTAAAAACTCCAGACTAAGTAATTATTGAAGTATCTGAATTATAAATAAAAGAATCTGAGGTAAAAACTGATACATAAATTCACTAACTTTTAAAATAGTCACCAAAATTTTTGTGGTTTTCACTATTGCTTATTATGGACCATTGTCATCACCACATTTATATTTAGAATAAATGCTTGATTTCACCTTCATCAGTGAGATCGGTCACAGAAAGCAAATGGCTGTGAAGTTTTCTTGCCCTTCCTTAAATGTTGTATCTTCTATAAACACTACCCAGGCCCATATGTAGTTTCATCAATGTCCTTTTGTATATGCCTAGCAGATCATGAGAGTAACCTTGTGAGCAGGACTCAAATTGACGGTTGGGGGGGGGACCAGATTTCGTTTAAGTTGTTGAAGGAAGGGGAAATATTTGCATCTGAGAGAAACCTGCCAGTTGATCTACCACTATTTTAAGGCATTTGATGTATTTAAAAAGCAACAATACAAAACGTTTTCTCTTAACCTCAAAATAACAAAAGACTGGATTTTTATTTTTCTTAAGTTCTCAAAGTTTCACGATTATTTTTTTCGGCTCTGAAACTTTCTAAGAGTTATAGTTGTCTTTACTAAATACCTTATAGTTTCTTATTATATATTAGGGCCTTCTAGTTGTCAGATAATGACCTTTGATTTAGTTGTTTGTTCTATTTAGGAATTAGGCAGAAAACATAGCTAAGGGAATGCCGCTCCCCCCTTTCCCTTGCTTTCTTCTTTCAGATGGAAGCAAAACTTAAGAATATAGCAGATGGGGGTCCAGCCATAATTGGGACACCTACACTGCAACACCTACACTTAAGGCTCAGGAAACATGGAAGATGAGGAGGAAAAACTGTAAGAGCTTTAAGACCAGAATACTGGCTGTGTAGCAGTGTCTTCTAGGTAATACAGGGTCTTTACACCCAAGAAGTCTTAGCAGTATGATTACATAAACAAGACCTGCATAATGAGTGTAGCAATTGACATGACAACAGTGATAGGGAAAATTTCACAAGACCCCACCCTCGGACTCTTTACAGGCAGGCAATGGCTTCTGAAAGAGGGAGAGAAAACCAGTTTTCTTCAGGAAGGAATACTCTGGTAAGTTATTCAATCTGAATGTGTCAGCCCTAAACACAGGAATTTATGAGTGACACTAAATGGACTGTCTAAAATCTGTCTATCTATCTACCTACTTATCCATCTATATCTATCTCTCTATCATCTATCTATATATCTATCTTCAGTCTCTATCCATATGCTACTGACGTATATACATATATATATTTTTTACTGATGAATATATATTCTACTAATGAAATATATATATTTAATTCAAGAAGATGTCATGTACATAAGAAAGGGTGAGGAGTGAGGGAAAGGTGAAATGATGTAAATTCAAAACTTGTATTTAGTAGTCACACACAGACACAGAAACATCGAATACAAATCTAAAAATTGGAAAAAAAAATCCCAGCAGAGATATTAGATAATTTCAAAGACCAAATTCCATTCTTCTATTTAAATGTGATTAGTTTTGAATTTAAAAATAAAATGTATATATTAAGTTATACATCATAATAGTTATAAGCATATGGCTATCATAGAAAATGACAATGAATTAATTTACATAATGAACACATTGTGGTGAACATAGTTGAGGTCTATTCTGTTTTTCTGATGAGTCCAATATATCTTCACCTTAACTTACCACATTGTACTGGAGATCTCTTGAATTGAACCTTCCAGTTGTATCCTTGTGACATATCCACTGGACAACTTCACTGCCAGCCCTCTCCAGTACCTACCTTGCTGCCTTGGGCAGCAACCATTACATTCTCTACTTTGATGAGAGCAACACTTTTAGATATTAGAAATGATTTGGATTTATTTCATCAAAAACAATCTTATCACATTAGTATATCATTTGTGCTGCTGTAAATGAGGAGACAGACAAATAATTGTGGCAGAAAAACTCTCTACTGTGTATTTATAGGACACATTTTCTTTATGCATTCATCTAGGTTTTGTGAATTGCTTCTTTTTTCAAGGCACAGTTATGAATGCTTTGTGCAGGTAAGGCAAGCTTTCTATCAGTAGCATCCATGACCTATTCACTTGTCCCTCGAAGGGCACAACTTGATTGAATAACGTGGCTATCGTGAATAGAACTGCAATAAGAATAAAAGTGAAGATATAAAATTCTTTATTTCTTCAGGGAGTGCAAATCTTTTCATCATTTTTTTTCCTCTGAAGACTTTCAGACTTTCCTTGTTAACTTTACACTACATATAGTATTTTGTATCCAACTTATTACTAGACACTTCAGTTTTGGATCATAAAGTACACAAGCAATTTATATTTCATATGCATACTTTAAAACTATATACCTACCCTATGAGTCTATTAGAAAAGACTCTATTTTGACTCTTGGTTTGACCTAGAAGTCCAGAGAGCTCAATGTTTCCAGTATTAAGATCTCATAGTCTTATTACAGGGCAAGAATTACATTGAGTCTTTCAAGCTGCCACTTGAGATTGTCAGCTTGTATTAAACTTATTGGTCATTTTAAGGAGCCAAATATTTCCCCATAAGCTACTTCCAAGCATCTTTCTCCATGATAAACTGGATTACTGCCCATCAATACACTATTATATTTTTTACTTTATTACTTTTCTTTTCTCCTGTCAGCTTTTTCTTCTAACCTTATACCTTATACATTTTGATATATTTTAGTATGTATGCTATGGGTCTTCCCCCCAGGTGCTTATGTTTTAGGTAACAAAAGACCAAAGGCCAATTCCTGGAACATAATTTTGAATATCTATTTCCCTTTATGATTAAATGTGGAGTAAATTATTTTTCTTAGAAATGCAAAAATCACGTAATGAAAGAATTACTCATTGAAATTTTATTGAACTTTTATATTTCCTTTCAAATTTAAAACCATTCAATAGTACATGTCAATTTTTTTTTTAAGGAACTCAATAATTTGAGAGGGAGTAGGGCATAGGTTAGTAGAGGGAGGGAGGGAAGCCTGGAATCGATGTAACCACAGTATTCATGAGTGAAACTCTCAAAGATAAAATGAACTTTAAAGTAAGAACAAAAGATCATGGTGTAAGTTTCCTTTTAAATAGGAAAAAAAGTGAATATACCAGATTATCTAAGCGATCAACCCAATGAGTCCACTGCATGGAACACATTCACTTTTGAAATTTGAAGCAGACTTTTGCTATACTTGATGCTTGTCAAGGGTCCTGAGGTTTTATGGTTGCTATTTTCCTTGATTTTTAAGTTGTGAAATCTCCCTGGCATTTTGTTTTAAAGATTTGCCCTTCTTCCCAATCAAGACTCTGTAATGTTAAGTTTAGACCACATAATGACGGGCTCCAGAAGCAACACTTCCCGTGATCTAAGTGTATTTAAACACCGACTGTACTTAACCTGGAAGTCAGTCAGGGCAAATTCACTCTTTCTGCCAACTGTCAGCCCAGCTTGCAAGATGACGTATAATAATATGGCTTTGCATACATCTGCTTACTTCTTTGTTCTAAAACTTACCACTCCGCTAACCTCAGTTCTAATATCTATAAATGGCCCCCAACTCGAATGCATGTGTGCGGGTGCATGTGCATGTGTGTGTGTGGGTTTATTATTCATTATTCCTAACATTGGGCATATACTTAATGACCAATACTTTTTAGTTTACTATATCTTACTACCGTCACTATTGCTTTTATTTGGATTACAATTTTACCTAATTTACATTCTTTGCCAAACCCCGTTTCCTGTTGAGTTTTCTAACCTCATCTTCTAACGCTCACTGGGTCCTTCTTACTGATTACCTAACCTTGTCTATCCCAGAAAACATGTTCTGTTTTGTTTATTAGCTCAAATATCTCCTGTCTGCCTAGAAAGGCATATCTCACTTATCTTTATAATATGCAGACACTGGGCTCCAAATTGCTGACTGGTTTGGGAAACACTTATCTCAGAAATTTAAATGCAGCCCACTGAGTCTCTGTAACTTGTTCCACAGCTGTGAGATCTGTGATTGCTTAGCATGTCCTGAATCTAGTCAGGGCTGACAATTCCCTGTCAATGTAACTGATCCCAGCATATTGCTATATCCCATCTCAATATCTGCTTGCCTATCCTCTTTCCAGATGTATCTTTGCAGTTTCTGTGTCCAGCACATACTCCTTTCTGACTCCAAACCATTTAGCCATTTAGAACATATCATTTTCCACATGGTAGTAGGAATAAAGTACACACACACACACACACACACACACACACACACACACACACACACACACATATATGTGTGTGTAAATTAGGTAAAACTGTAGTCCAAATGAAGGCAATAATGATGGTATTAGGGCATAGTCAACTAAGATACATATATGTATATATATGTGTGCATGTAATATATTATATATTATATACAATGTATTATATTATATTATAATATATTATTATATATATACACACATATGTGTATTTTCCTCTGTTCATCAAGGTCCTTCTCACCTGCTAAGTTTGTGAAACTTATCCTTCTTTCTTATAAATGACTTAACAGAAGTTACTTATATCTCATCTATAGAACCCATGGAACCCATGGAAAGGTTTTTTTTTTTTTTTTAAGTCTGTTCTATTTTGTGACTCGATATCTTAACCACATGGAGATTGAGTTAAACTCTTATTGAGCACTTTCTACATTCCACACAGCGAATTTGGAGATACTAGTAAGAATACAATGCATGATTTTAGGTTTATGTGGCTCACTGTTACAGGAATTTTTATTAGGTTTCATTTTGCTTGTTTTCTTTTACTGAAAATACATTTTTCATACAAAATATTTTTTATGATTTCATCTCCTCATATGCCTCCTACTTTCTTACCATCTCTGTTGCCATCTGGATCCACAGCCTTTCTGTTTTTCATTAAGAAAAAAAAAAAGGTAGGCATCTAAGGAATAATAATAAAATAAAATAAGATAAATTAAAAACAAGCACATCAGAATATGAAAACAAATGAACAATAAATATAAGACTAAGAGCTAAAGAAAAAGCATAAGAAATGCATATGGACATGACAAAACACACATTTGCATACACAGGAACCCATAGAAGTCAAAACCAGAAGCCTTAATATATACACAAATAAAACTCTTCCTACCTCTTCTGCTCCCCTGAGCCTTGAGGGGAGTAATTTTGTGGAGACATCCTTAGAATCTGTCCATATGACTGTGGGTTTCTGTGTTTGTTCACATCTGCTGCAGCAGGAGCCTTCTCTGATAATGGCTGAACAAGGCATTCACCTACAAGAAGAGCAGAATGTCACTAAAAGTTATTTTATTGTTGGATTCCTTTAGCAGAATAATATTTGATTTCCCCTAGGTTCCCAGGATATGAGGTCTCCAGGTTTTTGGCCACTTGAACAATGTCAGTAATGGGTCCCATTTCATGGAGTTGGCCTTAAATACAATCAGGTATTGGTTAGTTACTCCCACAAGATTTGTGCCATTATTGCCCCAGCATACCTTGCAGGCAGGTCATTCTTGTAGATTGAAGATTTTGTAGCTGGCTTGGCATTTTCCTTCCTCATTTGTTAGAATGAAGGATACCTTTCTGTATCATAAATACTAGTATATAGGGGTAAAGGCCCTAAGGATGCACCAGCTTTACTTATCTATGTTCAATGAGTTGTGTAGATCTTGATGAAAGCAACAGTGCTTTACAGTCAGTTTGTGGAGCACCACCAAAAGCTTTGGCAATAGCCTGGATTGTTTAAGCATTCCTATGGGAGCCCTCTGTCCATCAAATTGATTAGATGTAATACATTCCTAACACTGAAATCATTTAGTGATGAGAAATGACCATTGGGTATTCTATCTCCTCATTATTTTGTGATTTCAGGTAGATCCCATTCACATATTTATACATGATAGGAAGCTTCTATTGTATTAGGTTTCCATGTAAGCACTCGAATGGCTCTTAGATTTAGTTGTCCCTCACCATATTTCCTCCCTTACCTCCCTCTTTTCTCCATATTCCTATTTGATCCTTCCCTTTCAGTCATGTCCCACCCACCTGCCATCCACCCAGAACTATCTATTCTATTTCTCCTCCTAACAAAACCCATCCCTCACCATTAGTTCGTTGCCCAAACCCTCTGGTTTTATAGATTATAGCTTGATTATAAATGACTCAGCAGCTAACATACACATGTAATCATATACATACCATACTTTTCTTTCTGGGTCTGAGTAACCTCACTCAGGATTATTTTTTTCTAGTTCCATCCATTTACCTGCAGACTACTTATGATGTTTTCTTTAATGGTTGAGTAATACTTCATAGTGTAAACACAATACTTTATCCATTCATCTGGTGATAGACACCTAGGTTGTTTTCAATGTCTAGCTGTTATGACTAGAGCAGCAATGAACATGGTTGAGCAAGTGCCTACTTAGTAGGATGAAGCATCCTTTTGGGTATTTTTCCAAGAATGATATAACTGGATCTTGAGTTAGATTGATTGCCATCTTCCTGGTGAACTGAAACACTAATTTCCATAGTGGCTGTATAAGTTTACAGTCCCATTACCAATGGATTCGAGTTCCTCTTACTTCACATCCTTACCAGAATGAACTATAATTTGCTTTACTTATCTTTGCTGTGCTTATTGGTGTAAGATGCATTTCCCTAATGACTAAGTAGATTCGACATTTCTTTAAGTTTTTATCATCATTTGTTTCCTCTTTTGAGAATTCTCAAAGGTATACTGTAATAATATTATATTTTTGGGGAATAGGTTTGAAATATCCTTGAATTTGCATTAAAAAAAGAAATTGTTGTTGCTGAAGTTACCCAGGATGCTTGGGTTGAGCTATATATTCCTGAGACTAATTCTTGGGTTGATATTTACATTAAGGTTTTAATGCCATCATTAAAATCATTATCCATCAGGCCCAGTTTCTGCTTTTTGGGTCAATTAAACCCACTGACCTGTACTTAGATCTAAAATCTCACAAAAAGTAATATCCTTTTCAAAAGACTGATATCACCTGAAAAACTGCAAGATATGGGTTTTCTGTGCATCACTTTAAAGTCTCTGGTCATGTTAGTCCACACCTTCCTCCGGTGCCTTTGAATCTCCGAATTTTTCTCTCCTGATTATTGGGAAAGAACCTATAAAAAATGTAAACAAATGAGTGTAAGTACACATTTACAAAATGAGATAACAGGCAATACAATGACTCTGTCCAGAATTTATCAGCTATATCTTTTAAGTATATGCTAGATCATCTCCGCCTAATTAATAGGACTTATTAATTATTACTAAATTAACAGTATTATATTCTTCATCTTTAGAGAATAGTATTGCATATTAAGTTATAACCTGCATTAACTATAGTAGAACAAAAGCTTTTAAAAGTTAAGTATTATCTACTAATCCCTTTAGCACTCATATTTCACATTTCATTGTGGAGCCTTCTTAAACAATAGACAGTTCTCTACATGGTTCTTTGCGGTAGAATTTTCAATGAACTATCGCTTTAAGTATTTCCATGACTTTCTCACGTGCTCTGGGGCCTCACATTTGACTATGTCCCCTGGAGGGGGAGACCTGGTGACACTCAGAGGAATGACAGCAGGTCACCGAGAAGAGACTCTATACCCTATGAGCATATACAGGGGGAGGTAATCCCTCTCAGGAACAGTCATAGGGGAAGGGAATAAGGGGAAAATGGGAGGGAGGGAAGAATGGGAGGATACAAGGAATGGGATAACCATTGAGATGTAACAAGAATAAATTAATAAAATTATATATATATATATCAAAAAAAAGGTATTTCCATGGACACAACACAGGAGGCAAGGCAGAACGACGTAGCAGTCATTTCCTTCCCAATATTTACAGAGCTGTTTGTTTTCTCTAGCTAGTACTAGCATGGTATTTATGCTTATTTATAATATGATATTTATGATATTTCTCTAACATGATATTTATGTCTTATCATCTGCTAGCTGAATCTGGCTGTGTTTTTCCCTTTTCCTGTTTCTAGTTTTGAGTTGATAAGGTCTGTGGATTAGTGGCAGATTTAAACATGCTGTTTCTCCACCTGGTGCTTATTCAAAATAACTGTGTGTTTCAAGATGGACACTTGACATTGACTGTCTTTATCTATCCTGTTCTAGGTGGAAGCTTTGCTCCTGTCTTTCTAGTGTCCAGCAACAGTTATTTGCTGTAATGGTATTGGAGGTGGAGGCATTTTTATTCATTGTGGCTTTGAAATTCAGAGCAGTTTTGTATTAGATTCAGCCAGGTATTGTATATACAGCTTCACTCAGAAAACAGGTATCGATATTTGTCAGATTCCCAATTTACACCAATGCCTACATTTCTAATTTTCTTATTTTTTTTAATCATCATAAACAACCTTTCTAGATGGATAGTAACAAGCACATATAAAAGTGAACAGACAGTATTATAGAGAACATAAGAAAGCTTCCCAAAGCTTCATGTGGCCAGTGCATAAAAAATGTGTAGCAACTGTGGTAGTTACTTTTCTGCCACTGTGATCAAATGCCTGACAGGAAGTCACACAAGGAAAGAAAGGCTTGCTGTGGCTCATGGTTTGAGATTGTGCCATTCATTGTGGTAAATAAAGCATGGTTATCAGGCGGCTCTGTACGGTGGAGCATGCTGCAGCCCATCTCTCATATCTCATTATATGCCATAGATAGGAAAAAGGATAAGAAGTCAGCTTGGGCTAGAAGCCCCAAGGACTTTTCTCTTATAATCACTTCCTCTAGCTACCATCTCTCTACCAAAGATTCTATAACCTCCTAAAACAAGGTCATTATCTTGTGAATAAGCACCTAAGAGCAGGAGCCTATGTAAAGCTGCCTTTATATCCACACCATAACAGCAACAAGACACTCAATTCCTTTAGTCATGGCTATCTCGTGGGCCCATGCCAGTCACACTAGTTACCTCTCAAAACGCCTTTATCCATGACAAAAAAAAATGTAGAGATGCTGATGTTTATAAAAGATAAGATGTTCCATGTTTGACACTAGGTCCTATCAACAAAGTAATATATCCAGCGTGCATGAAAATACTTTTCTCATAACCCCATACCCATAATCTGTAGACTATATAAAGCATAGTACTTCTGTAACTTGACTTAAGTAGTAATTTCTAGTCATAACATCCACAAGTCATAATTAAAAGAAAATGGAGAGATCTTTCATTTCACAGTGCGATTTCAAATAAGTGTAGGGCCAAGTACCTAACATAATGAACCTAAGTGGTAGATGATCAAGCGAAGACATGTTTGTTTCGTCTTTGCTCTTGACTATGCACATGGTGGGACCAGCTTTCTCAACTCCTTCCTCTGCCTTCCGGTAGTGATGGGTGGTAATTTGAAACTGTAAGCAGGTAGAGAACAAACTGCTCAAAACTGGAAGCAGTTACATAGTCCAACTCTGTTTTCTTTGTCTTGTTTTTGTTTCCTTTTTCACCTCAAAACAGGGCTATCGTCCTGAAAAATGTCACATTGCTGTGATGTAAAATGTGAAAATCCCACAGGCCCTTGTCCTTGGATATTTGTTGTCTGTTCCGTGGTCATATTCTGCAAGATTGTGGAAACCTGAGCAGGTAGAGCCTTCTTGGAGGCATTGGGTCACCGTGGGCAAGAACATAGGGTTTATAGCCCAGATCCACTGGCTTCTCCTGCCAAGCCATGAGGGGGCAAAGCATCCCAGTGGCACACTACTGAGACCATGAGAGACAGCCTCCCCTCAAGTTGCGAGTGAGAATTGACTCTTCTCTCCTTACACTGATTGTATGTCAGGTATTTGGCTCCCTCAATACCTTACTCTTTTTTTTTCCTCCAAGATCAGACAAAAGTTCAGTTTTTAAATGTGAGTTTTGTCAATTTTAAATGATTGAATCTCTATATTTTTAAAAAAATGTTGCACATAAAAACACTTTTTCCAATTAGATCGGGTGATTGGACCATATGCCTGCTGTCCTTGATAACTAATATTGATGCCTGAAATATGAAAATATGAGTTAACAGGAAGAGATGACTTGCTGAAATATCCAGTCACACTACATGTCACCTTATATTCCCACTTGAAAAATTTGGTCAATCAGGATCAAGAGCAAAACCTCTTTAACATACATTATCATTACTACTATTTTGGATTTAAATATTATCATTTATGTAATTCCTCCTCCCCACAGTGAAGAGTTTAAGTCCAGGACAGCCTGGACTACATTGAGAAAACTTGGCTCAAAAAACCAAAATAAATAAAGAGATAAAGAAATTATATTGTTATTCCGCAGTAAAATTATCCTCTACATAAAATGTAACAAAATGTTTATATAAGTTTATATTTTTGTTTATAAATTTTGAAATTTTCCAATCTATAGACTATATCATTGCCTCTTTTTCCTATTTGAAATACATTTCAGAGAAGTAATGAGGGCCTCATTTTATCATATCGGAAAAATATTGCAAATCTCCAAATTTTTTATTAAAATATAACTCTAATGCTTGGCAAGTGGTTCAGTGTGTGAAGTGTTTAGCACATAAGTGTAAGGACCTTAGCTACGTAGAGTGAGAAATAGTAGAGTGCATCTATGATCTCAGCAGTCCTGTAGTGAGACAGGATGTGGAGACAGGCAGATTTCATGAAGCTCATGGACCACACAAACTGGTGTACACATTAGATAACAACAAATGGAGACCCTGTCTCAAATAGGTGGAGCACCAGGACCAAAATTTCATGCTGCTTCTCTTAACTCCTTATGTGATTATAGCCTGAATACAGAATATCCCTGTTCTCTCTCTCTTTCTCCCCCCCACATCTCTCTCTCCCCCTACACACATACACACCCACACACACACACACACACACACACACACACACATTTTAAACTCATATACACCTCATATACCACATACATACACACAAACAATAATGCATAAGTTCGATTGGAGATTCTTTTACATTTAGGGGAGGGACATAAAGGATAAATAAATTATAAAGATATGGGTAGGACTCCAGTAACAACCCCTGGCAAGTGCATTGCTCAGCACATTAGAAACACCGTCTATTGCACCTTTCCCTTAAGCGTCCTATGGAAGCAGATTTGGAGGCATATGCAGGGAGCAAAGCTGTGCGGCTATGTCCCCTGACACAAACTGCACATGTGAAAGTAGTGGCACAGCCCACAGCAATCCAAGTGAACTGGGAATCAAACAACGAGGCTGTCAACATGCAAGGAAGTTCCAAATCAAGCAACGGACTTCTATCTAACTGAAGTGAAAAAGGCACAGTCTTTGATTTTCCCAGCCTTAAGTCATAGATTTTGATCTATTAAGTAATTTCTTTTTTTCCATGGCTCATTTATTCATGGATACAATTTCTTTCGAAACAGCTTCCTAAGTAGTTTCTACTCTCTCGACCACAGCACCTGTCATGAGCACAGATGTCCCCGGACTGCCGAAAAGCATGTTCTTATCACCTTCATCCTTCCTTTATGTTTGCGTTTTCATATATAGACTGTGAATTCAATATAATATCCCTCTTAGGACAAACCGAATCTGTGATGCTCATGGCAGAATAATAGTGATTTAATCCTTTTGTCCTGTGAGAACCCCAACCATGGCTCTTGGCCAGATTTATAGTACAGCATGAGTTTTCTCCTGGGCTGCAGACTTCAAATCCAATCAGAAAGAATTGGTAAATTACCTACGATTTGTGTTGCTATTGTACACATGGACTTATCTTGATTTTCAGCCCATTGTTGTAATTCATAGTTTTTACAGCTAGGTAAGCCTGTTGAAGACGTTTACTCCCCGGCAGTCTACATGACATCTTCTGATACTACGACAGCTAGCCAGAAGAAATAACAATTCCTGGGTATAACCAACATGATTTTTTCATGTTCTGTGACCAAAGCATATGGTGTCTTCTGCAAATATGGCCTCACCACCAAGTTACAGTGACAACCCAGATCAATGATAGTTACCTATATTGTCTTGAAGTCTGCAGGACACCTCTGACCAACAACTCAAGAGAAGACATCTGCATCTGGCACGGAGAATTTTACTTGGCTCCCTGAGGATTTAGGGAGAAGCATTATCTGTTATATAGGCTAAGTCTAATTAAGTGTTTATATGAGTGTATGTATGTGTGTGTGTGTATGTGTATGTGAATGTGACTCAAGCTTAGAATGCACACACACATAACACATACACACACACACACACACACACACACACACACACACGAAGCTTAGGGGACAGTAGGCTTCAAACACAGCACTTTTAAACTCACTTCTTGTTAATTATGACTTCCCCCCACCTCTTATCTGTCCTATTCTCCATCCCCTCTTCTTAGCTAAACCTCCCAATTACTCACTTTTCATGTTCATATCCTGTTTGTCTGTCAATGTAATAAAAGACATATTCCCATCAAGAGCAGAGTTTCAAATAAACTCTTTTTTATCAGCCTGCTAATGCTAAAGTTACATTTATTAAATTATCCTGTTTCAGTAACCCACATATTTAGCTTCAGCTGAATAGACTTTACATTTTTATTTATCTATCAACTCTTTGTGCCTCTCTGTTACCAAAGTCAAAGTTTCGTGAGGCGCGTTTTTCAGGCTTTTGCCTTCATCAATGGCAACTTAAAGGTAACATATCAGTATATTGACAAGTGTCACTCCTTTGTTTGGTATTCATTTTAGCTGGCAATATGTTCTTTTTCAAGGCATAGGCTCGGGAGGGTTTGGAGAGTGTTTTAGACTGTTCAATGAAAAAAGAGAGACTTCATTGTTCATCAATATCTTTGATTGAACTCGGCTATAGAACATAATACAAAACAATAAAAAGTAGCTCACAGAGAACTTTGGTTTCAAGTCAGGATATTTAATGTTTGCTGTAAACTATATTTAAAAACTAAATTAGTGTCCCTGAGGATTATGCATTGTGGTAGTTCAGAAATTCTTCTTTATTTTTAAAATATGAATGCTGAGTTATCCCCCACATTATTCTAAATGCTAAAATTACTCATTCCAACTGATTTAGAAAAAGCAAAACTAACAACTATGTAAAGTGCATACCTATTTGTCTTTGTGTGTGTACATGTGTGTTTGTTTGTAGAACACAGATGTGATAAAACAATAAGTAAACTTATTAAACTCTTCATTTTATAATTCTTAAATTTTTTCCTGCACATTTAAAATGAACAGGCTAAAATACTGACAGAAAATAATTTAAACATTCTGACATGTTGCCTGGCATATTGGCTCAGTGATTAACAGTGTTTGTTCTTACAGAGGACCCAGGTTCAATTCCATCCACATGATGGCTTACAACCTATCTATAGCTCCAGTCTCTGGGAATTATATGCCCTCTACTGACCCCTACGAGCACCAGGCATACACATAGTGCACAGACATACATGCAGACAAAAACTAGCACTCATTGAGCAAACAAACAAAATGGGACGTGAAATAGCAGTTAGTTTTTAGTCTGAATTCTCCTGCACAGTTTTTGTATTTATATGTTCAGTTTGTTGGCATGAAAGTGCTTAAAATTATTGCAGCTACTTGTGCTTATTGAATGAGCACCTTTAAAGGACATGCAGGTGAATCTCAGCTGGTAAACTGTTTCCTACCGTGCACTAACCTTCATGTTGGACCCCTAGCAGCACATCAGCGTAGGAACTGTTAGTGCCTGTTTGTAATCCTAGCACTTAGGAGGCAGAGTCAGGAAGATTATAAACTCTAGGACACTCTCTACTGCACAATGAGGGGGTTGAAGCCAGCCTGTTCTAGGAGACTTGTTTTCATATTCTCTCTCTCTCTCTCTCTCTCCCTCCCTCTCTCTCTCTCTCTCTCTCTCTCTCTCTCTCTCTCTCTCTCTCTCTCTCTCCTCCTCCTCCTCCTCCTCTTCCTCCTCCTCGAGATTCTTTCTTAAAACAAAATAACATTTTAAAATGTTTAAAATCTTTAAAATTTTGTGCCCAACTTCAAAATAGAAAGGTGAGAGACAAAGTGTGTAGAAGAGCAGTTGCCTGTAGCCCTTACTATGTATTTATAAGTTTATCCCTGTCTTTGTATCTTATCGTTAAACTTGACTTCTGCAAACATCCCTCTGCCAGTCTAGAGAAGCTCTGGTTTGATCAACTGCATGAGATCTATTTTCATCTGAGTTATCATAACACATAAATGAAAAGTGTCTTCGCCAACGGTGGTTATTTACAGGAAGCCAAAGTAGATTTTCTATCCCCAAATTTATACACTTCATGCACTCTAAAATAATTCAGTTGCATGAGCCTGGCAACCAGCAGACAGATATTAAATAACTAGAAACAATAAAGTAGAGATGTATCTCACCTTTCTCTATTTCTTTTATGAGCATCTTTCCATGATAGAGGCAATGTAATACTTGCCTCAGGGTCTGTATGTTCATGTACACAGGACCAATTCTGAAGGTTACTAGGTTTTATGTAGGCAGCTAATCATGGATCAAGCACTTTTGTTTACTATGGGGAAAACTGATTACCTATTACCCTGGCTTAAAGCCATAAAATACAGACATTTAATAAAGTATATCATGAATGGAAAAGACTCATATTGTTATTTTATATCAGGTTGTCATTTTTAGCCAAGAAATAATTGGCGCTGAAATATACTTGCTTATTAAGATTTGGATAGGCACACATGGCTTTTCCTAAATCCAATGTAATACTTCTTAGCCACTTCCTTCATACTACAGCATACTAGAAACAGATGTCCCTGTGATGCCGCTTTGCTCCATCAGATAGACTTGTGTCATGCATGACCGTGGGCCAAAAGCTCTCTAAGCACACAGACTCCTGTCGATGCTTCGAAAGCTGATTTTGAGCATTACTGGATGAATTCTGCTAGAAGATCCTTATGGCCTGTTCACATATTCAAGTTGGTAGTTTCTGAGGACACTTTGCTTGTCTCTTCCAAAGGTTCTTAATGAGTTTGCCTGGAAATTACAAGGGCTGTGCTGTTGGTTTTCTGTCCTTCTGGAAAAGTCTGTCTCTTTACATCCCTTTATATTTACCAGCCCTATGTATCATACAGCATATCTGCCTGACATTGCTGGACATACATGTCTCCAACAATAAATCATTTTCTCTTTTACTTCACCTGCTATTACTCACCGCTGAGGTGATATTTGTTCATGTACTTAGAAAACAAACCATTCATATACTGTATACATACATAATAGCTACCCTTATATAGCATATATGTATTACTCAGTGAATTATGTTTCAGTTGACAGATGTTTGTAACTGCATAAATAAATAGGCCATGTTTTGAGTTTTAATTGTGACTAAAAAATAAATAAAAATAATAATTGTTATGTGACGTCATCTCAGGTGAGCCTCATTACAAACTTGAGAAGTAAGTGCTCTGAGCTCAGTTTTATAAAGCTTAAAACCAAAACCAAAAGGCAGTCCTGTGTTTCAAGGTTAAAACAAAATATCCAAGATCAATAGTCTGGTAAGCAGAATAGTTTGAATACAAACTTGAGGGTAAATTTCAGATGTGACTTCAAGCTTCCTGCACTGTCTGCTAGAACAAACTGCTTCTCATAAAGCAAAACGGATCGTCACAGAACAATTTTTGGTCAATTCAAAACCCTTTCTCTAAAAATAGGACAAAAACACTAATAGACTCATAGATAGCTTTCTTCATTCTCAAGTTTAAATCTGCAATCCAGACTCTGTTTGTTTACACTGTTGCAAGACAGTCTATACAAAGCAATTCTTCTTTATAGAACTGAAGGGGCTTAGATGTAGAAGTCATGGTCTCCCTTAATTGGAGAACAGAGCCAGAGCTCTTGTTCATTATGGCTGAGGTGTAGTCACCTTGGGGATAAAGAAAAGCTCTGGCTTCTGGTGGTGTTGAAGCATGTTGCCGATAAGAACAGGGTGGGGGAAGCTATAAATATACAGAAAATGGAGCTACGGCTTTCAAAAGTGTGTGGAACAAACTACAATACAACTGAGTGGTCGATGTTGTGTGTCACTCTGCAGGGTTCCTCCGACCTCCTCTCCAGTTCATTGACTAACAAGGCAAAGCAACGCATGTGGTGATGCATGTGTTTAATCTCAGCATTTGAGAGGCAAAGGAGAGTGGATCTCTGCTGTTTGGAGGTGAGCCTGGTCTACTTACTGAGTTCCAGGACAGCCAGGACTACATAGAGTGACTCAGTCTCAAAAAGGTGAAAATAAAAATAAACAAACAAACAAACAAAAAACAAAAATAAATTACTGAAATTGGGAGGACACAGATATTAAAGAGTGACACAGTCCCGAAGGGAGCTTCATGAATCTTCCAGCTGAAACTCATCAGTTTGTTAAGGATTCAGGTGCAAGGTGGTGGCGAAATGTCTGAACTGTTTCTGTGCTAACACATTCCAGTACAGAGTCCAGTTAAGACACAGGGTGGCGTCATGGTGTCTGACCACAGAGTCCCTCCACTGTCTGAAGGCCTTTCCTCTGTGTTCTTCTTAAGAAGAATAAATAGTCCTTGTTTACCATCTTCCCTCAGACTGAGTTCTGTTCTATATTTTTCTATTTTTTAAATAAACATATTTTATTTTTTTTACATATACATACATTTATATTATTACACATATATACAATAAACTACCTACAGCAAGAAGAACCATGACACAATCAGGAATTATATAAATGTTACATTCTTAGTGTTTTGGCTATTCGTATTTGATAGCCTTGAAGAAAACATCTTTCCTATCTTGGTGAGTCTAAAATTCTGAATGTAAATCAATATCTATCTTATCTTATTATCATGAACTTAAAACATCTATCTAGACCTAAAAACATCTTAACCCCTAAACAAGTAAGCTTCATTGTAAAACTAAACTATCTGGTTTTCAACCCCATCAGAGAATTGACAAGGAATAAACTTGATTACCTGAGTATTCAGGGAGTGCAGATTAGTAGCTTTCCAAATAAGAAGATGACAGAGACAGTTTGCTGCCTGAACAGTCACCCAAAACTCTCTATAATGTTGGAGCATCATCTTCACCCTTCTCGCTCAATGTATCTGACACACATATTTGTGAGGCAGAAACTACTGAGGACCTGCTTACCCTGTCTATACGGAATTTGGCCATCGATTCTGCCTACATCCCAGCTTGCCCTTTTTTAGGCAGAGTTCTGTCTGTGATAGAAATGAGGATAATTTTCCCAGTGGCTTGTTTGCCACATTTGAAGCCATCTCCATAAGGAGGTTCTTTGATGCTCATCATCTTCTTTGTGGTAGGCTGCGTGTTGCCAGGAGTTGACCTGTCTCATTGTCAGTGAATCTTTAAAATAATGAAAACATTTTTAAATGTCATATTCTGTATGTCTCTGAGTTTTTTGAAGACTTTATCCAACTTTTTACCTTATCTTTCTATAGAATTGAATCTACCTGTTGTACCTAAGATTTATATTCTTCTAATATAAATAGACTAGTAATTGACATGACCATGATTTGATCAACTAGCAGCTAACTTGTATAACTTATTTATCCTAAACATCCTGCAATAGCACTTTCAAAGCATTGTAAGTAAACCTTATATTAGAATTGCATTATATGGGTACAATACCTTATATTAGTGTAGAAATATATACATACATACATACATACATACATATATATATATGTAATGTGTGAAGAATAATCTTACATTTCAATTCTATACCACTGTATCTAAAATTAAACATATTTTGCACCTATATACAAAATTCTATACCAATGAATTAAAAACAACTTTGTAGGTGACAACTGAGGCATTAAGTTGAACAGTATATTGACTAATCTATTTTTGTTCTATCTTCCGTATATATTTCTATATTCCCCCTTCTTTCTTTTCAACCACTATCTCCAGACCTAAGAATGAGAGATAAAGGAAAAGAGAGACATCCCTGAGTCCAACCTTGTTTTGACTCTATATAAGATCAATAATAACTTAAAACTAACTCCCACTAAAAATAACCCCCTAAGCCCAAGAAAGCAACCAAAAACCTACCTTACCTGACCCCCTCTTACAGGAAACGGGACATCCTTCTCTTAAGGTTTCTTCCTGTTGATTTTAGATGAATAATACCTTTTTAGGGACACAAATACAATCAGGGAAATTGTTAAACAAGCTAGGAATAGCATTTGTGATCCAGTTTCTAAATGTTGAGAAATTCCAGGCTAAATTAGAGTCCTGTGTGGGGCAGTCTGAAATGCTGGACCAATTGGGATTGGACGCTTCTTTGAAGGTGTCCTGGGAGCTGTTCTGATGAGGAAAAGCACTGAAGTGCTTGGTGCTGGAACATGAAGGATGCAGGGTATCAGTGTCCAGCATGCTGAGAGGTCTGAATCCTGTCAGGTCTGATCCAGTGTCACTGTCCCTGTTTTATATTTTTTGTTTGCAGTTGCCAGCTTCCTTTTATTCTTATTTCAATTGTGTTAAATTTATTTCAGTGAACTATAGTCCCATACAATTATAAAGTGAATATATTTTGAGGGTAATGATGACATATTTGAATGTCAAAGCATTGTTACATGCCTCTGCTGATGCCATTTTCTTAATTTCTGTATTTATACAATTTATTTAACAAATTATAGATCAATGAAAATCCAGGAACCATGCTGTGGGAGACACTGTGTGGTTTATTATCGCTCCTTTCACTATTGTACTACGGCATTAGGATGTTTATATTTTATTAGAATGCTCACATGTCAGTTTCAAGTTCATGTAGACAAGTCTATCTGATTTAAAAAATCATTTGAAACATCATAGTAATGTGGTTTTAGAGTCTTCAGAATGATTATTTTTCCTAGAGGAAAGAAATAATAATAACAAAAAAAGTTTTTACAGCCATGATCTGAAATTTACTGATGTTTCTCAACTGTACCAGACTTTTAAGTGGAGACTTGCAGCATGAACCATTGTGCTTGAGTCAGTAAGATCACTCAGAGGTTAAAGGTAAGCGTTTCCTAGCAGGACTCCATGAATGATCCCCAAGTCACATGGCAGAGGGAGAGAACTAACTCCTGAAAGTTGTTCTCTAATCTCTACTCACATGTCCTGAAACACAGACACACACACAGACACACACACACACACACACACACACACACACACACACACTGTTCTTAATTGTTAATTTCTTTAGATCTTTAGGTTAGATTCTGCATTTCTTCGATTGGTCAATTCAAAACTTAATAAATAGGCTTTTCTATGAATGAGAGGAAGAAGACAGGTTTGCCACAGCATACAAAAAAATTCAGACATTCACACAAGGAATTAAAATTCATCGTTGTTCATGTTTCTTGTATTTTTACTCATTTTCTGTCTTTTGGGAATCAACAGACCAAAAAAAAATTTTTGCAAGCTGTTTAATGTCTTGGAGGATTTGCAATTGGTTTTCTCTTTTAGGTGTTTTGTTTAAGCACTATGGAAATATGAGAATTTTGACCACTTGTCCCATATCCAAACAATGCTGTCTCAGAAGAAATATCATGCATGACTCTAACCTGATTATACAAATACATTTCGAATAAAAATGAGCAACAGGAAGGAACTGACAGTTAACAGACAGACAGCAGGTGCTGTGACCAGGGTCTGTTCTAATGTCTCACCTGTACTAAAATCGCACAGGCAGCCTACTCACCTGTAAAGTCCATTGCTCCAGAGCATGCCCAGTGGCTGTTGACCATTTACTAGGATCAAATGCTTTTCTCTTTGAGCACAAAGCAGAGTTTCTTTCTTCAGATTCTAGCTTACTAGGTTAATTAAATCTAACAGAGAAACTCTGGTGACCTGGTGAATTCTATAGCTTAGACATATCCAGGGACTCTGCACTTCTGTCATGTTGCTTCCTCAGGAAGAACGTTGTAGCAACAGGCTAAGAAAATTGTTTTCAATTTATATCTTCACTTACTAGCAAACATTTTCTTAAATGGTATCTCCTTGACATTAAAAAGTATGTTCTATCATGAAGATATTTGTCAATTTTCTAAGGTTTAACACACCTACATAGCACCTGGACAATTGTCTCTCACTTTTCATCAACTTATATGCAGGCAAAAGCTCCTGACTTTGTTATCAGGGCTTCAGGCTTCACTTCTCCCCATTCCACACATGCAGAACTCTGGTAAATTCTGGTTTTATGCAAGGAACAGAAAACAAAATCTGTCATAGGCATGTCTGGTGTAATTTTGCATCATCATAGTCAGATACGCATAGTCAGTTGTCCGATGATTATTGGAAGTGGACTGAGAGACCCGATGCTAACAGAGGCTCTGCTCGCATCCGTAGTGGCATCCATCTTAGCACATGTCAGCAGAAATGCTTAATATAAGAGTTACTCATGGCTTAGATCTGCCACTTCTCGGGCACCTGAGGGTGTGAATACCACCTTTAAATGTGCCAGTGCTATTATCTTAAGGAGCTTTTTAGTGACGCATTTTTATGTCGCCATTTCTTCTGAGATCAAACTTTCCATTTTGGAAGGCTCAGTGGAAGGTAGGATGTTCAAAAAGCAAATGAAACATTCTACCCTGTAAGTAAGCTCATTAAGAGGCTGGAAGTAAACAACTCAAAAGTGTCAGGAAGACCCTGAAACTGACCGAATTCGATAAGCCCCTCCCTTCTCAAGCTTATATAAGCTAGAAGGACTATTGAGAGACACTCTCAAAATAGTTAAGCTGCCTAGGAGAGGTTTAGATTTGTCTAAAACCAGAAACCAGCAAAGCTGCCTAAGGAGCCTCAGAACAACAGTGAAAAAACTTCTTGAGCTAATGTCAAAGTTGTACAGTAAGATGCAGATCTCTAGCTTTTATGACCTGTCACCAGTGGTGGCATGGACTTTAGGTGAAGCATCTGTCTTCAATTATTGCTGCTTCTGTAACTAATCCTTCACCTATACTTCCATAACTTAAAATAAAAAAAAAAAACTTGACAAAAAGCCACATTGATTCTTCAAGTTGGACGTTGATGTCATCTTTATGTTGGTCTGTTGTTGATCACCTATCCAGAGATAGTAGACATTTGTTCATGTTCTCCAGGAATAGTCACACACACACACACACACACACACACACACACACACACACACACAC
>OU015746.1:28208420-28226178 GCA_907169655.1 Acomys percivali
ACACACACACACACACACACACACACACACACACACACACACACACAGAGAGAGAGAGAGAGAGAGACAGAGACAGAGACAGAGACAGAGACACAGAGAGAGACACAGAGAGAGGCACAGAGAGACAGACAGAGCACAGGGGTGGGGTGGGGTGTGTGTTTCTTAAAATTGCAAAACCAAAGAGTGAGATTATGAAATTCTGCATGTTTTCGTCTTTCCAGCTAGCTTTGCATTACAATGGCATCCATCATCACTAACCCACTGGGCTTCTGAAATGCTGAATAACTTTCCTATCAATAGCCACATGAGAATGTTTAACATTTCTGGAAACAAAGTCAGCTGGATGCTTTCTATAGGCACAGCACATATCTAAGGTCCTATGGAGAATCTTACTCTTCCCATTTCTTTTTATTTTGCTCTGCCTCTGCTATTGTAATTTCAGAAGAAGGGAATAAAGTATGCCCCAAAGCCCCCCCCCCAACAGAAACATGCTTAAATTAATTATGTCCAGTGTCTCTGGGTATCAAAAATTCAAATTCTAAGTGTGTATTGTAAAAAGCCCTCTATATTTTTTGTATCCGTGATAGGTTTTTTGGCTTTCTTTCTGAAACATCAGGATTTGCCAACTTTCTTTACTTATGAAGGTTCTAGGAAATGTGATGCCAGTGGTTTTTCCAAGTAAGTCAAGAGGCATTCAACTCAAAAGACTGTGTGTGCATGTTTTTGTATGTCCTGGCTTAGAGCCTGGCTATGACACTTCCCGCCTGTTTACCGCTGCTACACTTGTATGACTGGAACCATAGCATTCTCTATTGTATTAGGTAGAAGTCAGGTAAATAGAATGGGCCTGTGGGACTGACAGGTCTCAGTATGGATGTTGGAGGGGCTCTACACATCCTGGCAGAGTGCTTCTGCCTCTACACTGTTCACTGCCATCACTCATTATATCAGGAAGCTAAAATTATTAAGAGTTTGATTATTTAAGTTTGTGTGAGCATTTTACTGATATACAAAGGCAAAGAAGCAAATAACACCAATGGCAATAACACACACACACACACACAAAACAAACAAACAAACAAACAAACAAATAAACATTGCCTCTCATGGGGTTGGAAAGATGCCTCAGTAAAGTGTTCTCTGAGCAAACATGAAGATGTCAAATTTATCCTCAGAGCTCACAGAGAAAGCCAGGCTTGGTGGCACATGCTTGTAATCCTAGGTCAGGGAGCCAGAGACAGGAATCACCCTAGGATTCATTGGCTACTCCCCGTAGCCTAGTTCAAGAGCCCCAGGCCCACTGGGAAACTCAGTCGCAAAAGAATAAGGTAAATGCCTCATACGGAACCAGACGTGGGCTTGACTTCTGGACTCACGGGCACACACACTAATAGTCACACATTCAACAAAAACAAAAAATGCCACTAATACCCTTCAAGTTTGCTGTTACAGTCATCTGCTCTCTCATCGTTTCTTATTTGTGAGCCAAGACTATCTTTCGACTTTCCTGTCAAGAAGTTGTCACCAACTATAAGAATTAATTTCAACTGGATTGTAATACTGATATGCAAGAGTGTTCACATCCCCCATACAAACTGATTATTATATAATATGTAAATGACAGATTTATAGATTTCAACTCTGATATTCTCAAAATCAAAAATAGAGGAGAATGAGTCAGTAGATATTATAGGATATTTTTCTTCAGTTCTTAGTACTTTATTTAAGAAATGCTTGATCGTTTCATAATGTACCCAACAGAGTCAATTTTCCATTACAAAAATGTTTTCCTTCTTTTCAAATGGTCTTCACTCACATGTCACTGCGTTTTTACACTGACATCACAAAGCCGATTTTTTTTTTTTTTTTGTTCTGTTCACTTGACTTTTCATAGTCTATAGAGCATATGGGCTGTGATCTCTCAGAATCTTTACTATGACTTAAAGAAAAGAGGTCTGGCTAAATGGAATTTTGAGGTCCCATTCAGTTCTGGCATTCTGTCATCAGCCAACCATAATGAGAGACTTGTGAGTCTCCCACACAAGAATTCTACAAAGGAACCAAAGAACAATTTTCTACAGATTACCGTAGTACTGCTATCAAAGGACCTTTTTCTTCCCTTCACAATGCACTTCTGCTTATGTCATTCAAACTGCATTTCATGCTAGGAAAATGATGGAAATCCTAGGTGCTACCACACTGTGCTAGAGTTCCAGTGTGTATCCATCCTCCAGTCCTAGGTACTGAACAATATGCAAATAAGCACGTGAAATAGGCCAGGGCCAGATAGACTGACAGAACGTCTTAAGTATGTACTATACATGAATGTAATAACTTAAGCTTAAAACTGTCTTTTACTATAATACATATTTTCCCTAAATAAATTCTTCTAATAGCATCTTAAAAATTCACTACACTTGTACAATGCATTCATTTATAATATAATGAAAAAGCATAGCGATTAATGGTAATTTGAGCTCCTTTCCAGTGTTTCATAAAAGTCCAGAGCTTTAGATTAACCAGCAGCACAACATTGTATTATTACAGTAAGGCAGAAGTAATAGATATCATTAAAGATCCATTAAATGAAAACTATAAGCCATTCATAGTTTGAGCTTAAATTTATTGTATAAAAGTTAAAATGGTTACAGATCTAGTAAGTTGTATTCACTGCCAGAGTCTACTTTATAATCATTATTACCCTTTGTTTCCCATGACATCCACGCTGCATGCTTTAACAATGTGTGCGAATGTGTGTGTGTATATATGCAAATGTGTGTGTGTATGTGTGTGAATGTATGTGTATGTGTGCGAATGTGTGTGTGTGTGTGTGTGTATGTGTGCGAATGTGTGTGTCTCTGTATGTTTATGTGTTTCTTGCGGTATTTTTGGCTCTTTTTTGTTTGTTTTGTGCCATTCAGGTTTTTTTTTTTCTTTTAGGTGCTTGTTTTCAAATGAGAAAGAACAAGAAAGGGTATGAATTTGGGTGGGTGAGGGGGTGAGGAGAATCCCAGAGGAGCAGGGAGAGGAGGAACCATAATCAGAATATGCTGTAAGAAAAAAAATAATCTATTTTCAAAAAAAAAAGAAAGAAAGAAAGAAAGATTACAGCAAAAACAAAATAATGAAATAAAACTTTGTTTGATTGGAAGACTGGAGCGATGTCTAGTGGTTAGGAGTACTTGCTGCTCTTGTAGAGGACCCAGGTTTAATTCTAAGCGTATACCTTGGGGGCTCCCAAACAGCTATAATTACAGTTTAAGAGGGTTTGATAATTCCTAGTTTCTGTTGGTGCGAGGTACACATCAATCCATACAGGCTAACACTCATATAAATAAAGCAAAAATAAATAAATCTCAAGAAAATAAAACCGTACTTGATTATGTTTATATGATTAATATTGTTTACTGGATTAGTATAAATGTATGATTTATATATGTATGTTATAATTTAATATATTTTATACAAGTATTAGCTAGAGTAAAGTAAGAATATATAAATGAAAATATGGGTAATACAGGAAAATTAAACATTAATTATAGTCCAAAACCCTAACTTTTTGTCCTGAAATTAACGTAAAAAGATATTATTAAACACTATCCATAGAACTCTTATGCATCTATAAATTTCAAGTTTTATATGAAGGATATATTTGATTAGGCTTTTCCTCTATTAGCACCTATAACCAAGACACAACTATGTATTTACTTAAAAAATCAATGTCATATTATGCATCAAAAATTAAAAACTCATTCAGGAGCAAAAGGACCATATCCTAAAGGAGAATTGTAAAATAAGCTGGAAGTGTGGCTCAATGAAATAGCAAGAGGCGTCTAAGAACACCTCAACTGAGGAAAATAGCAGCTGCTTTATATTCGTTACAGGTGAGTCTGTATCAGCACTCTTTCCAAAAATGAGGTCATACGCAGTATGATTCTATCTAGATATGCATAGAATTTCTAGGAATTTATTTATTTATTTATTATTTTTGTTTTGGTTGGTTTTCAAGACAGGGTTTCTCTGTATGGTCCTGGAGGTCCTTGACTTGCTTTGTAGACCTAGAACTCACAGAGACCCACGTGCCTCTGCCTCCCAAGTGCTGGCATTAAAGGCATGCGCCACCACCGCTGGCCTCTAGGTAATTATTTAAAAGAGAAGGCTCACAACCAGAAGTAAAGACAATATCCTAACAACCAAATTTTATCTATCAAGTATAACTTCAATTTAAATTTCTCCAAAGTTGTCTACAAAGGTGGTCCTCTTCACTGACCTCATGGCTGCTATTATTACCATAGCCTTTCTAATTTCTAAACTATAACTGCCATGCCATGGTGAGAACAATTAAGAATATAAATACAGAAATAATTAGTGCAAATGTTTGTAGAATGGTTCAGTTTTCCCCCAGATAAATACAAATAGGACTTGTTTTTTTTCCTAGATATTTGTTTGCTAATTTCATTTTACCTAGCGGATACTTTTCACAGAAACATTTTTAAACGGGAGGCATTATTATGAAACAAGTTGGAAAAAATTTAAAAAATAAATGCATCCTTCAAGTTTGTCAGTTAGAATGACATAATTTTATTTTTTTAGGAAACTCTAAACTGTCTATTCTTATTCTTTATTATGTTTGTTTTCCATATTGATTTCACCGTCTATTAGTATTTTATTTTATCTTTTTGTTGTTGTTGTTGAGGGGAGCCATCATTAACCACCAAAACATTGGGCAACTCAAAACAATAGAAATTTCAGCCCAGGAGTCTGAACTTATGTTATCTGCAGGGTCATCCTATATCTAAACTCCCTGAGGGGAATTTTTTATGGTGTCTTGTAGCAGGTGATGGCGGTGAACTTTGCATAGCTTGTGGTAACAACTCTGAACTTTTCTCTCCCTCTTCACATTTTCTTCTCTGTTTCCTCTTTCTCAAGGATTGAATTTGAAATCCCGTTTAGGTGGTGGTTAAACCTCCATTCCCAATATACAGGAGCCTGAGAAAGCAGATTCTCTTCTTAAATTATTTTATTAATTTACTCATATTACATTTCAATTGTTATCCCATCTCTTGTATCCTCCCATTCCTCCCTCCCTCTCACTTTCCCCCTACTCCCCTCCCCTATGACTGTGACTGAGGGGGATTTCCTCCCCCTGTATATGCTCATAGGGTATCAAGTCTCTTCTTGGTACCCGGCTATCCTTCCTCTGAGTGCCACCAGGCCTCCCCATCCAGGGGATGTGGTCAAATATGGGGCACCAGAGTTTGTGTGAAAGTCATACCTCCATACGCTCTCCACTCAACTGTGGATAATGTCCTGTCCATTGGCTAGATCTGGGTAGAGGTTCGAAGTTTACTGCATGTATTGTCCTTGGCTGGTGCCATAGTTTGAGCGGGACCCCTGGGCCCAGATCCTCCCATCATAATGTTCTTCTTGTAGGTTTCTAGGACCCTCTGGATCCTTCTATTTCCCCATTCCCCCATGAGAAAGCAGAATCTTAAGGTGGATTCCAGCTGGAACTACAAAGTGAGTTTAAACATAGCCCAGATTACATATTAAGGCTCTTCCTACAAGAAAAAATTAATGAAGCCTTCTCTAATTTTACATAGTCATGAACTTTAATTACATTTACAGAGACCTTATTTCAAAATAAAGTCATGCTCTAAGGCATGTGACAAGTGCCACAGTGCCCACTAGACACCCTCGACAATTAACTGCACAGTCATGATGCTTGCTACCTTGCTGACTCAGGTGGGTGCTCCATCCTCATTCTCCTGTTTTTATACAGATCATGATTTCTCAAGGGTTCTTTCTTAAAACTATTGCCCAGCATAGGAATTGTTTTGCTTTCAAAAGCATTTGACTAGCATAATTATGGTCACACTAACTTTAAGCCATATCCACTATTGCTTATCACTTTTATCCTTGCATTTTATATATACATCAGTATATTTTATCCTCTTGATTTACAGGACAGTATAGTAGTTTTTTTTTTAATCTTTGTCACAGATCTATCTTCTTCATTAAACCTTCTTCATCTGGCACTGATGCTTCATTTTATTTTCTAGCAGTTCTTCAGCATCATTTTACAGCTCTCTGCCTCTTTTCTTAATGCACACAACCCCAATCACCTCAGGAAGCCAGGGCCTTAAAAATCCTCTTATTGTTAGTGCAGTGGTTCAGAGCTTAAAGCCTAGTACTGAAGAGTTCAAAGCCAAATGATAGCTAATTCTCATGTAGAGACACACTGCGCTATGTTGTGAGACAGCATGATAAATAAATAAACCCCGATTTCCAAAGTATGCATTGATTTCTTCTCTCTTAATTTAAACTTTGTAAAATAAACTGGTTACTCAAACATCCCCACTGGGTGAAGACAAAAGATGAAATTCTGTTAAAAATGGCACAATGTTGCTGCACATATGGTTTCTCTCACGTTAGCAATGAGGTAAATGCTATTGCTGTACAAAACCATCAGTGATCACAAAGCTCATTGATTGTACTTTTGGAAAAAAAAAACCCTGAAGAATGGAAGTCATCATATACACAGCGAAGAGTATCTTAAACAATCTAACACATAGTACCAAGGTCTGGAGTCAAGATGTACACTCAGTATGCATGGCTTAGCAAGGAACAAGTGGGAAAAGAGAAAAGAGCAGAGGGCCTCAGAGCACTGAGCCTATTAAGACCATTACAGAATTTTCTACAAGAATTTCCCCCAAGAATTGGTAAAGGTTTTATTTGTATATAACTCATATAGAAAATTGTAAGTGGAGCTGGAGAGATGGCTTAGAGGTTAAGAACACTGCCAGCTCTTCGAAAGGTCCTGAGTTCAATTCTCAGCAACCACATGGTGGTTCACAACCATCTTACAATGAGATCTGGGGCCCTCTTCTAGTGTGCAAGAGTACATGCAAGCAAAATACTGTATGCTTAATAAATAAATAAATCTTAAAAAAAAGAAAATTGTAAGTGGTAAGTATGGAAATCAATAAATATGAATACATTAAATATTGCTATGTAGACAGATCTATAACTCACATCCAAACATAATATTACCAATGCCCTTTGTATTTTATTCAAGAAGACTTATTCTATTTAGTAGTGTCATGCCAAAGCCCAAAGAGTGAAAATTTCTTTGATCCCTAAAATAATAGCTGAGTGTATAAATATAGATAAATGTGATACATAGTAGATAATATATCGATAGATTGGACCATGGCATGTGGACATTTTTGGTGTAGTTTCTTTGTCTTATTTCATTAAAGTCTGAGACTACGAAAGATCCCCATGGAAAAGAAACCAAACTAGTAATTAAATAGGAAACTTCCCACAAGTGATGGAAAACTTCTGTAACTTGACTGTGATGTTGCTTATGCGTCTGAAAAGTCTCATACAACTGTAAACCTAAAAGCAATGCTCTTCCCACAGAGTAATACTTGAAAATCTTTGTACGTTAGGACTGGGTGTCATTAATAAGTCAAGCTATGGCAAGCTAGCGTAGTCTCACAGCAGGAATCTTTCAATTGTAGGCTTCCATCTTGCCATTCATGTGCCTCAAGGAATTTGCTTTAGTCAGGAATTTCCTGTATCATAAAACTAATGTTCAGACACTTTAAGCCTTTGAATGGCTCAGCTTATATAACTAGTATTCCTATTGGTTCACAAGTAGACCAACTCCACAGTGGAGTTTAGGTTTTCTGTCTGTATTAACTGTCTCTTCGCTGGGTTGCCAGCATGATGTCTAACAGTTTTCCAATGACAGGCCGTGACTGGAACCATTTTATGTAGACACAACTGTGGTCATGGCAGGCATAAGAGGGAATGAGTTCAGTACACTAATGGAGTTTCAAATTGTACAATTTCCCATTAGTAAAATATAAATTTAGCTGCAGGCTTAGCTAACTCATCATTTTGCATATCATACGACTTTTTCTATTATAATTCCTCCTCACAATTTGCAGTTCCTTCCCATTGATTTTTACTACAGAAGTTTGAGTGACAAAGCTCCTGGGATTCTTGGAAAATGATAGACTATTGAATCATCAGCTAAGATGCTGAAAATTTGAGGCTCAGTGACCAAAGTATTACAGAGAAACAAAACGCAGTTCATTCACCAATATGATCTATTAAGAGATAAATTTATATTCAATTTAAGTTCATTAAAGAAGTGTTACACATATAATTACTCCAAACTCAGAAATAGCTATCGCTTGTGATTTTGATTAATTTTGATTAATGGATAATTGAGAAAGAACATGGTTTTGAGACTGAGTTCTTCACATTAATATGTATTGGGAGAAAAGCTAACTTCTCCTCATGTATAATCCTCTAGAGCAATGGGCTAAAAATGAAAATAAAATATAATCACCAACTGCTATTTTGTCTGCAAGGCAAGAAAAATAAGATGAAATTATATTTTTCATCTATTCAAGAAACGCGATTTAAATTTGTGCTCTTCATGGGCCACCATGCTGACAGTGGCGTCTCAGTGTCTGCCCTCCCATAGGATGCGACCAGTGGGAGTGACTGATAAGTAAGTCACTATACAAATTGAAATTCGATATGCCTCAGGAGTGAAGAATACAGAGCAATCAATTCTGACTCAGTGGATAAAGGAACGAGCTTTGAATCAATCTTCAAAGCTGAGTGGGATCACAAATGGTGGAAAGGGAGGGAAAGTGTTACAGACAGAGGTAAGCCTAAGAGACAAGGTAGATGCAGTTATGTATTTTCAGAAAGGGAAAAGTAACTCCTGGTGCTTCATATGAAATGTGTAGATGGGTAGGAAGACATTTGTATATCTAGGGGATTCAGATCATATAATGAGAGGATTTATCTCTGTTACCTTTCTGCCCATGAACAATGATTCTCAGCCCATCTTCCTCATTAGATTCTGTCTCCCTGCGGAGGTTACCAGCTACTATCTTTATGAATACATTGTCACCTAAACTTACCACAGAGCCCTGTATATATTTTAATGTATTTATTTATGTATACGGGTGTCTGTATGCAGATCAGAAGAGGACATCGGGTCCCATGGGACTATAGTTATAGACAGTTATGAGCTGCCACTTGCATGCTGGGAATTGAACTCAGGACCTTTAAAAGAGCAACCAGTGCTCTTAACCACTGAGCCATCTCTCCAGCTCCAAGCTCCGCATATTTTTAAAAGTGTGTTTTCAAATACAATATGTAAAGATTTACTAAGTGAGTTTGTTAATGTTACATTAAGATTTTTGTTCACTCCACATCGCACATAAACTCTCCAGCGACACACTGAGAGAGATAAACATTTTTGTAGGAAAGAAGTGCAAGGAATCAAGGCATGCCTCCAAGACGCCAAGTAAGGCTTGCAAAGATCTGCTTGGAATACAGGTAGATGAGCAAATCAGTCAGAATATGTTCCTACACTCAAATGAGATCTTCTGAGTGAGAGACTCAAATTGAACAGATCGGGGAAATTTAACTATTGAATCAAGAGCACTGGCTTTCTATAAGAGGAGTTAGGAACTGCAAAACAATGTCACTGAGGGTACAATTAAGTTTTAAAAATGCCAGGAACAGTTTGTATGTGTGTGTGTATGTGTGTGTGTGTGTGTGTGTGTGTGTGTGTGTGTGTATGTATATATGTATGTGTTGGGGTAAGGAGGAGATATAATATGGCTCCCCCAGGAGCTGTATTATGAAACAAGTGAACAATTTTTGTAAAATGTCTTCTGACATCCACACCCCTACCTTGGTATAAACATACTCATATGCTCGTGAGTACACACACAGTAAGTTAACAAATCAATAAATGTAATAATAAAACAGAAAAGTGCTCATGTGATCAAGAAGGCTGTTAGCTCACTTTGAAAGATATAGGGCAAGGAAAGAGCAAAAGTACAAGTCAACAAGGAAGAGGAAAACATTATGAATCATAAATAGCAAGGTGAATAAAATTGTCCTCTGTAAGTTGCTTCACACTGAGGCAAACAGAAAATCGGATGTTCTGCTAGAGGGGAAGATTCTTGGAAGTGACACTTAAAAGCATGTATTTTACTACCAGCTTTGTTTTCATTGCTTTATACTGGAATAAAATCAACAGAATCCTCACAGCAAGAGCAGATTTCATTCTGACCATAAATATATTCTGTAAATATTTTCCATTTCAAAATCCATAGCTCTGCCGAGAAGCACCATGACTATGGGAAGGTGACAGCCGCCCATAAAATACTGCAGGGACCGAACCTGATAGGACCCTCTGCCACTCTGCTTCTCTTTCTCTCCCCAGGCTCTTCAGAAAGCTGCAAAGGGGCGCTCACCGGGGCAGAGCCCATTCCTAAGCATGCATGGGCTTCAGAACCATCAAAGAGCCTCTTCAAATCTGTGCAGCTGTAGAGCCTAAGTTCAGCAGTTCCAAAGAGCTATTGAATTCAAACAAGGCAATCTGTAGCCAAGTCCTTTAAAGATTGTCTGAGTCTATTTTGAACTCAAAGATTTAAACACGTATATATTTAGAAATTTTGCCCGAAACACTACATGTTCTGAATCGCTAAAGGTTTACTTTAACATTGTTAATGACATGAATGTTCTTAAAATTGTGCTTTTCCATAAAAGTTATTTTGTCATCTATTTGACATTACAACACCACTCTATGTAGATGTATATATTGCTATTTGCTTGCTGTATTCGGTTTTCCCTTGGATATGTTTTTTGTGATTATGTCTTTCTGCTTTTTCATTTGAGAACTTTTACTTTAACTTCTGAACTGGAACCAGTTAAGAAAGCAAATGTGTCGGTTCTGAAAACTGTTTTACTTTGCATTTTTTCCCCTTCCTGTTTCTCTTTGTCAAATTTCAAATGGAATTAATCCCATTTATTTCCCTCATTAATGACTTGCTTATGTTGTCTTATATCTCTCGCTCACTTAAGAAGCCGTTAGCAAGTCACAGGCCATTACTTCTGAGCAACCTGTGCCATTCTCCGTGGGTTTCATACAACTCAATGAAAGAAAACGGAAAACTATACACAGGGAAAATAGGTTTACCTGTGTGTGGAACAGACGTGGCGAGTTTGGAGCTTCATTGTAAACCTCTGGCTGTGTGGCCTTGCCATTAAGTTTACCTAGTTGAAAACCTGGGCTACCTCTGTCTGTCATTTGTCAGGTGTCCTCTCCTTCTCCTCTTTCCGGGGATTGGAGGTGGATGTTTCACTACTAATGGACATGATGTGGAAGAGACGGAAGACAAAACCTGAGAGACATGAGTCTCTTAAGTGTCACCTAGACAGGCTTTCTGAACACGGAGGCAAATATTGATATGAACATCCAGGGGATACAAGAACGGTTACTATCGTTTTGTATATATACCATGTAGTTAAAAATCCGATAGTCTACTATATTTCATCACTTAAACAATTGTTCATTATTTCAGTTAACATGAAAGGTTTGTATATCAACGTCAACACATATGTGAATATGAAGCCAAAAATGAATTCTTAAGTTTATTTCAAATAACTTTTTATATATCCGCTTTTTCCTGTCCCAAACAAATAAGCTAAATGACCAGTTACTTATGGCAGAAATAAGCCATGATAGCATTTTTAAAATCTCTTAAATGAGTGAACAAACAAGGTTAAGGGTTTACCACCTGCTATAGGACTTTGTGAGAAGGCTATTTGTGTCTTCTCATATTATTTATATTAAGCATGAGTGAAATATTGGTTTCTAAATGACATGAGACTCCAAAGGACTGAGCAGATCCGATATTAGAACAGTCAGTTTATTCAATGCATTGTTTTCTATTGAAAAGCAGGTGGTTGTTAGAAGAATTTCACACACTTGAGAAATCAGATATTTGCAGTTCCCTCATCTCATGTAGAGATCCCAAGTAGCAATTCCATTTCCTATTTGGCTGTGCTCCGTAAATCAAGGAAAGCTTCAGAGACAATTTCACTCAGAGTGGTGTAGGTAACTGCCAGTGCACTGTGTGATTTAAGAAATTGATGATTTTGCCATATAAGTGTACTCAGTCCTTTGCTGTGATAACAGAAAGTCATGACTTGATTATTTTTGTAGACTTCTCCTCCAAATAAAATAAAAATATTTTTAAAAGACTATTTCAGATATAATATTATTTCTCAAACTGATTATAAGTTTTAGTCCAGAATCCAGGAAAAAATGAATAAAAAGTTCAGTTATAGTCAGTCACTGGTAACAGAGTTCAGGAGTGAGCGAGCCAATGTCCTTGGTATGAGACACAAAGTGATAATGGGATAACTGCTGATATGCTAATTAATGACCATCTATTTGTCACCAATTATATATTTAGTCAATATTTCCTAGCTATTGAGATTGCATTATGAAAAAGGGTTATCTAATGTCTGTTTTCTAGGAGTAAAATAGATAGGGAGCAAGAGTTAAAATAAGATGAATTAGGGCTATTGTTTTAGCTAGGTTCTCAGAGAAGTGGTCCTCAGAATTAAAATGTGGTCCAGTTTTAAGAGTGAAGTAGGCATACTTAGATTTAAGGCCATCTGAACATTGGAATTATGAGCAAAGGGAAAAAAGTATGAGGTCGGAGCATTGTTGATGTGTGGTCTCTTGTCTGCAGGTGGAGGAGATGCTTCCTACCTCCCAGTGAGTGCTCAAGACATAGGTGAGCCAACACCCCTGCTGATAACAACCCACCAGACCTAAATGTGTTAAAAAGCTAGTTCCTTGCAGACCAAAACCCACACAAAAGGTGTCAAAATCTGGCTCTTTGAAAAAAAACATATCAAAGGTGTCCTGGAGACAAGCCCTGGGAAGTGTCCTGGGAGTGTCTCCTGCTATATAGGTACCTTTGGTTTAAAAACCCAGAGGCTGGAAGGTTTGGGAAGTGCACTCCCCATTTCTCCCCTGTAGCTCTCTGTCTTGTCTTTCTTTTATCATGAAGCATAATGAATTAAAATCTAGTTCTTTGACTCTTGACTGTCTTTATTTTAATCAAGTGCAATTTGGCCTTTTATAAGCCAGAGGCTCTCTTCTTCCTCTGGAAGGGACACAGATTTTTATTGTCTCAACCCTGGCTGAGGGTAGCTACCCAGCGCTCCCTCCCTACCCAGAAGGCCTTCTTCATGACCGGTTCTGAGGACAGAGCCTTCTTCAGCTAGCCTCCAGAAGGCTGAAGAAAACTCTGTGACCAGATTCTCAGCCCAGCCTCCCAGAGAAAGGAACCCACGTTGACCTGACCAACTACGGGGTAACATGTGTCAAATGGCACCAAAAGCAGAAACAAGAACTGACAAATCACATTACCTCAAATCAGGAAGTTTCTGCAAAGAAACCCAGGGAAGGGAGAAGCAACCAGCAAGCCCAGAGCAGGAGAAAAATCTCTCTCATCTAGTTATCTGACTTATAATTAATATCAATAATATTTAAGGAATTCAAGGAATTTAACAAACGAACAAGCAATCCAAGAATGTCTGTCCTATTGATACGTCAGAAGAGACGATCTCATGGAAAACATCAGGCCAGGTTAACCTAACACTAGACAGTGGATATTTGTGTACAAGATAGAGAGGGTGAGCAAGGCTGGGACTGGCACACTTCATCTGATCCACAGAAAGATCAGGACTGATGGAGGCAAACTAGAGTCTATCTATGCTTCTCACTTTCTTTTTCAAATGATCTACTTTCTCTGTTAGTTTCGCTTGCCTATCAATTTTAAAAATATCATCTGTATCCTGCATTTATTCCTGTCACTAGACTGACTCATAACTTTTACCTTCCAACCTCGGTCACTCTTGCGTAGTGGATTTCCTCAGCAAGAAAGACAGACCACAATATCTATCAAGCAAAATGGACAAGGATGAGGGTTCATGGGATTTCAGGATCTCATGAAAATGTTTCAATTTCTTTAAAAAATCAGAAGGAAAAAAAAATCACCTGTTATGTTGAACCAACTATTTTATATGTACTATTACCATATTTTCTATTATACCCATGTCAGCATAAAATATGCTTATACTTCCTTTTTAATAAAGGAAGAGGGTAGTAAGAAAAGTGCCTGTGGCCCACGAAAGCCCTAAAGTGCCTCTGGGGCCATACTTATCTCGCCCTCTAGCAAGGCAATGTTGAAACATAACTTCACACTCAAAGCATTTCTCTTCTTTAAATTCTATCAAGGAAACAGCGCTCCAACCGAGTGAGCGCCAACTCTTCCTCATTCAATAGGCTTCTTAAATCTTTCATCAAACGGGCAGGCGCTCTGACCTTTCTCACATTGGGTCCCATTCCTTCTCTCATCATTTCTGGGGCTACATCCCAGCTGGGTCTCTCAACTTTGAGCACAATACCACTGCTTTTCTTCCTTCTGCTCTGGTACTCATCACAGACTGTCTCTTCTCCCTCCCACCAAAGTGTTTGTGTCACACCTTTAACAGTTACAAACCCATCCATCCTTCTGTGCTGAAAAGTTTCTGCAGGCATCCTATCCAGGGATCATCCGCGTCTCCTGTGAATGTTCACAGCTTGCTTTATTTTTCCTTTCTGTACATAATCCTTTTCTATCTTAAATTACATTCCTGTAAGTGAATGTCAGAGGCAGAGACAGCTAATTGCTAGGCTGATTTACATTCTTCCCCGCTCCCCTCATTAAGAACTAGAATATGCTAACTTAAAATACATTTTCCTGCGTGCCACGCGGCTGACTTCTGACCTGTGGGATCTTAGCAAAGTACTGGATCAGACTTTCAGTTTTATACACTAAGAAGTTAGTGGTCTCAGACGATGAAGCCTTGCATCTTTTCTCTCTTCTTCCTGAAGTATCGCTATATTTGCATCTAAAACCCACACTCCATAGATTCACATTAGGAAAGCTCAGTCCCTCTTCTGTAGTATTAACAACTTTGAGGGTTGTGGAGCCTTTAGAAGGCGGGGCCTGATTGGAGGAAACAGGCAGCCCAGGGGCGGGCCTTTCACTGTGTTCCCAGGTCCAAGCCTCTCTGCTTCCTGTCTGCTGCCATGCAAACAGATGCCAGGCAAGATCAGACTGAGCCACTAGGCCATCATGGCCCCCAACTCCTAGACTGTTGAAGCCATGAATGAAAACTAACCCTCTTTTATGGAGTCGAGAAATGTAACAAACACAGATAGAGGCTAATCCTTTTTATAGCTTAGTACATTTGTAACTTTAAAGTGATAAACGTAGACAATGGATGCCAGACCAGAAAGACAGAAGGTACCTGTGTCCCTGTGGGCACTTGGACACTTACATCCCTGTCTTGGATGCATAACTTTTTAATGGGGGAATAAAGGCCTTCATAAATTTATTTTTAATTTTAATTTTATTACACTAGAGTATTACAATTACTCATAAATCAACTTGTTCCTTAGATGATTAAATATAGTTTAAGATTTCTGCAGTTCGTCCAGTGATTTTTTTTTTAAAGCAACCTAGCTCCTCATTTATAATAGTGGAATTCAGTAGCATTATTATATAAGCAATAATTATATAAGAACATGGCACCATTTATATATCAAATATGAAGCATTTATTTTGTATTTTAATTCCTAGCATACCTAATGTGTGGGTGTTGCTTGTCTGCTCTTTGCTATTTGTTTCTATTCAGCCTTAGTTTTCTAAAATTTACCCTTTGTCTCTCATCCACGTCTTATTGAAGAACCAGCATGTGCGTGTGTGTATAAGTCTTTCTGTGTGTATATCTGTGTGTGCACATGAGCACATGATAATGTGTGTTGTGTGCATATCTGTGTGATTGTGTGTGTGTGTATGCACCTGAATGTCAGAGTACAGCTTGAGTGTCCTGTCCTTCCTCCTTGGGTTCTTTCCACCTTTTTAAGACAGGGTCTCTCCTAAGGACCAAGGGCTCCCTGACTCACGTAGGCTACCCTGCCTCTCTAAAACAGGAAATATAAGTATATGCAACAGGTGCTACCAGCCCAGCTCATTATATGGATGCTGGGGACCAAACTCGTTCCTCTGCTCAAGCTGCCATGATTTTACTGACTCGGGTATCTGCCAAAACCCAGAACTGCCCTGTTGTAGGTCAGACCAGCCTTCTGAGAACTTGTGTTTAACCTAAGCATCTAAATGGAATCTGAACTAGACCGTTCAGTTTCTCCCCACGTATTCCACTTCTCTAGGATGAGAATCTGGCATCTTCTGGATGCACTGAAGTAAACTCAGACAACAGAATCACAGGCTAATTTTGATACAGCCAAGCCTGGTGGTGCACACCTGTAATTCCATTCCTCAGGAGGAAGAGTCAGGAGGACCAAAAGTTCAAGACCAGCTTTAGAAAACAAAACAAAACAAAATAAACAAAACACACACACACACACAAAACAGTAAGGGCCAAGTATTTACCTGGCAAAAGTGAGGCTCTGGCTCAACAAAGAACACAAAAATAAATAAAACTGTTTTTTTTTTTTTTTTTTTTTTTTTTTTTTTTTTTTTTTTTTTTTTAAGCAATGTGGACTGTAAACGGAAAGAAGGCATCTTTACAGAGGAATGAAGGAAGCAGATGAAAGCAGACACAGATAGAAGTTATCACAGTCGGTGAATGCCTGCACCGTGGCGTCCTTTTCACCTGTGGAAAATTGTGTATACTTTCTATAACATATGCTATTGTCTATTAACGGTGTCTATTTCAAAAGAAGTAGAAAGGCAATAGGTGGGTTTCTTATACACAGAAGTAAAAACCTTTGAAGTAAATGAAAATATTAATGACAATTTAATGTGCACACATATCATCCCATGGAATTGCCATGTGTCACTCCGTCATTGTGAATTAAAAAAAAAAAAAGTAAAATGTCACCCTTTCACCTACATAATTCCAATATGAAAACTTTGGTTCTTACCTTCAAAATAATGCCTAAGGAGACTACTATTACCAAGGAGAAGTTCCACGATGCAGACCCAAACCTGTATCTCTTCACATCATGAAAGCAAGAGTGACAGTGCTTGCTGTTTTATCACTATGTGAGAAATTCAATAATCATTTGCCTTTAAAAAAAAATATTTGTGACCACAATACCTAGCAGGAACAACTTCAAGAAACAAACAATAGTGTGGCTCATGGTTTCATAGAGCACAAGTCCATCGTGGTTGGAGAAGACAGTATCGACCAGTTATGTTCCTGGTGGGGGGCATCTGAAGTTGACGTTCTGGACCTAGGGTCCCGAAGGCAATGAAAATAGGAACAGGCTGTCTGGTATGGCCTCCCTGACAAGTGACTGGCGTCTACCAGTGAGGTCCAAGCTCCTAAGAAACGGGACTCTCATAAAATAGCATTAGCAGCTGGGACCAACCGTTTACAGCACATTTTAAAATCAAGAGTTACAGACCAGTTAAACACCGATTTTCTCTGAATACTTAATACAAAAAGCATACTATTTGCAAACATAGCAGAGTGTCGCTAATGGTGTCAGGGGTTGGCTCTCTCCCACGGGGTGGGTCTAGGTTGGGCCCAGACATAAGTTGGACATTCCTTCAGTGTCCATCCCACCCTTATCTCTGCACATCCTGCAGAAGAAAAACTTAGGTTGAAGGTTTCTTAGGTGGATTGGTGTTCCCCTCCCATCACTATAGGTCCTGCCTGGCTAGAAGGTGGCCTCCTCAGTCTCCATGCCTCCCACTGCCGGGAGGCACAGACATCGCTATACCCTCCCTGTAGCCTACCCTGTGCCAGCTTTGCAGTTTATCTCAGTGTTGCCCATTCACCCTCCCCCGGGGCCCCTCCCCTTTTCTTTCCAAGTCCTTTCACCTCTCCCCCC
>OU015746.1:28226188-28238688 GCA_907169655.1 Acomys percivali
TGTAGTTTAAATTGTGGTTTCCTGTCTAAATGTTGTGTAAACTCTGCTCCCCAATTGTCCCCCTGTAATGTCAGTAAAGGAGCTTACAGCCAATCAATGAGCAGGGGAGAGAATAGGGCTGGACTTCCTGCCAGCCCGGGCGGGGCGGCAGAGTCAGGGGAGAAGCCAGAAGAATGGGCCACCAACGAAGAGGAGGAAGGCCGTGGAGCAGAGGAAAGCTAGAAATGTGCAAGTATCCCTGGGATGTTTGCTGGGAGTAAGACAAAACAGATAAAGGTTAAGAACATACGTAAGCTGCTCAGATTGTGTTGTGAGGCCTCGTATTATAAAAAGAGTCTCAATTATTTGTGGGATAGCCGGGGTAAGAAATAAGCTAAAAGAAACAAGCTCAATTATATAAAAATAAATTCAACAAAGAAGACCACCAGAGTCAACTGACCTAAACCCATGGAGCCTTACAGAGACAGAAACACCAACAAAAGAGCATGCATGGACTGGACCTGTAACCAGTGGGCAATTTGATTTTCATGTGGGTTCACTAGACAACTAAGCAGGTGCGCTGTATGGCGTGGACTCTGCGGCCTGCTTTCAATCACTTCCTCCTAATGGGGCTGCCTTGCCTGGCCTCAGCCCTGAAGTGACTTGATGCGCTGGCGTGGGTTCTGAGGAGAAGGGGAGGAGAGATAGAAGGAAGGAGGTGGGAGGGAGGGACCGTGGCATGTGTGATCGGGATGTAAGGCGAATATATACATGTTAAAAAATTAAAAAGGCATATTGTATGACATTTTCAGATTAATTGTGGCAGACTTACATGTCTGTAGAAATGTGTTAGCATTTATTTTATGGACTATCCTGGGTACTTACAGCCCTGCCCGTTAACTGAATCCAACCTCCCACCTGGTATTATATGCCCAATTTAATAGGAATACTGGCACATTCGTTTGTTTACATGTTATCCGAGACTCATTTCAAACCATAGGGCAGAGAGGGAGAGTTTCTGCAGAGACTGCTTAGGCCAGCAACACCTAATACATTTACAATCTCCCTCCATAGAGAAAAGCTTTATTAACCCCTGGACTTGATAGGACGGAAAGACCCACACGAAAGTGACCCTTCTGAAAAGAGAAGAGGAAACCAACACAACAGGGCCTCAGAAAGAAAGAGAGGAACTGAGGGCCGTGACGTATGTTGATAAAATTATTCAGGTATTTGAGAATTTTGTCCGATTTGTTACTGAGTCTGAACACCTGTCTGCTGCTCTATCAGTGAGAACACAGGGATATCTTAATGCCTTTCTCCTCTGGGGCGTACACTAGCTTGGATTAGGCTTCTTTTATCAAGAGCCCTTATTTATACTGGTCACGTCAGTTCTAAGAGAGTGGATCCAGGCCCTGGTGGCCCCAATTACTCTGCAAAGCAGACTTCAAGAGCCTTACCAATGAATTGCTTCTAATAGCCTCTGTGATCCATAGTGTCAATAGCTGATTTGAAAGAATCCACTTTTGGGGAGATGGACTCTACATGTCTGTGGGGGAATTGCTTTGGTTATGTTTGTTGAAGCAGGGGAAAAAAAAAAACCACTCACTGTGGGTAGCACTATTTCCTAGTGGGAATCCTAGGCTGTATAACTAGAGAAAAGAGCCGAGAGTCAGCGTGCATTCCTTTCCTCTATACTTTCCGGTTGTGGGGTTGTGGAAGTGAAGTTACCAGGTACCACAGGCTTTCCTTATGGTTATTCCCAAGCCATGAGGGGTCGCGCCCTCAAACTGTCAGCCAGAATAAAGACATTCTCCCTAATAGCATTTCTTTGTCTGAGAATTTTATCGCAGCAGCTGGATACGAAATCAAGACAGTATCTTCTCTTTCTTGTCTTCTTACTCCTTATCCCCTTCTTCACTGTCGTGGCTGACAGAGGTGGGCCAATTGTAAACCGCTGAAAGTGAAGAAGGTACAGCACAGACTCCTCTAACACATAACAGAGTCAAAGATAAGCCTCCAAGTTCTAGGAGTTAGTGGGAACCTTTTCTTTTCTTTCTTTCTTTTTTTTTTTTTAAACCTATTTCCTGTATGGTCTTAAATTATTCAACTCCGCTAACCCCAGGTTTCTCTTCTGTGAAGTGAAGGGAGCAAGGATTGATTTATTACTTTAAGAATAAGAAATAGGACATGGGACTGGAGAGATGGCTCAGAGGTTAAGAGCACTGACTGTTCATACAGAGGTCCTGAGTTCAATTCCCAGCAACCATCTATAATGTGATCTGATGCCCTCTTCTGGCCTGCAGGTGCACATGCAGGCAGAGCACTGTATATGTAATAATAAATAAAGGAATATTAAAAAGCAGTTTAGCCCCATTATTGGTGTTTATATAAAGAAGAAAAATGGCTCGGCTGTTACAGTCAGTTTGATATGACCTAGAAGCTAGAAGCGTGTGGCCGGGATAATATCCTTATCGTCTCAAGGCAGAGGGTGTGCTGGATTGATTTCAAAACAGCCCCATTAAAACACTGTTGTTCATGCGTGTGTGTGCGTGTGTGTGTGTGTGTGTGTGTGTGTGTATGCTTTAAAAACAACATAAGTACATTTTATATCCTTTACACATAGGCTGATTTCCTGTTAAATCACTTAAGTTTCCCCTCTTTCCAATGAGTTGTTAAAAAAAGTAAGATTTATCTGATGTTAAGGGACAAAATACATAGGGAAGTTTAAGCAACATTCCCACTTGATGCATTATACTAAAGCATTTGAAGGCTGGCTTGAATAAGTAGTCACTGGGGCTGAGTAGCACGGCAGCTTATTTCATTTTTCCCAGCTCAATAATCTTTATGGGCCCCACACTGGGAATGCATGGGGTTCATATGCAAAATAATTCGTTAATGAGAAGGTAGCATTTCCACCCCCTCAACTTTTATTTATTTATTTATTTATTTTATGGAGAGAATCTGTCTGAAATTCTTTCTCCACGGATGACTTTAAAAAAAAAAAAAAACACCTTGGAAATATTCAGTGTCATGGCATCTATTCCTGGAATTCTAATAAAATCAATATTAATTTATGTCATCGGCTTGCTGCATTTAAATTTAGAAGAGATAACATTCAAACCAGGAGAAACAAACAATAAAACAGAATAACAGTGGTACTAAAGTGGTGATTTACAGTTCTGCAAGCTTAAAGTTGGAAACATTTATAGTAGAGTATGTGACTTGATTTTAGAAAACAAAGGGGAGTTTTCAACAAGCAGAATTAGACTGCATACTTGACACTGTAATTTATTGGGTGATGGAGAAAAATTTCAACATTGTTATTCATTAGTTCACCTATGTAAAAAGTGTTCTTTTTGCTTTTTAGAAACTAGTATATCTTCTCTGTTGTGTATGTTCATGTGCCACAGTGCACATGGGGTTCAGAGGACAATTTGTTAGAGTTTATTCTCTCCTTGTTTCATGTCATTCTGGAATCATCAGACTCAGTTACCGGTACCTACTAAGCCATCCCTGTGGTCTGTTGTTTTTCTCCTTTCTACGATAGTAGTTTTGACAGGTTTCAAGCAATGATGATTTAACTCCATATCAAAAAAAAAAAAAAAAAAAAAAAGAGGACATTCATTCTTTCTAATTTTACATTTGTTTATTCACCAGCTTATGCTTATTATTGGGACTGGCAATATATCAGAAGCTTGCCTCAAACCTCCTATGGAGTCCAGACTGACCTGGAACTCAGAGAGCACTACTGCAATTACATATGCACACCATGTCCAACTGTTTTAAATAAAGGTGGATATATCTCTTAGAATCCAAGAAAGGCAAAGAAAATCAAAACAGTAACTCTGAGGCCAAGTTGGCTCAGTGTATGAAAGGGATTTGCTGCCAAGTCTGAGTGGAGAGAGAGAGAGAGAGAGAGAGAGAGAGAGAGAGAGAGAGAGAGAGAAAATGAGAATGAGAACCAACTGCCAAAGGCTGACCCTTGCTTTCTGAATACATGCCCCACATATACACACAAATGTGGCTCCATGAAGGCACATGTTCAGGCACATTAAACAAACAAATAACTTCAATAATTAACTGAGGTCTTTGGGATTTTATTTCTGAATTATGTTTTCCTCTGAGAACTAACCTTGTCTACATCTTTTTATGACTCCTAGCTAGAGACTGGCTCTCTTACCATTTGATCCATGGTATAAGATGAATCTGCCCCACAGAAACTCAGTTTATAATTCCTTCAGACAGGAGAGAGAGCTTTGAACTCCATAGTAGGATATCTTGGGTGTCTTGTTGGCTCTTCTTGGCATTATATCTGTTTACATGTGGTGACTGGATGATAAGACATGAGCCTGTCTGCCAGGAGCAGCTTCCCTGCATCAAGAATCCATTCAAAGACTTCATACCATTGGGCAAAATTCTGCCCATTTGAACCAGAAAATTAAAATAGAAATTTTGACCATGTACATAGACTAAAACTTTGATCCCTCCATAACATAAAATATCCATTTTATCATCACAGAACATGTGTTCTAGTTTTAGGAATGTTCATTAAAAACTTATCTGCTCAAGGTCAGGCATGTAACAAAACTGAAGACCTCACTTAAGAATCTCTGCTGTTGCTAGGCAGAGGTGGCACACACCTTTAATTCCAGCACTCAGGATGCAGAGGCAGGCTATTTTCTGAGTTCAAGGCCAGCCTTGTTTACAACATGACGTCCTTCCAGGACAGCCTGGGCTACACAGAGAAATCCTTTCTTGAAAGACAAACAAAAAGGAGGAGGGAGAGGAGGAAGGAAGGAAGGAAAGAGGGAAGGAAGGAAGGAAGGAAGGAAGGAAGGAAGGAAGGAAGGAAGGAGAAAGAGAATACCTGTCATAAATTTGAGAAAGAAAGCACAGAGAAGGACAAACACCTAATAGCAGAGTTCAAAGGTCTTCGCAGGCAGAAGCCATGTGAACTGAGTTGCAGTCAACTGTCACCTCAGAGGATTGCACTGAGATACTCGATCGATTTGCTTTTCTTTGGAATTACTGAAATACAGATTGTTAAAGTGAACGTGTGCAATTTGAAGATCTTGGAGAATCATTGAACTGAAAGAGTTGAAAGGAGATCAGGGATCGTGAGGGTTTGGGATGCAGTTCATTGACCACTAACTAAGTCATGGACTTTGATGTATGCTTACCAACCTGATGCTTGAACGAATGGATGGATAAGTCATCATTCTTTGGTATTCTGACCACCCCACTGGGGAGCACTGACTATAGCCTTCTGAACTGTTTGTGTCTCAGTAGTGATTTTCAAAATGTTGTTAAAAGCCTTAGCAGTTACAAAAGAAGTAGATTTATCTATTAAATTAAGATTATTTTGTTCATGAGCATATTTTTTAAACCTTCACCTGTCCATAACCCTCCATAGGTTAATATATTAAATCCAGGCCAATCAATATAATTCCATATGTCCTAGAATGTTGAGCGACACAAGGCTGTGAGAGAAGGGGAAAAGGGCTTGCTGAGGAAATATAAATGGAACAGAGTTGGGCTTGAATACATAGCAAATTGCCACTTAGAGCAGTGGAGCGTGAGAGCATTGTGATGGTTCCAAGAGATGTCAGCCAAGTGCCACCTGAGCTGTCGTGACAAAACCAAAATAGTGTGTATGTCTCAGCTTCCTGTTTCACGTCCTAACTAGAGGAGAGCTATTTCAGGCAGAGAATACATCACCTATTATATAATACCTCAGCATTATATCTGCTTTGTGGAAAAGAGAACAGCAGCCAATTTAAAGTATAGGCAAGGTGCAGCCTTGCAGGATACAGCTGCAGGACTGGCTTCCAGGAAACAAACCTGATCTTCCACATCCAATAGGTTGGTATTAATTACCAGGTAGAGCTCAAAGAACTATAGTCTTTAACCCTCGGAGTACATAGCATTTGAAAATCATTTCCCTTTGGGGTTACATCTTGTAATTCCTGGATGGCATCCCCCACCACCACTGTACTGCAACACACAGGGGAAATGACATTTCTAACGAGCACACTTGTATCATGTTTTGGAGGATCCTGACTCGGGTGCTCTAACACCTCCCACAGGGTTCAACACGAGAATCAAGAATGTGGAAATGAGGAGACTCTGGGGAGAAACTCTACTTGGAGAATCACTACTTTCCCCCCCAGTCATCTTTCTGTCTTTGAGACATGGAAATATCCATCCCACAGAAATGTTAACTGAACTGCAAATACGTATACCATGTCCTCATCGTCTGGTCCCTCAGTTCCACGTGGCTAGGGTGGCAAGCTTTCTGCATTCTTGCTCAGACATTCCACCCGATTCTCATTCTCAGTCGTCCCTCCCCAGCCATTCCCACCACAACTCTGTCCTTAACACTAGCTGCCGCCCTTGATCAAACTAAATTTCAGTGCAGAAGCTCTAATGTTAATTGGGTCGTCCAAACATATCGTTTTGTCACGCATTACATGCATACCTGCCACATTAGGTCCCACCAGAGTCTCACGTAGTTCTCAAATTTTCCTTACTTGCAGCTTAATCACTCCATGAACTTCATATCTATAACCCTTTGTGTTGGATTCAGAACCCAACCCTGGCATACTGTCTACTACTTCCTCCACCAAAGAGCCTTTGAGCGTGACTGCCTTTGATTTCTTTCCTCTCATATTTTGACTCAGGCGCCCATAATCATATGTCTTGTCCTTACATAGATATAGCATGTTTTATTCTTTGTCCCCACCCACCACTCATTTTATTTATGTGTACCAATGTTTTGCCTACATACACGTCGTTGTTCCACATGCATGAAGGACCTGTGGAAACCAGCAGAGGATGTTGGGTCCTCTGGAACTGGAGGTAAAGAAGGTTGTGAGTCATGGCACGGGTGCTGGGAACTGCACCCAGGTTCTCTAGGGCAGTATCCGAGTACTCTTAATTCTAGAGCCATTCTTTAGACTCTCCGTCATGTTTCTTGAGAGCAGGTTTTATCTCAGAACCTTGATTGAATTCATATGAGAAAAAAAAAGTCTACAAAACATTAAACAGGTTACCAAGGAGTAAGAGCAAAACATAAAGAAGAAAAGAACATAAGAAGGCAAAACAAAACAAAACATAACAAAAAAACCAAAACTCACTCCAATTTGCATATGGAAAACCAACCATGACAACAATAACCTGCTTTAAACACCAAGGTTCATCTTTTCTTTCCTATCTGTCATTCTAATTCCCTTACTGTAATGTGACAAAACTCCGACCAAAAGCGACTCAGAGGCAAAATGGATTTATTTCATTTTACAAGTCCAGACCACAGCCCATCACTGGGAATAGTCAGGGAGGAGTCACGGGAGAACACTGCTTGCTGGCTCATTCTCTGGCTCACACTTGGCCACCTGTCTTATATAGTTCAGGGCCACCTCCCTAGAGATGGTGCTGTACCCTCCTCCATCAATTGACAATCAAGCCTCAAAGACATGCCCACAGACAAACCTGATGAAGACAGTTACTCTACTGAAACTCTTTTTTCATGTTATTCTAGGCTTCCCAAGCTGACAGTTAATGGTAACTAGGGCATACGACTATAAGGAAATAAATATGTATTCCCAATTCTTGTATGTATATACTATAAGTTACACATATACTAAGACCGGCTCATTTAATAAGATTTCAGATTTGAAAAAAATAAAATAAAAAATATTTCAGATGTGCAGATCTTCTTGGTTTTCTAAATATTGCACACTTCCAGTACACATATCACTTCACAGAACTTAACTTGCAGTAGTTGGATTAGATATTCTTTGAGATTTATAATCCCGCCTTTCTGGTTTAAGAACATTAATATCGGTACTTCATTTAGCTTCTGTCACTGAGCTCTCAGGAAATAAAACACTTTTGTAATTTAACTTTATTGCACCTATATTAACTTCACTTCATGAGGTTATTGCAGATCAGCAAATCAAATATCGGTTGCTCCTCCCTTGTGTCATTACATTATTTTCAATAATCAATAATTATATATAAAAGGAGGGTATAACTTATTTACTTTGTGAGATAATGGAATATTTCAAATGTGTGGGATAAAAACTCATTTAGTTAAGCTGACATGCATTAAGCTCTTGGCCTAATTAAATATAGTTATTATCAGTTACACAAAAGAAGTGAAAATTGAATATATGCAAAGCTGCCCAGAAGGTGACATTACTAATATGTTTTATACTTCGTTTGCTTTTAAAAGTTGTTCTTTGGAAGCTGAAGAGAAAGCTTGATGTTTAAGGGTGCTTCCTGCTCTTGCAGAGAACCGAGCTCACACACCCTGCCAGGTGGCTTACAGCTGCTTACACCAGCTCCAAACGAGGTGCATCCACAGAAGGCACCTGGACTCGTATGCACATAACTATCCCCAGAAACACGAAAACACACAACTAAAAATAAAACTATAAGAAAAGAATCTTGTATTACTCAAGAAACCCAGAAAAGCACACTCTGATAATAAGATTTAAAAATGTGTGTCGCCGTGGCTGTAATAGTTGGGGACCTTTATTCCTGTCCAGCCCTCCCCCCCTCTTTTTAAGTTAGAGCCTAAAGTCTCTGAGTGAGAGAATGGAATTGTTCACATACTATTGACTAATGTATGTTTAAAAAGCACACCATACTTCCAGCTTCAGAACTGTAAATATTATATGAAATGAGACTAGCTCTCGAGCTTTCCTTTTCTATACATTTGTAAATTTGTTAAGTCTACATTCTTGGCTAAGTTTATTACTATTACGAGTTCTATTTAAAATCTTTATATGTCAAATTCCTCAGTGACAATCTACAGTGGTTGATTATGTAAAGGTGCTCCTAAAATGTAAAACGCACATCTTACTTTTTAATTAAAATAATTCTAAAAATGAGTTAAATAAGGTCTGTGAAGATGACTCAGTGGGTAAAGTATTTGTTATAGAAGCATTGTTGGTGGGAGTGCAAAAATGTACAACTCCTTTGGAAATCAATCTGGCGCTTTCTCTGGAAATTGGAAGTAGTGCTACTGTAAGAGCCAGCCATATCACTCCTGGCCATACACTTGAAAGAAGCTCCACCATACAACAAGGACATTTGTTCAACTATGTTCATAGCAGCTTTATTCATAATATCCAGAATCTGGAAACAACCTAGATGTCCCTCAACCAAAGAATGGATAAACTGTGGTACATTTACACAAAGAAATATTACTCCACTATTAAAAACAAGGAAATCTTGACATTTGCAGGCAAATGGATGGAACTAGAAAAGATCATCCTGAGTGAGATGACCCAGACCCAGAAAGACACTCATAGTATATACTCACTTATAAGTGGATAATAGCCAAGCAGAGATATCCTCAGAGAGACTCCATCAAACATGGAATCAGAACAGTTGCTGTGACTCACTGCTGGACTCCGGGTGGAGCTCTGAGAGTGGTATGGAAGAGTGGATGGATGGAAGGACACAGAAGGTTCAGGAGCCCAGCAAGGAGACCATCAAGGCTGGTGGATCTGGACCCAGGGGTGTCTGCACAAACTGTTGTACCAACCAAGGACAATGCATATGGTAAACCTAGAACCCTGATCAGATCTAGCCAGTGGACATCTCATTCTCCAAGGATGTAGGGAGAAGGAGAGCAGGGACTGCCTCTGACATCAATTCCGGTGCACCAGATTTGATCACTTCCCCTTGGTAGGGAGGCCCAGTGGCACACAGAGGAAGGGCAAGCAGGCTATCCAGATGAGACCTGATAGGCTGTGGTCTGGCAGTGGGGGAGGAAGTCCCCTTCTGTCAGAGGCCTAGGGGAGGGGAACAGGATGGAAGAGGGAAGGAGTGTCGGAAAGGGAAGATAAAAACTAGGAGATAACACTCAGGATGTAATCTGAATAAATTATAATAAATAAACAAATAAAAACGTGGGGACCCGAGTCTGCAACTTTACCACCAATGTTAAACCTAGTCATGGTACTATGTGCAAGTAATCCCAGTGTTTGAAGAAGGATGAGACAGGATGCTGCCAGGAAATTGTTGGGCTGCCAGCCTAGCCAACAAGTGAGTTCCAGGTTCACACAAGAGTCTCTGTCTCAAAAGTATTCTCTGGAGAATAATACAGTATTACAGCAGATACTGGCTTTAGTCCTCTATACACACATGCACATAACAAATTCACATATACACTAAAACTATGTAAATAAGTATAATAAGGTATCTACCTTCGGTTGAGAAGAAATGAATGGTTTCAGCCTGAAAATATAAAACAGAGGAGTCTGTCAGTTCAGTAATTCCAGAAATGCCTGGTTGCTTTACATAACCTCCAGACTTAGTAGCTGCGCAGAAAAAGCTCACTCAGCTTAGGAGTCTGGGTGGCCTTGGAGGAAGCCACTTACTTATGTTGGCTTTGGCTGCGGTGCCTTGGATGTTTGAAGCCCGCTATCTTAAAGGTGATTTATAATATCGCTCAGCATGCTTTCACTTGTGGCCGTAAAGAAGCACAGACTGAGGAGGGTTTCTCTGTATCTCTGTGATCTTTGCAGCGGCCTCTCTAGCATAGAGGCTTCGGATAGCAGTACCTACTGCGATTGGTATCAGGGGTTTTATTCTGAAGAAGAACCGAATCAGAGAGAAATGATATTGCTCTTTATGGCACAGGCTCAAAAGTCATCCGTTGGGGCAGCTTTTATGTGAATGCAGGGGATCTGAGCTCTGGTCCTTAGACTTGTATCACAAGTACTTTATCCACCAAGAATCTCCTTGGGACTCCTGGATGGTGACTTATTACCTGCCATCAGTATTCTCATTTCTTCACATGTCTAAATGATTTTGTATACTTTATGTACAACACTGTGCCACTTATGAGAACCTTTAAGCCAAAATACTTTTTTTTTTTTTTTTACTTTGTCATTGCTATTTTTTTGTTTAGAGACTTGTTTGAAGCAATCCTGGGAAGCCTGTTTCTCCAAAAGTATACAACTTTGATCTATACATTCATATTTTACCTTACTTTTATACTTTATCCAGGCTATGCATTATTAGTTGTTGAGTCAGCATTAGCAGATTGTCAAATATTTCTCCATATGCCCTTTCCTAGGTGTAGCTAGATGTTTTAAGTTGGTATAGATGAGATATGAAAGACACTGATTTACATTTAGAATTTTATACTTAACCAAAATAGGAAAGATGTTTTCTGCAAGGTTGCCAAATACAAATAACCAAAACACTATGAATGTACCATTTATATAGTTCCTGATTATTTCGTGGTTCTTCTTGTATGTAGTGTACTGTATTTATGTGTAAAAATTTAAAAATCTGTAAAAAATAAAGTAACAAAAGGGCGTCTAAAGAAAGAATAACGTTATAGCTTTTAAGACTGTATGTATTGTACCTTTGAGGCTGCCATCATAATTCTTCCAATACATTCATGATCCCCTTTAACCCATGTTCGACTGAGTGCTGGTAGTTTGGAGGGTTTCTCGTCATTGTGTCTTGGGTATGCATCGCTGAGACCTGCACAAAGTTTTCCTTATGGCAGGCAGTGATTTTATTTTTCAACCTTGATTTCCAAAGTCTCCTCTGGATGACAGTAACCTGATGTTAGATTCATGATAAGCATTTAGGATTAAGGTTGTTTAAAACCCAGTGTGCCAGTAAGACTCTCACTTTGTATGGGTGATACCGTGACCATTTTAGGGACTGCTTGCAATATATTCCATGTTCTGGTCAGACTTGTACCCAGTAGCTGGAGCCTAGTGCATGTATAGTTACCCTAACTCCCAGGTTTCCTCCGATTACAGGAAGTCCCTCTGACCTCTGGCATGGTACTGTTTTACTTGCACCATCAGTTTACCAGCATCCTTGTAAATGCATCACTGTTGCTCATGGTGATCTTTATAATCTGTTGAAGACAAAGTGAGCCCTGAGGTTCAGGGCTCTTTTCCTTACAAGCCACATGCTCCAATGCTCCACACTTTCTCCTTGTCTCTACAAGTGGGTGCTGTAGAGGAGGTCAGCTCTACAAACAACATGGTATTCTTTCTCTGTTTCACTTTGTCCTCTTTCTATGCCTGCAGAAGAGCTTCTGCTAAACCAGAATGAGAGTGGTAGAGTGGGAAGTAGCCAGCGATAGTCATCTTCTCTCAAGGTGAAAACAGAGCCCAAGACTGAGGTCACAGAGGCAGGATTTCCTCCACTCTCCTCAGAACAGAGCCTCCAGGCTATGCCTTCCTAAACTCACACAACTCAGAGGTAAGTCAGAGGAAGAGGTCTCAACTATTATAGTTGTCTAATGTTCTTGAGGTTTCTGTAGATTTTCTTGAATGGATGTATTTCCCATATTTGCTCTACACCCTTAGGGAAATTTTCAGAGATTTTAAATATTTTTAATTCATCAGTCAGATTGTTCATTTTTTTCTGAAAATTGGAATCTGCTGCTCCACATAGAAATTTTTAATTTTTATTACTGATTCTTGCCTTCTACACCCATGAACTCCTGATTTATTCAAATTTTGTTACTTGGCATC
>OU015746.1:28268656-28293435 GCA_907169655.1 Acomys percivali
GTGTGTGTGTGTGTGTGTGTGTGTGTGTGTGTGTGTGTGTGTGTGTGGAGTGTGTATAGGTTTTGTAAAGAGATTAGAAACCCAAGTTAAAATTCAAGTCTGTAAACACTTTTAGAAGTACTAGCAGCTCTCCAGGCTTGTCCTCGACTTCCTCATACCCGGCGTCGCTGCAGTGTGCCTCCCTATACTAGTTCAAGTTCATCTCTCCCCAGCCCTGCATTAGCTCCATAGTCTTTGGGGTTTAATTCTTCCCCAGTATCCCTCATCTTCCATTTACTTCAGGATGAGTTTCTTCCTGAATTTTCATGACAGTCCTTCAGCTGGAGACTCAGGTTCAGGGACTGTTTGTGCAGCAGGCAGGTATAAAATTTCATGGGCTTTTCACATTTCCCTCTTAGAAAGTAAGAAATTTACATAGAAAGGGAAAGAAAGCTGAGTGAACTACTTGTGTACATGTGTGTGCATGTAAGTGTGTTGTATGAATATGTGCATGGGTGAGAATCATGGTCCCTCATTGAACCCAAAGACTGCCATTTTGGCGAGGCTGGCATGCCAGTGAGCTCCTCGGTTTGGCCTGTTTCTGCCTACCAATGATGTCATTACAGGCACTAACAGCCATGCTGAACTTTTGATGTGGGAACTGGGGGGTTTGAAGCAGTTTCTCAAGCTTGTATAGGAAAACCTTTCACACTGAGCCATCACCCCAGCTAGGAACTACCTATTATTAATCACATTCCTGTAATGAGTTTTTATTTGGTATCAAAGAACAAAAATGTGGGAGCGGACATGCAACTGAGGATCAAGAATATAAGACATATCACAGAATAAATTACAAATAGTATAAAATGGCTTCATGATAACATGAGAGCCACTCTCTCCCTCCAGTCTCCTCTGGTCTCTGCTTTACTGTCTCTCAACGGTCTCATACCTTTGATTCCTTGTGTACACTCTCTCTGTATTAATTCCCACTGTATTGACTTTGTATGAAATAATTTCAAAGTCTCTCAAACATGGCATTTAATTTAAAATAAGGAATTCCGCTTTGAGTTGAATGTTATTCATGACTTGGTTGACTCAAGTCCCTGTACAGAAAGAGGCAAAAGGAGACGGAAGGGATCAAGGAAGGTTTTAAAGATATTTTGTTAAGAGTGAGCATAGTGATACACACCTATAATCATGGCCAAAGCAGGGGGTCATGAGCTTGAGGCCAGCTTGTATTACAAAGGGACACCCTGTCTCAAAAAATAAAAATGATACCCAGTTTGGTTCCATGAGAAACAGTTCAAGCTTTGAATGAGGAAAAAAGCTAGAATCAGAAAGCTTTCCTGCATTTGATTATGTGACATTCCTGTGCAGCACCTGGGCACAGGGACAAAGGGTAAAATATGCTTTAAGAAAACACCAAGGCAGATGTCCAAATGTGGGGTAGTGAGAATCTTCCACTGCCTTATCCCCTGGCTTACATGGCCATAATGTGACCAGCTGGGCTTTCAGAGCACCAGAAAGCTGAAAATTGAGAAAGGGTTTTTTACAAACCATGGGCTTTTGATATTTGGGTAGGTCACCCCTATTTTTCATCTGCATCTTGGGTGTACAGCCTTCACTTAAAATCTCTTTTGCAGTGTTTGAAGATAACAATTCCAGACCAAGAAAAGCAAACTCTCACAATTTAATTTGCTCTTCTCTTTTTCTCCCTTGCAACACAGGTAATCTTCTTTATCCTTCCCCCACCCTCTTCACACTCTGGGGAGTCCCCAAAGCAATTCAGTTGGTTTACTAGTCTGGTCTACACTGTAATTTGGATTGGCAAACATCGCACAGTTCCAGACACTACCTAATACATCTTTTCTTCTGCAACATCCCCTCATCCATTTACTCATCATCTCAAATGTTTACCATTCAGGAAGAGGTCATAGAAATTTATTGAACCCCCTTTTTTCTCTTTTCTCTAAGGAAAAAAAAGATGTTAGTTCAAGTTTCACTTTTACCTTCCTCTGAACCATTTTCCTACTGGTTCTTCCAGGCACTTATTATTTGAATCCCCTACCGACTTAATTTTTCTTAGAGCCAAGTGCTTGGAATTTTGGGGCTTTCAGCTGGTGCTTGCCTAGCCTTCATGAGCTTAGGGGGAAGCCTCTTCCCATGGAGTTGCCACTTGAGCTGCTGTCAGAGCAGAGCATATCCAGTCTCCTCTGTGGAAAGCAATCTGCTCCCCACCGGCAGCTCAGCATTGCAGCCACAGCAGAGCAAAGCCTGCAGGAGCTGGATGACATTAGCAGCAAGAGGGACACAGCAGTATGAGCTCCATCAGGGGTGAAGACAACTCTTCCATAGCCTTGGACTATAGGGTATGCATGCTCAGGAAGAGGCCTGGTGGAGCCCACTCCAGGCTCCTGATCTGGCCAGTGGATCATAAACCCCTTGGGAATCATATACTGTAATTGGTTCCCATGGGACCCTTTCTTCTTAGATTTCTTTTAATGAGATTTTAAGTTTCTGACCTGCTGTTCCCTGATCCCCATTTTCCTTCTTGTAAATGAATCATAAGATCACCTGTAAACTGCATTCCCATTGGCAACAGTAGACTCAAAGCTTGTCTCCTCTGTGGTGGAGCTTGCATTAGATAAAATTTTCTCATAGTGTAGAAAAAAAAATCTATCAATAAGGTTCCAGTCAATGGAAATGTCTTTCTCCTATGAATTTCCCCAATTCCCACTCTAAAGGGAGAGTATGAGCATAAACAGGGGGAGGAAGTTCCCCTCAGTCACAGTCATAGGGGAGAGGAGTAAGGGGAAAATGGGAGGGAGGAATGGGAGGATACAAGGGAGGGGATAACCATTGATATGTAATATGAATAAATTAATACAATAAAATAAAAAAAGAAATTCTCTGCACCTATCAGAACAATGCCCTAGATATACTTTATGTTCAATGAATAATTATTGGATGCACAAGTAAGTATAGGTTTATCTGTTGAGGGACCTCATGTGTTTTTATGAATAAGTCTCTACTTTGTGTTTACACAGAATTGCACTACACTGACTTGATACAGTAAGCTGGGCACTACATTCTCAGACAATTTACATGAGTACTTGGTCTCAACAACTTTTCTCCACCTGCTATTCTGTGATAATAATAACAGTATGTTCAGCATTATGTTTCATACTGTCATCTCTTAGTTGTGATGTCTGTACTGATGACCTGGGCACTTCTGAATGGTAAGTTGCTTTTGGCGTGATACGCACGCTCCTCGGTGGACCTCAGTGCATCATCCTTCCCCTTATTCTTATTGGTCAGGCTTTGGATAGTGCAGCAAAAGCATCTAAACAATATCCTACTGATACTAGCATCCTAAGAGATGCACATTGATAAGGAAATGGGTACTAAGCCTGGACCCTATGAATTGGAAAAGCTCCTCACACCAGACACCTGAGCATTCAGTATAAGGTGTGTTTGTAAGACCGTTGCTGCAGACATCACACTTTGGCCATGGGATGTGGAGAAATCAAATTGGTGCTGGCTATGGATGTCCCTTCATGATGGCTGGATTTCATAGTAACAGAAACTGGTACACAGGCTTTGGGGGAAGAAAAAGTAATCAGTTCTAAATACAGGTGTTTCCTGTTTAAACAATTTATATAAGGTAATGAGATATACATTAAATCAGAATTTTCATTGCACTAACTTCTCAATCTCAAGATTTGAAAGGCTTCAATGGCAGTAACCTTGCATTCTCATACTCAGGTTTGATTCTATTTGCTTAAAGGTAAAGGAGATGAAATCCAGAATTCTGTGCATGCTGGGCAAGTGCTGTATCACCCACCCACACCATCAGCTCTGTATTCATTGTTAGTCTCTGTCAGGGGCTCACTGTGTTGTCTAGACTGGCCTTAAACTTACTAATTAGCTGAGGTAGGCATCACAAACCTGTGATTCTCCTGTCTCTGCCTCCTGAGTGTTAAAATTACAGTTGTATATACCAACTCACTGGCTTTGATCTTTAGAGTATAAAAGTATTTTCTCATCATTTAAACTACTGAGCATTTTCATAGCTGTCAATATAATACAGGGAAGTGCTGTGACAGATGTAATTCCAACCCTCATTGAGTTCACATTTTCATAAAAAATCTTGGCACTGGCGAGATGTCTCAACTGAATCAGGCAAGCATGAGCACCTGGGTTAACATTTCTTGCACCCTTGTAAAAGCTGGGTATACAGTGCCAGTTGTGGGGTGCTTCTACTCCAGTTGTTGGTCAGTGGTGTTCCAGAGACTCCATTCGAAACAAATGGTCTATTGCCCTCAATCTTAGGTGACTTGACAGAGCCGGATTGTATGAAGCTACTGCTGAAGACACCACACACTTCGGGCACAGCGTATGGAAAAATCAAGTTGGTACTAAACTAGGAATATTCCCCTTGATAGTTAACTTTCATAATCAGAAGCACACCAGAGAATGTTTCACAGGCTTCGAGTGAGGGAAAAGTTATCAACAGTTTTAACCAGCTGTACACCTGTGAGATAGAATAATAACCATCATGCGGAGATATAGCACTAGGTTCAATACTGGCACAAGGGTTACACTGATAATCAACAACTTTCTGCTCCTTTAAAAAATGTTTGCTTCATGGAAAGAAGCACATGCCTCATACTGTAAGTATAGTTTAGATACCATGGTGGAGGAGCTCATAAGGCCTCACACTGTAGGTGAGGTTCAGATCCCATGGTAGAGTAGAAGTGAAGGAGCGACACCAAACTCTCATTTATGATTTGGCACCAAAGTTACTCCTCGCTCTCAGGACTGTGTTCCTTTCAAATAGATGCCCTAAGCACATCCTGGGTAATGTCACGTAGAAAGCACTGGCTCATGTTTATATGACAGTTCATGTTTGGTATACAGTGTCAGCTCAAATGATGCAGGACTTAGAGTCGGCAATGTGCTCCAGTAGAGAGAGAGAGAGTGCACAGCTCCAGTGGGGTATTTTCCTATAGACCTAGACCACACATGGTGGGGTTTGGAGGTGTTGGTTTTTCCTCATAGTGACTTTTGAACGTCAGCATTGGCCCCAGCTATACTCCCTGAAAAGTAAAACTAAAAGAGAAAGAAAGGAAGGAGGGAAAGAAGGAAGTGTCTGTGTCTGTGTCTGTGTGTCTGTCTGTGTGTCTGTGTCTCTCTCTCTCTCTCTCTCTCTCTCTCTCTCTCTCTCTCTCTCTCTGTGTGTGTGTGTGTGTGTTGCATGCTTGTGTGCTTATATGGTGTGTGTGGACATGCTCACCCATGCAGGGGCATGTGGAACTTAGAGGTAACTTTGTGACTTTCTTTTCAGTCATTTCTCTCTACATTATCTTTTGAGACAGGGTTTATCATTTTACCTGGAAGTTGCACTTTTGGAGAGACGGGCTGCCCAGCAAGCTCCTGCTATCTATTTGTCTCTGCCAACCCCAAGCCCTGAGGTTTTATACACATGGGTGTTGGGGGAACAAAACTTAGCTTCTGACTTTACTAGAAAATCAATCCCCTTACCCCAGAAGCAGAACTTTTGAGACAAGATATGAGCACCAGACAGCCCAAAATCGGTTACCTTCCCAAATACCATATCTTCATTCAAATTTTCTTATAACTAAAAGACTATGGCAAAGAGAGACAAGAAAAATCCTAAAACCTCCAATTTACTAAATTTAAATTCAAATTGATAAATAAATAATCAGGTTGAGTTTTGACCTGTTTGCCACAGGACTGTATGTTTATCAAATGATGGAGGATTCAGTTATTATAAAAGTTTGAAAAGCAAGAGTTTAACTTGTCTGTGGATAAATGTGGTTGGAGGCTCTGAGCTTTTTCAAAGCTACTTTATTTGAGTTTTTCTTTTAAATGCTTATACCCTCCTTCCAGCCCACCTACCCTAGATAGGAGAGGAAAGAAGTTAATGGTAACAGGAGAAGTAGACCTTTCTAGACTCAGTTCCTTGGAGCGATTCCATTCTTTGTAGTCAAGATTTCATCAGACCCATTAAATAGAAAACCAACAGTTCAGCAAAGGTGACTGCACCCTCAGCAGCCAGAACCCAGAGAAGCAGCTGGAACCTGGATAAGCAGCTTCAACACTGAATCATTCTCTGGAGTGGTTCTTTTTAGGAGCATCTCAAAGCAGAGCCATAAATATCCAAACTATAAGAAGCAATGCCCAAACCAAGAATCCTAAAATTCAGGCCTCTTATGTTAGGCCTCATACATACATACATACATACATACATACATACATACATGCACACACACACACACACACACACACACACACACACACACACACACATATATATATATATATATATATATATAATCTCAGAGTCCTTTCTAGGAAATTTATCAGTTGGCAAAGACCATGTCCTCGAAAGGGGCAGTTCCTCTTCTAGTGGCCAAACATCACCCAATCTATCACAAGCCTCTTTCCACCAGAAAAACACAACAACCCTCACACATCCCATACCTGAAATCTGAAATCAAAACAAAAACATGTTTACATACACTGCACATGGTAAATAAAAAGTATGCATCGCAGATAGATATCCACACACTATTTCAAATTGCTAATTTGGCTTGGAGAAATCACACACGTAATACTTTAGTAAAAGGAAATTAGTAAAAAAAAATATCAGAGAACTCTTTATGCTGCAGATGATGTGGATCTTTACAGAAGACAACAACAGCAACAATAGCAACAATAACAATAATAAAATGAACATCGAATCAGTGAGCGTTTGCCCCTCCCAGTAAGACTTATTGTGATTTTGATGTAAAATGTCTCCTCCACCCTCAAGGATTGGACCCTTGCTTCCTAGTTTCTGGCCATCTTATTGAAAGTGATAGAAACTTTTCATCATGGAGCCCGGCTAGAGGCACCTGAGCTGGAGACTTAGGGCTAAAGTGTCTCCAGCCACTGTTTGTCAGTCCACACTTTCTGTCTACAAGAAATCAAACACTTCTCATGTGCCAGGCACTGAGTCAGCCATGAGAAGTAGGAAATCATGCACTAAACCCTAAGAAGACATAAACCCAAATAAATCCTTCTTTTGGTAACAGAAATACAAAAATAAGTAAAACAATACTCTAAGGGTAAGGTACATGAACTGACTTCAGGTTTGGTAGAAAGGCATGAACGACGTGGTGAAAACGAAGAACAACCTGCATTCGGTGTTTTTTTTTTAAAAAACATGTTTTTAATTGAAATAGAACGACGTCAACTTCTCAACTCCATTTCTTCCCTCTAGCCATTCCTAGCAGCCCTCTTTTGAAGCCCTCCCATGCCTCCCCACTCTCAAGTTGATAGCTTCTTTGTCTTTATTATTGTTACACACACACACACACACACACACACACACACACACACATATATATATATATATATATATATATGCACATGTGTGTCTGTAGGTGTGTACACAAACTCTTTTTATTGGTGGTGTATATATGGCTTCAAAGTTGACCTACTCTGCACTGAACAGCCACTAATGAGGCTCTTCCCTCTCCCAGGGAAGTAGTCTCTCGTTCTTTTGTCTTTGCTTTTTGGTTTGCCTAGGTGTGGGATACTACAGAAGTTTGCCCCTCCCATGTTAACATGCCCACTAAATATCGCTGTTGTTGGTCTTCTTTATGCACCCATTTCTAGGAGAGACTATTTTTCAGCCGACTTCCTGGCCTCATCATTCTTTACCATTATCCGGCCCCTGTGTTTCATGCGTTGTCCTATAATGCATTAATCACAAAAATCTCTTCTAAGACATTGGATACCAGCTTAGCAAAGACAGATTGCAGTAATGACAGAGAAGGACAGGAAAGAAGGACAAGTAGGTGGAAGGGTAGAAGAGAGGGAGGGCAGGATGAAGAGGAAAAATGGAAAGAAAGTAGCAGACTATAATTCTGCATTTACGCTAATTGGGAAGTTACTCTTACAAGAACCTGGAGCCCAAGCATCATGCCCATCTTACTAAACCGTTTCTGCCCAGCTCATTCCCTCAAAGTAACGGGCGCCCCCAGAATCAGCTCCAAAGTAATTCTGAAACGTACTTTATTGGGAAAAGAAATCAATATCGTTCAGTCAATCATATTTTAAGCCACTGCAAAGCTATGTTCTCTGTAATAAAGTAGGTCATCTTCTTCACAATGAGACGAGGCAAGTAGTCTTGGGTGGAGATAAGAAACAGTAATATACTACGGTGTTTAGACCAATCAATGCACCTCTCTAACTTGAAAGCCACCAAATAAACAATTGATACCCTGCAGGCCCAGCACTTAAGGAAGCTCCAGGCAGCTACCAGGCCGGCCATTTATTTCCATTTCCAGATCCCTTCAGAACATCATTAACACCAGGGAAGCATTAAGACTGCAAGCAGGACAGATTCACATCTGCCCGGTAACCGTGAGAGCTAATCTGTTCGGAACACCAGAGAGCTGCTTAGCGTTTCTCTTTTGCTGATGGCATCACCCTCACCAGATTGACTCTAAACATCACTGCCAGAGGGCTGGCTTCTGCTTTGTTCTTCTCCATGGGAAAACTTTCATTTCTCCCTACAGAGAACTAGCAGAGGCTGACTCTCTATTCCAAATGCAGCTAATGCACTTTCAAGTCATTTATTCTCCTCATGAAAAATGGGGAGCGTGCTAACAATGCAACTTACAAGACAGGCCCCCAAAATGACAGTCAAAATGGTGTCTTAATGACTGCTTATACGTATACCTGCTTATATTTTCCTTTTTGTACTTCTCACAAAGATAAATGTTTTTGGATAAGTAATGAAATTTTGAATTTTTTTTTTCTGCTTTTGCTTATATTGTCAAGCTTGGTAAATCTTTTAGCAGCTGTCAGAGTAAATTTATTACCAAAGATGTCTATATCCTTCTGTAATCCAGAAGGGGAAGTCCTGTTGATGGGTTTTATTTGGCCCCTTTGCAGACTAAATATCTAGCATGATTAAAATGCAGAAGCAGAGTCGGCAATGTGAAACCTCCAACTGCCATCCATTATGCAGTAATGAATCAAAGCAGATTGTCTGCAATTGCAACACTTGAAACTTCCCTTTAGTCACATAACCAAAACTACAGACAGCAAAGAGCTATCACATCTGGAATGGTCGATACACACATTAGAAGATGTAAAAAGGGACGCATTCCAGGAAAAAAAAATTGCAAATCGCATTCCATCTTGGCATATGACTTTTGTTTAAAGAATCCAAACAAACAAACAAACAAACAAACAAACATAGCTGTCAAAATTCAGTGAAAAGTATACAAAAAAAAAAAAAAAAGCATCACTAACGGTCTTGATTGTTTCAGATTGCCTTCAGGGCCCTTTTTGTCAATTAAATGTAACCCATTCCTGGAATGGGTTCCTGTGTTGTTGAGAGATGTCCAGTTGGGGCTCTGTTTCCCCTACACTTTGGTAATTTCCTATAGTAACCCACTTGTATTTTAGTCTTTACTAACAGGCATCTCCTCCTCCACTCATTCCGTGTTACTTTGAGATGCACATACTACATTCGAGGTAAATGGGCTGTAAGATTTTTCTTCAACTTGTATCCTCTGAGTTATTCCTTCAGAGCTTCACTTAACTACCTGCACAATAACATCCTTTCTGTGCATCCTCATTTTATTACGTGAAAACTTCAGTCTTATCATTGAAAATGCCATTACTTATTCCTCTGGGTTTAACAACTGATTGAAAAAGATAATAGGGCATAAGACTCATGTTTGGTTTGCGTTCAAACTTAAAGCGGATTGACAATGTCTGCCAAAGTATATGCGCACCAAATATTTGCTGAAAGAGAAAAGAGGAGGTGGCCTTTTGCTTTGTTTTATATTTTGCAAGTCTCAATCAAATTTAAGGAACAGGCAGAAGTGTACATGATGATCACAGACTATGTTGAGGTGTCTACTGAAAGCACCCTTTGACAAAACCCAAGAGATGCTAGAGGAACAAGAATGGTGGATCCCAGCGAGTGGGGCACTACTCCCTTTCACAAATGTCTGCAGTGGTGTCAGTATAAGAAAGGTCTTGGGAGTTAATCTGTGCACTTATACACCATTTAAACTCTCAGTGATAATGGCTTTCTAATGAACTCCCTTTGTTCCCTTCATGGCTACCTGGGCTACAACTCCTTAAACAACCTTGAGCCTTTCTAATTTGCTTCAGTTCACTTCTTTAGAGGTCTAGAAGTTGCATGCTCTGTAGAGCTGTAAATCCTGGAGCAAACAATCCCCTGGATGGCCAGGGTAATTACATTTACATTCCTATCCTGCAGCTTCTCCCATGCAAGCCAGTGGAGAATTATGTTGTGCTCTGCAAATTTCATCAACATTTGCATAGAAATTACATTTCTGTTCACTTTTTAAAAAAAAATATGGTCAAAGAGCAGCTTTTCGGTTGGAGGTGGCCACAAGGAAGGATAGAATACGAAAAGTCAATTTTAGTGATTATTTATACACACCTGGTATTGTGACTGACACATTTATGTACGTTGTTGTATATTATTCTTGCAATGGTTCCTTGATATGAACTTTATCGTTGCCATTATAAAAATAGAGAACCTGCAGTTAAGAAAACTGAAATACCCTAACCTAGAAAGGCAGATTTTTTTCCTGTTTTGTATATATTGAAACATCACATATACCCTACAAATAAAGGCAATTATGATTCTTACATTAATAATTAAAAATTAATTAAAATAAACAATGATATAACAAGCCACTATAAATAAAGAGACAACAATCTGATAATAATAATCTAATATTTGTAAGTATATAATAACAAACATGTACAAAAATTAATACTGTGAAAAGAAAGGCTGAAAAAATAAAACACTCAAAAACATAAATTTACTGTGTCCAAACCTGCTGGACAAGCAAATCCTGTGCAATGAGAAATTACAACCCATCAGCAGGAGGATGTGGTGAAAGACACATAAATGACAGAGACAGTGAGATGAGCAGACAAGAGCATCGAAAGAGATTGTGAGTTCAAGCAATTATGAAGATGAGAGGAACAGGATTAGAAACAGGAGGTCAAATAAAGAAACAATGGAACAGTCAGGAGCAATTCAGAGAGTAAGGTTTAAGACAGAATGGGTATTGTAGGAGTTCTTATGCAAATTTAAAGGACTGTTGGAAAGTGTGGAAACCTGGTCCAGAAAATCGTAGGTAAAAATCTATAAGCAGAGCCCAGCAACAAATGGGACACTTTCCTGTAGAGAAACCCATATGCATTTAGGAAAGAATGGCCATGCTCCTTAGCTCTCTACATAACTAGTCATCCCCAAAGCTCACATTTTACAACAAGTAATCATGTTCTTCTTTTTCTTTTTTCCGTTGTAAATATGGTTTTTTCCCCTACAATACATCTCGACCACAGTTACACCTTTCTCTGCTCCTCCCACCTGGCCCCCTAATCCTCCCTCTCTCCCAGATCCACTCCCTCTTATTCCCTCTTCTGAAAAAGTGAGGGTGTTGAACAAGAGAAACACTCCTCCATTGCTGGTGGGAGTCAAAAACCTGTATAGCCACTATGGAAGTCAATTGACATTTCCTCAGAGACATGGGGACTAATCTATCTCAAGAGCCATCTAGACCCCTCTTGAGCATATACCTAAAGGATGGACTATGCCCTTCCTCATGATTGGGTGGGAAGTCATGCCAGTTTTAATTCTTTACCTGGCCTGTCTCTTCTTCAGTCATTTGACTGTCATCTAGTTGTGTGAATGATCTGAAATGATCTTATTCTGATGCCCAGCTGTTGGTGAAAGACCTTGACGAAGCTATGTCTCCCTCCAGGGCTAAGTTAGCATTATCTCAGGACACCTGGGATGTTCGTCCTTTTGAGGCAGCATCTCATTCATAGTGGCCTCAGACTTGCAAAGTCCTATTTCACCTAAATTTGGGGATTGGAGATATGCAAATCTACTCTCAGCAGAGAATTCTCAAATCAGCTTTTCAAATCAGCAGAAGAGAAAGAACACCTAATAAATGTAGACTTTTCAAAGATGCTCTCTATAAAATTTCCTTATGTCTAGTTAGTCAAAGAAAGTCACATGGCCAAGCCAGAGGAAGAAAGAGAACTCTGCATCTATAACTGTCTCTTTTGCCTTGAGCACTTTTCCTTTGTTTTGTCCTATACTAATAGGTTTGTTTCATCTTAATATTTTATATTTCTTATATTATTTGTTATCTCTTAGAATCTGGTTTGCTTTCTAACGAGAGACAGAAAGGGGATATATCTGAATGGGAGGGGAGAAGCAGTTCTGAGGCACAGGATAGGAAACCATAATCTGTGTATATTATATAAGAAACTAGATCTATTTTAATTGAAAAAAGAAAGAAACCATAAAAACACAAGGACAGAGGCAGGATTCATTAGAAGTAATTCTTCTGAGTTCCAATCTGCTACTACAGGGAGGGAGAATCCTTAAAATCAGATAGAAAATACCCAACAAGTCTCATGAAGTCCACAAAACCTACCAGATTCAAGGGCCCTCTTGTTTCCCATGTTATATTATATAAGTAGTAAAGACTGTTGTGGTCAAAGCGACTTTCCCACCTGTAGAGCATCTGCAGGATGCACAGAGAGATATAGCAAAGTAGGCTTAGTGCATCATCACCCATGACGATTTTTTTTTTTTTGAGAAGTCAATACTACTAAAATTAACCCTAGTACACACCACTGGTTAACCAAGGTAGAATTTGGATCTTGCCACTTTATTCTATCTAGGGTAAGCAGATGCTCATTCATACCTACCTGGGAATGGCATCACACAATAGTAACAAGTATCTCAACTGGAAACTAAGCCCATGTTGGTCTGACTCTGAAATGTTACTCTTTCTCAGCAGTAGATCATAAAATCTACACATTAAGGCAGCAGGATGCAAATGCTTAAATTATTCACAGTTCTATTGATGAGGGCAGAGAGAATGTTTCTAGTGGTACCTGATCTGCATCATTTTGTTAATTAATTAAGGTTTTATTAAGTGTCATTAAGTATTACTCAAAGTAGTAAGTAGCAATTATCTAGTAAATTACCTTGAGAGTAAGTGGTGTGATACTTTTCAAAACTTTCTTTTACTCTCAGTAACTTATTAGCTTTTCATTTTTATAAAAGAATTTCTCCTATGGTATTTTCTTTGCATAGGACATAAACTTTTTAAGATTTATTTTAAATTTTTATTTGTGTGTATGTTTTTGAGCATGCACTCATACCATATGCATGTTCCATATGTGCAGGTAGCTATGGAGGCTCTAGGAAAGCCTCAGATTCATTTGTGTGTTGTTGGACATAGTTGCTGGGAACTGAATCTGGTTTCTCAGAAGAGCTGCAAGTCCTCTTAATCAGTGAACCATATCTTTTTTTTAATGGTGCATCTTTTTTTAAAAATGTTTGTTTATTTATTTATTGCATATGAGTGCTTTATCTACAGAACAGGGCATCAGATCACATTATAGATGGTTGTGAGCCACCATGTGGTTGCTGGGAATTGAACTCAGGACCTCTGGAAGAGCAGGCTCTTAACCACTGAGCCATCTCTCCAGGCCACTGAACCATATCTTTAGCCCAGATAATATATTAAGGACGATATAGGCACCATGAAGAGATGCATATTACTTCATCTATACGGTAATGAAATATGTATGACTGGACTCTTTAGGGGGCTATCATACAGCATTGTTTCTGATCACACAGACTAAAATAAGTGTAGGTAGTGCCCTTCTGTTTCAGAATTCCAGATATCTAAAGCTCTTGGTATATAATATAAATGCTTCAGGAAGAGAAATGGCTAGATACAGCCACAGTGATTCAACTGTCTGAGCATAAGGAAAGTTTACATTACTTCTTCCAATAACCACTGGGCTAGAATCTAATCATATATGTGACCCAAATGAACTACAGTGCTGATGTTTGCAAAATTATTTACTAAGTTCAGCAGTTTGTGGAACAGAATATCAGAGCCAGAAAGATTGAGATTCAACCAATAGTCATATATCAAAAATTTTATAATCTACAAACATTGATTATTTACCTAAAAAATAAGAGTACCTTGTTAAAGGGGGTAAGGTATTCTGGTTTCCACAGGAAAACTGAATTGGTAAACCATTTTAAAAACATTGTTATTTGTAATTTTTTGATGAATAATAGGGGTAGTTCCTGAATTATTGTATGTATATATATATATATATAATATGTAAAATGTTTGAATTTTAGGATGTGCTAGGTATGTGAGAGTGGTGGTAGTCTGGAGGGAAAATATATGCACTTGGGTCACGTGTATCACACTTATAAAATTGTAAGCAATTTACCAAAACAAATCTTGACTGGAGCAAAGGAACCTACTTCAAAATGCACGCTTTCTCTTATACTTACAAAGAAATTCCTTGTAAGAATTAAATCTGGAAGACTTTACAGCACATGCCTATCTATATCCTTAGCACAAACTTTAAAGCCTGAGCCAGGTCAGGCCTTCCTGCACATCTCTCAGGAACAGAGAGAGTTAAGAATAGCCTGTGTTGTGAGCTGATTGTTCTCAATGGAAGCTTCTCCACGGCCTTTCTTATGAATTCCATGTTGAACTACACTGTGTGATGTAAAACTTCCTAAGATCTCTAGAGGGTTATAAAAAGCCACATTTCTACCCCCTTCTCCCAACCACAGGGAGTGATCTGGAGAATCCTCAAGAGAGAATTTTCTCAGGCAGAGTGCTCTGAAGGCTGCTGTCTGAAGAGGCGCCTCCAGCCTCCCACTGCCATCCTCTTCATGGTAACTGATTATCTCTCTCCTCACAACCTCCATGTTTTCACTTCTAATGAATTCCTCCAAATTTGAAATGGAAGTCTCTCCTTTCTTTATTCTTGGCGTATGGTATAGGTTCTGGCCGATGCTCTCCCTCCCACCCTGAGGCCCTATCATGGCCTTGAGGTTCTCCTCTTCTAATAAGACTCTGGAAGGAAAGCAGGTGCAGCTTTCTTCCTAGATTAATCAGTGCTCTTCTTATCTTATTGTATTTAAGAGAAATATTTAAGCCCAGGGTTAATTAGGCCTGCTGTACCACTTACTTTCACAAGGTGCAGAGGAGTATTTCTATTTTTCAACATTAGCTTATTGTCATTACAATATAGTGTCACCCAGTGTATACTTATTAATTATTAGCTTCCTAGCTTGAAGAGCTTCCTTGCATAAGAACTGTCTTCAGTAAAATGGCCTGTGTGGCTCTTGAGAGGACAGAGTAAGCTTAGCACCACATCTATACGTTTATAAATGTGGGAGGAGGAGAAGAAACAAATAAACAAAAAGTAAACAAAACTTTCAAACAGCACCTTGGAGAAGGATCGTTTTTAATGTTGTCCCTGTTGTAGGGGCTTCCAGTTCTCAGTCCCCACTCAGCTCTTCATTTTGCAAGCCACTCTTGACTAGCATTGGCATTATTTCAAAGGCGAGATAGGCTCAACACGTCTCTTTTAATTAAAATGTGAAAAAACAAGGCATGATTTTTCATGCATTAAAATATTCCTTGGAATTTATTTAAATGGATTCCCAGTAAAAAAAAGGGGGGGCAGTGATCTATTAAGAAAATAAAAAAAGGAACACCAGAATAAATTGGGCTTTGGTGTACAAAAGAAGCCATTTTACAATATAATTCCCAGACTGTACAAAGTTGATATTATTTAGAGCATTTGTAGAAAATAAAAACACATAACCTATACTTTTCTTGTCTAGCATCTACATGCATATTTTATAATTCCATAACCCTAAATTTAAAGTTATTCAAGAAGAGACGAAGTCTGATTTGGCTGTTTGTAAGAAAACAAAATATATAGATTTTTCTATTCAGATGTAGGAAAGACATTTAGAGACACTGAAAAGTCTCTGGAACTTATAGTTCACTATTTAAAATGAGGTGTTGTGATCTGGAGAGTTTTAGAAACACAGGGTCTTCAGAGTGTCCTCTTAAGTTCAACAGAATTTCGGGGGTCTCCTAACCATGACGAGACAGACTAGGAATCCTGCAGTTAGCTACTGTCCTTCTCTTCAGGATATCAGAAAGTCTCATTTAACTCTCACTTTCTTGTTCTTATAATTACAGAAAAAAAAAATACAAAGACAACCTCAACCCTCCATCCCGGGTGGTAGCTGATTTATCTTCTTTTCCGTGGGTGGACTCAAAAAAAAAAAAAAAAAGACTGGACAGAGAAGTTACTGTGAAGTGTATGTTTTCAATTCACTTCAGCTTATTGTCACTGGATTTCCTTGTTCTGGCTTAACTTGGAAGCCTGGCTGTTTACACTTTGATGAATAAGCCACCTTGCTTAGAGCCTTATGGCCGCTGTTCTCCCTAAATACCATTGCTTCTGCCTGTTAATTCGATTTGATTTGATTCCTAAGGTTTAATGCAAATCCATCACAACTCTTGCCGTTCAGCCCGCCCTTGGTTGCCACCCGCTGGAGTGCTGGAGTGTGCCTCTATTACGCTGTTTATTAACTTCCCCTGTTTCTTCTCGGGCCTCATTACTTGGCAGTCTTTTGCATTAAGCTGCAAGGCGGAGGCTTTTTGCCCAGCTCCTTGCGAATTGCCTGCTCTCCCTATATACTGTTCCTTGTTCTGTCGTCGTCCTGGCCTCTCACCTCGACTTTGCTCTCTTGGCTATTCTTGGCACTTTGGGAGATGATGTTCCTTCTTCCAGGCAGTTAACATATAAAGTGGAAAAAGTTATCCTTAATACTGACCCTTGTGGTTCTTATTTCTCAGTCTTCTAACTCTCAAATTGTTTCCACACCCAAACGCTCTTTTCATATCAGATAATCCAATTCTCTCTCTACCTAAGTACGGTCTGAGAATCGAATGAACTGTGCTATTTTTAGCTATGAGAGCATGTTTTAGCTAGTTTTTTTTTTTAAGTTTAATGAGCTGCAACCTACAAAAGATTGTTCTTGGCCACAATACTAGAGAAGCAGTGTACGTAGCCAGTGTAGCTACAGAAATGACAGGGGGACCATGAAAGCCATTATTGCACTTGACTCCATTACTATATCAGATTTTTTTTTTTTTATTCCTGGTGACAGGGTTTCTCTGTGTAGCCTTGGCTGTACTGGAATTCACTCTGTAGACCAGTCTGGCCTTGAACTCAGAGATCTGCCTGCCCCTGCCTCCCACAGTGCTGAGATCAAAGACTTGCTTTACCACCACTCAGAACCTTGTATACCAAAGGGAGGGATTCCTGAAATAGACAAAGCAAATTACCATTAAGGCACTCTGATAGATTTGTTTCCCCTTTCCCTACAACAACAACAACAACAACAACAACAACAACAGCACAACAACAACACTTATACCAATGCCAACACCAACACCAAGAAAAACCATATGTTTAATGCATTTATTTTTTTAAACTTTCTTAAAAGCTTGCAAATAAATAAAAATATCGTTTTTAAATGCCAAGTTCTACAGCATCAGAATGATGATAGTTGCCCCTTTGAAATTAATTGCTTTGTCCATCATTGACTGTACACAGTTCACATCTTGAAAGCATCAGCCAGCGGAGAATTACTACAAAAGGCGATAAAATATCGCAGCAGTTCCATCAGCATTTCTGCCAAGGAGCGTTACTAGGGCATATGAGATGAACTTTGGGAATATCAATGTCGAAACTTAAGCAATAAAGTGATGCCACTGAAAAAATAAAAATAAATAAATAAATAAACTATTTCCAAACCAAGTACAAATGTCCAACTAAATAGTTCACAAAGGCTCACTTGGTACATTTTGTTTGACAATAATTAAAGCAAAAATAAATACTGTCAAAGAAATATAATAGGCATAATTTTGCCACAGAGATCAGGACATTGGGTACTGAATAGAAACAGTTAGAAGACAAGAGAAAGAGCAAAGGGCCAATCAGACATAAGTTATTAAATTCAGAAGAGGAAATTGGATTTAATATTTAATTCTATAATTTCTTGACAGTTGTTTATTCTACCACTGAGCACTAAACATAAAAATGTAATATTTGGCTGGGCATGGTGATGTACACCTTTAATCCCAGCACTTGGGAAGCAGAGGCAGGCAGATCGCCGTGAGTTCGAGGCCAGCCTGGCCTACAAAGCAAGTCCAGGACAGCCAGAGAAACCTTGTCTTGGAAAAAATATAATATTCAAATTATACATAATTTTAGTTGCCTTTGTATTTATTCTTTATAAATTATACATGCATTGTTATGTATACCTATTATTAAAAACAATGTCCTTATATAAGTAATACAAAATTATATTCTCTTGTGGACTGAGAAGTATTGGGAGTCTTTTTATCCTAAATTAGTGTCACAATGATATTAAAAACAAAGAAGAGAAAAAGGAGAGAAAAGATAAATTTTGATCCTCATATTTGATTTATTACTGTTAACCTACATATTTATATAGCTTAGTTCTCTGGATGTTATTTGGCTAAGGAAAAACACAGTATATATCACACTTATATAGTAATATATAATATCAATGCAATGCATTTAAATAAGAATCACTTTCTTGTAGAAAAGCAGATAACCACTCAGCAAATATTTATGAGGACAATGTAAAGCAAAGTAAGTCACTGCACAGGAAACAGCTCCTTAAAATTAGCAGAGAGATAGATATACATGATTCTTTCCTCTTTTTTCTTCTCATTTACAAGGGCTCACTCTGTATCCCTAAGTGACTGGGAACTTGTGATCTTCCCGCCTCAACCTTTTATGTGCTACTAATATAGCAGCGTACCACATTCAACATGTTGAATTCATCCCGGACAATAGACATTCTCTGGACATTGTTGAAGTGATAATTTTGTGTTGCTTCTTTTAAAACCGAGTTATGTAACATATATGTGTTTTTGTTTTAATCCTAGGTGTGAGATATGGGGCTGCTTCAGATTATCCACAGCCCCTAACTGTGATATGTCTTATGTTCTAGGAGAACTGTGGTTTTTGTTTGTTTTTTTGATTGTTTGTTTGTTTTAATCAGCTAAATAGCTAACATTTGGAATTCTGGGGCCTCTTGAGATATTATAAATACAAGATCCCTGAAAGAGCCTGGGAGGCTGCTTGTAGGCGTAAAGTTATAGTGTAATCCAAATGCTGATTTCCATTCTCCAGCCATATCTGAGTGCAATCCTTGTTATGAGAATCTCTGTCTCAATGTTGCATAAGCACTGCTCTCCAATTGTCCATGGGTATATGCCAGTAATGCAGCTTATGGCCAATAGCTGAGCAGAGAATAGAACAGGGCTGGACTTCCTGCCAGCCAGGGGAGGAGAAGTTAAAGGAGAAAGTAGGGGATTGAGCCAGGGGCAGAGTTCCAGGAGAGATTAGGAGAGAGAAGCTGGAATACAAAAGGTAAAAAGTGTAAGTATCTCTGGGATGTACACTGAAGGGAAGCCAGGTTAGCTTAGAGGGTCAAGAGTAGAATAATAACTGCTCAATTATTGTGTTGTGAAGCTTGTTTAACAAAGTCTCAATTATTTGGGTGATAACCAGGTTAAGATAGAAAGCGAGAAACAATCACGACTTTATAAAAAATAACGTTAACAGCTGCTGATCCCCCAGCTGTTGCTCCTGCTGCTGCCTTTGATGTTGCTGTTTGCTGGATTGCTAGACTGCTGGATTGCTGATTTTCTGTCTGCTGGATTGCTAGTTGCTGGTTGGAGATATCCTGATAACAAAGATTGGACTTGCATCAAGGAACTTGATGCCCCTGATCAGCAGGAATTAATGTAAAGAGATCTATACCTTTTTTTTTTTCCTCTAAATTTCTTTCTCACTGACCTAGTATTGGGGGATAAGGAGGGATTAGGGCAGAGAAGGGTGGTAGATAAAAAAGGCTAATAAAGTAGCCAAAAATATGGTAACAAGTGACACCCCATGTTGGGCACCAATTATAGCAGGATTTTCTCAGCCCCCCCCCCAGTGGCTCAAATAATGACACAGAGGCATATTAATATTTTAAAGCTTAGGCGTATAGCTGGGCAGACTCTCAGATAGATTATCTAAATTATCCCAAGTATTCTAACCCATGACAAACCATGTGGAAAGTTCTTTACCTCTTTGCTCCTGTTCATGCCAATCTACCTCTGTGTTCTACTGGCAAATGTCCCATGTCTGTCTCTTCTTCTCAGAGTCCCTCTCTCCTGGAAATTCTGCCTTTCACATCCTGCCCAGATATTGCCTGTCAGATCGTTATAAAAGCCAATCAGATATAATTCTAGTTGGTCTTAGGCACGTGAGGAAAGAACGAATATTTACAAAATATGAGACCAGTGATGGATCATAGCTCTCTGCCAGCACAGAATTAACATTTGAATATATAAAGACACACCTTTACACACTGTACCCCAACATATTGTCACAATGAACCTCGTTATTTTGTATGAGTCACATATACCAACAAAATAAAGTCTCGTATAAAATAAGATATAAATGAAAAAAAAGTAATTATGTATAGGTTAAAAATAGTTCAATGAAAAAAGCCATCCCAATACAGAACCTCCCTTATAGAAATGACTCAATACCAATGGTTCTTATTTTGCTTTTAGTATAAATATGATTTTCATTTTTCAAGCATGTTTAGGACAGGAGAGAACACTTGTAGCACATATAAAATTTTTTCTACAAGTAGATAAATAAGATCAATTACAGAAAGTGAATGAGTGCTGCAAATAGAATTGTCACAGTCCCCCAAATTATGTTCCTCTAATTCAAAATCTTTTCCAGTCACAATGCATGAAAGATATGTTACTACAGTTCCACGAGGGCCCATAGGGGAAAACAAAGGAATGTTGTCCCTGACACGAACCCTGAATCACTCTGTTTTCCTCTCCAGTTTCCACTCCTTCCCCACGGTACAGAGAACTATTACTTAGCTCTTTGTGCCTTCTGAACCCACTCTGACAATACTGAAAATTAACTCAGAAGTTTGTCGTGGGGACTCCGTGAATAGATTTGTGTAAAGCATTTGAAGCAATGCACTGTATGCAATAAACTTCCAACAATAGTATCTGTTATTTCTCTTAAATTCCATTAGTAATATTTTTGTGGTTCATTTTTCTTAATTGCTTAAATTTTTCATTGAGTCTCAACTCCTGGTAGGTCTGTATGCTTAATTAAAACCCATCACTAAAAATTGGCCCAGTTCTTTTTAGTAAATGTTTTTATAATAAGGGTTGGAAAAACAACTCAGTGAAAATGATTTAACATCACTGTAAATACTCGCTGTTTCCCAGGACTGGCATTTTGCAAATGGTCATATTTCCAACTCTAAGCATGTAAGACTGGGTTACATTTTCAGAAACCCTTTAAAGTGATTTTAGGCACATGTATATTTCAAGTGATGGGATGATAGGCAAAGATATGTAAAGAGAAAGGGAAAAGCTGTACAATTTTTGATACTTTGCAAAAAGAAAACCAACACAACCCAGTACTACCATTACTTATCAATACTATTCTAATTTCTTTAGCCAAGTTAATTATGAAATATTGGGCCATATACCAGCAACATCTCTGGCATGCAAATCAGAGTTGGGACATTTTCATTTTCTTCCTCTTAGACAGAGTAAGTCAATAGAGCAATCACAAAACATAATTATGTAATTGGATGGGATAGATAAGAGGGAAATATAAAATTTCAGAAGATTCTACAAATGAAAAACATACATATTCTGCCAACTTAAAGGCATGTGTACATTTGCATTGAAACTTACCAATCATTACATTTCTGTTCACCTGTCTCTGTATGTGGATGCACACACTGTGGGGCGGGCACACACACACACACACACACACACACACACTAAAACCTATAATTTTACAGTTCTGCCATTTTACCTAAGGGCTTGCTTAAATTTATTTAAATTATTCACTTTGTAACCGTGTTTATTACTTCCACATGATTCTGAAGAACATTCCCTCCCATCTACAAACCCACACTCCATTTAAATCACATTCACTTCAGCGTTTTACACGCAGTGAAATATTCAAGCAAAGATTCAGCCTGGAATATGACGCCTCACAGTAAATTGGGAATAAATTACCCATGTAGTTCATGCACATTGTGTGGGCATTAAATGAGGAGGCAAAGTTATGGTTTAGAGAAAAGAGAGAGGAAGCATTTGCGCATGCCTGAGTGCTTAGTCTGTTTGATAGCGCTGGTGTGGGGGTTGATTCTATTGGCCTAAAGACAATGTAGACATTATAGGATAATATTAGTGAGAATTTTATGTCAGTGTTTTTATAGATAGTCTCAGTTTTTACTATCATAAATTTATTATTTTTTTAAAAGTATGCGCTCCCTTTATGTGTATAATGATTTTGCCTTCTTCTATATATGTGTGCATGCCATACGTATGTTTGTGCTCACCAAAGCCAGAAGAAGGCACCAGATGGCCTGGAGCTGGAGCTAGAGAGCTGCCATGAGGCTTCTGGGAAATGAACACAGATCTTCATAGCAGCCAGTGCTTTTAACTGCTGAGATACTTCTCTCGGTCCACACATTAATATCGTGACACTAGAGCCATACCATCAAAACAAAAGACTCCACTTCCATTTACTTCCTATGTTCTACAAGTTGCCGAAAAATGTATGTTATGTCGATGGGTATTCCACTTACATGTATATCTGTGCATTGCGTATGCAGTGCTGTCAAAAGGCAACAATTTCAGGTCATCTGAAACTAGAGTCACAGACAGTTGGGAGCTGTCATATAAGTAGTCGTAACCAGACCTGGGCTCTTTGGAAAACAGTGCTCTTAACTGTTGATCACTCTCTATGCCTTCTATGTGATTTTATAAGTGAATCACTAGGCAATATAAATACATAAATGATAGTTTTATATAACTTATTAACAGTTTTGTTGTCATATTCTTATTATTATTGAAGTCTCATAAACTTAATCTTTGCATCAGGATAAATACACTAGAATTAATCATATCACTGAACTATGTGTTTTTCTATTCCCTCATTAGATGGGAACTTAAAATCATTATTAATTATTATAATAATTATAATAATATTATGCAGTTATTAAAATAATAAAAACATTTCACCAATCTTCAAAAACCAAAAAAAAAATTATAAGAAATATATAATGTGGGGAGTTCATTATTACTTTTGCAAACAGAATCCAACTTTATGTAAGATTTTTGCTTGGAGATTATGATGTACAAGATTAAGGGTACTGAATCACTAATAAGCATTAATCATTTTCATCATCAATAGTGCTGATGGTGATCACTGTCACTACCACTAATATTTCTTTAAATGAGGACCATTCTTCTTGGTCTTGTTTCTTCAGGAAAATAAGAACACAATAAAAAACATACTGTGTTCTAATGTTCTAAAAGCACAACTCAAAAGTCATATTACAGTTTCAGTAAGCCTTTGTCTTCTAGGTCAACATACATGTCAAAGACTTTTAGTAGCTGTGAGAAGAAACCACTGTATCTTGAAAACGGTGAGGGGATTGGCCCACTGTACAGACCACATGGAGGAGAGTTGACAGCAGGTCATTCATTGACACCCTTCAGCATGAACATTAGAGCACAGCTAAGATGGAACATGTACGAACTTCCATTCCATCCTTCTATATGCATACACCGTCACACATCTATTTGCAGTGGTCCATTTTCTTTTGCTCATTTGAAGAGGAGACAGAGAAATTATTAGACCGTGAAGTCCCTGCTGAATTTCAGCCCAGTTGCCTGTGGCAGTGGATCTCATCGTGTCTTACACGACCAGCTACACTGGTGCCCTCGGGCCAAAAAGGACTGCAAAGATTAAAGCTTCCTTTTTCCCCCTCAATTTCTCTTTTCATTCCAACACTGTGTCAAAAATCAAACAAAGTGCGTTTAATAGATCCTAAGCTGCAGTGCTGTGGAAGCGGGCTTACAGTGCGATGAATGTGGCAATAAAAGCACAGCCCACTTACAAGGCTTTGCTATTTTTGGAATTTTCTACCTTTGATTGTTTCTGGTGTGGAAAATGAATGTAAAATTCTTTCTCATATAGAAAAGGATTCAGTCCTGGGGCATTCTAGAATGGACAGCTCTGAAAAAAGCATCAGGAATAGACTGTTTTTGTCACTTGAATTTATGTTTTGTTACTAGCAGTCTTTTTTCATACCCTGTTTGGAAAGTTCCAGAGGAAAAAAGGTTAGTCTATGAGGAAGAAAGGAAGGGGGCTCAAGGACCTGCTGTTTCTACCTGTTCAAAAGATAGAATTTAACTTTAAATCTTAGGTTTGTACTTGGCTCAGACATAAAAGTTTACAGCAACTCTGGCATGCTTATCACACTCATGCCAAGAAAGACCATGGTTTTGATGGTCAACTTGTTCATGTATTTTCCTGTATATTGTGTCACAGTTAAGTTCAAGAAGAGTGGGAGATGGGTTTGAAGATTCCAGGTCTTTACAAAAATTGGTCTAACCATGACCATGAGGCCTCCATCTTACACAGAGAACTATAGGCAAATAAATGCTGAAAGCTGGAGAAGTAGTTATCCAACAGCAAATGATCAGTCCTGAGGATGCACAAACAACATTATGCAGACTGAAAAGGATATTTTGCGATACACATGTACATGCATGTATGCATGTAACAACAATCAATGAAGAAAGAGCCCATGCATCTGAAAGAGAACAGGGTATATAGAGGAGTTTGGTGGGAGGAAAGGGAAGACAAATGTGACATAATTATAATTTCAAAACTAAAGTAAATTAAAGAATAAGGGAAAA
>OU015746.1:28293535-28319445 GCA_907169655.1 Acomys percivali
TGGCCTTTTTTTTTTTTTTTTTTTTTTTTTTTTTTTTTTTTTTTTTGCAATTTCTGCTTCTGAAAGCTTTTCTTACTGTGCATGCAACATTTGGCCACCCTGGAACATGCTCTGTTGTGTATCCACAGCTTCCTTGTGCCACCATCAATTTTGTTGACTATCACTTCATTTGAAAGCATGAAGTCTTCTTCTTCAGAGAGAGAGAGAGAGAGATTGAAAGAGGATAGTTAAGTGACTAGAGCATGCTCTGCCCTTGCAGAGGACCAATTTTCTGGGTTTCAGTTCTCAGTTTCCAAACCCAAATGTAAGTGCAACTGCCAATAACTAGCAGATGGGGATCGAACACTCTCTACTGGTCTCTGCAGACATCTCCACCCATGTGCATATACCTACACATGTACTTAAAAATAAAACGAATCCTTTAAAAAGAGAGCGAAAGAGAGGGTGTTAGGTGCAAATGGATTTGGACATGTGCAGGAATGGATCCTTCAAGATTTGAGGAAGGGGAAACTGTAAAGGGAAAAATGAAAAAAGAAAATTCTTTTCAGTAAAAACAAAAAACTGGTAGCTATTTTGTTGTCAGCAAAAGTGTGAATATATGTATATTTTCATTTTTATATAGGAAATAAAATTTAAAACTAAAACCAACTTTGTTCACATCACCCAGGATTTTTATCTAAATGTATATAGTGTAAATTTTAATAATTATTATATTATTTATGTTAATAAATAATAAATCTTGTATATTCCCACTAATGTTTTAGTGATCATAAGTCTACCAAAGAATTAAGACATGATTGAGAATAATGATTTGTCTTCATAAAAATTGTGCTAAATAAGGCGGCTGTGACATCTATACAAGATGTATCTGGTTGTATTAGTTACATGAGTGAGTTAAAAGGGATTAATTTGAGGTATCAAGTTTTTAAATAAATACAAAAGCAAAATTTTAAATAAATCTAAAAATTAATGAGTTATAATAAAATAATTTTCATTTCTAATTACTTGACCTATGTGACTACAGAGAAAGTCAAAATATACTATCTGGTACACACATATAAACACTTAAGTTAGATAAATGAAGTATAAAGCATAAGTGAATCTTTCAGATTTCAAAGGGGTTTCATACTGCCTAAAACTTATATACCACCGTGGGTATCGCTCAAACTTAGCAATGCAGCTGTTATGGTTAGAATATGAAATGTCATCCATACCTCATGTTGAACCCCGCCTCCCAACACACACCCTGGTGGTATTCTTTTGGGATATATGACTTCTGGTATTAGACTAGTTAGAAGAGGGTCACTAGGGCTAGTCCTTGATGGTAATATGCACTTTTGGTTCCAGCCAGACCGTTCTGCTTCGTGATTGGTGGAGATCAAAACAAGCTATGATACAAACTCTTGTCATCCAAGTAAACCATTCCTGCCAATACACCATTTCTTCTCTAACAGAACGAACTCTCTAAACTGTAAGCCAAAACAAATTCTTTCTCTCTTAGGTTGCTTCTTTCAGACAAGCTATCATGGTGTCAAGAAAAACAACTAAAGCAACTATAGCTTACTAATAAAACTAACAGGTTAGAAAAGCTTGCTAATGGGCTTGACATAGTGGTTCCTTAGCTTTCTACAACATGGCCACCCACAAAAATATGAATACCTCACAGATAATGTGCAGATATTTAGTTTAATTTAAAATAACTGTGTTAAGATGAGATACATTTACTATACAACAGATACATTTTACTTAACAATACTTGATGAGATGAATAGCCATGTAACCAGCAGTGTACATAAACATGAGGGATTCTATTGCACCAGAATCTAACTTCATTACTCTCTATGGTCATCCTCCTTCCAGGAAATCAGAAGTCTTATGTCTCATACTTCAGGATAGTTTTGAATATCCTAAAATTTTGCAGAAGCAGAATGGCAATATTTTTAAGGTGAGCTCCTGTCTTCCAGTACATGCCAATGAGCCTATCACAGTTCTTTTGTTTTTGTCCTAAGTAGAAATCCAATACATGGATACATGAGAATTTGTTGGTGTTTTTTTACTTGTGCTGTGTCCACCTTGAGGCCAGAATAAATAGAGGTGCTTTGAGTATTTATGTGTGATTAATTTTATGTCCATACTTTCATCTTACTCATTTAAATTTTATTTTATTGAAAATAGATTTTTTTGCATAAAATATATATGCTTACAATTACCCTTCCCTGTACTACTCCCAGTTTTTTCCCTCCCTTCCCTCCTATCCAGATCCATACTCTTTTTTCTCATATTAGAAAACAAATAAACTGCGGCTGGGGAGATGGCTCAGAGGTTAAGAGCACTGGTTCTTCTTCCGAAGGTCTTGAGTTCAATTCCCAAGCAACCGCATGGGGGTTCACAACCATCTATAATGAGATCTGCTACCCTCTTCCAGCACTGCAGGCAGACGACTGTATAAATAAATAAATGTCTTAAGAAAACAAATAGGCATAAAAAATAAATTAGATAAATAAAAAAAAAACACCACGCAGGTCACTTTCATATGTGAATATATTATCAGAAATTTCAACTGTACTAGGTTTCCATATGAGGCTTCAATTGGCTTTTAGTTTTAGCTCCCCCTCTCCTGTTTTCCATCCCTCATGCCTCTTCTTTCCTTAATCTTCTTGTTTGACCCCCCACTTTCTGTCCACCTCTTCATTCGTCCGTAACTATCTATTCTATGACTCCTCGTTAGGGAGACCCGTCCTTTTACTCTAGCCCTTATTTTATACCTAGCTTCTGTGGTTACACAGATTGTAGCATGCTAACCAATGACTTAACAGCCAGCATTCACATATACGTGAGTGCGTAACATTTATTTTCCTAGGTCAAAATTACCTCACTTGGGATGAACTTTTTATATAGTTTACTCATTTACCTGCGAATGTCATCATTCGCTTTTTGACAGTTGAGTAATATTCCATCATGTAAATAGACCACATTTTATTTATCCATTCATCTGTTGACAGACTATGTAGATTGTTTCCAATTTCTGATTACTGTGAATAGAGCATAAGTAAGCATAGCTAAGCACGTGTCTCTGTGGTAGGATGGAGTCTTTTTGGTGTATCCACAGAAGCAGGATATCTGAATCTTGAGGTGGATCTCTTCCCAGATTCCTGTGGAAACATCCACACGGATTTTCATAGGGGTTGTTCAAGTTATCCCTTCTATAAGCAAAGCATGAGTGTTCTCCTTACTATTTTTTGTGTCAGTAGCACACTGCTTTTTATCACTACAGCTTTGTAGTACAGTTTGAAATCAGGAATGGTGAAACCTCCAGCAGTTCTTTTATTTTTCAGGAATGTTTCAGCTTTCCTGGTTTTTTTGTTTTTTTTTTTTGTTTTTGTTTTTTTTTTTTTTTTATGTTCCACATGAAGATGAAAATTTTCCTTAAGATGTTTTCTGAAGAATTGGGTTGGAGTATTGATGAGTCTTGCATTAAATTTGTAGACTGCTTTTGGTAGGATGGCCATTTTTACTATATTTATACTACTGATCCGTGAATACGAGAGCTCTTTCCATCTTCTGATATCTTCGTCATTTTCTTCCTCAGTGCTTATAGTTGTTATCATAAAGTCTTCCACTGCTTGATTAGAATTACCCCAAGATAATTTATATTGTTTGAGGCTATTTGGAAAAGTGTTGTTTCTATAGTTTCTTTCTTAGTCCATTTGTCTTTGTCTATGGCAGGCTACTCATTTTTTGTGAGTTAATTTTGTGGCCTGCTGCTTTGCTGAAAGTGTTTTGGGGACAAAAAGTTTCCTGGTGGAATTTTTAAATTATTTATGCAATGTACCACATCATATATTAATAAAGAGACTGACTTCTTCCTTTTCTATTTGTATCCACTTGGTGTCCTTCAGTTCTTACTGTTCTAGCTAAGACCCCAACTACTATGTTGAGTAGGTATGGAGAGAGTGTACAGTCTTGTGTATTTTCCAATAACATTGGAAATGCTCTGAATTTCTCTTCATTTAAGTTGACATTGGCTATATTACTAGATCATAAGATAGACCCTTTCATATATGAATTATATCTATTAATTTAAATACAAATCATTTTAGTATAATTCTATACATTTATTCTCTTAATTTTAAGTTCCTTTGAATTTTTCTCACACTTGAGTTGAGTGCCAGCCCCTGTGTGTCAGCTACAGCAGATACCATGGTAACTAGTATTTATATTTGAAACAGTAGCCATCTCTTCTACTGGTTTGCAATGGACAACAAGAGGTTGCCTGACAGCAGTTTCTTATTGGAAAGAGAATGTAATATCATACAACTTGTGGTGGGCTTGCCATATTTTCACACTAATTAACAGTATTGTCTTCATATCATCATACTATGACGGCCTCAACTTTGATGTGCCCTGATCTCAGATCAGCCAACTCTGACTACCAAGGCCACGTGGGTATCACAGTTTTCCCTCTTCTATCTGTATCACCTGATGCCTTGCAGTCTGCGAAGTCCTATTTGCTTGTGGACTTTCTTTCTCCTGCTTTCACTGCCTTCAGATACCTAAAATGTGAGACTCTCTGCTGCTGAGGGTCCCTTAGTTATCTTATTCATAGCCAAGTGGCCATGATCTGCTGTTCAGTGTGGTGCCATACTGTGACGGTGTTTACTTCTTCTCCCATTCTCAGAATTCTGTTAACCCTGTCTGGCTAGGCCTAAGAATTATTTAATGGTTACCTTTTTAATTTAAAAAAGTGATATCAACTTGATCATGAAATTGTTAGGTGACTAATGAGTAAAAGACTATGGATGAGACATTTACTAAAATAAAAAAAAAAGATAGCTATGGCTCAGTGGAATGCAGTTCAGTGGAAGTATGTACAAGAACTTGGGTCTTGTTCTTATACTTATGGTATCATAGAAAAGTAAAACAGGAAGAGAAGTGTGATATGTTGACAGGTGCTAAAGCCAGTTTACTGAATAATATTATTTTAAATACTCATAAAGATTTTGTCAATTGGAGTACATGTCTATCATTATGTGTGTATTTTTAAAAATTTATAAAAATGAAGGTCAGAGTAAAGATGAAAAGCTGTCACATTGGTTCAAGGAAGGATAATTTTAGAATGGATCAAGAAAAGTAACTTTAGTTTACATTATATATTTGTGCTAAAAAAATTGCAGTTTTTAAACCTTTCATTTAAGTGCTAATTGTAAAATGTTTTGATTGCTTGCCACTTCAAAAACGCAAAAATATGAAAAAGTAACTATACATTTAATAAATATAAATATGGCTAAATTGAACTGTTCAAGGCTCCTGATGAATTGCCAAAATCATAACAAAACCAGTGGATATTTTATTCATAAATGTTATGTTTAAAAGCGAAACAAAAAAAAAATAAAGAAGAAATAATGGGACTTATCTGAACAGATGGCATGGTGTTAAAGATAAGAATACAATTATTTCATTCCCAATCTCATTCTGATTGTACAGTCAAGGAGAAAAAAACACTTTATAAAAGAGGATAAATTGCACATTTAAAATGGAGAGATTTAATTTCAAATTAAGATTGAACACAAGGGAAGTCCATGTTCCTTGAAAAACTCACCCTCTTCCCATGGTACACTCAGCCTCAGACAAACCAAAGGAAAGTGAATTGATCATTATTAACATTTGTGAAAAATATTTAAGAACAGAATGAGAAGAATTCAAAATGTAAAAGCTGGAGAAATGATAGAGCATGTCACAATGAAATAAATGAACTTTATTTAATATATTACAAAAACGTAAAAGATAGTGCCTTGCCTGGGTCTTTAGAGTTTAAATTGATTGACCTGTAGAAACCAATGCTGGTTCACTAAGTTAATGATTAAACTGCCTTAAATGTTTGTGTGGCTACTCTAAAAGTATGAAAAAATTACTTTAATGAGAATGGGTAGCATCTACTAGTGACGAAAATTTGTTTGAATTAAGCCCTTTACACTTTAAGTATAAAGACAGCCTTAATCCCTGTAAAAATTAACCTGTAAGAGTAGGTGGCACAACCAGTCAGAATGTGCTTTTGACTCTTAAAATAATACTTTTATTAATTTGTAAATGAATTTCAAGCATGGATGTAATGTGTTATGATTACATTTTTACCCCACTCCTTGCTCTAACTCTTCCCAGGTACACATCTTTTTCTGAACCCCTCCCAACTTCATCTCCTTTTACTTTATTTTATGTATCCCACTGACTGCAATTTGTTCTATCTACTATAGCAACCTAGTTGGAGCCACACCCTTAAATAAAACTGACTTTCCTTTGCCTAGAATTCATCCACTGTCAAAATAAATAAATAAAAATAAAATTAAATTAAAAAATTAAAAAAAAACCCTTTTCTTAAATAAGTGTAAGATTTCATGAGTCCATATCCTTCCATGCTGGAGTATTGACTGAATTTATCTTGTGCATATTTTGTGTAGACAACCACAACCATGTTAGTTCATGAGTACAATATTCCTGTCATGCCCTGATACCCTGTTTTGGTCCTCCTCTACTTCTGGCTTTTATGACCTTTCTGCACCTTCCTTCACAGTGAACCTTGAATCTTGGGAGTGAGTATAAACATAATATATAAATATTAGATCATTTTTCCACTTATGGTTGAGCACTCCATTGACACTTACTCTCTGAACTTTGACCAGTTGTGAGTTCCCACATTATACCTCATTCACTGCACAAAGGAACTTCTCTGAGGAGGTCAAGGAGCTACAGTAAATAATGAGTAGAAATAGAAGAAGTTAGGGAGAAGTCTGATGATATCTATATCCACTTATTAAAAGAATAGCAGTAAGGTCACCCATAGACCTATGAACCTTTCTACTATGAGTTCTTGGCAATATTTATAGTACAGGGCCTGTTTCTTTCTGTGGAGGATACTGAAATGATACTAGAAAGTGGTTGGTTAGCTCTTTAACATTTGTACCACTATCGGACATCGTATGTACGGACATAGTTCACCAAGCCAATTGTTATTGTAGGTCCTTCAGCTGGGTAAGAATGTTGATGACTTTTCCTCATAGCAGTCTGCACAGTACCTTTTGGAGTTATGAAAAGCAGCCACCATGGAGGAAAGCTTTCTGATCATATCTAATTTTACTTTTCCAAATCCAAGAACCCAAATCTTTGGTGTCTTCAGCAGAGAGGTTATGTAATCAAGCCATAGATAGTAAGCAAGATTAATAGAAATAGCTTGTATTATTTTTGTTGGTCTATGGAACATCTCTGACCACCATCTGGAGGAAATATATTCTATACCTAGCACTGGGCTTTTATTTGTCAATCTGTGGTTTCTGGGGAATGTTAAATTCTGTATAGGTTAACCTCAAGTAAACTATTTTAAATGTTTGTGTGTATAGCTTATAAAATATTAGATTTCCATGTGGGTTTAAAAATTAGAAGGTAAAACAGAGTGAATTATTATTCTTTATTGCCTATACTCAAAAGCAGGCGTTAGAGATAAAAACTCCCTAAGTAAGAGTCTCAAAACAAGGAGATGGCCATTTCAGGCTCCATATACCCCACTGCTAGGAATCTTAACTAGCGTAACCCTCATAGATTTCTGGGAGCTTCCATTTTCCTGTGATTCTAGACCATGCCAGACGCCTCCCCAGTCCCGTTGTCTGTCCCAGTACTCTCTCCCTAAAGATTTCTTAAGTGGTTGTACAAATTCACACTTTCATCAGAAATGGAGGAATTTTCTCCTTGTTCCACATCCTCACCAGCATGAGATGTTACTGTGTTTTTTATATTAGTCACTATGATCAATGTAAGATGGAATCTCAGAGTTGTTTTGATTTGTGTTTGAACCAGCTTATAACCAGTGAAGACTTCCAGTTAGGTTATTAGGGTATCAACCAAGTCACAAAAACTTAGACCTACAATTGGTTCTGCCTACAAGATTTGCACAGGTAAATTATAGGACAGAATTAGAGAGAAGAAAAAGTTAATGGCTGGCCCAGCTTGAGGCCTATGCCCGGAGAACAAGCCGCCCCTGACACTATTAATGATATTCTGTTATACTTGCAGACAGGAGCCTAGCATAACTGTCCTCAGAGAGGCTTCATCCAGAAATGGATGGAAACTGATGGACACACACACACACACACACACACACACACACACACACACACACACACTCAACACACACACACACACCAAGGCAACAACAACAAACCCTACAGAATCAACTAACCTGGGCCCTTAGGGGTTCATAGAGACTGAACTGACAACCAGAGAACATGCTTGGGATGGACCTGGTCTGCACATGTGTAACAGTTGAGCAGCTGGGTGCTCATGGGGGGGGGCTTTTAAAGAGGGAGCAGGGGCTGGCTCTGACTACATTGCCTGCCTTTGGATCCCTTTCCCCACACTGTGCTGCTTTGTGTAGCCTCAATAGAAGATGTACCTAGTCTTACTGCAGCTTGTTATGCCAAGCTCTTGATATCCATGGGAGGCCTCGTCTTTTCTGAGGAAAAGAGGAGGAGGAGTTGATGGGGGGAGAGGAGAGGAGAGAGGGAAGAGATAGGGACTCACAGGAGAGGATGGAGAGGAAGCTGAATGGGGATGTAAAGTAAGTAAAGAACTTAATTAATAAAAGAAGAAGACTTTAAACCACCAAAAAATGATCACAAGTTTAAAATGCTATTGTTAGTGATCAGGCATTTCCACAGTCAGCTCCAGGGACTTGGTGACAACAGCACACCAGCCACCAAAGTGCCACACTTTCACTGTCAGCAGCCTGAATGTCCTCTCCTTATACCTGTTTCCTTAACCCTCTCTCTCTCTTTTCCACTATACCCCACCCACAGACAGTCTCTGGATCTTCTCCTGTAATAAAACCTCCCCGCTGAGACCTGTTTCATGGTATGGCTTTATGGATTCCGTCCTACAGCTCTGTTGCCTAAACCACTGCAGCTATTTCCTTGATCTTAAGCTTGGTTGGGTTAAGTTTTCTAAAATCTGGATCCTCTATGAGGTAGGCTTTTGTTTGTTCACTGTTTGTTTTCTTGCTTGTTTGTTTGTGTTGTTGCTATTTCTAATATAACATGATTCTGTACCTCGTAAAATCCCTGAAGTTAATCCCTTCTGTTCTACTTAATACTCCACCATACTGATTTCTAAGACAAAGTATTAGGCAAAACCAGGAAGTTTTGATATAGACTTCAGAGCTGGTCTTACAGCTACATCAAAGAAGACCTCTATGAACAATAATTTTGATGAGTTTCTTTTAACTTTTACTGAAATAGTTTGATAATATTAGATTAACTATATGTCTTATTTTTTAAGAAAAATGCATTGCTGTGATTTACAAACACTAATGTTCAGATACTCGTAATGTGAGCTCTTGTACATTCTATTTCTTGTATTAAAAAGTGTATGAAAAAGAACATTGGGGCCTTGAATAAACATATCTGTTTGGTTTTATCAGTCCTTCATTCACCAGTTGAGTCATCAGTAAATTCAATCTTTGTATTTTCGTTTTTGGTTCATTGTAGCTGCATAACCCTAGCAGGCACCAAGAATACCATTCACGTTTCAGCTCTCTGAACCTCATATGAACTCAATGAATAATCATTTCCTCCTTCCTCTGCCACTTTTTGGCTCCCTCAATTCGAGGAAAGGAAATTATAAACATTGTAGGGCAAAAAGCTCAGATAGTACAAGTGTCAGTTCACAAGCAGATCCCAATAGCCTGCTTCTAGGTTACCAAGCAACCTGAAGCCATCACCTGCTGCTGCCATGAAGACACACACCAGGTAAAGGCAGCCAGCCCACCAAGTTGCCCTCTCTCTCCTGCACTCTCTCTTTGTTCTCGCTCTCTCCCTCTCCCTTTCTGTCTCTCTCTCTCTCCCTCTGACTCTCTGCCTTTCTGCCTTTGTGTCTCTCTCTCCCTCCACCTAGATCTCCTATGGTCTATTTCTTTCTCCCTCCACCCCTGCCTTCATACGATAGACCACTTTGTACCACAGCTGTTCCATAGCATCATTCTATATATATTATACAACATGAACTCCTACAAATAACATTCTTGTTTAGAATTTTAAGGGTCTGAAATTTTATCCTACTTTCAAATTACTATTGTTCCTATCTTGGGTATGTTGGAAGACCCTGCTATTGGAGGTCACAGTCTATCGTGTCTTGACAGCTCTCCTTAGCTTGGATCAGAGAGGAGGACTCCATTTCTCAGAGGGGAGCTTCCTTCTCACAGCCTGAACTCATCTGGAGAGTGTCTCTAAGTACAACCCCCACAGCTGAGGGAGATCTACTAGGCCATGGTCAAAACACAGGTTTACCATTCTTTCTCCCGATAAGAGCCTGCCCAAACAAGTATCTGGAATTTAAAGCATTTCCTGTACCTCAAGCCCCAGCCAGTAGTATACACCTACCCTGGGAACCCCTTATCCAAGCTGCAAGGGCTATTACAATCCTTGTTCACCCTGAATAAAGTTAATCTGTGTCACTAAAGTTGCTCCCTGAAGTCAGTAATTCTGTCAGTCCCCCTCCTCCTTTTGTCCCTGTGGACTGATGAGAGCTGAAGGCCCCTGGGAGAAGAGATGGCCGCAGGGTAAACTCAGGAGAGATGGAGTTCCCTATGTTAGGACTATATATTATTCTAATAAATGCCATTAGGTGGAGAATAGTCATTTTGGTACTTCATTTATGAAATCCACTTTTTTTTATCAGGTGCAATAAAGCATATTAAACAATATGAGCCTGTGTTTCAAGAAACTCTTTTCCTAGGATTTTCAGTGTGTTGGTTTGCCCTTTGCTTTTGGTTACCACTATTGAAGTAGACAGTGAGCACTTTGGTTTTTGTCCGATATGGGAGGTAATTTGCTAGGTGAATAGATATATTTTAAATTTAAATGTTTTAAAAATAGTATGTATTATGTTTAATCAACACATAGTATACGTGTGCAGGTTGCAATATACATACATAGTGAATGGTTAGTGGCATAAAAGCTTCAAGTTGACTGATAGCACCCATGAAAGCCTCTGAAAAGAGCATCAGCATACCAATATCTGCTGCTAACTACTACAATGAGACTGCATGGGGAATGACCTACAGATTGAATCTTCCATCTTAAAAATTCCCTATTCCTTTCTTCAACCACTTCCAGTATTTATTCTATTTAGCTTCTTTAGGTCTGTAGATCATAGTGTGGCTATCCTGTATTATATGGCTAATATCTGCTTATAAGTGAGTATAAACCATATATGCCTTTCAGGAACCTAACACAGATGTCCTCTGAAAGACTCCACTGAGTGGGGGATGAAAGCAGATGCTCTGATGCACAGCCAAACTGTGGGCATAGCACTGGGAGTCAAATGGAATAGTAGGAGCATAGAAGGACCTAGAGGCGACAGGAGCTCTACAAGACCAACAAAGCCAGCAAATCTGGACCCAGGGGGTCCTTCAGAGACTGATGCACCAACCAAGGACAATGCACGGGAGAAACTAGACCCCCTGTTCAGATGTAGCCAATGGAGAGCTCAGTTTCCATTTGGGTCCCCTAGTAAGGAGAACAGGGCCTATCTCTGACATGGACTCTGGTGCACACTATTTGATCACTTCCCCGTGGCTGTGCCACGTTGCCGGGCCACAGGGGAAGAGGATGCAGAGAGTCCTAACGAGGGGTCAGATGATAGGGAAGGAGGGCTTCCCCTTCCAGAGGAATAGGGGAGGGGGATAGGGGAGAAGAAGAAGGGAGGTTGGGAAGAGGAAGAGATGAGTGAGGGAGTTACAATTTAGATGTAATGTGATTAAATTATAAAAAATTAAAATATAAAAAAATCCCCTGTTCCACTCTGTAGAACCCCAACCACCTTGAGCCATATGTACATAGTTTCCACATCTGTGGAGAGACCTATGTCCTTCATTGTTCTGTTTAAAGGACAGTACGTATCTGAAGAGGCCTGTAGTCTTTCTTAGATTTTTGTGTTGCCTCTGTCGATCCTGATTCAACACATAGCTCCTTATTAAACCCATAGCTGACAATGACAAAGTACTTCTGTGTATGTTAAATTTGAAGAAGCAGATTCACAATATTTAGGAAGAAGCATTTAATGGCTTTCAGAGGTAGATATATGTTTACATGGTCCACAGAGAGAAAATTCCTGAGCAAATATCCCCAGTTTAAACCTCTTTCTTTCTTCCTTTCTTCCTTTCTTTTATTTTCTTTTCCTTTTTACTGACAAATATTCAGCCTTCATGCAAAACACTGTTCCTATTTCTGATCTACAGCATTGCAGGGGCAAAACTGATGCCATGATCTATATATAATGTACATGCTACATTTAATGCTGTGGTCTGAGTGTTTGTCCTCCAGGTGACTCCACTCCTTCCTGCGTTTCGGGAATGATTGTGCACTGCCATAAAATGGGCTTGCCAGAACTCTCCAGAAACCCCATCAGAGAACAATTAAATACAATTAACACCTAATGACCCTCTGAGATAAAACAACTTCCCTGGAGATTCAGCCTCCTGGACCCAACCTGCTTGAAGGTCCACATTCCTGAGACTCACAGCTTTCCCTGGAGATCTAGCCTTCGCCCAACATGCTGAAGTACTACATTGCTGAGACTCATTACCCCCGTTTACGGTTTTTTCCTTACTTCTCTGTGACCCTCATTCCTAATTACAGTTTTTCCTTATAAACCCATTACCCTTGAAGCTCTGGGATCACTCTCCTATCCTGCTCCATCAGGAAGGATTGTGGTACGAAGCTCTGAGCCTGTAATACAGGACCCTGTATCTGTTGTACCGGTCTCGAGTCCTGGTGGTCTTTTTTGGGGGTCTCGCGATCTGGGTAATCTCGGCATAACAGTATTTCTACTAACCTCGGAGCAAATTCCAGGGTCCTTTCCTGCCTTCCTCATCTTCTATGTTCTACTCTAACAGTGACCACACCCAATCTTGACAGTTGGTCTCAGATTTACATTAAAAGTAATTTGACATTCATTACATTCTGTCACAATTTATCACAATTCATCACAACTTAAAGCAAGGCTTGATACACAGGCCCCATTCCTTCATTCATCTATTCATTTAACAAATACTAAATATCAAGTATAGTTCAGGAACTTTGCAGACACCCAAGACTCATTAATGGATGAAAAGAAGAAAGAATTATTCCTGTGGACATATGATAACCAGGGAAACATCACTAAATATGTTTCATGTTGAGTTAATGATTTCAGTAGTATATTCATCATCAGCATTTCCTTATTCCTTCCAAAGTATACAGCCTAATGCTAGAATCTGACTATAAAAATACAATTTCCTTCCTAACATAAATTTCATATTTTCCAAAAGTCTTCAACACCTCATTAGCCAAAGTGGTTGATAATCACAAATTCTAGTACCATAGTCAGACTGGTAGCAAGATGCCAACTTAAGTGTATCAAACTATACACTTTATGTGCTGTAAATAATTTATGCTTACAGAGTACATAACAAGGCCTTCTACATGACTACTTTATTTGTAGCACATTTCTAAACTCTATCCTTATAACACTGCCAGCGTAAGAAAGGGAAGAGTAATTCTGCCATGGGTGCTGTGATTTTGCTCTTGTGTTTTCCTCTGATGTCAAACCTGGAATCAACGTATCACAACACAAACAGCCTCATTCCAGACAAAAATATACCATATCTCCTCTCAATCTGTTTGCACATTTTTTTCTTTTTACATGTTTCAAACTGAATTTAAAAACTGACAAGAACATGTTTCTACACTCTGAATGAAAAGCCATCATCTTTATTTGACATGGTTTATAGAATAGTTCTATTTTTGAATTGTCACATCATTTCAATCCCCTTTTCTACCTGCATTCAACCATGAGGCAAACATTGAATATAAATATTTTTGTACTTTTTTGAGCATGCCCTTAGGATATATTACAGAAAGGGACACATTATATAAAATGAGATGAATATTTTATGTAGCTTTCAAGAAAGACTGCGGAAAAAATACCAACCTCAACAGCATTGTGAGTTCTCATCTTATACAAAACGTATTTCCATAATATCATCTGGCTAATCTTTGCTTATATAGTAGTTGAAAGAGAATCCTTTAATTTGCAATGCTGAGATGGGCATTTTTGGATGTGTTTTCAACAATTTGCATTATATAATTCTTTGAGACAGTTTCACTTCCTCACTGTATTCGAGGCTTATATGGAACTCACTATGTAGCTCAAGCTGTCCTCAGACACAGGCCAATCTTCCTGGCTCTCAGCTTCTGGAATAATTGGTGTTATTAACACAGACGTGACCCACCATGCCTTAGATGTATGAGAAATGTGGTAGAATGATCTTTTATTATTATTTAATTATTCTCTCGTGTATTTCGTCCCAACTGCAGTTCCCCATCCCTCCTCAACTCTCAGTCCCTCTCACCTAACTCCTGTCTCTCTCTCTCTCTGCAATCCATTTCTCCTCCGTTTTCCTTTGGAAAAAAAAAAAACAGGCTTCCCAGGATATCAACCAAACATGGCATAGAAGATTGCAATAAGACTAGGCACCTCCCTTAATATTAAGACTGGAAAAGGCAACCAAGCAGGATGAAAAAGATCCCAAAAGCAGGCAGAAGAGTCAGAGCCAGACCGTGTTCCCACTCTCAGAATTACAAGCCTAAGACAAACACCTGGAACATACACGCGGAAGGCCAAGCGAGACACGCGCAGGCTCCCTGGCTGTCTGTTTCGTCTCCAGGCTCCCTGGTTGTCTGTTTCGTCTCCAGGCTCCCTGGTTGGCTGTTTCGTCTCCACGAGCCCCTATAAGCTCGGGTTAGATGATGATTCTGTAAGTTTTCTTGTAGTGTCCTTGATGCCTTTGTTTCCTACCATCTTTCCTCCACGTCTTCTGCAGGGTTCCCTCAAGCTCCTCCTGATGTTTGGCTGTGGTTCCCTGCATCTGTTTCCATCATTGCTGGATGAAGCCTTTCTAATGACTATCGGGCTAGGTATCCATCTATGAGTATAACAATATCATTAGAAATAATTTCATTTAGCTTTTATTTTATTTTATTTTATTTTTTATTTTTTTAATTTTTTTTGCCAGCTGTGTTAGGTTCTATCCTGACTCTCTGGGCTATCCAGGCTCTGGGTCCTGCTCCCTTTAGGCAGTGTCAGGGGTGGGCTCCCTCTTGTATCGCGTGTCTGAAGCTGGACCACAGTCATTTGGTTGGCCACAGTTTCTGCATCACTTTTATCCCGGCACATCTTGAAGGCAGGACAAATTGTACAACCAAGGTTTTGTGCCTGGGTTGGTGTTCCAATCCCTCTACTGGATGTCTTGCCTGATTCTAGGAGAAGGCAGTTTCAGGCTTTGTGTCCCCATTACTAAGAGTCTTAACTAGGGTTACCCTAGTAGATTCCTGGGAGTTTCCATTGCGGGAGTTTCTACCTTACCTCTGAAATGACCCCCCCCCCAATTCCAGTTGTCTCACCCAGAACTCTCTCTCTCTCTCCATCCTTCTTCCATCTGATACCTCCTGTTCTGTCCCTACCCACCCCGAGTCACCCTTCAAAGTCTATTCTATTTCGCAAGGAGAGTTGTGCATCCTCCACCCGCTTGGATTTTCCATGTTACTTAGCTCCTATGGGTGTGTGGTTTGTAGCATGTTTCTACTTTATTTTATAACCAATATCCACTTATAATTGAGTGCATGTAGGATTTTCAAATGGGCCAGTAAATCTGTCTGCATCAAGCAGATGATACACCATTTAGTGTCATTTGCTACAATTTTCAAGTATTTATACATTAGTAATAAGGTAAATTCAAGTAACCAAATCTTACTATTTTTATGCTTATTTTTTAGTTCGGTACTAGATATTAATAAAACAAAAATGGAATAAAAGCCTGTATTTCCCAAAGTTATCAGCACTACAAGTGTATGCTTTGAAATTTAATACTACAAATATTTCACTTTACACTTTATAATAGCATCCTGTCTTCTAATAACTGTAAAAGGGTAAAACGCTTTGACTTGAGTCTGAATGCGCTGACTGAGAGCTTTATATTAAGCTATACTTCGTACATGTCCTGTTCAGTTTCTGTTTGTTCTTTCTTATTACAGGAGAAGAAAGCTGAAAACAATTGTGAAGGAACTAAATTAGCTTCCTGAGGCTTTAAAACACATATTCTAACGCACTCTAGTTCTTTGCCTCAAAAGCTCCCCTCAGGTAGTTAACTTGTCCTCATTGTTGAATTGTTATTTAATTTTATATGTACTTTCAACCTGCTTTTCACTAATATTTCATCAATAAAATTTTCATCCACATTTATTTAAGAATGACAAAAATTGAATTTTGACAAATGCATGTCATTGATAGAAAACAAAATTTAGTTCTAAAAGCTATTCTGCCAGGTGTTAAAATTCAGTGAAACTAATCCATAGAAATTAAAAAAAATAGGTCTTAAGGTATTAATGCAATTGATTATTATAATGCATAAGATTATCCCATCTGTTTTAGGGGTTTTAGGGTTGATATTACAAAGTAATGGTCTAAGTTTTTATACTTTATATTCTTTAATTATGTATCATCTATCTATGTGTCTATCTATCTATCGTCTATCATTATGAATGATTGATTAAGTCCTGCTACGTAGCAAAGGCTGGCCTCAGACTCTCCATGTATTCAGGCTAATCATATACACATGATCCTCTTGCCATATCCGGCCAACTGCTTAGATTATAAATATGTACCATTGTCCATCACTGTAATTATATATTATTTTTAATTTTCAGAAGTTACATTTACCTTCTGAATGTTTTTAGGTTGTGGAAAGTCCTTGATCTCACTGCTGAGATGGTTCTGGTGACACTGCCCTCATGCCCCCGTGAGTATTATATCACTCCTCTGCTCTTTCTCTGAATTTCTGAGTACTATTCTGCATGAGGCAGTGAAGGCATCACCGTGATCACCTGGAAGCACATTCTTTGTCTCGTGGAAACCCTTCATATAGGTGAGAGAAAAACCTCCCTATGTACATACATCATTTGTCATCTCACTCACTAAACCTAGTGCCCTAATCATGGTCCCTACCACCTCCTCTCTATCTCTAGCTCCATGTTCGCGGGCTGTGGTTGTACAGTAATTTCCTCCAAACTGACCCATCTTACCCTCAAGAGAGGGATGTGGGACTGCTAAATACAGTCCAAGTCTGAATTCTCTGGATAGACATTTTGCACTCGGTCTAATTAAATGGAATCCCTTTCTTAGTGGTGTCCTCACTCCACCTGATATAGAAACCCCAGACTTTTTAAGGTGTGTCACATAGTGCTAAACGAAAAACAGAGGCCAGACCTTTTCCTCATAAGGAACTTTAACAAGCACAGGGAATTCTTGATGTATCTGCCCCCCTGCCCTCCACCCCTGTGCTGAGATCCTAGCCTCCAGCAAATGGTCCTTAACTGTACCTAGGAGCCATCCCCTCACACATAGGATAATTAAGTACTGTTTCCTCCTTCTTGCTATAGTGTAACGTGTTACTGAGCCACTGTATGACTGTATGTAGATTATGTATCCTGACATCCATAGCCCTAGTGAACCAGACCCATTCATCTTTGAAACCCCTCCTCGCTGTCCAAGGTTTATAAATAAATGTTGGTTGGTTTGCAGGCGTGTGCTCTCACAGATGCTCCTGCTTGTGTTCAGTCACGCTCATGCTCTCTTGGTCGCAATTCCTCCACCAGGACCATCTGAGATCCATTTTATTGGGTGTGGAGAGTGGGTGGGGAAAACAACACTGGATGCCCACTGTGCATAGCTTGGTGCTGACCCCCAGGGAAGCACTTGCCAAGCCTGCATCTCACAGGACCTGCCTTCAGACATCTGCCTGATTCAATTCTTCTGCAGTGCTCTACATGGTAGATGAACCAGGGAACTGTAACACAGAGGTATTATCATAGGCCTTTGGAAAGCCCAGGTTTCCATTGCATTCTGACACTTGGCCAGTTTAGGCATTTACCTGCTTTCTATGCCATAGACCTCGGCATAAGGAGCTTGTGGAGCCCCCGGAATCTCCACTGCCTTACCCAAGACTTCAGTCTTATTCTAAAAAGAGTTAACTGTAACTCCCAGTGTAGGAACTCATTTCCCACCGGTCCAGGAGAAGCTGGGAACCAGGTAGCTTTGTGCCCAAGCCACAAACATCACCCCTAAAGTGCTCTAGTCACCTCTGATTGAGAAATGGGACCTCTGATTTCAAGGGCCATTGGTTCTCCTCAGGAAGCCAGCAGAGGCTGAACTGAGTAGGCATGCTGCCATTGGATGAGGAACTACAGAAGGAGGCTCCTTGGGGTTCAAAAAGTAAGCATCTCATTGGTCTCAGGAAGTCCGTTCAACTTTCCAGATTCACAAGGCTCCTCCTTCCTTAAGGATATACAAGCAGTAAGGAGTGTTAAGGGGAAGAGACTATGTGACCTATCACAATACCTGCAAGTCAAGCACAGATTTAAGGGACTCTGGCTTTCATCATTTATCACCCATCCAGAGCTGAGCTTTATTATTGATGCAGTTACCTTTTATCCATTCTCCTGTATGTGACCCCCTCCTCCACACTCCTGTAAATAACCACGAACAATTTGCTAGTTCACCATGTCTGGTCATAATGTCATTCTGGTCTACAGTTGCTTGCTTATCTGGAGTGAGTAGATATTTGCTCATGTCTCTCCAGGAACAGTATCAGAAAACAGCCACTAGTGTCTATTCCTCAATCCATGAGTGGATGCTCACCCTTGAGTCTATATTAGTTTCTCTCTGATTGGAATGCTCTTCACCATATATACTTAGCCTAAACCTTTTGTTTTAATGAGGCAACATTTGTGGTAGATTAATGGCAATCAAGTGCCCACAAAGGTATTGTATGCTTTTTTTAAAAAAATTGAATCACTTTTACAGCCTGATCCAAGCCCCCTCCTTCTCTACTCCCACTTCCACCCTCAAGAACCTCCCCCCATTACTCTCTCTCCTTCTCAGAGAAGGGAAGACCCTCAAGGGGTACCAAGCCAATCAGACATCTCCAGTTACAGCAGGACTAAGCACATCCCTTCCCACTGAGGCCAGATAAGGCATCCCAGCTATGAGAATCCATAAGGGATCTAAAGCCAGGCAATAACATCTACTTCCATTGTTAGGGGACTCACGTGATGTCCAATCTACACATCTGCTACATGTGTGTTGGGGGTCCAGGTGCAGCCTGTGCTTGCTCTTTAAATAATGCTTCAGTCTCTGTGGCCCCATGTAGGTCTTCTTGTGGTGCCCTTGACCCCACCAGCTCTGTTAATTGCTCTTCACACTCTTCCATAAGTCTCCCCAGCTTGGCCTATTTCTGTCTGTGGCTCTCTGCATCTGTCTCCACCAGCTGTTGGATAAAGCCTCTCAAAGGACAGTTACGCTAGGCTCCTGTTTGCAGGCATTGCAGAGAGTCATTAATAGTGACAGGGGATTGCTCCCTCCCATGGGGCAGGCCTCAAGTTGGGCCAGCCTATCTTAACTCAAGAACATCTTTATGAGGATAACAGGATTCTAACAGACGGCAGAGTTAATTAAGTTAAAGCTTTTGCAATGGGGAGAACGTCAGAGACTATCATGGTTTCCACAATGTTACTGCAGAGGTTCTTGTTAGAGGCAAGCAGGAGGTCATTGAAGGCTATGAGCCAGTGGAAGGGAGAGATTGGAAGATGCAATATCATTGCCTTTGGAAGTGGAGGATGGATCTACAAGCAAAGGTGGCCTCTGGAAGATAAAAATAAAAAGGAACCTTCGTCTCTCTTAGAGTTAGCCTATCCATGTTAGGTGTAACTGCCTCCAGAACAAGAAAAAATGAGCTTCCTTTAAAAACATACTATTTGTAACAATTTCATATCAATATGATAGGAAGCGCACACTGCCAAGTCCCATTACGGCAAGGGTACATGCACCTACTTCATGAAGACATTTCCTCTCCTCTCCATTGGTTTTGCAACCCACGTAGCCTTTCCATATTACTGAGCCAAACACACATTCTATAAATGTTTGTGATTTATTTGTACATTTCACACTGAAAGCACAGACTTATTTGTCTTTTTTCCCGCCCTTTATTCTCATCATTGACACTGAGTGTGGCTGATTAGACATTCACTGAATATTTAATGGATACAATTTTCACACTACTTTTACAGATGAATATACTACACTCTCAGTGACTCTGTAAACAAACATAATGTGTGCAAAAACAGGGCATTGGTCTTTTGTATTTAAATCGAAGGCTGGCTTTCTTCTACTACATAAGAACTCATTTTGCCACATGGATCCCCTAGCAAGGGGAGCAGGGATTACCTCTGACATGGACTCTGGTGCCCATGATTTGATCAGTTCCCTTTGGCAGGGTGGCCTTTCAGGGCCACAGAGGAAGCAGATTCAGGCTATCCTAATGAGACTTGATACGCTGGAGTCAGATGGTAGGGTGTAGGGATCGCCCTTTCTTTTTTTTAATTTTATTTTTAATTTTATTCTTGTTACATCTCAATGGTTATCCCATCCCTTGTATCCTCCCATTCTTCCCTCCCTCCCATTTTCCCCTTATTCCCCTCCCCTATGATTGTTCCTGAGGGGGATTACCTCCCCTTGAATATGCTCATAGGGTATCAAGTCTCTTCTCAGTGACCTGCTGTTCTTCCTCTGAGTGCTACCAGGTCTCCCCCTGCAGGGGACATGGTCAAATGGGAGGCACCAGAGTACGTGAGAAAGTCATACCCCACTCTCCACTCAAGTGTGGACACTGTACTGACCATTGGTTAGATCTGGGTAAAGATTTAAATTTTACTGCCTGTATTGTCCTTGGCTGGTGCCTTAGTTTGAGCAGAACCCCTTGGCCCAAATCTGCCTATCATAATGTTCTACTTGTAGGTTTCTAGGACCCTCTGGATCCTTCTACTTTGCTATTCTCCCATGCTTCTCTCATCTAGAGTCCCAATAGGATGTCCTCCCCTCTGTCCCAGTTTCCTGGTAAGTGAAGGCTTTCATGGGACATGCCCCTTGGGCTAGTATGCAGATATAAGTGAGTATATACCATTTGATTCTTTCATAGGACAAGGGGAGGGCAATAGGGAAGGAGACGAAGGGAAGGTGGAAAACAGGAGGATACTAGCGAGGGGGTAAGGAAACAATCAAGATGTAATGTCAATAAATTATAAAGAATAAAAATAATAATTAAGAAAAGAGTCCTGTCACCTCTGTAACTTATAGTGCCTGAGTAGTCATATAAAATATATTCTAAGGTTGAGAGAGAGACACACACAGAGACAGTGAGAGAACCAAGCTACTAAAGTGTTTACCATGCATGTGTGAGGACCTGAGTTTCATACCCAGAGCCATTGTAGAAAGTCAGGCATGGGGGCCACACACTTACAGTCTTGCTTCTCTATAGGCAAGAAGGCAGGGGTTCAGGGCATGCTAGACCTACAGCCTAGCTGATGAGATGAGTTTCAGTTTTACTGAGAGACCGTGCCTCCAAAGACAAGGTGGAAGCTTCTGAAAAACTACACTAAATATAGAATTCTGTCCTACATATCAATGTGCACACCTGTGACCTTGCACCTGGACATGCCTGAACACACAACAATTCCCCCTGCACATAAATAAAATTAATATGATATATTCTTAAGTCAGCATATCTTTTGGAATATATTCTGTATAGTGATTGTTCTATTAAGTTTCATTTTATCCTTCTGATCTTTGAAGGGTTAAGAGGGAAAAGCCAAATGTCTAGAAAAGTTAATCTATTACACTGACTATGGGCAATCTAATTGAATTCTTCCATGGCCTTTGTGGGCAGTTAGCTAATTTGGAGAATTTCTGTTCAATATAGGACAGGGGCACAGTATAGGGGATTACACAGTGTGTATCTGGAGTGTCTTCTGACACATCTTGTTGGAATTATTGCAGAAGCAGCCCTGGATAATCAAAAGAAGACCACAGCACATCACTTGAACATTCTACTTAACACATCACCATCAGTCACAAGTGACTGATCTCCCATCCAAATGATCTTCTTCACTCTTGCTCAGGTAAGATTAGCTTTATGATGCCATGGACCAAGGTGTATAAACCGAAACCAAGGGAGTACTGGAGATGTTGAAATTAGACAAGTAGGTGCAAGTTTTAAAACCATGTGAATGAATAGAATAACAGAAAAGAAGTAGTTTATGAAAATAAAGCTATAAAAAGAGTAGAAATATTATAACATAACAAGCCCCTGAAATATGTAAGCGTACTAGTGAAAACCTTTTCAGTGGCGGGAACCAAAATGACACTCTAGAGTTATCTAAAAACTGGACTTTGGGTAAGTGATAAAATACCCTGAAATGCCAGATAATATATATTGAGCTATGTGATTGCTACAAGTTACAGTATTTGTTCCTTTTTAAAATATATTTTATTAATTTATTCATAGTACATCTAAATTGTTATCCCACCCCTTGTATCCTCCCATTCCTCCCTCCCTCCCATTTTCCTCTCCCTCCCTCCCTCACTTCCTCCTTCCTTCCCTCCCTCTCTCCCTCCCTCCCTCCCCTATGACTGACTGAGGGGGACCTCCTCCCCCTGTATATGCTCATAGGGTATCAAGTCTCTTCTTGGTAGCCTGCTACCCTTCCTCTGAGTGCCACCAGGCCTCCCCATCCAGGGGATGTGGTCAAATATGGGGCACCAGAGTTTCTGTGAAAGTCAGACCCCTCTCTCCACTCAACAATGGAGAATGTCTTGTCCATTGGTAGATGTGGGCGGATCTGAGCCCAGGGGTCCTGCTCAAACTATGGCACCAGCCAAGGACAGTACGTGCAGTAAACATCGAACCCCTACCCAGTATTTGTTCTTAACCAGCCCATCTTCTATTTCTTTTGTTTTTAATTGATAAGTAGGTTGGTCTAACACTAATGCGTATATATGAAAAAATCTATTAAAACTACACTTCTGTGCTTCTTAGCTGTGGGCTCCTATACTTTTCCACTAATAGATATATAACTTCATTGTTCAAAATGTTAATAAACACAATTAATTTACATGAAGTATGCCTAAAGACATTGTGTATAGGTAGACTACATTTGCCAGTGTGTCTTGTTATATTGAGAACACCAGCTGGAAACTCAGAATTTTCTCAGTGCGAAGAATGAAGAGAGAGCTCTCTAGAGGAACAGTAGTCAAAGTGGGAGAAGCTTTATAACACTGATAATAACTGGAAGCCACTGTCATTCCCAGACTCTAAAATGAGTTGTGGCTTATTGGGAGCCATTGCTTGTTAGGAACTGGGCCTTAGGAGAAGCAGAGCACTGCCCATCCTGAAGGCTGGTAGAGAAAGATGATCCTAGTGGGAACCCAATTCCCTTTTCCTTTGCAGTCATCTGTCTTGTCTTCAATTAGACTAAATATATTAAAACAGCCTGCAAGGGACCCTAGGCCACAGAAGCATAAGCCTAGTGGCTACAGGCCAAGTTATAAAAGTCAGTAAATTTATACGAGCTAATGGAGAACATCCAGCCTTTATATCTGGACACTTGTCCTAAAATATTCAGGGAAAGTTGGCCCAAAAGTAAGAATAGTTGCTATTCAAATACAGCTCTTGTTAGGAAGGATTTATATTGTGAGAGACCTTGAGAACATAGAAAGAATATTAAGGTGTATTTGTGTTAAGAAAATCCAAGAGCAAACTTCATAATTTTGTATCGTTCATAATCATACTAAGACTTAATACTATTTTTAAGGCTTTACTTGACCAGGTCCTTCAATAGATGATTTTATTTGTTTTCTTGTCTTGTATTTATTTTCTGGCTAGCATAAAGAGAAAAGTCTCAGTAGGGTTTGTGGTAGTTGAGAAGAGCAGACTCATGTTTATTTGCTATCTCAGTAAACTCCTACAGATTTGTTGTATTTGGCTAAAACACTTCATGTTCTCTAATGAAGACCCAGAGGATGATCTTGACTTAAAAATGATTGAGAGGAGTGAAAGCGTACAATACTGACAGCACGTATATTATTACAGAGCAACAAAGTTGTAGAGAAGCCCACAAACTGAGTGAGTTTCTATGGGTTTTAGAATATTTCACAATTTTGCCATGATATGAAGTATCAGTTGACGATGATTTCTGAGGAACTATATTAGCATCATGTCTCAGATTAACATAAATTTGTAAGTCTTTGTCATATTTTGACTTCGCAATATGTCTACCTTCTAGAAAAATTTGTCTTAGTGTGGCAAGGTCAGATACTGTAAGAATATACGCTTGTTGAGAATTTTCTGGCCCCAAGATATTTGATTGAAGGTAGGCAGATAATAAAACACATTAACTGTCTATTGTAAAGTGTTTTCTTAATGCACTTTTATTATTATGAGGCTGCTTATATATAAGTTACAGAGGGGCACTCAATAGGTATATGTGCCTGAACTATATGCCAATATTTATTCTTACAGTTTTCATTGCTTTGTAGAGGAAAAGAGTGTGACATGCAGGACAAGAAAAGATTTGTCATATTACCTCTTCTCATCAATACTGTATAACAAAGTTAATTAGGTAATTTAAAAAATCCATTGGCTTTGCTACTATATAGAGAATATGAAATATAATTTATTTCATTACAAGAATACATTTAATACATTTAAAATATAAACTTACATGTTTTCAACAGTAAAGAATAATGTACAACCATTCTTATTAATTCTATAAAGTAGTGTTTATCCTTATGCAAGTGAGGTGTGCAGCAAATATTTCTTATTGTGTGCACAATAATAATTTAAAGCTATCTCTGAAAAATAAAGACCATTGAAACCATCCTGTCCAGTAACTCAGAGGGTAGTATCTCATGGTGGACCTTGCACTTTCATTTAATAACCCATGTCTTCTGTATTGTCATTTCCATCCATTCAAGGTAACTCTGAATTCTCCTCTCTCTTAAGAGATATCTTGAAATTAATTCACAGCCGTTGTAGTCAACTGCAAAGTATAAAGTCACTTAAAAGTCTAGCATGGTTGAGGCAGAAGCTTTTCTTCTTTGGGGTGGGTGATGCCACTAGTAAAATGCACATACTTCAGTGGATGGACCCAAACCTTTCAACATATGGACATCACTATTTGAACTAAGCGAGCAAATAAAAAGCAAAGAGGACATGAAGCTTGGTGAGCGATTATATATATTACCCATTTCCTCTTTTCATATGTTTCCAATATTAAGATATTTTGTTATGTATATACATATTAGAAATTTTAAAAGAAGAAATTATTTTTGAAACTACAAGTATGAAAAATAAAGCTTTAAAAGAAGAAATGAAGCTAATAAAGGAAAAGAAAGGATGATACTAAGTTTGAATATAAACAGATTCATAATATTTGCTTCCACTACATGGTTGGGCATGACTCTCTAATTTTAAATGTGTTTATTCAATGACAAAATATCCATCACCAGATATAGATGTAGTTGTAGTGATATTACTAACAAAAGTCAATTTATTTTTACTTTTGGACTGACATTAAAGGGATATATAAAGATAGTTCATGTCTTTAGAGTGAGAGTATCATTGGAAACTCAGGTGTTTGATAGAGTATGTTTAGTGAGCTTGAGCTGATTACTAGATTAAAACTTCTCCTACACCTAAAATGTGATATTCTACTACATGCCACTGGTATGAACCAATATAATCCTGGTCCCAACATACAGAGCAATGTCAGTCATTCATCCTCATAAGTGGAAGTTCTTCAGGGTTCTGAGTTACTGGTTGGAGCCTCATACCAACAAAACAAAACAAAACAAAACAAAAAACAAAAACAAAGAAGAAGAAGAAGAAGAAGAAGAAGAAGAAGAAGAAGAAGAAGAAGAAGAAGAAGAAGAAGAAGAAG
>OU015746.1:28335817-28350593 GCA_907169655.1 Acomys percivali
ACACACACACACACACACACACACACACACACACACACACACACACATATATGTTTTTTTCAGGTGACGCCAATATTCAGGTCTGGTTCAATTGCAGATGATTCTTAATACAACAATGGCTGCTAGCCTTATCACCCCCAAACTATCAACAATACTGAAAAACAACAGCTCTCTTTCTACGTTGTAATAGCCTGTCTGAAAAATGAGGTTACAAAGAGTATTTTCACAGTGAGATGCAGGTAAACAAAACAACTTGTTCTTATAATAAAAAGGTTAATTGAACAAATCAGAGTCTACAACAATGACCATGGGGAAGACACTTTTAAATGCTTGCTCTATAATTGCTGCTATTTGCTGTAACCACATGCGATGAGGCCATCAAGCTGTAAATCCAGACCATAGTGTTTGAACTGCTACCAATCTGTGCTTCTCCCTCTCCTATTTGTTCACTATTTGCCCTCTATATGGATAAGTTCTTCTAAGTAAAAAAAAAAAAAAAAAAAAGCTGAATTGAAAACCAAATTAACTAATTAGAAAGTCCAACATGTAGAATATATACATGGGAAATGCCCATAAGATAGATAAGTTTTTGCATTTTTTAAATACATAATTTCACATTTCTTTGGAAGCATAGAATGGCTTAGGTTCAGCTTAAACATGATTTCTATCGCATTATATTTTACCAGAAAAATTACCTTACATACTATCTCCCCCCTCTCTCATTTATCTGTTCATATACCTATCATCTATCTATCATTAGAAATCACCTACTTATATATCTACCTACCTATCTATCATTTATCTATATATCTACCCAAAGAAACACTAAAAATTTAGGAAGCTACTTTAGCCATAAAGCATTTTAAACTTACTGTAGCTAAGTACCAGGGGACTCTTGGAATCTACAGAAGAAATATTTCCCAAGCAAGGCAAGGACCATTTGGCAAACAGTCCAGGAGTATTCCCAGATGTCCCTTTGATGACTCCATTATTCACCTACATTTTCTATTCATCTTCCCTGGGTGGCATGATTGATATGCTACTGCTTTACTAATGGTAACCTTCTGATCTAATCTAATCTTGCTTTTATTTTCTTCTCCAAGCAGCGTTGCTATCTGCATTCAAATCATTCATTTCAACTTGACGTGTATTACTGGAGAAGTTTCTTCTATGATTTACCACATTGGCTTAACAACGTTTTGCAAAGATATATGCAAAAGGTAGTTATACATGTAGGGAACCAGAGAAGTTTAATATTACTTTTTTTAAAAAAGCATCATTCTCTAAAATTACAGTCTATAGCATTGCAGATACAAATTTGTGGTGCTGTGAAATACAACGCTGCACAATATTGTAAGCATTTGGCAAATTCATAAGAGTATATTAAAACTAAAGCTCAATAATTAAGCAATATCTGAGTCCTAAAACACTTCCCGTATCTATAATTTATCATCTATCTATCTATCTATCTATCTATCTATCTATCTATCTATCTATCTACCTATCTATCTATCTATCTACCTACCTATCTACCTATAATCTATCTATGTATCTATCTCAAAGATATATACCTAGCATTTTACTTTACATCTTTACCTTAAACCTAGTATGTTAAAAATTGTCTGGATGTTGGCTTTACTACATTGGCATTAACGATGACCCCAAGCTGAAGGGCACTCCTATGAAAGATTTTCTTAGTCAGGGTATTGGAATATTTGAATCAGGAAGACCTATCCTAAATTGGAGCCACAACTTCTGGTGGACACACTGACAAAAGAACATGGAAAAAAAGATGTTGAGGCATGGTCTGGTGCTTTGTATTTCATTGTTATTTGCTTGTCCCCAGCTCCCAGATCTTTTACTGTTCTATGAGCAAAACCTTACATATACTAAGTGATGCTGTGTAACCTTGCCTCTAAATTATCCCTGATTGGCCCGCAAGTGCCTACACCTGGGCAGGACAAAAGGAAGGTATGCAGAGCTAAGGTTCAAGGGCTGGGGAGAGCAGAGGATCATGGGAGATGGGAGGAAAGACAGGAGAAGAAGAAAGCAGGTTGCTGTGGATTAGTGTGAACAAGAAGCACTTGGCCAGGAGGAGCTTGCTCTGAGGATTGATGTGATGGAGAGGGGCAGCCCAGATGAAGAGAAGTTATGAGAACTTAGGATAGGATGTATGGCTGGGAGATAAGCTCTGCCTATCCCCAGTGTTCAATGAATATTAAAAATCTAACAGGTGTCTGGGTCTCTTCTTTCTACAATAGCGGGTTAAATAATTAACCATGGTAATAATTATATGTATTAGTAGTAAATAGTAAGAGCATATTTCTACAACAGAAACATCTTCTTTTGTCGCTTGCTTTCATTCTCACTTGAAAATTATGTCTATTCTGTTCCTGAATTCAGCCATAAATCCAATTTCTTCAGCATCCAGTGTAACCTGAAAACCAACAGCTCTCGATAGGCCTCCCAGGCCTGCAGCACCAGACTGGGACGCCTGAGACATCCAACCTATTGTAAACTAAATGATTACTGGTATCAGCCTTTACAGTATCAACCAGCCATTGTCAGCCTAGACAGACAGCATCCTGTGAGCCAGTCTTCTAAAACTATCACCTCATAATTGACAAATATTTATTATTTCTATTCTGTTCCTTTAGCGAATCCTGACTAATACAGTCACACATAAAATTTTATGTACCTTTGAAGTATATGAAAAGAACTATAAAACAACTTTACAAGTGAGGACTGGAGGAGTCTCCGAGTGTGTCAAGTCCTGAGTGGATACCTATGATTGACATGATGTGGCAATGTCAAGGACCCATGGGAAAACTACAAAGCCTTAACCCTGCGGTGAGGCCCAGAGGAAAATGGGAAAGCCTTCCGTGGATGTCCAAGTGTGAGTATTAACAGTGTGAGCAGATCTCCACCATAGCACTATCCCTAAGCTATTTCCTGTCTGAAGACTGCTCGCCTACTGAGACGGGGCAAACCTGTACCCCTTGAACCAGATGCATACCATAAACTCTGCCTTCTTGTCTATCTGTTTGTAACAAGTTTGCTTCGTATTTAATTTTCTGTAATAACCCAGGTTCTGTATTTAATTCTTTGTAATAAACATGCTGAGTTTCTGGAGTGCTGAGGTTTTTCCATCCAAGAGACATTCCACGCAAACTCAGCTTTTGGTCTTTGTGTGGAGCTTTCACTTCCTCACCACCACAGTCAGGTCTTTCCTGGACCCATGCAAGAATGTGATTCTTTGTTGTGTAATTTAAAATAAGGAAACTAAGATACAGGGAAGTTACAAAATGTGTCCTATTTTGAAGCAGTGTGTGAAATTAAAGCATGTTCAACGTAAAATGATTTATTCATTTCTAATTAAATAATTTAATTAAAAATTGCTGATTAACAGGTTGCTCTGAAGTAGTTAGCAGAGGTACTACTAACTTAGCAATCATGTCAGTGTTCTGTTCCTGACCTCCCCACAAAAATAGTTATAACATTTTTTTCCCAATATATCCTTGGATAAATCCTATTTTACTATAACTATTGTTTCCTGAATTAATTAATTTGTCTTGGATAAATGCCCCCGTGTTAAGGGACTCTTCATTTGATAATGAACTTTGTAACTGAACAAATAAAAACAACATATTAAAGATAAGTATCATTTGAAATGACATGTGTTTGTGTGTGTGTATGTGTGTGTGTGTGTGTGTAACTGCTTCTCAGTGAAAGATTATTTACTTGAAGTAATTTGATTGTTATGAATTATTCATAAAATTTGGCTTATGTACCCTATGTAGTGTTGAAAATGAAGAGTTGACTATTGTGTATACTCAAATTTCCCACAAAAATTGAAGTGACAGCACATGCTGGTGGGGATGTGGAGAAAGGGGGACACTCTTCCATTGCTGATAGGAGTGCAAACTTATACAACCAGTTTGGAAATCAATCTGGCACTTTCTCAAGAAATTGGGAATAGTGCTACCACAACACTCAGCTATTCCACTCCTGGGCATATATCCAAAAGATGCTCTACCATACAATAAGGACATTTGCTCAGTTATGTTCATAGCAGCTTTATTCGTAATAGCCAGCATCTGGAAACAACCTACATGTTCCTCCACCGAAGAATGGATAAAGAAACTGGTACATTTACACAATGGAATACTACTCAGCTATTAAAAACAAGGAAATCTTGACATTTTTCAAGCAAATGGATGGAACTAGAAAAGATCATCCTGAGTGAGGTAACCCAGAGCCAGAAAGACACACATGGTATATACTCACTTATAGGTGAATATTAGCCCAACATTGATGTCCTCTGAGAGACTCAACACAGTGGGGGATTGGGACAGATGCTGGGATTCGCTGCTGGACTCCAGATGGAGCACTGAGAGTGGTATGGGAGAATGAGGGAATGAAAGGGCCCAGAGGGTTCAGGAGCCCCACAGGGAGACCATCAAGACTGGGGGATCTGGACTTGGGGCGTCTAAACAAAATGTTGCACCAACCAAAGACAATGTATGCAGTGAACTAGAACTCCTGTTCAGATGTAGCCAATGGACAGCTCATTCTCCATATTTGTGGGGAGAGCAGAGACTGACATGAACTCAGGTGCCCCAGATTTGATCTGAGGAGGCCCAGAGGGCACACAGAGGTTGAGGAGGCAGGTTATCCAGATACGACCTGACAGGCTGTGGTCATATAGTGGGAGAGGAGGTCCCCTTGTGTCAGAGGTCTGGAGGAGGGAAATAGTGCAGAAGAGGAAGGTGGGGTGGAATGGGAAGATACAAGCAAGGAGATAACGATCAGAAAGTAATCTGAATAAATTGTAATACATTTTTAAAAATTAAAAATAAATAAACACCATGACCAAAGCACAAAGAAAAAACAAAACAAAAACCCAAGCCCCCCCCCAAAAAAAACCAAAACCAAACCAGAGCAAAACAAAAATGAAAATTAATGTTTAAGACCCATAAGAATTACCACTGAACTTATCTTCTGCATTCATAAAGTAGATGTTTATTGGTCAGTGCAACCTCTTTCTAGTGAAAGTCTAGATATAGTTTCACAGCTGTGAATAATATCCAAGTATTAGATTAATAGGTGTCAGTGCTTTGGTAGTAATTACAAAAGCCTAAAGATCTGGATAAGGACTTTTCTTTATGTAAGATATTATTCTATCTAGAGAAAAGAAACATCTGTGAGGTAAATCATCAGTTTTTTTTTTTTTTTTTGGTTAACTAATTCTTTAGTGCTGTTCACACACACAAAATAGGACACAGATGGTAAGAAGAAACTAGTACAAACAATGGAACCAGAGCATTCAGGAACTAGATTGAAAATGAAATCCAGGAGGATTAAAGTAGAAGAGAGTGAAAGAAGCCTTATGAACTAAAGTAACATCTTGAGATAGTTCTCAAATGTCCTCAACTCTTGGCTTTAAAACATTTTACAGTTTTTCAAATGGTATACACTCACTTATATCTGCACACTAGCCCAAGGGGCATGTCCCATGAAAGTCTTCACTTACCAGGGAACTGGGACAGAGGGAAGGACATCCTATTGGGACTCTAGATGAGAAAAGCATGGGAGAATGGCAAAGTTGAAGGATCCAGTGGGTCCTAGAAACCTACAATAAGAACATCATGATAGGCAGATTTGGGCCCAGGGATCCTGCTCAAACTATGGCACCAGCCAAGGACAATACAGGCAATAAACATCAAACCCCTACCCAGATCTAGCCAATGGACAGGACATCTCCACACTTGAGTGGAGAGTGGGGTCTGACTTTCACAGGAACTCTGGTGCCTCATATTTGACCATGTCCCCTGGATGGGGAGACCTGGTGGCACTCAGAGGAAGGATAGCAGGCTACCAAGAAGAGACTTGATACATTATGAGCATATACAGGGGGTGGAAGTCCCCCTCAGTCACAGTCATAGGGGAGGGGAGTAAGGGGAAAATGGGAGGGAGGGAGGAATGGGAGGATACAAGGGATGGGATAACCATTGAGATGTAATATGAATAAATTAATAAAACAAAATTTAAAAAGAAAAAGAAAAAATATAAAAGCTCAGTGCTTTTGTTACTCCAAGTCACCTTTCCCTCAGGTGCAGGTGGACCCCATCATTCAAACCAATAAACTTCCTCTTGCATTTCCATCGAAAAAAAAAAAAAAAGGAAAACAAGCATAAAAACAAGAGTGACATGGAAATATCTGAGAGAAAAAGACTGAGTGTGTCTGGGGATGAGGAGGGAGAAATCTAAGAGAGCTCTATTGTTCTATACACACACACACACACACACACACATGCACGTGTGTGTGCACACATGTGCTACGTCTGTACCACTGAGCTATATTTCTAGCTCTGATTCCATACTTTTAAATGTATTTTTCATTTTTAATATTATACTTTTGTGATTATTCTTTCCTCTTTCCTTCCCTGAGATCATCTCATTTAATACACCTTCGCTTGCTGTTGCCTTCAAACTCATGACTTCTTTTTTTTTGTTATTAAATTATGTATATAAGTATGTATGTATGTGTGTGTATTCTTAAGTACATTTTCATCCATATAATACTTCTTGTATGTATATATTTTCAGAGCTGAATATTTGGCATTAGATAACCAAAAGTGGTACTCTATCTGAGAAAGGTGAGTTTTCTGCTCTCAACATTCCTTAGTTGCTTGAAGTTCCTTGTGTTTTTTCCTCTCCCACATTAGCATATGTATTGGTGTCATTCTTGTTCAGGTCATGTGCAGGCAGCTGTGTTGGTGCGGCTTCGTTAATGTAGGTTCTGTTATTTCTAGGAGACATAATCTCACAGTAAATCATATTTTGTTTTATTTATATATGTATTTATTTTCACATATATGTTTATATTATTACACATAAATAAAATAAACTACATACAGCAAGAAGAACCAGGAATTTTATAAACAATCAGGCATTGTATGAAGGTTACATTCATGGTGTTCTGGCTAATTGTATTTGACACCTTTGCAGAGAACATCTTTCCTGTCCATGACTCTGAAATTCCAAATGTAAATCAATATCTATCATATCTCATCTTTATCAACTTAAAACATCTATTTAGACCTAAAAAGATCCCTTAAACAACTAAGCGTAATTAAAAGGATGAAACTATCTGGTCTTCAACCTCATTAGAGATTTGAAAAGGACTAAAACTTAATTGCCTGAGTAAATCTAAAGAACAGGTTGGCAGCTTCCAAAACGAAAAAAATGACAGAGACAGTTCGTTGCCTGAGCAGTCACCTGAAACTCTCTATAATGCTGGAGCATCATCTCCAGCCTCCTGGCCCAGCCTAACTGACAGATGTAATGTGAGGCATGGACCACGAGGATGCAGGCAGAGTCAACAGCCAAGCTCTGCCAAGACAGGGTAAGCAAGTAAATCATATTTCAAAGAATGCTAATAGAATTAGTTACTTTGAAAAGAAAAAAAAACACTACCTTTTTTTCTTAACAGATTTTAGAGAGGTCCATCACCTTCACATCTCAATGCTTTAAGTAAATAATAAAAATCCTTTGTATAGAAAATGTAAACTATTCCTCTGAAGCCATGTTACACTTGAGATTTTTACGTTAGTTAATGAGTCCATGCCATTGAATATATATATATATAAATTAAAGCCCAGAGACCTTCTGTTTCATTACCTTTTGTTATCCTGGTTGATGGGGCTTTTTTTTTAAAGATCACAAAAGCCAAAGGGAGGCTAGAAGGTGCAGAAATTGATGGGGTTGACAATCAGCATAATTTGGGAAATTTTAAAGTCCAGGGTGGATTTGTGAGTTTGAAGGTCTGCAAACCAGTGCTTCACCACCTGCAAACTCTAGTGTGAACCAATTAGTAAACACAGCAATGGGGCAGGGCTCTCCATAGCTGTGTGCATTTCCTGTCCTAGGACTCCCTGTTAGAAAGCACTGTGAGTTCCAGTGTTTAATTAGTGTTTGTATGCACCTAGTCCTTTGGGGAAGTCTCATACATAGTAGAAACCAAACATTCTTTAATCAAACTGTGCTAATATATCAAAAACACCATAGTCATTCCAGAACTTTGGTGTATGTTTGACTGCCCCTTCAAAGGGAGATTTATACCCATCACTGTCCAGGAATCTCTCTTTCAATAGCATTTAAAAAATAAAAACTTTTAAATTTATTTTTAGTCTGGATGATGTGTGTATGAGCGTGGGCTACCACGGATACTGGTAAAAATGTGAATGTGAGAGAGCAATCTCTGGGAGTCAGTTTTCTCCTTACAGTATAAGTTTTGGGTATTAAACACAGGTCAACAGGCTTGCAGAACAAGGCAACTACTTTTACCCACTGGCCTCATTTCTATTATCCGAGTTCCCATTTACTGCACCTTTTTAAAATTTATTCTACCTTCCTGAATAAGATTTTGAGAATGCCCATGCTAATATTTCCACGGTCTCTGGCATTCTGGCACTTAGTTCTTGGGGTCAATGTCTGGCTTGCAGGTCATTTGCATCTATCTCTCTAGTATGCAGGAAAGACCTTTTCCCAGGAGACGTAGGCTCAATAATTTTTCCAAGTAACTAATACTTCCCAGTGTATGAAATTGTCGCTCTTCACCTTGGATTAAATTCCAGAGGGGTATATTTTTTTTCTGGCAGAAGCTTCAACATAACAGATAGTGTATGTCCTCACATTGATCTCTCTCCCAAGAGGCAGAGTAAAATGCTTTGGTTCTAGTAAAAATTATTTAGAAGCCTCTGAATTGACCTCTTTGTGTACCAAATCGACATGTTGTTCAGCTAGTTTTATCTTTGTTTAAACCGGTATTGATCAAGTCCTCAAAGATGGTGTTATAGTTTGAACAGCCCTTCTTGAAGTGCACCAATAATAATAGTTTGAATTTAAATTTTTAAGTCAGTTTTGTTGGATATCTTCGGGTGTTAGCTGGTAAACAACTTGATTACTTACTTTCAGTCTTAGTTACCACACATCACCTATAAAGGTAGTTGAGGACTTAGTCATTTGTCAATCACTGTTCAGTTCGTTTATTAAGTCTTCTCCCGTTCCTGGCTTCATCTACAGTTTTCTAAGACCCTCTGGTTTAGAGCACGAGTCCGAAGTGAGCACCTGCTCCGCGAGGGGCTGGAGGACTCTGCGGGCTTCTAGGCTGATTTGCAGTGATCAGAGGGGAGAAACAGGGACAGCCACAACAAAACCCTCCCGAGACAATTTGTAACACACCTTAACATAGATTAAAGGCTTCTTTACCGCAAGAGAAGCGGTTAAATTATTACACGAGAGAAATTCCAGTCGGGCTTTTTGGAACGAGAGCATCCTTAAATTTCACTGTTGAAAACTGTGTAGGGTTTTAGCTGAGATTTAGAGGCTTTTAGGCTTCTGTTTCTCAGATAAGCTCCGCAAAGAGAAACGTTGAGGTGAATATAGGTCAAGGCAAGCGAGTAGTATTAATTACAGCGAAATCCTCAAGAGAACTCTACTACAAAGCTGCAGATACAAAGGTTAAAATAAAGTCTCCAGATCTGCAAGAATCTTTATTTATACTTCTACGAATTCAAAAGCATTCAGCATAAATTGAGCTCTGGCATTAACTCCACCTACACAATACAGCAAACAGTTTGATCTCCCCGGATTACTGGGAGGTTGTGATTTTTCACATGGGTTTGTTTTGCAAATGCTTGTCCTTATAATTATTTCCTATTGAAATTCTTAATACTTACCAATTTTGTGTTAGGGTTTTAGGGGGAATGGTTTACAACTCAGAAGAAAGCCTTTAAGTAGAATTATCGAAGTTCAAACCTTCCTTAATCATAGCTACATGCGATGATAAATGTGATAGGGAAAGCCATCTTGTGTGTTCTACTCTGCATTCTTTCCCCTAACATACAGCACATAGTCTAACACACCTTCTGTACAGCTCAGCATTTTCAGTCAGCGCCACCATCAATCAGTTAAAATTTAACACCAGTTAGCGTCTCTAGAACACAACTAATGGGTCCAGAGGAAGCAAGTCTAAACGAGAAGAGAACAGAGACGAGTCTAGGCAAGACGTCAGGATAGATTGATGTGGAGCAGAAAAAAAAAAACGTTTAAAGGGAGTATTGTAAATAGGTAAATTTTAAATTTGGTTTCCTCTGTGAACTGTGCGGCCCCATGAGTATACATCAGGAATACAACTTGAGGGCTACTTACTGTAGGAGTGCTGCCTGGGCAGATAATTAGGCAGCCCAATGGGTAAGGGTATTTCCGAATCCTTTTAAAGAAAAAAATTCTAAAGCACCACCAGTGATTCAGATTTATGATTAATGTGAAATGGTCCAGCCCACTGTGGATGGTGTTGTCCCCAGGCAGAATTTTATACATTTAAAAAAAGAATTGGGAAAAATGTGTGTGTCTCTGTGTGTGTGTGTGTGTGTGAGAGAGAGAGAGAGAGAGAGAGAGAGAGAGAGAGAGAGAGAGAGAGAGAGAGAGAGACAGACAGACAGACAGACAGACAGACAGACAGACAGAGACAGAGAGAGATATAAGAAAGCAAACTGTGAAAGTCAGGAGGAGCAAGCCAAGAAGCAGCATTAATACAAGGTCTCGGCTTCAGTTTTTTTACTTCAGTTTTCTTCCCTCAACACCTAACCTGTCTTTTTGTCATGATGGGCTATGACCTGAGAATTATAAGCTGAAATAAACCCTTCCCCTGCAAAGTTGACTTTGGTCATGGTCTTTATGTAGCAGTAGAAACTCCAACTAAGACACAGTAGAAGATGGCATTAGTCTACTTTGTACTTCTATGAATAAATGTCTATTGTGATTAACATAAAGAGGAAAAGTGTATTTTGGTTCATGGTATCAGAGGGTCTCACCTAGGATTGACCCCTTAGGCCGGGACCTTCAGCTAAAGCATAGCATCATGCCAAGAGCTTAGGAAAAAAAAACCCACTCTAGCAGCCAGGTGGCTTAGAAAGGGAGAGGACCTGGGCCCACAGTACTCTGCTGGTACATACTGCAGTGACAATCAAAGTCTCCCACTAGGTTGTACCTGTCAATGATTCATCTGCTTTCCACGAACTTCACTTTGTACCCGAATGTCACATTCATTTAATGAGTCTACTAGACATATACACGTGAAGCACTTACATAAATCATTAACAGCAGTAGAAATCCAAAGGCTGAAGGGTAGCATAGACACAGTGAGGGGAATATCTTTTCAATGTCAAGGATATTGAGCTCTGCTATGACTTTCCATGCAACTTGTTAGAGAGGCAGAATTTCATCTCAATTTTTACCATATGTAACCAGAACTCTATTGGAATTATATTTAACAGCATTTGTAATGGCTAGTATGCATTTAAAATGGCCAAATCAGTTTTATCTCAACTTATGAAACAATATGTTTAAAAAACTGCAGATCTTGTGATCCTGAAGTTTGGAATTTTGTTTTAGGATATTTAGATAAGTCCCTATATTTTTAATAAGCCAAGTTATTCTTAAGTGTTCTGTTACTCCCTTTTCCTTGAGAAGTATTGATTTGCATGGAAGGCATGCAGGGATGGATGAGAGAAACCCCCTGAAAGTTAATTTAGAAGCATTTTTTTTCTATATGGTAGGCCTCATTTTATTTTATTTTATTATTTTGTAGTAATATGAAGCATAAAGCAGTGTACCAAATCCAAATTGAGATCCATCTTCTACACACTTCCAGTAGACTAACAACAAAGCCACTGAAGAATGGACAAGATTGCGCTTATCAAAGGCCATTAAGTGCTTTATTATATAGTGTAACTATTCTTTAAACATTAGGAGTCACACTGCATATTTGTATTTCACTTTGCTAATTTTGCTGTTTGGCTATCTGGAATACCCACTTCTCTGGTCAACGCAGCTAGCAGTGAGCTTTCATCATGTTCCATATGTGATTTGATGTTAATGGAATAATTTTTTTATCTTTGAAAGTATTTGAAAAATAGCCTTGTGTTTTGTGTCAATCTGAAAGCGTTCCAAAAAAAAACCAAAAAACAAAAAACCATCAATAGAGTTATGCTAGTTGGTAGGTAAATGAGAAAGTAGTTGCGCTAATAAAACAAAATTTTTTCTTTCTTCTGTCTCACGAATTGTTGCAATGTGAATACTAGAAAAGGGAAATGATGAGAAAAGAAAAATCTTTAGAAGTCTGACCTCATAATTTAATTCAGTGTGACAAAGTCAATAGAAGCAGGTGGATAAAGGGTAATGAAAACCATTGCAACTATCTAAGTCTGAAGCCATCAGCAGTTATGGATGGCAGAAGTGGTGTGCCAAAGTAGTTGAGAGTGTTGCTCAAAATAAAGTATACAATACCAAAGAGTGAAAAAAAATGCTTCAAAACAATTAAAAAGACTCATTGAGAAGTGGAAGCTCATAGAAGAGGATGGAATTGTGGGAGAACAAATCAACATACATCTGACGGTAAAACAGAATAACAAGAGTTCTGAAGACTAGTCTGTTGTCCTCTTGATCAAGACACTGAAGGGGATGTATGGAGTTACTGTTTCCTGTAATGAGGTGAATTATTCTTATGAAAGGGAGGTTGACATTTTTAACTAGAGCATGGCAGCAGCAGTTGGAGACAAGGCTTTTACATGAATTAATTAAGTTAAAAGGAAATAATTATTGGTACTTGATACATGGAATGTCAATAAAAGGAGGAGCAGGGCACAGGCAGTGGCAGAGGAAATACCATGTGAAGATACAGTGAGAAGACAGCCACCTATAATTCAAGAAGAGAGTCCTCAAAAGGGACTAAATATGCCTACACATTGATTTCATATTTCTGCCTTCCAGAACTATGAAAAACAATATTTATGATATTAGAGTCCCCTGCCCTCCAGTCTATGTCTGCCTTAGAAATGGATACTCTGTCAGAATCACAGGAGCAATGTTTGTGTCAACAGAGAGGAATTGGAGTGCATATCAGCTGAGGAAAAAGAGGAGTCTATAGGATGATTAATGCTTGAGCATTGGTCCTATTGTCATCAAAATGTTCAAAGCCACGAAGCCAGGCAAGAATATTACAGACAAGAAATGAAAACACCTAAATCTGCACAGTTTATTGTCTCCATTCAAAGGACTTCACTATCTCACTGTCTCCAAGACATAACTTACCATTCCTAGCAAAGCCTTGCTCAGGAAGGTAAAACTCCAAAGTAACTCTCATTCATTTTAGGCATCCTGGAAAGTTCACCAACTTCCAGACAGGAACTGTTGAAAGATGTGGAAGATGTCTATATCCCAAGATTCTCTGGGTACTTTGCCTTTCCAGAATTTTCACATTGCCAGACTGCATCATAAACTGCACTCAGTTGATGAGAAATCATAAGCTTATCTCCAAAACCACACACAAATCCCTCAGCTTTCCCTCTTCCTGTATGATACCTAAACTGTTACTGTTCTCAAGTGATATGATCAGCATGGCTCCATCTTTATTTTCTATCAGGTGATTTGGGTGAGTTTTTTTTTTTTAAAGAGAGGCAGCATTCAGTATGACTGTAATTATCATCTGTATCCGAAGAATGGTTGTGCCTTCTGTGGAGGTCATAGATGAGATAATGAAGCATATCTCTTGAAATCTCATTTGCAAATCTGTTGAGGATTCTTGTCAGTTAATCAGAGCAGTTTGTTAACTGAATAGATGTGACATTTTAGACTCTAGACCAGTTTTATGCTAGTTGAAAAGGGCTCACTGATGAGAGAAACCAATTGTGAGAGATGGGATAACTAAAAAGTTTAGAATTCAGAAATTTGGCGTACAGCAAGAATGTCAGTGCATCAAGACAAACATGGGTATTATTTGGCTATCAAAATTTTGGACTCGTGCATGCACCATCATCCGAAATACATGTTGATTCTTGTGATAGGGAAATTATGTAGCACAATAATCTATATCATAGCATGTTCCATTTAACAATGAATCCTCTCAGATCAGAGTTATCAATACTATTTTATGTTTGGTCAGTATTCGTTCACATCTGTGCATTGATTCCCTAGAGTTTCCATGACAAACTACCAGATTGTTGCTTATCATAAGAGGCATGTATTGTTCACAGCTAAGGAGTATGAAGTTGAGTTGTTGCCACAGTTAACTTCTCAAACACTCTGGTGAAAACCCTTGCCTTGCCTTCTCTAGTTTTTGCTAATTTCTTGCAATATTTGGATTTATTGTCTTGTAGATAGACCACTTTAGTTTCTGTTCCATCTCCACATGTCCTTCTGTCCTATTTGTTTGCCTCTCTGTATTAAAATTCTCTTTTTATAAATAAATCAATCATAATATGTTGAGTATTAGATATCAATTTGTTTACATTTACAAATAAATAAATAAAATGCAGCAAATAAATTCATACTCATAGGTCTTAAGTAGAATAAACTAGTGAGTAGTGGGTTTGCTATTCTATAAAATATTGTTTTTGTTTTCTCTAGACACAACTCTATACAGAGAAGTAATAAATCACTAACTGTATATATACCAATACTCTTTACACTTATCTTTTTCTTTGTAAAGGATAACTTAGTAACGTATCTAAAAATTCAGATAATTTGTGAAAGGGATATGGTTTTACTAATATTAACTTATTTAAGAAAATTATTTTTATATTGAAACATAAAATTGATCTCTATGATTTTCCTACATGTGGCAGGAATACTCTAAATTTTAACAATCATTACCCCATTATCTTTGTTTTCAATAGTCTAGCACATGTGAGCTGTAGATTAGAAATAAAAA
>OU015746.1:28357044-28382906 GCA_907169655.1 Acomys percivali
AACAGAACAGAACAGAACAGAACAGAACAGAACAGAACAGAACAGAACAGAATAGAATAGAATTGTAGAGTGCTTGTAATAGCTAGTATTAATGAATTGCGAGTACGTGGAGTTAATGGTTTTTTAAGCAATTAAATGTATGTCTATTGATGGCAAGAAAATGCAGTTCTAGATGCTGATCCAGAAGAAGTTCAACTATATGCCCATAAAATAACCAAAAACTTTAATTCCACATCGAACAGGGTTAGCTCCCCATTAAAAAAAATGTACATGCATTGATAACCCATTGTGGTATATAATGCCACAAGGCATTAAGACAAGTTTATCAATTGATACATGAATAAATGAATTTCAAACAGCTATTGAAGGTAATAACCCAAATATAGAAAATATGTGTGGCATTGTTCCATTTCTGTGAGCTTCTAGAATAATCAAGATTAAGCTCTAATATTACAAACAAATGCCACAGCTTCCTTTGAGGACTGGCAGGGATTTATTGTAAGGCAATTGGCTATATTATATATTTTAATCCAGGTGACAATTACATAGGTATAGATAGGAAGTTTCATGATTCATCAGGCTGTATGTAAAATTTATGCCAATAAAAGTGGTGTTTGTTCAGTATCTGTACAAGTCGCCTTTATGTAACCAGTTATATGTGTGAAGTTCCAGAAACCACATCCCATAATTTACTATTGCTTGAATTTATAACATTCAAGAGAAGGTAAAATGAAACCTTCCCTCTCTGCTTTTTTTACTTTTGTTTCTATTATTATTGTTATTATTATTATTATTATTATCATCATCATCATCATCATCATCATCATCATCATCATCATCATTAATTTCTGATGGATTGCTCAGGTTCAAACTATGATTGTTTTCACCTTTTTAGTGCATTCACTCTGGACTTTAAAATTCTGCCGCATAATTAGATATGCTTAAAGATGTGTTACCTTGGATACAGTTGAGCCTCTTGCTTACTGAAGGCAATGGGCTGCTTTAGCTCTGTGCTTACTTTCTGGCCTTAAACCACACTGGAGTACGGCTGATCCTCTGAGGCTACACCCTCAAAGACATCTAATTCTACCTCACCTCTGGAGTCCTTGATCAGTGCTAGTGTGGCAATGACTTTAGCCTGATATAGATAGCTACTCTGTCTAAGTTTCATCTTTTGCGGTATTTCTTTTTATTCACGGTTGAGAGCGGTAGAGTCATACCTCGCAGGGGGAGCTATCCCTTATCTTGTTGTGGAGGCCAGTTTGGTGCTGGGCTCATGATATCCCTCTTCAGCCTCTTGAGTGCTGGGAGGAGGGGCTAATCCATCACAACTCACTCCATCACCCGTGAGTATTAGAAAAGAGTCTTGCAGTTCATTTTACTTTGAAGGCATTCTTGTGTCTGTAATCAGCCTTGTAGACTTGAATTTTCAAAAGTCCTGGGGCATGACTTGTTTCCTTCTAGCAATCCCACCCACTAGGAATTACTTCTTATGGATCATGAGTTAAGCTTCAGATAGATGAATTGACTTGAGTTTTACCTAAGAGCTCTTCATTGTTTTGTTCTTTTCCACTGTATCACTGTCATTTTCTTAAAGGCAACAAACTGAAACCATACACTAGTGAGGTATTCTGTTTCTTCTCATGTTAGACTGATTCCTAACAATGCTTCTGCCTTCAGCATTCTGTGTAAGCTCTCAAATTCGTTCTTCTATATTTTCACAGTCAATCACTAATTACATTTGTGGTGAATGTGTGCACTAAAGTTCCGATGTCTGGCTCATCCTACACAAAGACTAAGATGATCTATGAACAAAGGACTCTCAGGCTTCATCCATTCCAACTAAATACTGGAGGTTTCCCTTTTTAATCTTAAGCACATTAAAGATGCCATTTATCTTAAGATGAAATTTTAACTTCAATTACAAATTTTATATTTTTCTAATTAGACTTTTTTGGTCTGTCTGTCCTCACTAGTATGTGAGTTACATCTAAGGAGATCTTAATCAGTAGAATAATGGGAGAGACAAAGTGAATTCACTTTTCTAAACTGAGTTATACTTGAAAGAAATTATTTGAAGGCTGATTTTTAACATAAGATATAGAGAAGTGTCTTGAACAGGTAATTTAAAGTGATCTTGGGATTGTCAAGGAATTTAATATGCTTTCATTTAAGTTAGCTTTCTAGCCAAACTTATTGAAACATGTATAAGTCTGAGAACTCTCAACTTTCTATAAGGCAATTATGAGTAATAAGACCTAGATAAGGTAATGATGTTTTAATATTACATCACACTTCATTGGTGAGGGCATTTTTAAATGTGAAAATTTGAACTCAGTCACTTAGGAGGTGGGAAAACATCAAATGTTGGAAATTGGTAGAAAGATGTAAGGCTCTCTTTGGTCTATTCGTCAAGCCCCATGAAAAGAGGGCTTTCTTTCTTTCTTTCTTTCTTTCTTTCTTTCTTTCTTTCTTCCTTCCTTTGTTTGTTTCTTTCTTTCTTTTTTTTTTTAAGACAGTGTTTCTCTGTGTAGCCTTGCCTATGGACTCACTCTGTAGACCAGGTTGGCCTTGAACTCACAGCAATCTGCCTGCCTCTGCCTCTGCCTCTCAAGTGCTAGGATTAAAGGCGTGCTGCACCGTGCCCTGCTGAAAGGCAGGTTTCTAATCCTTCTGACCCTGCCAGGCTATGCCCAGATCAGTGTCATCTAGGTGTGTCCTGGAAAGGCTTCCACTGTATAAGAGATAGTAGCATTGGCCTTCAGAGTTGAGGAAAATTTAAAGTAGGTGCTGGAGTGACTCCATACCTTGGAATAAAGCAGACTTCTCATGAGGAGTTCTCACTAATTGCATTTCAGCTTCTGCTTCCTTATACTCAGCAGCTTTTTTAAAGCATTTACATATTGCATCTTGAAGCAGTCTACCAAGCCTAGCCTGGGACTTAAAGTGATACTCTCTTAAATTTCATAAACTCATTACCAATCAGCCAAAAGAGTCTGAAGAGAGAATAGCCAAATAATTTAATTATTTATCCCAATGACAAAGTCTTGCTACCTTTGGTTGCTACCTTTCTTCTTCCCTTAGATGAAAGAAACACGTATCTGTTGAGTCAAATGGATAGATGCAGAATGTCAAGTGAAAAGAGAAAAATGATTGAAAAGAAAACTCCTTGATAGAACTTAATAAAATTTTGAGAGTACACTTACTTAAGTAATATTAATTCTACAACAAACAGAAACAAATCCCTGGCTTACTGCATAACACATAAAGTTACTATCAAAATTAAACCTTAGTCTGGGGGTTGTTAGTCACATACATAGTATTATTATACCTGTGATACAGAAAATTCCACTGAAGGTCAGATAATTTGTATCATGGTCCTGGCTTTGCGACTTAAACAAGGATGATGCCGTGTGTTCTTTGTACACAGAAAGGACTAAGCAGCAACACTACGGGCCCATCTGTAGCTGGATAGTCACATACTCATTTCAGAATTTATCATCAGCTACATGGATTAAAAAGTACTTTATACAATAACTTGCTCTGAAATAAAGAGTTAGATGTGTTTGATAACCTAGAGAATGTCAAATCTGAGGAATCAATTCTTTATTGCTCAGCCATTTCAGTTCTGAATTATCTCTCTCATCTGTACCCAAGTCAAGACTGATTTCAAAAGCAGCCTTAGTCTAAGTGAACCTCCATTGGTAAAGTATTCAGTGTTTGAAAAACTATATGAAGAGGTTAATGGTGTCAGTTACTCTGCATCATAAAGTTCTTATGGTTTGTTCAGCAAATAGTAGTCTTAATGAGCTCAGTTGTCTCTAAGATAAAAGTATGCTAAGGAATATGGAAAGATAACGTATGCATTGTACAGCACTAGTCATAATGACTTAATTAGGTGTTAATGTGGATTTTATTCTCATTAAGATTTAATGGTAACTGGATATTTAAGTGTTCAGTTACCATTTGTACCATCATGGTCTAGTAAGGACATACTCCCTTCCAATAGAATACTTGAAAGAAGAGTAAATTTTGTTATAAATTAGTCCCAAAGGAAAAAAATTCCAATTCTCATCTCTACATCTTATGCTGGACCATACCAGTGGTAAAACTGAATGATGTATGAAAAGAACACTATCTTTTCCTTTAAATTTAGGGGTGTGTGTGTGTGTATGTGTGTGTGTGTATGTGTGTGTGTGTATGTGTGTGTGTGTGTGTGTGTGTGTGTGTGTGTGTGTGTGTGCGCGTATGCGCAAGCGAGCGTGCATGCACACATGTGTGTAGGTGCCCACAGAAGCCAGAAGGTAATATTGGATCCCCCAAAGCTAATGTTCTAGAGTTCCAGGCAGTTGTGAGTTGCCCAAAATGGAAGCAGGGAAGCAAACTTCACCAAGTGCAGTAAACACTCTCAGCTACTGAGCCATGCCCCTATTCTCTTCTAATACACTTTCAATTTATGATTAGCCATGTAAACAGAAGGGACAAGTTGCCATCTACCAACTCTCAAACGTGTTAAAAGGTCACTGTGCCTGGGTTATTTATTGTATTCAGAGTCTTTTTGTGAGTTGGTGTCAAAGAAAATTCATTAGACTACGTATGTGTATGTCAGGTGCCAGGAACTTTCAGAAATACCATCTTTAAAAAGATCTGCTACAAATCCACTTTTACCCATACTTAAGGGTATCAAGGTAAGGATTTCAAAGCAAAGAGTTGCTAAAGGTAGACTATACATGAATGAACCGCAGTTTCAGCTCAATAAAACGCTTTATATTTCAAGTATTATATACACACTGACTTTTACTGACATCCCTTATTTACAGGCCCCCAAGAAATGGGAACCATCACCATTTCTTCCTTCCTTGTTACCTAGAAAACAGACTATACCACAAAGTTACTATCTCAACCATGAATACAGTATGATAAGCCCAAGTACAGCATGGTTTAGCTATATTCACTGGGCAGATCACTGACCATGAGTTTTGCATTCATTGTATATAAAATATGGATGACAACCTTTCCTTTAGTGTTTAAAAAAACTTTATTTGAAAGCAGGATATTAGTCAATGAATTTTTCTATTAAAGATCTAGAAAAAGAGAGCCAGGAAAGATACAATAGGAAACCACACAAAGTATCGAAATCCAGGTCAATCAGTTACCCCGTAGCATCCATTCTTTTTATAGAGATCCATGTAGCACAGTACCCAGAAATATCTTCATTCAAAATCTATCCACCTGTACAAAAACCCACATAATACATTTGCAGCAGTAGAATAATGCTATCCCAATCAGTTCCTCTTTTTCTAAGTTTGACTTAACACCACATTTCAAGGGATGAGTATGAATGAATAGCTTTAGAAACTGTTTGTTGGAGCCAACCATTAAAAGCAACCCAGTCATTAATTACTATTGCTCTGACCCACTTTTTATACTCTCAAATTATTTTTTTCACCCAGATTTGCACAAATCCCTAATAATGCCCCTACACAGTACATGAATACAAGAATGAAAAAATAAAAAGAACAATGAAATAACAAATGAAAACCGTGTAGGGGAAACAACTCAGGGGAAGAAAATAAACACTCGTTTTTAATTACTGGGGCACTAATGAAGACACTGAATCAAAACAAAGATTTACTCTAAGTGTTATCAAGCAAACCACAATAACTATGAAAGTTCCCCCAAGTAACACTTCACAGCAAGTGGAGGAAAATGACTGATCAGCCTGTGAAAAAATGCATACATTAGTGCTCAGCATCACTCTCCTTGGTTGCAACTTCCAATCTAATCTCCATAGAAATGGAATTCCTGTTGTGCCTCAAAGATACCTTACAAGTACACTGTATTTCCTGTTGGGGAGAGAAGTTCAAATTAAACAAAATTCAGTTTACTGTCATGGGGGTGGATACAGTCAGCCAGGAGGAGGGATTAAATTTGACTTTTTAAAGGTACCCGGGATGGATTCTGAAACAAAACGAAAAAAGCTAATAGTACAACCCAGTAAAGCAGAAAAGAATCTCTTTGTTGTTTTCTTTTCTCACTTGGTACTGGTGTCCTTAGCATCCTGTCCATATTCCTTCCCTTTTCCGTTTCTTTCCTTTTCACACATGAAGAGATTACTAGGAAATTGAGCTAGGTGTGATGGCTCATCTCTGCAACTCCATCACGTTGGAGGCTGAAGCAGGAGGATTGATTGCTTACAGGAGGATTGCTTGAGGGTAAGAGCATGTGTCAGAACAAAACAACAAAACAAAACAAAAGCAGGAAACATATGTGGCCAAATTATGCAAATTTAAGCTTTTTCAGAATTGGTAAAACAGATATGCCAGTTAAGCATAATTCAAACACAGATTCCCTCAGATATTCACTAATCTAGTTTTTATTTTTATTTCACAAACACAAAGGCCTCATGACAGCCTGAAATAAGTCACTTAGTATTGATGATTGATACTCTGACTTTTTAATGGATGTGTAACTGAATTTCTTTTGTGTAAACATATATGTGCTGGTGCATATATGTGCAGGTGCATGTCTATGTAGGTGCCTCTAAGTGTATGAAGAAAGAGGTGGTTCCCACACTTAATCCCTACCTCTTTCATTGTGGACTCTCACTGCCCTGAAACTCATGACATAGGCGATAGTGTCTGCACTGCAAATCCCAGCAAGTCACCAGTCTTTATCTACCTAGTGCTTTGATTTTTGTTTGATTAATTTGTTTGTTTGTTTGTTTGTTTGTTTTTTGAGACAGGGTTTCTTTGTGTAGCCTTGGCTGTCCTGGCCTCACTTTGTAAACCAGGCTGGCCTTGAACTCTCGGTGATCCACCCCCAAGTGCTGGGATTAAAGGTGCGTACCACCACTGTCTGGTTAGGGCTATGATTTTTAAGTGGGGACAAACATACCAAACTTCTTTTTTTCTTGAGTTCTGAGGTCTCCATGCTGACAGGGAAAACATATCATCTGAGATAGCTCTCCCGCCCTGCCTGGGATTTTTTAAACATAATTTTAATTCTGATTTGACACTGTTTAAATGTTTAACTTGATATTTTCTCTATCCTATACTTAACATTTTTTTTCTCTTTCAGAACATGTAGCAGTAGGCATATTTCTGAAATCAATTTTAGTGCTTTTGGAATGAAATAAAATAGGATCTGCTACTTAATCCGGGCAAGTTGTTAGGTCTCTAATAGCCTAGCTTTCTTGGCAATGAAATCACGAGGTAGTAAGGATTAAGTGCTGTTAAGAACATGAGGCTCTCCAAAGCCTGTTCAGGCCTTGAAGTCGGCCTCAGAATAGACAGCTTCCATTGCCACATGTTTCTTAGTGGGAGGCAGCTTTAAAAACATGGAACAGCCCTTCTCAGGGCCTATTTCATACCATGTCACTTGCTTTGTATCTAGCAGATTCTCTCAGAGGTTGGATTAAAGAAAGTCAGAGGCATAGAACTTGAGGGCCGCTCCCTCTGGTCACTTTGCACAGATTCAAAAGCATAGCAGAGTGGCTAGCTGTTGAGGATCATGTGGCTCCCACAGCTATTCCAATTCCTGCTTATTTTTGTTGTTGCTGTTGTTTACTGTGTTTTGTTTCTGACTTGTGAGAAGCAATAGTTATCCTATCTTGTAGCCATGCATACAACTCATCTTTATTGCTTTATTACACTACAAAGAGATCCGGGCACTTTAAAAACCGTTGACTAATGTAAGTGCACACAGGTGAGCATATTTTAGAAAGGTTCTTGAGGGAAATGTAAGCTGTTTAGAATTGCAAGTAATTGTGTGAAAAGTTACAAGATGATCTTCCACATTACTGGAGAAACCTAAAGACTTCGAAACAGTTGTTGCCGCTGTTGCATGAAAAGAATGTTCCAGGACCGCTATGTGTAGAGACAGAGTTGCTATTCTCACAGAACAGGATGTTGTCTCTGAACACAGACACAGGATGACAGCGAAGTGATGCTCTACTGAGTTTTCTACCAAGTAGACTACAAGGAATGGAAAATAAATACATACATTTAGTAGTTTAGGTTTTTGATGATTTTAGCTTGATTCCTGACATTATAAAGGAACATATGAACTGTAAGATAATCATCAAGTTCTTTGCATGGAATATCACAAATATATGATATGGTAGTAGTTGAAGAGTACATTAGGTGTCACAGGTTTTTAAAGGTCCTCAATCAACAAGGATGGATCACAATGTGAGAAATGCATTTGGTGTTCTGCCCGGGAGTTTTCTATGTTAACTATGCTTTTAAATGCTCACCTTTAAAAACTGTGTCTTGCATTATTCGTCCCGCTGTTGTCGACTTTTTATGTCATTCCTTCCTGAGACAGACAAGGGCGTTTGCTCTAGTTTGCTTTATATCGCAGTGATAAAATATCATGACGAAAAGCAACTTGAGCAGGACAGGGTTTATTTTCACCTTGTATCTTATAGTCCCTCATGAAAGGAAGCCAGGGCAGGAATGAAAGGCTGAAAATGAAGCAGAAACCATGGAGGCTTGCTCACTCTGGAGGTTTCAGCTCATTTCTTTTACAACAAGAGGACCACTTGCCCAGGGATGGAGAAGCCCGCAGTAGTCTGTGCCTTCCCACACCAATCATCAATCAAGAAAATGCCCCATAGACTTGTCAACAGGCCAGTCCAATGGAGAACGTTCCTCAGTTGATATTCCTTCTTTCCACGTGACTCTAGTTTCTGTCAAGTGGCAAAAAAAATCCTAACAAGCACAACACTAAAAAATATTTGTGGGAAGAAACAGGTTTGGTTGGGTCTGCCCTGCATGCTCCAATCGGTCTTGCCTTTGAAATATGATGAGAACAGAAGTAGCCAGCATGTTCCATAGCTCTTATCTGGTTCCCTTACTTTCTTTTTTTAGTTGGGCATACTTAGAGGGAAAAGTTTCCATTGAGGCAAGATTCCCAAGCTGCCACTAAATCTACATTGTGGTTATGAGGCCCCATGTAGTGGTCATTCATCACAAGTGGCAAGATAGTTACTTAGAGTTGGTACTGGGTTTAAGAATGTCTTGATTCTTCTTTTGTGAAGTGTAGTAACATCACTCCATGCTTCCTGCAAACCATACCATCTGTATTCTGCAGCCTATTCTACCAAGCTAGTGCAAGCAATCATCATTCTTTGCTTTCAGATGGCAATAGCTACAAGGGAGACTCCAAAATGTAAATAATTATTAGGGAAACACCACAGTGATCACATGATGACATATATCTGATTATGACATCTCTCTGTCCAATTTTAACAGCTTTAGTTACACCTAACTAAAAACCCAATTACTTTTAAAACTATCCCATGAACCTTATTATATGATACCTTCTCCTTTAGAACAATTTGATCATATTTCTATAGCATTCCATATGTGTATATACATATTTTGAATAGACAAGACACAGATTGAAAATTCATCTTGAGAATACATATAACAAGCAAAATATTTATAAATCCAAAAATTATAAAATAAGCAATCTTACAAAAAGGTTAATAATAGCAAGTAATCAAATTTTAAAATGAGAAAGTGACAGTACATATATATATATATATATATATATATATTTGTAAAAAGACTAATGAAAACAAATATGTTTAATTCTCAGCAACATGTCCTCCACAAAATGAAACAGCAACAACAATACTAATTGTCCTAGTTTGCTTTCTGTTAGTGTGCTAAAAAATTGATCAATAATATCTTGGAAATGGTAAACGTTTATGTAGTTTACATCTTAGAGCTTCTCATCAAGAGGAGGCAAGGCAAGAATTCAAGAAGGCTCATGGAGCAGAAACTGTGGAGGAACACATTTTAGTGGCTTACCACTGAGCTTACTCTGAGGTATCTTTCTTCCATAGTCCATCCCTACCTGCCTAGAGAAAAAAAAATGTCCGCAGTGTCGTAGATAAATTACAGTTAAGAAAGCGTTTTCATAGACATAGCCAAAGGCTACTCTGATGAAGGCAATTCCTTAATTATGATCTTTCTAATATGTGTAAGGTTGACAACCAAGATTAGCCATGATACAAATAAACTAGTAACTGTCCCCAATATAAGAATGTTTAGCACCTTTCAAGTGCTAATCATGACCCTAACAAGTCCAAGATTGTGGGGAAATGTTTGTAGCATAAGAAAGAAATATGAAGTAGCACAGGAAACTGTCCTCAATAAAGGCTTTTTGAGATCAACAGAAGTGTCATTTGATTGAATTTATCTCCTGGATTGACAAAATCCATACTGTTGAGTTTATAATTTGCCCATTTCCCTGTACTGCTATAGTGAAATTTTAAATCCTACCTAAGAGTTAAAAAGATGAATGAAGCCATATCATTCTTCCTAGAATACACAATACTTAAGAGAAATACTTATGACTTTCATAGAGTAATAAGGGTATTTGTAATGTAAGAATTTACTCTAACCATTGTGAGTCTGCAGGGGAAAGAACTGACTCCATTACCTAGGGTCGCAAGACACTCTGTAAAAGACAAAACATCTGTGTTTTGAATGAAAAGTAGGCATTGAGCAAAATGAATTGCATGATAATTATACATTGCTAGAGAAATAGAAAGAAAAAAAAGCTTGGGGCATAGATAGGTAACAGAGTAGGAGAGGATAGGAAAGATCATAGACATAAACGTTTTAGATGATGTTGTAAACATAATAAGCAGACTTAAAATAACAGGCATAAACAGCTAAGCATCTTTGTAGTGTCTGCACTATGCACTCCAATTAATGAAGAATTGAGACTGACAAGTAAATATGTGGGAATATTTTAACCAAGTTTATAACACAAAAATATCTTGTAACATCACTGTACCTTAGATATACACACATATCATAATTGTTTAAAAACGGAATGTATTACCCTACCCAGCAAAAGGACTTTTACATATACGTGTACTCATCTCTTTTTGTTGTTGTTTTTTGAAACAAGTATTCTTTATGTAGTCCTGGCTGCCCCGGAACTTGCTCTATAGACCAGGCTGGCCTCAAACTCACACAGATCCTCCTACCTCTGCCTCTGATGTACTGATACATAAGGTGTCACCACTGTCTCTGGTTTTGCATACAAAGATCTTTAGGTGATACTATCATTCCAGATTACCTGGACATCTCATCCTAGGGATAGAGAACAAATAGAGGGAGAAGAATGGAAGACTGGGCTCATGGTTGTTTTTAAGCAGGAGGAATAAGTCCATAAGACAGGAAACATAATCTGCCAAAACCAAACATTTTCTTACTTAGGCCGATATATGACTCCTAGCCCAGTGACACCAACCTCAGGTGTTGGACATCCAGGAATGTAAGATGAAGTGTTGTTGACTAAACTTACTATTTTCATGGTAATTTTTCAGAAACATGTAATCCATATTTCACACCGAGAGGAAAGGATTCTGGGCAAGCCAATTTTTTGTTTGTTCTTAGGTCTCTTTCTTTCTGAATATGAGGTTAATTATTTTATAGAGAATCCAACAATATCACTCTTCCTAGGAAGTTGTTTGTAGTGTTAATATGGTTAAGATTATTCCCTACTTTTTCTTCTAGTATATTTAGTGTGTTTGTTTTTATGTTGAGGTTTTTGATCCACTTGGACTTGAGTTTCATAGAGAGTAATAAATATGGATCTATTTGCATTGTTTTACATGAAGAAATCTAGTTAAACTACCACCATTTTTTTGAGGATGGTTTCATTTTTTCATTGTGTGGCTTTGGCTCCATTGTCAAAAATCATGTCCCTAGTTCTGTGGGTTTTTGATTCAACTCCATTGATCAACCAGTCTATTTCTATGCAAGTCCACGCAGTTTTAATTACTATTGCTTGGTAGTACACCTTGAAATCAGGGATGGTGATACCCCTAGAGGTTCAAGGATATACTATAAAGTACAGGATAACCATGCTACAACCCACAGACTCAAAGAAGCTAATTAACAAGGAGGGCCCAAGGGAAGATGCTTGAATCTCACATAAAAAGAGGAATGAAATAAACATCAGAAGTGGATGGAGGGAAGGAATTGGGTGGGAGAGGGGGGAAGGAGGGGATAGGGAGATTAGGTATGTGGCAAATGAGGGAGGGCTTGGAGGATGAATATAAATCAGAGCAGTTGGGGGGGGGGGTGTCACATCTCTGGTATGACCTGGGAAGAAGAGGAATTTCCTGGGAGTCTACAGGTGTGATCCTATCTGAGATTCCTAGAAGCTGGTGATATGGAGCCTGAAATAGCCTCCTCTTATAGGCAGAAAGGACTTCTAGTGTAAGTATTTGGACACAAATCCCCTCACAAATCCTTTAACCCAGAATTTATCCTGCATAAAAGATATGGAAGGGTAAAGATGGAGCTGAGTTTGAGGGAATAGGCAAAGAATAACTGGTCCAGTTTGAGACCCATCCCATGGGAAAGAGCCAATCTCAGACACTATTAATAATATGCTGCAGACAGGAGGATAGCATAACATTTCTGTCTTTTTTTTCTTTTCTTATTAATTTATTCAGATTACATCTCAATTGTTATCCCCTTGCTTGTCTTCTCCCATTCCTCTTCCCTCCCTCTTTCACCTTAGTCCCCTCCCCTAATTCTGTAACAGAAGGGGACCTCCTCCACCATATGGTCACAGCCTATCAAATCTCATCTTGGTAACCTGCTTATTCTTTCTTTCTCTTAGTGTCACCAGGCCTCCCCACCAAGGGGAAGTGGTCAAATATGGGACACCAGAGTTCATGTCAGAGTCAGTCCCTGCTCACTATACAACTGTGAAGAATGTCCTGTGTAGACTCAAATTTCTTAACCAAAATATTTTATTAACTTAGTTACCGAGCCTGCGTCAATTATAGCCAGGTTAACCAAAACAGTAGGAAATGAAGATTAATGGACACAATAACAAAACCTTAAGGATATCAGTCCCAAGGAATGATTCTCCAGTCGGAAGCCGCAGGGTTTCTTCTACTGGAACCTGGGGTAACCAGACCCTAGAGCCTCAGCAGGAGCCGGAGCCCCGAAGCTTTCCCTCGAGTGGTTTTCTCTAGGAGTGTCTTGAAGGGCAGGGATGAACAGCCAAATCTATCCCACGTCTCCAATCAGCCCCGCAGCCAGTTCTGGGCTCATTTATATATCTCCTCCTAGAGTCCGTTCACAGGATCTTTTCCATCTGGTAGCAATTAAGCTCCTGCATGAGGTTGGTTGCTCTTCTAGTGAACTAACATCACCTGTTCTCTCACGAGACCGTTCTGATCCCACACTTGGGATCCTAAAGAATAGGTTTCTCTCCTATCCATTGGCTAGATCTGAGTAGGGGTTCAATGTTTACTGCATGTATTGTCCTTGATTGGTGCAGTAGTTTAAGTAGACCCCTCCTGGGTCCAGATCTGGCTGTCATGATGTTCTTCTTAAAGGTTTCTAGCACTCTCTGGATCCTTCTATTTCCCCGTTCTCCCATACTTATCTCACCTAGAGTCCCAGTAGGAAGTCCTCGCATCTATCCCAATCTTTTGGTAAACATAACATTTATCCTCAAAGCTTTACCCAGCAGTTGATGGAAACAGATGCAGAGACCCTCAGCCAAACATTAGGCAGAGCTCAGTGGGTGAATTTTGTAGAAGAGTTGGGGGAATGATTGAGGGAGAAAGAGGCATCAAAGATGCCACAAAAAAAAGACCTTCAGAATTAACTAACTTGGCCCCTTGGTGGCTCACAGAGAATGAACCACCAACCAAAGAGCAATCATGGGCTGGACCTAGGCTCCCTGCACATATGGCAGATGTGCCCTTTGGTCTTCAGGTGAGTCCCCTAACAACTAGAGTGGACACTCTCTCTGACTGGTGCCCACTTTTGCATCCCTTTCCCCTATGTAGGCTGCCTTGTCTGGCCTCAGTGGGAGGCTTCTTGTGTTATCATTGGTTAGTACACAAGGTTAGCTTCCCCTTTTGTGAGGAGGGGTGAGGGGGCATTGGGAGGAGAGGTTGGAAGGGCCTGTGATTGGGATGTAAAGTAAAAAAAAAATAGATTAAATAATGAAAAATAAAAGTATACATTAAAATTAAAAAAGAAAAGGAAATACTATCTGTGAGCATCAGATGCAGGCCTAGTCTCCATGATGTTCCTTACACACCATATTGTCTTTCAAGGGTACTTTATTTATATTTTTAAGACTTAAGGGGAAAATAGAGTCTCATGCTTTCAGATATTTGAATCCTATGGAAAGTACAATAAAGCTATTTTATTTTTTTATGATTTTCAGATACTTGACTAACAGAACATTATAACAATAGCATAAATAAAAATAGGAACGTTGGAGGGTATGATGGTATACATCTATAATCTTAGCTCTTGACTGGAGGAGGAGGATTAGGACAAGTTCAAAGCTAGGCTAGGCCCACAGAGTGAGGTCAAGGCCAGGGTAGGGCACATGGCAAAACCCTGTCTATAGAAAGTTTAAAAAAGGGTCAACAGTAACATAGTATCATAGAAGTGTCCATTTTGTTCACTTACACAATAATCATTATGACCATTACACATATTTTTATGAATGAAAAACATTTAAATGTCTGAATTGTAGATTCCAAACTACAATACCTATTACCTCAAAACTCACAAATGACACGTGAGCATTTGGCTCACCCTGACTTCTCTGAAGACCAAAGATGGCCAAGTTATGAAAAGGCCAACGTCCTTCTTTTAACAGTTATATTAATTCTTACTTTGAATACAATGCCCCTCCAGATTTTGTTTTGTTTTTTGTTTTTTGTTTTTTGAGACAGGGTTTCTCTGTGTAGCCTTGGCTGTCCCAGACTCACTTTGTAGACCAGGCTGGCCTCGAACTCACAGCGATCCGCCTGCCTCCGCCTTCCGAGTGCTGGGATTAAAGGCGTGCGCCACCACGGCCCGGCTACCCCTCCAGATTTTACAAACACTCTTTCTCTCTAGATAATATTCACGTTCCACAACAAGCATATCACAGTTTGCATGTTGTCAGTGGTCACATATGAATTACAGCTTTCAGCTGGGAGAGATTGTTGGAATAGTCTAGCCTCTAGGAGCAATGGTATGAGCAAATATGGGGAAGTCATGTGGTCTTCATAAATAATTTAGTTCCACTTCTAACATGAGCACACTAAACTAGCCACTGTGGCTACTTTTAGTCTTTAAGTACTGTGTATGCCATGATGGTAAATCATTAAAATATATTAACAGTAAAAACACATAAACATTTGATTTTTTTCTAACTCTCACATGTTTAAATGTAATGTTAAGTATTTTTGTGTCAAGATATTCAGAGTTGGAATAAAAGATATTTAGATGTTTTCTACCATTGTCCCCTAACAGCAAGAAAATATACAAAGTGATGGTAGAAAATATATAAGTAATAAATAAAGTAACCCTGAGTAAAAGAGGGAGTAGCATTCCAGGAACTGACTATTTTTAATGTGGTGTTTATATTTAAAAAATTAAAAGGCCCCCGACTGAGAATAAATAACATGCCCCCAAACAAGCATGCTATCTTTTGACCTGTTGTTTAATAGCCAAATAATAAAGCTACTTCATAACTAGGGATTTTAAGGAATTATTCATTTTGAGTGTCTTTATCAAATCCACACCTGCAGTTTTATATACCTGTTCATCGAGAGTTGCTCTGACATGATTTATTTTTACAGGGACGACACTGATCCTCAAGAATACATTAAAAACTACCTTTGAAAGTCACCCTGCTGCAAAGTTTTTCTTCTCTGTCTGAATTTACGTATCACGGTCATTTCCTCCGCATCCTGGCATTGCATCTTAAATCTTCCAGCACCGACTTTAAAGTAGACACATTAACTTATGTATATTAGCTCATTCAATTACGGAAATAAAATGTCTCATTAAAAAAAAAAGGCATTTCAGACTCAGATGAATCTTCTGGTTGCTGTCTAAGCAGCAGCTACCTTATTTGTTAAGAGAGTGGTAATAAGGTTATTTGCAAGCATAAAATGATTGACAGTGGAGTTGATGAAATGCACCTGCCATTTAAAGTCCTCCTATTAGAGTCTCCTGGCACTCCCTGGGTTCCTTATCATGGCAGTTTGAAACAGCACTCACTGCTCATTCTTGCTTTCAGCAAATGTAAAAAAAAAAAAAACTCTACGCCGCCATCCAGACCTCTCAGGAATTTCCTCTTGCAAGTATCACTTTCATTTATAAAACTGTTTGATAGCCAGATAGTTGACATTACATTGCCTCTGATTTTTGTCTTCTTGAAGTTCTGCTAGGATCATTTTTAGAGCAGAATAGATTCATATCCTATGCGTTAGTAATTAATTCAAAGTATCACAAAAATTAAGGAGGCTAACTAAAACCTTCCGGGCTTTCTACACAGATCCATCCAATAGATTACATTGCTTATTGAGTTATCATTTTGGATGGGTTTCTGGTAAGGGTTTGAATGTGGTTATACCTATTATTTTAGTATTAGGGTTTATATTTATTAGTTTGTCACCAGATGCCATTTGTGCTGAACTCTTTTTTTTTCTCATCTCATCCACTTGCGATTGTATGGATTCCTCTCAATACTATTTTGTTCTATGTTCTTGTACCAGTCGACTTGCTTTTTCACTTTTCAGGAATTTTTTTAAAATTTAATTTTCACTTTCTTAGCATTCTACTTAACTTATCCCCATTTCCTTGAGTGTGTAATCCACACTTCAGAAGCATTCCGTGTGTTCCATTCACTGGAATGCCCTTTTCACCACAGCTAAATAAAGTGCCGATTTACTCTCTTGCATGTTTACTGAGGCCACAGAAAGTTATGTGAGAAGACTACACCTTGACATAATTTTATTGTGGTTAAATAGGAAGAAACAGATTGATTTTGATCTTCCTGATCTTCTTGATCAGGATGACCCTGATCTTTCACACCTTTTTCTAAACATACATCTGCTCCTGTAGATCCTAGAAATATGTGCTAGATTAAAGTTCCTTTTCTTATATACCAGTTCAGAAATTTCTTCTGTATATCTGACTTGGTCAAACTCAGTGTGTTTTTTTTCCCCAGAGGTGGCCCTATGGTGAGTAAGAACATATTTAAATTAAATATTTAAGAATCTGATGAACAACTGACAAACTAAAATCAGCCATGGTAAAACAAACAAACAAAAAAACAAAAACAGCAACAGCAACAAATAACATTCACAGCACAGAGAGAAACAAATGATGCAAAATTTATAGTTGTGATTTAATTTGCTCTCAATGGAGATCCGTTCCCAGGACCAGGACCAGGATTCAGGAGAAGGCAAAATGGAAATCTGGTTTTGTGACTAAAAAGTATGAAAGTAGGCTTGCATGGATTTATAGATAGAGAAGATATTAGATACAAGAAAAATAAGTATAAAAAGGAAAATAAAAGAATGAAGGACGAAACTTTATATTTAATAAATATTGAAAGCAAAGCTATTTTGCATTCTTTCAGGTATTGATGCCAAAGTAGACTTTAGCTTGCACATAGTATTTTCTTAAAGATGCTAACTTCCAGACTTGATTATTAAAGATGATGTGCATGCCTTAACTCGTGAACAGTTATTATGTTTTCAGTCTTTACAAAAAGCATTTTATTCACCTAGTCACTTTGCTTAGGGCCTACCATATAAAATATAGGAAATATTGTTTTTACAATATTCTTATGCTTGAATTAAGTTGTTATCTAAAAGTCACCAACTATATTTAACTCTTTACATAAATTCAGTTGAGAAATTTCCATGTATCTATCATCGGGAAAAGTTCATACTGTGTCTGTGAAACAGACATATATGAAAGAATAACATTTTACAAAAGTAAGACAATCATCACCTGCTGAACATGAATAATGTAATAATAATTTGTGGACTAGCATCTTGAGTACTGAATACCAAGAGATAGAGAAATGAGCTGATTAAAACTGGCAGACAAAGGCAATCATGCAAATTTCCATGTATAATGAATGTATTTAGAAATTTGTGGCCTTTCCAATCACTTTGTTTCTAGTAGATAATAACAACTTTGTAGATTCTTTGTATCCAGGCCACAACATTGTAAGGAATAAAAATTAAATAAAGCAAGTATAATATTAAGACAGAGCTTCTGTGAAGTGATATACATTCTTACCCAAGAAATTTTAATTTCTCCCACACCATCTCCTCTTAGATGACTGAGAAGTACAAGACTCAACAAGCACTTGTTTTCCATGAAAAATTGTTCCTTTTCTCTTTGGTCTCTGTTACTTCTAATACTACTCCAACAACTTCATTATATATGTATACAGCATGTTTTCACATTTGAAGAAGTGGAACTTGGAAAAGCAGTAAAGTAAGTAATAAAAACTGCCTTCCGTGTTGATATTCTAAGCTCATACACTATAAATACATTGATATATGTGTACATACGTGAGAGAGAACTTATCAACAGTATACAGCCAGTAACAATCACTGAACAAACTCTGTATCTCCAGAAAGTACTTGGAAATATTGTGGGCCAAAGTTTTATTTTACAAGCCCCTGTTTATTGATGTCTACCAATCAGTAAGTATTGAATTAAAGTAAAAGTCTCTAAATAATGTTGACTTTACAAAAAATATTAACATTAATCCATAAGCTTTTGATTTAAGACTTGATTAAGATAAAATTTGTTCATAGATAAGTTTACTCCCTTATATATTTACATTTCATAAAAGTATAGCAATATCTCTTTACATTACAGAAATAAATAAAAGCACACATATATGCAAAGCCAATCAGTGATTTATTACCTAGAGAAAAACCTCATTAGTTTTTCATGTCTTATTGCTATGGCCGAAGAGAATCTTTAAGAAGCTGGCTAACATTCTATGTAATTTTACTATAAAGTGAACATATATTTATATTATGTAAAATTTGGAGAAATGATACTATTCCACTCACATACACACTTGCTGTCACTTAATGTTTATTTTTACTATAAAATAAGCTGGGGTTATTAATCATACATTTTGTTAAAATATGTTGATTTAAACCATTACAAAAGAAACTTTGTTTCAGGTTTCAGTAAACATTTATTTCCGTATATGTTCTTAAATAGAATTTTTTTCTAATTCTGTGACAGTATGATAAACAGGTAATGGATTTTTGAAGACAAAGCACTTGCAGTTTCAGTTTGTAGCCACCTATGTACATGAAAAAGATGATTGATTAGTCTGGATCTCAACTTATCATCTGCAGCATATGCTATATGTCACTTCATCATATATGTCACTTTCATCTTGAAAACTATTTTCAGTGATAAATGTAAGTCATCTGTCATGTCATTAATTATGAGTAAATTTTTGCTTAGTTATGCTCATTTGTGTTAGTTTGTCTGCAATGTAGTTTGACTTTATCCACCCCGCGACCCCAACTATTCTCAGATCCACCTCATTCCAGTATAGCTTAGATGAACACATATATCATAGGAGTTGATTCTCCTCCAAAAAGTGATAAGCTGCCACTAAATCTTCTATACATATGACTTATGTTTACCTCCCTTCTCTATGCTGTCATTTTCTTCTGATATGAGCCTGAGCATGTTGTCACAACAGTTATTAATTTATATGTGCAACTGTCCTGCTTTAGCCAGAAAATACTGCTTCCAAGTAGTCATACAGAACCTCTGGCTCTTAGAATATTCAATTCTATTCTATTCCATTCTATCCTATGGTATTCAGTTCTATCTTTTGAAATGCTCCCTGAGCTTTGAGAAGAATGGTTGCAATATAGATGTCCCATTTAGGATAAACATTCCACAGTTTGCTGCTCTCTACACTCTGTCCAATCATAGATCTCTGGGTTAATTGCCATCTACTGCAATAAGAAACTTCCCTAGCGAAAGTTGAAAATGCAGTAATCTTTGCTTGTAAGAATAAGTCATTAGGAGCTGGCATATACCAGCCTATGCTCTGCCCTTCCACCCACCAAATCATCTAATCCTTCCCTTTTCATTATTCCCTGATCACTCATAGTAGGACTGCTTTCTGCCTCCTCTCCCAGGAAGTATCCCTCTCCTACAGCCCCTAACTAACTTCCTGACCTCTATAAGTATTCCAATGGAAGTCAAATGTCTTAGGATTAAAAGCTGACACCCATAAATAAAAGAAAACATACATTTGTCTAGGCCTGAATCTCCATCATTAATAATATTTGTTTTAAGATTCATCTATTTATCTGAAAATTTCATAATTTCATTTTCCTTAGCAGAGGAGTATTTCCTTATATAAATGTGCACATTTCCATTGTCCATTCATCATTTTATGGCCAAATAGGCTGTTTTATTTTCTTTAATTTTAAAATCATTTAAAGTATCATTTTAAAGGAAATTATTAAATATGAAGAGTTAAAGTATTGTTGGCGTATAAGTCATTTGAATGTGTACATTTTAAATATTTGCCTTTATAAATGTAGAAAGAAAGAATAAATATTAGAGTTTTCAGGAGAGATAGAATTGATAGATAATCTATTATTATACAATATAATATTATATTTATTTTGCATACAAATGTGTTTGAACATGCATATAGTGTATAGTTATGTATGAATATGTAGAATAGAAGCAGAAAAGGAGAAGAAGTTATTTAACACAGCACCTCACTTACATGATTGTAAGGACTAAGATACTCAAGGTTTGTGGCTAGAAAGCAGAAGACCCAGCTAATGCACAGTTGTAGGTCAAGGAAAAATATTAGGACCAAAATACCAAGAAACTGGTGTTTCAGGTCCTGCCTCAGTGTTGGAACTCTCAAACACCAAGGTGAGTGGATGCCTATGTTTTACCTTAAGCCTGGAAAATAGATTGACTGACACTTCAGGTATTGACTGGCAGTCAGGAGGAGGTCTCTTTACTCTGATGAGAATCAGCATTTTGTCTCATTCTGGCCGTGAACTCACTACACAAGCACCAGCAACATTAAGGAGAGCAATCTCCTCTACTAATTCTAAAATTAGTTCACTTGATAATAACCCATAGACATTCTTGGGATAATGTTTATCTAAATATCTTTTCAGTCATAGCACAGTCAAATTGATCCAACTAAATGTCAGTGACTAATAACAGGCGCTTCCTTTCTGACAATGAACACTCTGGTATGGTTTAACTTTGTAATAATTTCAAGCCACAGGAATGACCTTTGAAGCACTGAGTATTTCCTTGGGAATTAATTGCTATGCTAGGGTTAATGGCCCACAGCAATGGACTTTCTGAGACAGCCATTAATCTGCCTTGATTATTACTGCTAATTACTAGCTTAAGTCTCCTCATTGGTCTCAACCTCCTCCAGCTTAAAATGCTCATGATTTTTCTGATCACATATAAATATGGGCTGAAAAAGGGAAACACAGGAAGATCACAACGTGCACAGATACTGACTGATAATAATATTTTAAAATCAATATTAAATTATACGCAAAGCTTATTTTCTTCTGATTATAAAACTAAGATAGTTATAAAAGTAATTTCATATATGCATAAACATAAAACGGAACAAACACTTTATATTTTTATCACCAAAATAGAGAACTAATGCATTATGGATGTTGCCTTCATCTTGTTTCAGTGCTTTTCCCCCCTCTGTGTTTTTATATGAAGTTTAGCTTGAAGCCATTATAATATGAAAAGGTTGTTTTAAAATTTTTCACATTTATTTCATATGTAGTACTGTCTTTAATGGGATACTTCATTCAGAGAAGTGAAGTGTAAACTTTTATATAGTTATTTCACTTAGAGTTTAGGCACACCCTATTCAGAATTTAAAATTAGCTTTTATGCCTTAAAAAATAAACATATGTTAAAGGTTTCGTGTAGCTTTTGCTGTCCCTTTTACATAAAGAAATACTATTTTTTCTTGTCTAGCCAAAATCAGAACAGGCAAACCTATCTAGAGCCATACAAATTATATGCAAACATAAATTATCTCTATTTTAAACCACTGACTTTTTGATGATGTTTTTTTAATGTAACAACTCCCAGCTAAAAACAAATTTAGTTTTCCTATGTTGAAATCTTTTAATTGTTTCACAATTAGAGTTGAGGTTTAGAAGGTAAAGATTTCATAACAGAAGCCAAGAAAAATCCTAGGTTGTATCAGCTAATTGAAAACCCTAGTGTCTATTCATTTTCATATCACCGCATGGTCTGAGCATCGTCAGCTTTGGGGCAGGAACAGATGGAACCTCAAAGTCTTTGGTTCCACTTCCCTCAGAAACAGCTGGACTGTGCAGTGGGACGTCCAGGTGCCAGACTCATGATATCACTGGAAGCGTGGAAGAGAGTTTTTCCACTGTGTTACAATGAACTCTTTTAATAAAATGGTTAGCACCAGAGAGCAGCGGAAACTCGGGAGTTCCAAAGCCAGCGCTGATATTCAAGTGTTACCGACCATCAGTTAAGCTGTCACGCGAATGGCAGAGGGTGCAGGGAGCAAAGGCCCTGTCTGGTTGGCTCAAGGCTGGAATGCAGGCCAGAGGGCTACTCAGGTCCAAGGCCAAGGGCTGCTCCGTGGTAGGGTAGGCTTCAGTGGTGAAATCTTCAGGGAGAAGGGGAGTCCTTCTTTCCCTAGAATAAATGATGATTCTAAGACAGTTATGGTGGAGGAATGCAGTATGAGTGAACTTATTTCATAAATTGGGGACATTATAAACCTTGGGCAATGGGAGGGATTTCGTGGGTGAATGTGTTTGATTCGCTGGGGCTAGGAATGCCAGGGATCATTCATTTACATGCAGCAGCACAGTCATACCTAAGAAAAGAAATGCAAGTACCAAGTAAGGCAAAAGGTCATTGGTTGAAAGCTAAGGTACCAAGACATCTCACTAGCATGGAGTGTATTTCCAGGAATGCTCAGGTGCACACTGAATGGGATTCTTATACAGAAAAGGTTGGGCCAGTAGTTTTCATGAGGGCTATGTGACACTTCTTAGAGGTCCAGGGTACCCCAAATCAGGTGGAGAGGAGGGAACCCAGTTGAGGAAGGGACACCATCATTTTAGCTCGGGGGCTCTCCAGTAAAGCCAGACTTCGACCTTAGCAGTAGGGTCCAACAATGCAAAGCTATTTTAATATTGCTGTACACAAGATAGTTATGAGAAACAGGTAGCAACAAAAGAACTGGTTTTGTGAAAATCATGCTTGAATCCACTCAATCCACAGTGTGAAATATTTCTAATTGAAATAAAATCTGGGCATATGGAATGACATGTGACATTTGACATAGAGTCTTCCAGAAATTATGATTTAACAGTAAATATCAAATCAAAAGACACGTGTGCAAACACAGAAAACACAAACACACACATGGAGAGAGAGTCAGAAACAGAGAGAGAAAAAAATGAGAGAGAGAGAGAGAGAGAGACAGAGACAGAGAGACAGAGAGACAGAGAGAGACAGACACACAGAGAGAGAAACAGAGAAATCCAACTTTGTTAATATAAAGTTTAATAGACTTTATATTTAATAAAGAAATAAAATTATATGTGCTAGAGAGAAATCCCTGCTATTAAGAGTAAGCTCTGCTGTTAAGGGTACACATGGCTCTTGCCGAGAGCTTGAGTTCACTTGCCAGAACTCAGATAGAGGCTACCAACCACCTACAACTCCTGTTCCAAGGGGTCCAACACAATCTCCTGGTCTGCATAGGCACTACATAGGCACAAACATAATATGCTTGTGAAACACCCGTGCACATAAAATAATAGAAATAATTCTTTATGTAGAAAGAACATTCCAATAAAAGCCTAAAAAGAAATAAATAATAAATATAAATAAAATAGGAATAACAGATTAGAGGAACCAGATAAATCTCTATAAAATCAGAGACATTTGATTTTTTCATAAAAATTCCAAAAATACATAGTAGAGAAAAATACAGCATCTTCAACAAACGGATATGTACATGCAGAACAATAGATGTCCATATATATATATATATATATATATATATATATATATATATATATATATGCTTTCTTCTTCTAGTCACTGAATTTCCACTCTTCCATCCATGTAAGAAATTTTCAGTCCTTCAAAAATGTGTCCTGACATTGGCTCTGATAGAGATAGGACATATGTAGTTTTCCTTTTACCTGTGGAGAAGAACAGATTAAATCAGGCACACCTCATATTTACAGAAAAGGCTAAAACCTACCAGAAGAAGTGAGTCGTCATGATGTCTAGGTGACCAAGTATAAAATCACAGTTCGCAACTCTCAGATATCAAGAGTGACATGTCAGTATATGGATGGGTGCTCTGCCTCCTGGAGACAAAGACAAAGTAAGACTATAGACTTTCAGTTTAGCCATATAAGAAAGTTCAGCTGAGGTAGGTGACAAATAAAACCACACACCAACTACAATTAGAAAATACCTAACTTTGAAAGTTCTCTTGTCATTTAAAGACACAGAAGACTCTCAAGTTGCACTAAGAATGTAAAGAGTAGATGTCAAAGCTAAGAAAAAGATGCTTACATTCCCACAGACATTTAAGCATCTATGCTCTGTGTAACATTTTTTTTTTAAAAGAAAATTACTCATGAATGAAATTGAAATTGCTACCTTAGTTTTTCTCTATAAAGTATCGAAAAGCTCAGTGGTAGGCTCCCAAGAAGAGTAAATAAATGATATTCTCAGAACACTAAGGGGAAATTTAACAGAAACTAACTAACTTTCAAAATGTAACTCTATTATATGTTTTATATATACATTACAATGTTCCCAATATCCTAAGTTTTCTTCTCATTTTCCCATTTAGATACATATTTTTATAGTTTAATAAAAAACAGATGTGATTTTTCATACTTTGTATTACTTTATTAGCACTATTTGAATGTTTTCAAACTAATTTATATATTTTCATAAACATTCTGTTAGTTTCTATTTCTGGACTGTAAGAAGTAATCAATATTAGTTCCTAATTTGTACTAAGCAGCAATATGATTTTCAATGACTGGATAAAATATAATTCATGCTCCTATTTTTAAATATCACTTGAGCAAAATCTTATTTTTGTTGATATATAAAAGTAAATATGGTAATTCCCTAATATAAACATGATATTCCTTACTATTCTTTTAGGAAAGTCATGAAGCTTTGAAAATTATTTCAGCTGGACAGTGACACTGTTCTCCACAATGCAGAGACACAAAGAGAGAGGACATCGCGGGATGGGGAGAAGGTGAGCATCTGACTCGCTCTCTACATTGTGCTACTGATGGCCCAAGCTTTTGACTCTGTGACTGACTGATTTTCTATAATGAAGAGGTCAAGAATGAGTTTAAGGACTATCTCACCGAACCAGCCCCTTTCGCTTTTAGAAAACTGTATTTTAAAGATCATCTTGTCTCAGCATGGATTAAGTAGCTTAGTGAAACGCTCAAAATAAGACAAGGATAATAGTGAGGAAGTGTGAAATAGAAGTCTGGACAGGCTTCAGGTTGTTTGCCTGTTTTTCATTCTCCTGTGAATGACACTCACTCACCCTAGTATCTGCTAAGACATACATAACTTTTTATTCCTGCCTGCCAATGTCATATTATTTAGTTTACCACCCCTTCAATCCTTTTCAAGAGAAATCCTCAGAAATACATCACTTGCTACAGTTAAATTTAGTATATAACTCAATAATGTACCGTTTGAGTCAATGATCAATTCATACCCACCTAAAAAAGTCGTAAAGCATCAGATATTTATTAATTAAATAATGCTTTCTTTATAATAGTGTAAATACCAATGAGTTAGTTTAAAGTATCATAACATTTATGTATTATTTTTAAAGTACCTAAAGAAAGGAAGAGTGTATAAACCAGAAGTCTTTGTGTGTGTGTGTGTGTGTGTGTGTGTGTGTGTGTGTGTGTGTGTGTGTGTGTG
>OU015746.1:28386553-28420970 GCA_907169655.1 Acomys percivali
GAGAGAGAGAGAGAGAGAGAGAGAGAGAGAGAGAGAGAGAGAGAGAGGGTTTACAGCAACTCACTTCATCATACCTTGTACTCTACTATTTGTTTTTAAAACTATCCTCCATTTTGCAAAAGTAATGGCACACAGCCCTCCATGTGATGATTATATAATAAGCTAGCTGCTATCCGCTAACATTGTATATTTATTCATGAGATAAAGAATAACTGAGAATTGGAGACAAAGTCCTAGGAACAAATTTTTTAATCTTGTAATAATTTTATTTCACCTTAAATGTTTCTAAGTGAGGATAATATCATATCTAACTGGTATTATGACTGGGGGATGCCTTGGTGGTAAAGTGAGTATCGCCCAAGCTTGATGACCTGAGTATGGATCACCTGAAACAGAATAAAATAGTACAAGTAGCTGTAATCCTAACTCTCTCCACATAGACACTGGAAGTGGAAACGGGAGAATCCTCAGACCTCAGGCACTCAAATCCAACTAGACCTTCTTACACAGCAGAAAACAAGAAAGAGATTTGTCTTAAACAAAATGGAAGCTGAGGGCCAACAGTCAAGGCTTCTCTGACCTTCACAAGCACACCAAACCATATGGCCATACCCACACTCACACACAAATCATACGCATAAATAAATATGAATAAATGTCAGTAATGAAAAAGATTATTGACACAATTTTTTTTTGCCCATGTTTGAAGTATACTAAAACAAGCTTGGAAACAGGGAATATTAGAAACCCATTAAGTTCAGGTCGCTGGCCACTCAGTGCTCTTCGGCCAGATCGCCTCTTCTTTACCTGTCTCCACTTGGTGACATTTGAAACATTAACCTTCAGACTTCAGTTTCCTTCCTTCACTTTCTACTTTCCTAGCTGGATTAATTTTAATCAGATGGTAATTAAAATAGGCACTGCATAACCAACTCACATTTCTGTAAGTAATTAAAGCTTCTGGAATCATGCATTTTCCCCTCCCAGCTCTGTTAGAAACAGTGGCACATAATTTGTATTTTTTCCTTGCAGCACAATTCTTGTACTAATGGCTCCAGTTCTAATAAATCTCTTGCAAATAACTTGTCTTGGCTTTGGCTCTAAGACGGCAGAAATTATAAACTGTTCATTTGTTCCTCTTTTCCTTAAAAATGTATAATTCCCAGCTGTACGCTATCGATTCTAAAAACTGTTTTATTATGAAATAGCAGGGAGCTCTGTCTCAGTAGTCAGGTTACTGGCTAAACCCTAGAGCAAAGACCAGTATTTTTATTATTTCCATTCATATTTCTTTCTCTTTCATACTATTGAGCACGATACAAAGCATTTTCCAAAAAAAAAAAATTGACATGTCATGAAAAGCAATAACCTTAGGACATTTTACTATATGGAACACACTGTCATTCCTCACTCACTATAGTCCCACCATATAGAAAGAGGCCACCCACTGTCACACAGTGAAGTGCGCAGTCAATACAATCCTGAAAACTGCTCCAGTCAAGATTAAATTTAAGGAACTCTTGAGTGATGACTATGTGCCTACATTAGATAACATATCTCTAGCAATACATGGAACAACCCCACAGTAAAGTTTTTCAAGTAAGTTTCCTCTCAAGCAGGGTACCCGACAGGCCACAGCTGCTGATGCATTATCGTGTTTCCAAACTGGAGCTGCTTGAATGTCACTGGCAACCCCAAGCTTGGAGCATCAGAGGACTTGCCAATTTTATGTCCAGCCAACAGCAGCCCACCCAAGTCTCCTTTCTTGGGAAGGGGTTACCTTTCAGCCACTTCTAGAGTCTCTGGTGAGCAGCTCTCTCTGCATCTGGTGGTTATGAAATCTCATTTCATTACACTACTAATTTACAGGGAATGAAATTATAAACAAGGTGATTACGGAGCGTAATTTATGGTCCATGTAATTATATAGCTGTCAAAGTAGTGCTGGCAGCTGAATTGTGCAAGAGAGGGCGGCACTTTCGCCTGGCCCACTGAGTTTGTTAATTGTCCACAGCTGAAAATATCTTTTTGGTTTTTTTTTCCTACTGCAAGATCAGCAACCTTCAGTTTGGAGAGCCTAGCGATAGCTGGTTATAATTACCTGCCTGAATGGAAATGTTTTCTATTGTCTATGAACATCTTCAGGTGATAGAAATTTATTCCTCAAGCCTTCTGCTTAATGGAGAAGAACGTTTTTACCTTTTTGCTAAAAAAAAAAAAAAACACCAAAACAAAACAGAGAGCCTTAATATCTACCCATTCTGTACACTTATACTGAGATGTACATAACAAAAGAAATAGTGGTAGAAAGATTACTGAATATTTATCCAGTTGAATCTTCCTATGTTTTCCATTTCTCTGAGAGAGATATTTGTCACGGGACACCACCTGTTGTCGGTGCCGCCCCCAACCAGCAGGAAAGACACCAACACCGGGAACTCTTCTTGTGGCAGTTTACTCAGGATTCTTGAATAACGGTTGACCCCGAGGACTGCACCCAGAAAGCCTTTATAGTGCAACTGCTCCAATCAGAGCCTGCCACGTTGTCACTCACAATTGGTGCAGAAGGATCATGCCACCAAGGGTCATACCATTGCACATGCACATAAGGGGCTCACTCAAGAGCGCATTGCGCATGCGCATTGCTCTGGGGAAGCAGCAGGGGGCGCTGCTATCTGTGGCGCTCCACAACCTGTTATGGCTGAGGAGGAAAACCATGCCTGTCCATAAGCAGTGCCACGTGAAGCACACTCAGTTTTCTCACTACTTTAGCTTGTTCCCAAAAGGCAAGAGACATGATGGGAAACAGAGAAGGAAGGCTCAATAAACCAAGGGTTTTGTTTACACAACAATAATCCAAATGTTTTCTCTGGCACAATGGCTCACTGCTTTGCTCTTTTCATGTTGTAGATATTACCTGACCAACGTAAGTGCGGATTTTAGATATAGTTCATCTCTGTAGATGATATAGATCATCTCTGTAGCTGATCACACTCTGAGGCAGAGTTAAAAGCGTATAAACAGTTTTGCTTATGTAAATGGGTAATATTCCTTCTGTAACTTTGCCAATTTCAACTTCAACTATTACTGTTGATCATAGGCCGACAGTTGTATTATTCTTTTTAAGAAACCTGTTTGGGTGTAGCCAATGGACAGCTCATTCTCCACATGGAGAAAGGAGGTGGGGGTGGAGCAGGGGATTGCCTCTGATATGATCTCTGGGATTTGATCACTTCGCCGTGGTGGAGAGGCCCTGTGGGAACACAAAGGAGGGTATGCGGACTGTGCTGATGAGGATGAGACCTGACAGGCTGTGGTCAGACAGTGGGGGAGGAGGACCCCATCTGAGAGAGGCCTAGGGGAGGGGAATAGATCTGAGAAGGTGGAGACGGGGGACAGGAAGGTAAGAGCGAGGGGATTACAATCTGGATGTAATGTGAATAAATTATAACAAAAAAAGGAACGTTTTAAATGTTTATTTGTAGGTTTGTTTATATTTGCTGTGTACTGGTATGGGCATATGCCTTCCATGACCCATGCGTGGAGCTCAGAGGGCAACTTCTATCATGTGCATTCCAGAGATGGAATTTAGGTGTCTAGATTTAGCAGCAGGCTCCCTTACCTACTGACTCCAGACCCTGTTGTTTGCTGCCATTTCTATAATCTTGTCTATATACATTGCTTCATACTTTATCATCTGAACAATAACAAATACTATGCCATATTTAACATTTTCCATCCATTTAGAGAGCACAGGCTCCTGTTCCTTGTATTTAACTTATATGAAAGCTAACCTCTGTGATAGGAAATTTTTGTTTGGCATTCAAGGCAAAATAAAAGCCACAGTAAATTGCATTATAATTCTACAAAATTCTGTCTGCTACTATTATGATGTACATAAGCTTTATGTAAAAAAGCATGTAATTGTTGAGTCAAGGCTAAGACTCATGTATGCCATACTTGAATTAGGGATGCCGAAGCAGGGGTTTGCCATGAGTTTGAGACTAGGCTCAGCTGCATGCTGGGTTTCAGACCACCCTGGGAAATAGAGTAAGATTCAACCTAAAAGACATGGAAATAATAACAAAATAACAGCAATAATAATAAAAGTTTCTACTATGTGCCATATCTGTTTCTGTGTCCTTTTAGCCTCTAAAAGAATGCAGCTGTTAATGATGAGGAAATAATAACACTGTGGAGAGAGACTCAAGCTGGCCTAGATTTAGAAAAATCTATTGCCTTAAACTTGATATGATCATGAATTTAGGATGAATAGCAAGAATTTTGTAGAAACAAATTTTGGAATTTGAGGAAGGTCATATGGCTCTTTGGGGTCAACTTAAGGAAATAAGCCTAGATTCATCATCAGAAAGACAGTCGCAGTAAGACTTGCTATCACTAACATATGAATAAAAAAAAAAAAAGAAAAGAAAGAAAGAAAGAAACCAACTACCTCTTCCTTCATTGAAGATAGTTTTAGTTTTAGCTTATGATATAAAAGTAAGATATCAATTGAAATAGAAGGGGCCAAGTGAGGGCTGGAAAACTTCCTCAGTGGTTGAGAGGCCTTGTTTCTCTTCCAGAGGACCTGTGGTCAGTTATTAGAAACCACCTGCAGCAGTTCACAGCTGACTGTAACTCCAGCTCTAAGAGGATCACGTCCACATATCTGCACACAGATACTCAGATATAATTAAAATTGAAAAACATTTTTAAATAACCTATGTAAAGCATTGCATCAATAACACAATGCTAAAGTGAATGAACTTACTGGGAATAAAGAAAACAGGGAAAATTAAAAGTCTGTGGAATTTTCGTAATTACAAAATTTCATTGTTGGGGATGGGGAGAAAGCTGATGGGGTAACGTACAAGGACAGGTTTGGGTTCAAATCCGTAGCCCATGGATGTGCCTGAAACCATTGTGCTGAGTGACAGAGACTAATCCAGGGGTTGCTGGCAAGGAATTCCAAACTAAATGGAGAACACCAGGACCAGTGACAGACTCTGTAAAAAAAAAAAAAAATGAGATGGAGAACGTAGAAGAACATACAAGACATTGATCTCTGGCCTCCACATTTGCGTTTATGGCTGCTCCCCCACCCATTGCACACAACCAGACACAACTGCAAATATATTACTGTTCATAAGTATTTTTATACAAGGAAAAAACATTTTTTCTAGATCTTCATTTTAAACAGTATGTTTGGCAAAACACAGGGCCCCAGGTTACAGGGGGAGTTAGACTTCTATTCTAATTAACAAGCTTTGTCATGATCAGGACATTCTGCAAATTCATCTGAGTGAATAAAATCTCTTCTGAGATCAGATGCATCCAGGCAAAGACATAGAAAAGGTATGTGTTCTGAGGTTGAAGGACTGATTGTTAAAGTGGGTACAGTCAAGCCCAGCATCTCCTGTAAGTTAAGCAAATTCATAATGGGGACTCTATCCAAACTTTTCCCCTCTTGTGCTTATAATCTAGGGCTAATGGAAACTCAAACCCTGACACCCAAGGCCAAGGAAAAGTGATATTATGACAACAGGCATCTTTGTGTTACTAGGAAACTAGAAAATACACAAAGAAAGTAGAAGTTAACTTCCAAGGAAAAAGTCACAAAGGCAAATAACTTTAATTCTAACTATGTATGGATTCTCGTGTTTCCAACCATAGATCTATCATAGAATATTATTCATGGAGGATGCCCCATAGTTCAGCATGATATTAGGATCAATTTACAGACTACTCAGATCAATTACAAACATATATATCTAAGAAAGCTAGTCTCAAGCCAAGGGTGCTGATTTATGCTTGTGATGACAACACTTGCCAACTGAGGCAGGAGAATTGCTATGTGTACAAGACAGGTCTGACTATGTGGTGATTTCTTAGCCATCATTAGTTACATGAGAAATCCTCAGTTGACTTTAAATATATTATTTATCTCTAACATTCTCTTGAATACTGGTCTGAATAAAAATCATCATCATCATCATCATCATCATCATCACTCTTTAATTTATCTATCTATCTATCTTTCTTTCTTGTCTTGACTGGAAAGTTTTCTTGAGTTTTTGGTAGAAATGTAACAAATGTTAGTTTCTGTTAAAAATAGTTTAATAATAATACAGTATTTTTAAAGTTTCTTTTCTTTTTTTTTTTTTTACCAGAACCAAACCAAACATATAATTGCCAGTATTGCGGCATATGTGAAGGAAAAACTCCCAGGAAAAGCACAAGAAGCAGAAGCTACTAGTTCACACACTCGAATTCTGCATTCTCTGTGTTAAGCTTCACTGGACACACAAGATTTTATCTTTTCTCACTTCAGAAGCAACCGGTCAATTCTCTTTTCTCCACTTTGTTATTATTCTACCGAAGATTTAGGCATTTGTTACAAAATTTCAAATTTTTGTATATCCAATAGCTTTCTCAGCATCATTTTTTTTTATCACTGTAGTTCCCTAACTGTGGGGGTAGACTGACTGGGGAATTTTTCAATCTGTGAAACCTTTCTCATTGCAAAGAGAAACCCATGCAGTCTTAATACGGAAAAGGAAAATAACAAGAAAGCAAAAGGGATTGACATCCCAGAGCCAGATTTTCCTTTTGCAAATAAAATTTTCCTCTGTACGTATTTCTCTCCCTCCCTCCCCGCCCTCGCCCTAAGAGATCTTGCAACAAAGTTTATTTTAATTTTCAAATTAATCCACAAGACACAGATATGTATTTTTACTAGGCAAAGCTGTGTTCTTGTTCACCAACACTTCATATTTTGACTAATTCTTGGTTTTGCAGGAAATGGTCACTGTCCAGCTCATTGCTCCATAGCATGACTATTTATGCTATGCTTTTTCGTCATTATGCTCTTTTGATATCCCCACTTTATGCAGACGAGTTTGGTATTTTAAACCTTACTTCAACAGTTTAGCTTTCGGCTCATCTCTCCTTAGCATGGTTGCTATAAACCTTTTGATTTCATTCTTCAGCATTTCTAAGAAGTGTGAGGGGGTGGTGGAGAAGTTCTTTTTAACCAAGGCTGTAGATCTGAATATGTAAAACATTCTAATTGGGCAGTATTGCCACCTGCTCTTAAAAATATTATGTCCCAGATGCTAAGAGAATAGCATTCAAAATAGACCTGATTTTCATAAGAGCTTAACTGGCTGTATTTCAGTGCAGTATCCAAGAGGTCTGTGAAATAAATGCCTGAGTTGGGGCAAAGAAGGTCCCCAAAGGAAAAAAATCACTTAGCAGGAACCCAGAAAATAAGATGTGAGCTTTGCAAACGCCTGTCTAGTATGTGTGGATATTTGGTATCTCCTTTTTTCTTCTGGCTAACTGGCAGCGCCCCCTGCATGTGGTAGATATCCTGTGAAGGAATCAAAGCACTTACTAACCTATTTAAAAGAAACACATAATTATTCTAATTTTTATTTTCTTCCAAAAAATATTTTCTTAGCCTAGTGTTTATCTTATTATCACCAAGTTGAATTATTTCCATCTGGCAAGCTTTGGAAACTGCTTGGGATTGTGGAGACCAAGCCAAAAACTAACATGATAATTTACTTATTAGTTCTAGCTCTTTAGAACCTTTACCCTATTGGGGTTTGGGGGGGAAATTACTCATTGCTTATTTGTAATCCTTCTACTTAAAGGGAAAATGAAAGCTGGTATCTGCACAAGAAAGAAATGCTAATATGCAATCAATTAAACTAAGAGTTGTCATGTTCAGACCTGACCCCTGGTCAGCTGATAACTACAGGTAAAAATATTCTCTGAAGAAAAAAAATTGCTTAAATAATGATAAATTAACCTATATAATTGTATTATCAAATATAACACCTCAAGAACATGATGATAAGTTGAGATCGTCTTTACCAATAAACAGGAACTGAATCTGTCTGGTTTAGAAAGAAAACATGAGAACCATCAGTAAAGTGATCAAAAGATGTCACACCACTTAAAAGTCTGGGAAATGATGACATTCTTTGGGGGAAGTTATGGGTAAGAGGCACTCGAGAAAGTGACGATTTCATAGTTGCTAAAATTCCAAGGAAAGCCCCTTTGAAACTTTTCAGTGAGGGCTTCCAAGGAATGGAAAGGAACACATACAGCCTGCAAATACACACAGGCTTAATATGCAAATGCCAGGTAAGAAATACTATTGGATTCATGGAATGTGAGCTTCTCTACATTCTGTACCAGATGGAGAGTTAGAGAGTGCTGCAGTGTCATGGGATTCGTGTGAAAGGAAATATGAAGGAAAAGGTTGAAATGAAAAGAAATGTTACCATTATTGTAAGTAGAGAACACCTTTCGTAGCTGTCATAGTCTAGGCGTCATTGAGTTATTTCTCAGACCCATTTGTAGAATGTAGATGGCACTAAAAACGAGAGCTGGCCATACAGTGCAACAGATTAGGGTGCCTGGGAAGTATCATGTCCTTATAGATAGTGGCTAACTTTGGCTCCACTCAAACACTCACTCCACTGTTGCTTCAGGAGTATGTATCTCTATGTTTGAAATTTGTCTTAAGACAATTGAAGCACTTTGGTGGTTTTCATATTAATGAATTATGTTCACTTACATTTCTATGAGGGTCTTACTTTCATTCAAGCAAAATAATTTGCTTCTGAATGTCCCTTCACCTCCACAGACACTAAGATAAAGGATTCGGTTTTAAAAGCAAGGCAGCTGTGTGGAGAAGTGAACAAGTTCCTGAAACAATAAGCAACTTCCAGGCAACTCTTCAGATGTATCTAATTGTTAAAGCTGGTGCCTGAGGCCTATGTTGAGTAATTGATTAGACAAACACTGAACCAAGCTGTCTGCCCAGTGTGAGTGGGTATAAAAATGAATGATTTGGGAAACATACCAAACACTTTAAAAAATGTAAAGGTAAAGTTAAAAAAAAAAAAAGAAACCAAAAATATTTCATGATCATTACGGTCATTTACCACATAATACTAAATGAGGATAAATTAATTGTATTTTTTTCATTTATCTCTACATTTCTGCACCAAATTAAGCTTGAACATCTAATTCCATAAAATCTGTTCCGTTACTGTTAGTGAATTGTGCACCAGTGAAGAGTCTAAACCTATAGCCTTCTCCATGGGTCACTATAGATAATACTTAACTGAAGCAGTTTTGTCTTGCGTATGTATTATGTCATACATGAAGGAAACCTAACACGCAGTGCTCTTTATAAAAAATATAGCCAACACAACACAGACATACCTTACACAAAACATGGGGGGGATTTTTAAAGTAAGTAATAATATATAAAGTATTTCCAAATTCTAGTATTTCTCCACTGCCACTCGTACAGATAGATTTTGGCATTGCCAGTTATTACATTTCATCGTGCGTTTTCACAACTTTGGTTGATATTCCGTTTCGCTTTGCTACAACCGATCATATGGTTAATAGATTGTCTCCAGACTTGTGAATATGAATAAGCAGTGCCATACCCAGTAAAGTTCTTAGCAAGATGAATAACTTATTTGCATTAGAAATTTTTCATCTTTTCTCATTAGCAGCCAAGGCATCCCCCCTCATTCTGTTGCCCATAATGTCACTCCTCCTTACATGCCTGCACAGCTGACATTTATTTTAACCCACCCGTTTTCTTTCTTTTCGGCATCTGAAATTATCAGTAAGCTTCAAAATCTAGCGTAGGTCATTTCCTCAGTAATGTATCCCATGTAAAGGGACAAGTCGGCAACAATGCACTGTTGCATATTTTGATTAAACGTCAAAAAGTTACTCTGCTCACTGTACAAAAATCTTATGAATGGAGATTTGTATTATGTTGAACCGGTATTTTAGGAGACCAGTCAATGGGCTCATAGTACATGTTAAAAATAGACAGACAATGGAGAAATAGAATCATTAAACTTACATTGCCAAGGCTTCTTTATTTCATGAATGAATAAACTGAAGTTCATGAAGTCAGGTCAACTACCCAGTCTTTGCCCTGTATTCCTTCAATTGCATTATGTTGCCTGATAAGTTCTGCTTGATACACGAAAAGCATAAATAATTTTGATTGAGAGACTGTATGTAAAGTTCACATTGTCAAGAGCACAACGGAGTTATGCTTGTTCTTTCTTGTTGTTCCAAATATCTGTATAGTTCTGATCTACTGCTATGGAACACATTACCCCGAATAAGAGTAAACTTAAATATCAGCTTCTGTGACTCAGGTGTTAGGGATAGTTGGGTTGATTGACTTTGGTTCAATGTCTCTCAGGAGGTCTTGCCTGTAGCACCATGTGACAAAACCTGGCAACAGAACAACTCAAAACTTGACTCATTGGTTGTTGACCAACAACCTCCCACCCCCATGGACTCTGTTACAACAGTGCCTGACAGAGAATCTTACTCTGACCAAATTGAGTAGATCAGGAGAAACAGGAAGTTGATTTCATAATTGGGAGTCATTAACATCTTACGAGCTTACCTTGGAAGCGATTTCTTATCACTCCTGCTCTATGCTCTTTATTGAACTCTAACCAGCAATCGTATCCCATACTGGAGTGGACAGGATTACATAAGCACAGAAATATCAGGCAGAAAGATCTTTAGATCTTTAGAGCCTACCTGCTGATCTGTTTAATATTCCTTATTTATAAAGAAAGGAACGACAGTGAGGCCATTGAATGTAGAGGAGAAACCTGCTGATGTTGCACATGTAAATCTGTGTGATTTCAAACTGTATTCCAAATACATATCCTTATGCCCAGCTAAGTGGGAGCTCTCATCTTTCATGAAATATTCTTTTCCTTACAGCAGACCTATATCATTACAGCAAGCCACAAGTAACTAAACTGCAGAGAGCTGAACACAGGGTGCTCTGCTCCAAGGAATAAATTTACAATAGAACTCTTGTGTCTGTGGTTTAGGTAACATTACAGAAAAGCATACAGAAAGAATGTAAGAGATAGAAAACCAGGACTCTGCAGCAAGACTGTGTCTTCTATATATGACAGGGAAGCTGTAATCATGAATCCCTAGCAATATGGTTGTCTAAACAAGACCTTAATCATAGCAACATTACGTGACATGTCAAATGGGTTGTGGCTGCTTCACAAGATCCCACCCATAGATGAAAACCTATAGGTAGTTCAGAACTTCTGAGGGAAGGAGAATCTATCTTTCTTAAGAGTGAGCCTCCTAAGTGGTTATCCAGTAATCCAATACCAAGTGGTTACCTGTAAACACACACACACACACACACACACACACACACACACACACAAACAAACCTTAGTAAGTTGCATTTATATATTTATATGTATGTATACATGTAACTAAGATTAAAGTAAGAAAGAGGAGAAAACAGTAGAGAGAATACATGAAAGGTCATGGTAAGTAAACAGCAGAAAGGTAACAAGATACGACAGGGTATTGAAGATGATCAAAGTATAGTATTCATATGCATGAAATTTCACAATGAAACGGATCAGTTTGTACAATTAATAAATGCGGGTAAATATTAAAGATAAAGAACAAACCACCTCTTGCTGAATTGTTAAATTTAACAATTTAAGTAGTTAAATTCTGGTCATACCCTCCAGTTTATACATGAGAAGGTAAGAATGTGTAAATAAGGTAAGGCAATGTACAATACAGCGTGGATATTTCTCAGAAAAATAAAGTACATTTCGTAGGGTCTTTCTAGCTTGTGAAAGAACTGGCATGCACTTAAATATTATTGTAAAAATTACCTCTACTCCCATTGTTAAAAGTATGTGTTTGGCTATGATTGAAAAGGGAGTTTTATTTCACAACAGCTCATAGTCCTAATGCTTTGGTCTAGTGGCTTTATTGATTTGTATTTCAACTTATAAAGGTGTAAAAGTGGTAAAAAAAAAACCATGCCTGTCTTAAAGTTATTGTGCAAAGATTATAAGTAAATTATTTAGAATTATACTCAGCATACAAGCACATAGAAGTACAACATATATTGTCTGGAAAAATATTCTAAGCTGTGTTACATATCAAAAATTTAAATAAAAATGTCTTACTCTGTATGGGTGACACCATGGTTTACTGTAACACAACTTTCATTGATTTTTCTATAGAACAAGCACAAAGTGTAATTAACACCATAATATAAAGCATGAGCATCTTTTTTTTACATGTAGACACCCAGTTAGACCAGCATCATTTGTTGAAGATGTAGTCTTTTTTCCATTGTATAGTTTTGGATTCTTTGTCAAAAGTCAACTGTCCATTGGTGTGTGGGTTTATTCCTGGGTCTTCAATTCAATTCCATTGATCAAACAGCATACTTCTATGGCAGTATCATACAGTTTTTATTACTGTTACTCTATAGTACAGCTTCAGTTCATGGGTGAAAGTTCCTCCAGAAGATATTTTATTGTACAGCATTGTTTTAGATATTCTGGTTTTTTATTATTTTCCATATGAAGTTGAGAATTAATTTTTCAATGTCTGTAAAGAATTGTGTAGGAATTTTGATAGAGATTGCATTTATTATGCATATTGTTTTTTGGTAAGATGTCCATTTTTACTATATTGATCCTCCTGATCCATGAGCATGGGAGATCTTTTCATCTTCTGAAATTTTCTTCAATTTCTTTCTTCTGTGACTTGGAGTTTTGTTTGTTTGGTTGGTTTTGGTATCTTTTTAAACAAGCCTTTCACTAGCTTGGTTAGAGTTACACCAACATACTTTATATTATCTGTGGCTGGTGTGAAGGGTGTGGTTTCCCTAATTTCTTTCTCAGCCTGTTTGTCATTTGTCTACAGGAAGAATACTGATTTTTTTAAAATTTAATTTTGTATCTAGCCACTTTGCTGAAGGTATTTATCAGCTGTAGGGGTTCTCTGGTGGAATTGGGGGGTCACTATATATAGTATCATATCATCTGCTGATACCAATACTTTAACATCTTCCTTTCTGATGTGGATCCCCTACATCTCCTTTTGTTGTCTTATTGCTCTAGCTAGAACAAAACAACAGTCTACAGCCTGGGAAAAGATCTTCACCAACCCTACATCTGACAAATGGCTAATATCAAAAATACATAAAGAACTCAAGAAATTAAACAACACTAAACCAAATAATCAACTTGAAAATGGGGTACAGAGCTAAACAGAGAATTCTCAATAGAGGAATATCGAATGGCAGGGAAACATTTAAAGAAACATTCAGTGTTCTTCACCACCAGGGTATTTCTAATCAAAAGGACTCTGAGATTCCATCTTACACCCATCAGAATGGCTAAGATCAAGAGCTCAAATGACAGTGCATGCTGGAAAGAATGTGGAGAAAGGGGAACACTCCTCCACTGCTGGTGGGAATGCAACCTTGTACAACCACTTAGGAAATCAATCTGGTGTTTTCTCAGAAAATTGGAAATAGTACTACCTAAAGACCTAGCTACACCACTCCTGGCCATATACCCGAAAGATCCTCTACCATACAACAAGGACATTTGCTCAACTATATTCATAGCATCTTTATTCGTAACAACTTAGATCTGGAAACAACTTAGATGTCCCTCAACTGAAGAATACATAAAGAAACTGGTACATTTACACAATGGAATACTAATAAGCTATTAAAAATAAGGAAATCTTGAAATTTGCAGGCAAATGGATGGAATTAGAAAAGTTCATCCTGAATGAGGTAAACCAGACCCAGAATGACAATAATTGTATATACTCACTTATAAGTGGATATTATCCCAACATAGATGTCCCCTGAGAGACTCCCCCCTATGAGGAATAGGGACAAATGCTGGGACTCCTTGCTGGATTCTGGGCAGAGCATTGAGAGTTGTATGGATGAGTAGGGGAGATAGAAGGACCAGTAGCAGTCAGGAGCTCCAGAAGCCGACTATGAAAGCTAGTGGATCTGGATGCAGGGGCACCTGCACAAACTGATATGCCAACCAAGGACCATGCATACAGAGAACCTACATACTCTGTTCAGGTATAGCTATGGACAGCTCAGTCTCTAAGATTATAGGGGGAGTGGGGACTGCTTCTAACATGAATTCTGGTGACCCTGATTTGATCACTTCCCTTGGCAGGGTGGCATTGTGGGCACAGAAAGGAAGAGATGCAGTCTATGCTGATGGGACCTGATAGGCTATGGTCAGACTGTGGGGGAGGAGCTCTCCCCCATCAGATTTCTAGTGGAGGGGAGGGAAATAGGGAGAAGGAGGGAGGAAGGGTGGAGGGAATATAAGAGTGAGTGAGTAATACTCCTGATATGATGTGAATAAATTATAATAAATAAAATATTTTTAAAAGTGTTTAACCTGTGGTCATAGTATACTCCACAGTAATAATGCCCTAACCAAGACACCCAGCATTCATGGCATCCCCTGGATACAATCTCAAATACTGTAAATACCTAAAAGTAAAAATAAATAGAACAAAATTAAAATAATAAAATGATGCTTGCTTGTTCCATAAATATACTAATATATTTATATATGCCAGTAATGAAAATGTAAACTTGATTCTTTTCCCATGGGTTGTGTTATTATTTAATATACCTTAGTCTAATGTAACATGAACTTTACTATATGCCATTAAATATAATTATTGTTCCCACTGTGTGCCTCTGGAACTCCAAGACATCCAGTTATAAGATAATATGCTTTAAATCTCACACCCATTATTGTGAAACACAAAATAGAATACAGAGACCATAAACACCAAGAAAGTTCACGTGGAGAACACCGGAAAAAAAAAAAAACAGTGTAAGTACTAAAACCAGTCAGCTCAGTACCATGCTGTGTACATGATGTGTAACTATAAAATAAACAAAGCTATAAACACATTCCTAAAGACTTTTGGAGTAAAGAATGCTTAAAAGAAAAAAACAAAAAAAAAAACAAAAAAACAAAAAAAAACCCTCTGTTCAAAGCAAGAGGCATACTGTCAAACAGAGAATCCTCTGCAATTAGTACAAAAACCCTCAGAAAAGAAGTAACCTTATAGAGGCAGACAATGGTAGTATGTAACAATGGTTAGGGGAAGTGGAAAGGGCGCTAAAGGGAAGGTAAGTAGCTAAAGTATGGTAGTTTCCTTGGCTCAACAAACGCAGAAAGCGTTTGGAAGGAGGATTAAATTCACAGTGTATGTCATACGCACTGTGCTAATGGCTGTCATTGGTTTCCTAACTTGAGAATGTTTGCCTCTGTTTGGAAATGAGGCTGTCTGTTTGTACATTGTGTAATTTATTTACAACTCAGACACTTCACATGATACATTGTTAGGATATTTCCCAGGTCTTAAAAAAAAAAATAGATGCATGGTGGCATTGCTACACTGTTAGAAATGAGCCCAAAGGACAAAGACTTCATACAAAACATGAGATAGAGTCCTTCTTGCAAAGATGGTGCTTTGCCATATTCTCTGATTTACTTGTTGGGATTTTGCTAACCCACTCATCCTGAAGGGCTCTACATTCCTGCCTTAAGAAAATAACATATAGATGAAAGTTCTTTCTTCAAACACATGGTCGTCAGTGTGTGAGATACAGGTACATGAGTCTTCTCTTTGTCAATGACAGTAAGTTTTTATTCTTCATGTCTTATTTGTGACTTGTGGTTGCTTTGAAATATCCTCCATAGGCTCACCGTATTGACTGTGTGGTCGCCAACTGAGTGACACTTTGGAGGGAGGTTATAGACATTTCGGAGGTGAGGTCTTACTCAGGGCTGTGTGTCTCTGAATGTAAGCTTTTGGCATTATCTGCCCTCTCTCTTTTTGCTCCCCTTTGAGTGTTCTACTTCCTGTCTTCTATAAGGCAAGGAACCCCCTACCATACGCTCCCACTGCCATAACGTTCTTCCCAATTGCTTGGGGGGAAGTGACTATAGATTTTTCTTTTTGAAACTATGAGCCAAAATAAATGTTATTGTTTAACTGGTTTCTGTCAGACATTTGGTCAGTTACATAAAAGTTGATTTCAGCTTTGGGGTCTCAGGGGTATTTCTGAAGCATTTTTTCTTTCACTTATGTCTTTACCTCAGTCTCCACATGTGAGTGAATATTACGTTCAGCATACCCACATAATGGCGTCCCACTTACTCTTTTGCTAACAACCAAAGTCAAACTCCACTTGGAGGACTTGACATTGAACAACACTATGGAGTTTTCAAGAGAATTGTTAATTTATTTAATCCCAGTCTTCCTCTTCTCAATATTATAGCTGACTCTGGGCTTGGCTTGCTTTCTTCCTTAGACCTTAGTGAATTTCTTATGCAAGACTTTGTCATCTCCCCTCCACTCCCTACACTATTCTAGAACTCAGTAGGGACAGTGTCTTACCCAACATTGCCTTATTTGGTCTGTGACCCAGAACAAGCACCTTAGAGAATAATCTTCTCTTATGCATAGCATCCAGCCTTCTTCTCTCTGACAAATTTTTGCCCAATATTTTTTCCATCCAAATGTATCCTATGACTGAATAAGTCAGTGAACACTATTGCCAGACACATTTCTACTCAACCCCACCCTGGGACTGACTGAGTGTCCTTCTAAAGCACTCACCCTGTAAATCCCTGTTCAGCCATAGGAACAGATTTTTGGCCCTGAGATCACCTTCTACTGTGTCTCTATTTAATCCATAATCACAAATTTGTAATTTATAGAAAAATCAGTGTGTGTGAGTGTGTGTGTGTTTGTGTGTGTGTGTGTGTGTGTTTGCATGCGTGCACACCTGTCACTTCAATCCAGGTTCTTCATACACGCTATATAAATGCCCTACCACTGAGTTATAATTCCAGTTTTGATATCTTTCTCCTTATCTGTCTTTAAACTTTAAAAAATGTTAATTTTATTTTATTTCTGTGATACCTCTCCAGCATGGGTATACTCACACTAGTTTCATGCATGGTACCTACAGAGGTTGGAGATGGGTATAGGATACCCTGGAACTAAAATTACAGATGCATGCGAGCCTTCTTATTGTTGCTAGGAACCAAACCTAGGTCCTGTACAAGAGCGACTAGTGCTGATAAGACTCGAGCCATCTCTCCATCTTCTGTACACATCCATTTAAAAACATCTTTCTGAAATTCAAAATAAGATCAGGATATGTTCAATATTTACCACAAGTTCTTTTGAGACTTCTTTATTAAAAATATATTTTATTAATTTATTCATATTACATCTCAATTTTTATCCCATCCCTTGCATCTTCCCATTCCTCCCTCCCTTACATTTTATCCTTACTCCCCTCCCCTATGACAGTGACTGAGAGGGACCTCCTCCCCCTGTATATGCTCATAGGATATCAAGTCTCTTCTTGATAGCCTGCTATCCTTCATCTGAGTGCCACCAGGCCTCCCCATCCAGGGGACATGGTCAAATATGTGGCACCAGAGTTGGTGTGAATGTCAATCCCCACTCTCCACTGAACTGTGGAGAATGTCTTGTCCATTGGCTAGATCTGGGTAGGGGTTCAAAGTTTACTGCATGTATTGTCCTTGACTGGTGCCATAGTTTGAGCGGGACCACTGGGCCCAGATCTGCCGATCATAATGTTCTACTTGTAGGTTTCTAGGGCCCTCTGGATCCTTCTATTTCGCCATTCTCCCATGCTTCTCTCATCTAGAGTCCCAGTAGGATGTCTTCCTCTATGTCCCACTTTCCTGGTAAGTGAAGACTTTCATGGGACATGCCCCTTGGGCTAGTGTCCAGATATAAGTGAGTATATACCATTTGACTTTTTCTGCTTCTGGGTTAACTCACTCATTATGATCATTTCTAGTTCAATCCATTTGCTTTTAGGACGTTTTATCATGAAAGTAATACCCACATTCTCTTTGGTAGAAAAGAGGAGAAAACCTTGAAGATTGACCAATCTGATTTTAGATTTTAGAGATAATTTTTAAGCCAGCAAAAGTCATTTTTAGAAAAAAAATGTCCAACCAGGATGACAATAAACAGTTTGTTTCAACATAGAGTCTGAGAATCATCATCAGCTTCTCATTTGGGGAGTGCTATTGGGTTACAAAAATAATTGGAAGGCCTTCTGTTAACCTGTCAGTGTCTACCTGAATCTGTGTGTAAATTCAGCTATGTCGTGGCAGGAAAGATATTTGTTAGCTTCAAAGTTTATGATTACAAACTAGTGATACATTTTCCCATATCATTAAATTTTATCAATTACCTATAAGGAAGTATGATATCTTATGTGGCCTTGTGTAAGATATATATATATATATATATATATATACGTATATGTATATATATGTATATATATAATATATATGTGTGTGTACATATATGTATATGTATATATATATGGACTCTGGAAAGATTACAGATAATTAGACTCATTGGTTTGTGTCAAGTTCTCCCTCATTACTCTGTCACATTTCTTTAGTTGTGGCATTCCAGTCATGGCTGCCCTCTTACGCTCCCTAAAGAAAACAGCTCACGCACATTCCTCAGTGTTTAGGGAGAACTTAGGAAAGTGACCCTTTACAATGGTGTGGGTAGAATTTAGGGAAAACGAGGGGGGCTTTTGCAGTGCCTTAACACTATACTTAGTGTGCCATTCTTACACTCTGAGAAATAAAAAGTACACAGACTGCTCCTGAATAAGTCAAACACAGCCAGTCTGTAGGGAAAGCAAAACAAAAAGAGGCCTAGAGGGAAAAAATACATGCACTATGATTGCCTCCTGCCCTCCTATTCCCAGCTAGTCACCAGAGTTGATGATTCTACATAGTTCAGCCTCCCAGGGACAAAAGCAAGATTGAGAAGAACTGAAAATGCATCTTTATCGGCAAGAAATTGCATCCACCGTGGTATGTTTGAACATACAGAAACCATATAAATGCTTTTCCCTCACATCCTCTGTAATTTTTCTTTCTGCTTCCCCAATCATATTATGAAAGTGTTCACAAACAAGCAAGAAGACTCACTTTGTTTAGGTATTCCCCAAAGTGTTATATTATACTCCAAATATGGTAGTAATTAAATTAATAGTTGATGATGAATAAATGAAGATAAAATTCACTTTAACCTTTCAATGTAAAAAGAGAATTATGATTCAAAGATAGTATGAAGTCATTTTCAAAATACTATTATTTTGTCTTCCCTTCCGGGTGTTCAGATAAACATTATCTTCCAGATGAGAAAATCTATAACATTTCCTAATTTACTGGAGACAGCCTATGAGTAAAAGTATATTCTTTTCAACAGTGCTTTATTAAAAGGAAGGAGCCATCGTGCACAATACTTGGTTGTTCAATTACATTCATATAATGTTGGGAATATGATTTTTTTAGCCTATTGACTCAAATCAGTTTCTTTGATGGTAATTATTCTACTCTCACCATTTGAACAACAAAACCTCCCTTGTATATAATCCTTTGTGAAAAATTAACCAGTAGAATTCCTTTTTGGTAATGTAAAGTGCTATAATCAATGATTTAATGTTTCTTAATGGTTGCTGGTGACTGTGCAATTATACATTCAACATACTCATGAATCCTGTGTATTACAATAGAGACTGTTTAAATGTATTTGCTTCTTCTGTCCTTTGAAAATTCTTCATTGTTTTCATATATATACAAGATTTCATCTGAAGACTAACACTGCAGTTTTGAACAAGAGAGGAAAAAAAGAAAGAGAGAAAACTATTGTTCTTTGGCATGGTGATTCTACCATTAAAATAAAAAACAATAGTTTCCTGATAATAGACCCTGTATTTCGAAATTTTGTTAAAAACCACATCTAGAAATCATCTGACTGCATTGCCTTGAATATGCACTCACCCTTTCTGGTCCTCAGATCATCTGATGGTAAATTGAGATAGCATATTTACAGAGAATGGATATTGTTAGAAGTAAGAGAGACAAGAACACCCCTTGCTCAACAGTACCAAAAATGGTAAGCTTTTCTGTTGTTGTTCTTCGTGGTGGTGGTGTTTTCTTTCTCTTTCGATTTGTGCTTTTTTCTTGTCTTGATACAGTTTAAAAGAAGTTTTTTAGACTGACAATCATGTGTTCTGTGAACACTTGTGGGAGTTGATTAGAGGTATGCATAAACGGCTATCTATGAGAACTGGGCCAGTTTCTCATGGTTCTTAGCCTAGCTTCCATTAGTTTCTGTGTGTGTGTGTGTGTGTGTGTGTGTGTGTGTGTGTGTGTGTGTGTGTGTGTGTGTGTGTAATTCCTCATTTTTTTCAACCACTCTTGTTTCACTGTTATCAGGTTCTTACTTTATGTATGTGCTGTTTGCTCACCCAGTGATTGGAAACAATTATTGTAGCAGTTTATGTGTCTGAAGATCCTGTGCCCCTATACTTGAGACAGTTAACCTGTATGTTTCTGCCAGTTATACAGATATTATTCATCTCATCAGTCATCACTTATAAACATGATTTATAAATCATGACTATAAACATTGGGAGGAACATTATAGATAAGTTCACTATAGTATATTTACTGTACATTTGATTGAGGCTGAGAATATGATTAATTGAAACTGAAGAAAACAGAGATTGTTGTGTCAGAATCTAAAGGACTGCAAGGTCACCTCAATTAATGAGTCACTAGTATGTGCTCAGGTACAGGGAAAATGTAGTGACCAGAGATGAGAATGAGGACTTCAGAGCTGTCACAAATTTGGACACTAGAGCCTCCAAAAAGGATTACTTAAATAAGTCAGTAGTAAGATAAGGAAAATATAAGGGCTCTCTGCTTGGACAAAAGATGAAGACAAGATGAGTCCTGAAAGGAACTAAGTGCTCAAATATTTAAAAGCACAAGGGGGAGAGTATGTAAGGATAAGACAAAGAGGGTTGGAAATGTCTGATAACTTTGGCAAGTGTTAGGTCAAGTGGCCATAACAAAATTCATATTGGAACTATGCATAAGGGCTATAATAAAGCAATAGGGACATCAATGACACATTGCCTTTTCAGGAAGCTTTGTGACAAAGGTCCTCAAAGACAAGTGTCAGCAAACAGAAAACATATGGTCAAGGAATAGGTTATTGATATTTTGGTTTGGTTTGGTTTTTTGTTTCTGTTTTTTGTTTTTGTTTTGTTTTGTTTTGTTTGCTTTCTTTTCTTTCTTTAAATTTATTTATTTATTCATTCATTTGATTTCTTTTCATTAAGGAAAATAGTTGAGAATGTTCAGATAATCATTAATATATTCTATAATATGTCAAAGATGAAATTGCAGGAAGAAGAGGTAAATATTTGAGAAAACTTTGAAATGGCCATATAGAAAGACTTTAAAAAGCAAGTAGGGAAAGATTCCCTTGGCGTTGTGACATTTATTCTTCAGACACTGGGCAAAAATCACAAAATACGCTTGTAGACAAAGGATGGAATTATATTTACTGATTATTTTTTATTTCTCAAAAAGTATGATAAAATTTAGCAATAGATTGAGGAACAGGAAAGGGTTTATGACAGTCTGAAAAGGAAACATGAAAAGGAGGACTGGTTTGGGAAAAAAAAATGGGGAGATGGTGAGGGCTAAGCTTGCTGAGCCAAAAGACAGACCCGCTTGTGGGAAGTATATAATTAGGAGGAGCTTGTGAATAAAGTTGTGTGGCTGTTCAGTTAGCTTCTGTTATCTGCATACAAAATAAAGTCCATGATTCACCAACGGAAACATTGCCAGGGACTCTCAGGTTCCTCAGTTTTGTTAGACAACCTCTGAAAGTTGTAACTGTATTTTGCCTTGTCATCTAAATGATGCACAGCTCCTGAGTGCTTTACCATAAAGCTATATCCTACCTCACTCCTCCTCATTTCCATCACATAAAGCTAGACACTTTCCTGATCTTTTTTTATTAAGAAAGACTGACTTAGTTGCTTTTGCTGCTGTATCACATAGGAACACGGGGAAGATTTATGTTTATGTGGAGGAGGTCGAATCAGTCGGTGTGTGTCAGCTATTAGTACAGTTGGAATACAAATGGAGCATAAAACTGAAGACCTCACCGGGCGTGGTGGAGAGGATGCACTTATTGCTGTTGAGACTTGATATACCAGGTGGATAGGTACACATGGGGCAGGCTCACCTTCTCTGAGGATAAGGGGATGGAGAAATGGGGAGGAGTATGAAGGTGGGATTGGGAGGAGAGGGAGGAGGGGGTCTGTCTGCTATCAGGCTGTAAAGTCAATAAAAACAAACAAACAAACAACACTTTCTGGTCAAATCTTTATCCTCTGTCTTATTTTAATTTATGCACATTTCCTATTAATATTCAAGATTAGTGTAAAAGGTGGGCAGTGGAGGTTAGAGGTGAACAGTGGAGCTGTACAGAGGGATGGAATCATACCACACAACAGATCTACTTAAGAGGTTTAATAGGGAGATACAGGAACCTTCTCCGGAGACACACATGGAGAGAGAGAGAGAGAGAGAGAGAGAGAGAGAGAGAGAGAGAGAGAGACAGACAGAGACAGAGACAGTGAGACAGAGAGACACAGAGAGAGGCACACACACAGAGACAGAGACAGAGATAAAGGGGTAGAGAGATAGTGAAGTAGAGAGAGTTAATGAAGTAGTGAAGGTAAAGGGGTAGAGATGTAGAGAGGTAAGTGCCACATGGAGGGTGTTTTTTATATGGCCCAGGACAGGGCCATGCCCCTGTGGCAGGTAAGCAGTGACATCACAGGTAGGCAGGCTGAAGCAGAATCCTAACAATTAGTATTACTTGTTTTTTAAATAAAAGGTCAATGTCTCCTAGTGAACTGTAACACTTATTCTCAAAGATTTTTTTTTCTTTACTTCACCCACAGTTACAAGCAACTGTCTAGAAAAATTTATTCAGAGGTTCTTTTTATTAAATTTTTTATTTGGCACAAAGTCTCACAAGTGACAAAACTAGAATAAAATCCAAATTTTCCCTGTTATCTCTGACTATATTCCCTGGGTAGTCTGTTGCAGTTTGTAGTTACCAATGCAGGGTTTTTTTTTAAATAAATACGATATTTGTGAAATGAACAAGGGTAAGAGATTAGTCTTTTTCATTTACTGATGAAACTTCCTCACACCCGCAATTCCTGAGAATAGTATGCATTTCATAAATATCCTTGAAGTGTATGAGCGAATAAGTAAAAACTGTGTACATGAAAAATTTAAACCTCTCAGTTTAGAGATAATAAGACCCCTGGGTTAGACTAAGTTCCTTAACCTGGAAAGAGGTTGCCTGACTCTAAGCTAGCTAGGAATATACTGCCCTCTCATGGTCCACTGAAGACTCCATTAGCAAAGGTGGACTGTAACCACTCCATTATTAGGTACATTTGATCCAAAGGGATCAGTCCTCAAAAATGACTATGCAACCCAACATTAGCAGTAGAGACTTTTTAGGCTTGGGGATCCAACCCCCCCTTAACAATATATCAAGTAATAAGACCATGCAAGGCAGGACAATTGCCACAAGACCTATTGTGTATACTGTTCAGCTTGCACGAGTTTTAAAATGCTTTCAAGATTAAAAATTAAGGGACCTTGACCCTGGAGTTTCAGTATTGAAGATGGTCAGGACAATAGAATGAATCCCAAGGCACTTGACTATTAGCACGCCTCTCTGCTTGTTTGGAATACTTTTGTTTGCTTTGCACAGCATCAATGTAACTAGGGAGAATCAAATAATCGATTCTCTAAAGGTGACTTTTTCTTTTTTAAAGACTGGGAATATATGGGAGGCTGGAACTGAAGGGAGAGGGGCCTAAATCTTTGTTCATTCTGGGTACTGTACTTCTTACCCAGGGGAAAGTGGTATTCTCTTTCTTTAGTTCAGAGACTAATCACGTGACCCGCATTAATCATGCTCTCAGTGGAGAAGGGGAGGAAAAACAATGGTAGGAGAAGCTAATTTAGTAATTCAACCATTTGCATTTGTATGGCATCTTTTCTCCCTAAATAACTAAAGTTTCAGTAGAAAAAGGTCATCTTGTCCTTTCCACCACTGCCATCTTCTCTGCATCTGCCATCCCAAGGGATAGCCTGCCCTGCTGTGCCCTTGGCTCCCTCCAGATCTTCCCTCGCCTCACCTGCCTCTACACACCAGCAGTCCAGACTAAGGACAAAGAAGATCACCCTGTAAATTCTCACTGTGAGGCAGGCTTGGGAGCTCAGGCTTGCAATCCCTGGGTCTCTAGAAGCCAAAGCAGGAAGAACATAAAGATGACGTGTTCATTCTCCCACGGAATAGAGGAATAGAGTGAATTCAGCTGAGGCAATTTCCTGAACCTTTTTTTTATTTTTATTTTTCAAAATGCAAGATTGAGAGAGGACTAGGGATATAATCCTGTTGCAGGGTACTTTCCTAAGATGAGCAAGTCCTTAAATTCAAGTCCTAAAAGTGTTAAAGAAATATACTAAGGCCTACGGAGATGGCTGAGTCAGGTAAGGCTGAGAATATGTGTTACGACCTAGATTCCCCAGCAAGTACCAAATAAAACTCAAGAAATGGAGCACACATTTGCCAGCAAGAGCTCACCAACTGAATAGACTGGCTACCCACTGTCTTCTGGATCCAGTGTCTTTAAAACCTAGTGGGAAATAATATAAGACACCTACTGACATTCTCTGGCCTGCATACACATGCCCACACTGTGCAGGTACTGCCTCCCTGCTCAACTCACTCACACAAGTGACTGCATATATATATCTTCAGACCTATTGCTTGGTATTCATTTTCACTCCTGGAGTTATTTTTTTTTATTTAAATGCTTTTTGTAAGTGTGACACCATGCATAACATTCAGAAGTAATTTACATGGACCTTGAAGAACTCTTTGGTGACCAGCACACAGGTCATCACCAAGGCCTGCAGAGGATGTTATTCTAAAGAAAACTGTGAAGTTTTAGTCTCATTGTTTTTCTTGAAAGGGTTGTAAATGTTCATGTCTTTAAATAATTTTAGACTGAAGTCCTTTTTTTTTATGACAAGGTTCTTCCTGAATTAGTGCATGTTCACGCACGTACGTATAAAATTATAAGACTGCATCCTTTGAAGTGTTTTTGGTTCACAAGAAAATCTTGATATGAAAAAAATATAATTATTTTACAATTTTCACTCCCATAGAAATACTAATAATAGCATATTACACACTTCTGATAGACATATAATAAGTAAGAAGCCAGTACTGCAGCTTGTATTAGCTACTTTTGTTGCTGTAATGAAACAAATACCATGAAAAGAAGTGACTTATGGAAGAGTTTATTGTGCCCTACAGTAACAAAGTGAGTGTCCTTATGTCCATAATGGTTAGGGAGATGTGGCAGCAGGCAGGCAGAGCAAGAAGCTGAGAGATCACATTTTCAACCACAAACAGAAGGCAGAGAAGGCACCAGCTGGAAATAAAGCAAGGTTATACAACCATCAAAGCCCTAACCTACTCAAACACTGCTACCAATCGTGGTCCAAGTGCTCAGATAACTCATTCAAACAATCATATAGATGAAAAGATAGATCAGCAATTAAGAGCACTGACTGCTTTGGTACAGTACCCAGGTTTGGTTTTCAGAACCCACATGGTAGTTTACAACCATGGAGAGTGCTAGTCCCAGGGCATCCAACACCTTCTTCTGACCTCCACGAGCCTTGCACACATGCTGTGTACATACCTACACGCAGGCAAAACACACACGTTAAAAAAGTAAATAAGTCCTTAAGGAAAAAGTATTGATACATGAAGAGGAAATAAGGTCAGTCTTGCACTAAGCAATTACGTGTTTGGTATATTTTGATAATCGGATGCAGATGCTGTACAGATCATTACTGTATGTTATAGAACAGTTTTACAATCCTCAAAACACAATGTGAGCCACATAGCCATCCTCCCTTCCTTTCCCTGAAGATTATTTCCATCTCACAGTTTCATTTTACACCTGGTGCCACATTGATGAAATGATGCTGTTCTGTAACCCTTCCTGATGGCTGTGTTTCTCCTGGAAATGTGCGTTAAATGCACATGTCACAGTTACTGTCCAGTATATATCCCTTTTCCTAATAAAAGTGAAAGAGCTAGTTCACTTACTCATTAAACGAATGGCAACTTAGTGACTTCTATATTTTGTCATTATTCAATAGAGCTGCTATAAATATCTGGATACAATTTAGTGTGGGTATGTTTTCAACTCAGAAGATAACACATGACAAGAACTTACTAAACTTTATAATGGCAAACTGTTTATAAGGTATTGCAGTTGCTCCTAATGATTTATCCACCCATGATTGTTCCTCTGATGTTCCAATACATTGTAAGCCTTTAGCAGTGTATGATGTGAAATACATTCTTATGTAGCTGTCTGCGTCTCGTTTTCTCCTTGTTTACAACGTGTCCAGATAATGAACTACATTTTTAATTTGTTGTAATATGATATGAGTCATTTATCAGACTTGCATTTTTACACATATTTTTTTCCACCTATGTGTTTCCATTTTCCCAGCATCTTTCACAAAATAAAAGTCTTAATTTCAATAAAGCTTAAAAATGTTTTTCCCTTTCTTTTTTTTAGTGCTGTATTGTGCCTTGAGTCATGTCTAGAGACAAAGTAACCTAGATTCTCTTTAATTCTTTCTAAGTTATGTGTACATGTTTGTGCCTTTGTGTGCGTTGGTGCACATAAGTGCAGGTGCCCTGGAGTTACGGGTGATTATAAGATACTGGCTGAGGAGCTGCGAATCAGACTAGGTCTTCTCCAAGAGAGGTATGTAATCTTACATTCCCAGTTGCCTCTCCAGCATTAGCTTTCCTATTGCAGATCAGAAATGTTATGGTTGTTTTTGTTAAATATTTAATCTGCGATTCTTTTATGACAATTTTTAAGGGATATGATATGTTTAATGAGGTTCTTCCATCCATCCTTTCCTTTCAGATTTCTTCCTTCCTTTATTCTCCCTTCTCTTTCGGGTTCTCCCTCTCTTCCTTTCTGCTCACAAAAGTTTTCTTGTTCCAACAATGTTTGCAGACACACTATTCTCTCTCAAACAATTTGTAACCACTTCTTTGTTAGAGTTGAGTGGCCATGATGCACATTGGTCGTTTCTGGAATCTTAATTGCACTCTTCTAATCTACCTCTATTTTTAAAGCAATACCTCATTTTCCCGATTATTTCAGGGTCAGGTCAATTAGTGCCAATCACCCACCCAAATCTGTTTACCTCCAGGACTCTGTGTGCTACTCAGAGCCTGCTGAATTCCTGTATGGTGTGACTTCTTGGTGTAGAAAAATGTCTTGGTGCAATTTTGTTTGGGGTTATGTTGAAATTAGAGATCAGCTTTAGAAGAACTGACATCTTAACAGCATTAAGCCTTCTTAGCCTTTGACGCAGAGTATCTACAGAATTTATTTAACTCTTCTCTGACGTTTGTCAGCAGATCTTTTGATTTTAATCAACCATGTTGGATGTTCTTAACTGGCTCTTCCTCTTCAGCTCTTCCATTACAACTAGAGGCTGATTTATTCCCAGGTGACACTTACAGTCTCCAGTCTTGAGATTCACTGTGATGAATAAATATGTTGGCTTTAATAAAAGGAGCTATATCTCAAGGATGAGTTTAAATCAAGTGTAGAACATAAAATCAAATGCCTTAGAGTTGCACAGCATGAGATCCAGCTCCTGATCTAAAACTTCCTATACGTCTGGGATCCTAAACGTGATATTTGTCTCTTTATGTGTATCCTGAGGAAACACACATTGTTAACTCCAAATTGTTTGATGAGGATTAAATGACATCATGCATTCAATTGCTTAATGAATGATAGATGATGCTAAAATACTTTTGAACAAGTTTTACTTGTTCTTGGTTATACTTTAAAATTCGTAATCTATTGATAAATAAAGCAAGTATCAGCACACCATGTCTTAGATTTTTTAAAATCACGCTACAAATGCAGAAGATTTTCTCACAAAGGACTAAGACAAGCCTTGAGATAGCAAGCAGTAAAGACCAAGAGTTTCTCAACTACATATGTACTCATTTCACAGATAACATTGATTCTAAAACCATGCACATCACAAGCAAACTATTTCCATCATTACAGAATTATTTATTTTCTTATCATCAATAATTTCTACAGTATATAAATTTTAGTCCTATCACCAAACTATGAGACTTGTAATGTTGCTGGTTTTCATTTTGTTTCCAATGCCAGCAAAATATTTTGCCTAAAAATACATCAGAACACTCACTCACTCAGTTATCCTCATGGCTTTAACTTGGGCTACCTTCATGTTTGACACTACCATCATATTACGTCCCCTTTTTTGTTGTTTTGTGTTGTTTTTCAAGACAGGGTGTCTTTGTGTAGCCTTGGCCTACCTCGATTCACTCTGTAGACCAGGCTGGCCTTGAACTCACAACTATCTGCGTGCCTCTACCTCCCTGAGTTCCGGGAGACTGTACTACTTCCTCTTGTCATTGTTATTAAAAAGAGAAAATTTTCATAAGCTATGCACGGAGAAATGTTTGCCTTGTTGCTTTCTACCACTTACATAGTATAGATTTGTGTGTCTTCTACATCTGAACAATTGATAACCAGGCTCAGAGGTGCTTTCTGTACTCAGCAAAGTTCAAGCTCATCCTCATTTTTTACATGGATGCTCTGACATTCTAGGAAGTCTATCAATACCAAGAAAATAATAATGATTGTATTCCCTAAATGGAGGGCATCCAGGTACTGATGCTTGATTCCAGAGACTATATTTGGACTACTTCTGTCAGTGGTCCTAATTCATAAAACAGTGGATAGCTACTAGAGAGAAGTGATTACATCTTAGAATTTTGGTACGTGAGATGTAACATAGATGTAAATTTCTTACGTGCAGAAAGTGTTGTTTTTTTGATACTGAAAGCAATGAATTATTCAATCTTTAAATTATTTGGCTCACCTATCAGGGCATCTTTCCTCCTTTCTAGTTTCAAAATGATGCTGATAAGGATGAATGAAGAACAATATTAAATTACTTACTATTGTTTCTCATTTCCAGAAATCATGAGGCTGTTTTATTAATTAAAGTGATGGTCTATGGGCTGGGCTTGGTGGCACACAGTTTTATTCTCAGCATTCAGGAGGCTGAGGCAGGAGGTTCTCTGTGAGTACAAGGCCAGTTTGGTTTACAAAGTGGGTTCCAGAACAGCCATAGCTGTGACACATAGAAACTGCCTCAAAACAACAACAACAATGACAAAAACCAACAAACGCACCAAAAAAAAAAAAAAAAAAAAAAAAAACCCACCAAAAAACAAAACAAAAACCCCAAAAGAAAAAAAAAAAAAAAGAAAAAAAGAAAGAAAACAAAATAAAATAAAATAAACAAACAAAAAGGGTCCAGGTTAAATAATAATAACCATTTCATCTTTCACATGTTCTGTTATGATCCCTGTTGCTATCATTTTTGAATATGCAAATATTCACAGATTGTGACTATAATTTTCATGGTGAAAGAAAAGCACAGTAAGCTGAAGAGAAAATTTGTTAGTGACAAAGAAATATTTTCATATAAATACAACCACTAAACACTTTTTATGAATACAAGAATTTCTTTTATGAACAAAACAGATATTGGATATTATTTATTTACTTATTTATTGTGGAAAATAATATGAAATTGTAATATAGGAAGTGGCAAAGCTATTTCATCCTTCATACTTAAATAAGGAAATGATTAAAAAATCATTGAATTTCTGTACTTTGTGTATATAGATATAATATATATTATCAAATTTAGTTCTTCTTATGCATAATTTTGACTTCAAATTTCCTATAGCAATGCTTGGTTTGATTACATATTATACATGCCTGAAATGCTATCAAATTCTCTGGTTATTTCATAAAACATATTGACTTTAAGATTTTTCTCATAACAGATGTTCTTATAAGCTATATACTGATTTGATAAAAATAATTTGAGGATTAGGAGCCAAAGTCAGTGATTAAACTGAACTTCATCAATGACTTCTTGATAGTTTAGACTACAGTCATTTTCATATAACAAAGAAATGCCGCATAATGTGAGGGAAACAGTTCACAACGATTAGGGAGAACACTCACAATGTGTTATCAAGTAGAGAAGATTGTGATTGAGTATTAGGGTCATGAATCTATTGAGTTGAAAATTAGCAAATGTTCTGTCCATGTGTCTGTGTGTCCATGTGTGTCTGCATGTGTGTGTGTGTGTGCATGTTTGTGTATATAGGCGTGTGTGTGTATATCCATGTGTGTGTGTTTGTGTGTGTGCGTGCATGTGTGTCCCTGTGTTTGTGTGTGTATCCGTGTGTGTGGATATGTGTGTGTGTGTGTGTGTGTGTGTGTGTGTGTGTGTGTGTGGTGTTCCTAGACTGTCTTAGACATTAGAAATACAGTGCTGATACATGTCTTTAAGTTAGTGTCAATATACTTGTTTAATGCATTCAATGTTCTGAGCTCAATCCTTCTCAGTGCACAAGTGTTGTGATGACTGCACCATGTCTATGACCTGTAGTAAGTTATAGTAATATTGATGAGAAACACAGACCCATAAAAGCCAAGTTTCCCCACCATGTAGGGAAAACTAAGAAGCAGCTTGCTTTTTCTTCTGCTTCAAGGACACCATATTTCTTCCTATATCTAAATATAGTGAGCTTGAAAATTTAAAAAAAAATTATTATGCTTTATTTACATTCCCTCGCTCTTCTCTTCTTCTTTTCACCCACCCTCCCTATCCCCCTCCCTTAGATCTCTGACTGGGGTGCCTCTTCCCCCAAAATCCTACCATAGCCTATCAGGTCTCATAAGGATAGCCGGCTTCCCCTTCCTGTGTGCCCACACGTCTGCCCTGTCAAGGGTCAATGACCAAATCGTGGGCACCAGAGTGCATGTCAGAGCATCAAAGGCAGCCTCCTCTCTGTACCTCCCCCTACGTGAAGAATTAGCTGTCTATAGGCTAAATCAAAACGGGGGGGGGGTTAGATTCTCTGCTTGCGCTGTCCTTGGTTAGTGCATCAGTTTGTGCAGGGCCTCCGGGTCCAGATCCACCAGCCTTCATGGTCTCCCTGTTGGAGCTCTTGAACCCTCTAGGTCCTTCCATCTCCCACTCTTCTGTCCAACTCTCAGCGCTCCACCCAGAGTCTGGTTTTGAGTCCCAGTCCCTCAACCGAAGAATGGATAAGAAAGCTGTGGTACACTTACACAATGGAATAATATTCAGCGATCAAAACCAAGGAAATCTTGAAATTTGCAGACAAATAGATGGAACAAGAAAAGATCATCCCGAGTGAACTAACCCAGACCCATAAAGATATGCATGGTATATACTCACTTATAAGTGGATGTTAGCCCAACATAGATGTCCTCTGAGAGACTCCACCCAGTAGAGGGATTAGAGAGATATTGAAATTTTCTTTTACATATCATTCTAATTGGCACACCATTTAGAGTCAAAGCTAACTATCACTTACAAACATGCATGCCCCCTTACTCTCTTACACACACACACACACACACACACACACACACACACACTCACTCACTCACACACATATCATGAATGAAGATGTATGTATTTATTAAATAATTTAAGTGAAGTTGCTATTATTATATTGGTAAACATGTTCTGTAAACAATTCTGCTAAAAAAAGTCTCTAACCTGAAAATTCTTGCAAATTTTAAGTAATTTTGTACATAGAATTTATATGATTGTCTGTTAAGCATTTAATCCAAATATTAAAAATTATTTCCAATACAAACATCATAGGAGCATAATGTGATTACTATTTTGGTATGTATCAATATAATTAAGTGTTTTTTAATCTTTATTTTTCTCTAAAGTCGAATCACTTGATATTTTTGCAAAAAGATTTTTTATTTCTCTATATGGTCCTAGTATTTTTTTAAAAATCCATAGTTTTCTTTTTATGATGATGTTCAAAGTAATATTTGAACTGACGTTTTATTGACTCTACAAATAATGATTTTTACTCCTTTCTGATGGTGGTGAGCTACTTTACTTACCAGAACATTTCGCAAAATAGAAGAGCCTTCAGTTCTGATATTATGTTCTATTTAAGTGCTTTAGCCTAAATAGTTTTACATTTATTATTTTGGAGCTACCTTTAAGTGTGTGCATTGATTGACATGTTCATATGAGAACTCATCAAAACATCTCTATCTTTAATAATGTATATTATAATTGTGTTGGTTTTAAATAAACAATCTTAGCAAAATAAACACAGCAGCTGACTTAAACAATCAAAATAATTCACACATGTTTCCTTAAATCAATCTATTCCAAAACAAATTTTTAAGAAGAGCAAAAGTAGTGTTTAACTTTTATTCCACTTGATCTCTTGCTATTTAATTCATTCAGTTCTTTCCTCATATTTTTGGGAATAAATTTGGTCTCTGTAATTGGAATTCAGTGAAAATTTTAACAGCTAATCTTCTTGCTATTTTCTTCATGAATACTTTGCAGATTTCTGCTTATTTGGATCTAAATATTATGAGATTTAGGGGTATAATTTTCCAAAATACATCGTACTGTTGCATCAAAGAAATATTTATTTCAATGGTGCCAGTATAATGGCTCAATGAGTAAGACATGTCTGATGTCTCAAGTTCAATCCCCAGAAACCATGTAGTGAAAAGAAAGAACTTATTTCTGCAAGTTGTCCTTGCATGTCCCACATACATGCTGTGGCAAGGCATGCCTGCGAGTGCAAAAGTGTTCATACATCTTAACAAATGCAACAAAAGAAAAGAAGTGTTTAGTAAAAAAAAAAAAAAAAAAAAAGACTCAAACATTTAATGGATATAACTAATTGTAAACAAAACAACAAAACACTTGTTCATATAAATGTAAAGTAATTCAATGGATTACAGATAACACACAGTTTTGAAATTAAATAATATTTTAAAAGATTTACTCTTATTGTTTTAAATTATGTTTATTGTGTATACCTATGTCAGTGTGTGGGTATGTGCAGGTGTCCCTAAAGACAGAGGTGCCAGATAAACACGAAGTTAGAGTTCTAGGTAGTTCTGTGCTGCCTGATATTGGTGCTGGGGTCAATCTCAAGTCCACTGAAAAGTATGTGCCCCAAGTTTCTTAGGTATTTCCTTAGCTCCTTAAAATGACCATGCATGGTGAGGACTGAGACACTCTGCTCAGATGTAGTAGATAGTCAGCACAGTTTCCTTGTCGGTCATATAATATAGGAAGTAAGGACTACTTCTGACATGGACTCTGGCCCTCACATGTTGATTGCTTCCCTGAGGTGGGGAAGCCTTGCCAGGGCACAGAGGAAGAGGATACAGGCAGTCCAGATGAGACTTGAGAGAGTGAGGTCAGATATTAGGGGAGGAGTGCTCCCCCTTTCAGAGTACTAGAGGAGAGAGGGAGAGGGTAGGAGGAAAGGAAGGTGGGATCTGGAGCCAATGAGGGAAGGGGCTGTAAAGTGATGGGGCTGTAAAGCGAACAGATTAAAAATAAAGTTTTTGACAGCTGATGGTGGTGGAACTCGCCTTTAATCCCAGCACTCGGGAGCCAGAGGCAGGCAGATCACTATGAGTTCGTTGCCAGGCTGGTCTACAAAGAGAGTCCAGGACAGACAAAGCTACACAGAGAGAACCTGTCTCGAAAAACCAAATAAATAAATAAACACATTTTAAAAAGCTGAAATATTCTTAAAGAAGTTAATGTATTGCGTGTTAATTCTGCATTCAGTTTTAGGATATCTCTACACATTTTGAGGGATGCGGTGTTGCTTGTTTGTTGTGTTTCTAGTAGTTTTCATTCAATAAATTATACTCAATCAGGTAACACGACTTCTCTTCCCCGGGTATTTACCAATAGTAGCTGTCGTTTGACTTTCAGATATCAGTGATATAGTTAAAGCACTTGGCTGGAATGTACAACACTGTGGATAGATTCCCAACATATATCAAGCATGGTAGCCCATACCACTGATTCTAGCATTTAGGAGGTGGAGACAGGCGGATTAGAAGTTCAAGGGCATCTCTGGCTATAAACCAGTTCAAGGTCATGCTGGGCTACAGGAAATACTCTTTCCAAAGAAGATTGTATTCTAACATGTTGTGTTACTACAGTTCTGTTTTCAGTACCTCTATAATCAGAGATGTTGAAACTTTTCCAATTTCTTGGCCATTTATAAAAGATGTCTTTTCAAGTCCCCTTTCTACTTTTAATTAAGTTTTGTTTTTTTTTTCTGCTATTTCCAGTTTCCAGTTACTTATCCACTTGAGAATGTCAACCCCTTAATTCATACATGATTTACAAATGTTTTCTCCTAATCTCTGTTTTCTTTTTTATGCTCGAGTGTTTCCTTTGCAGTAAGAATTTGTAGTCTTTTAACATCCCACTTACCTGTATTGCTTCTGTGTGTGTGTGTGTGTGTGTGTGTGTGTGTGTGTGTGTGTGTGTGT
>OU015746.1:28430618-28448118 GCA_907169655.1 Acomys percivali
ACACACACACACACACACACACACACACACACACACACACACACACACAAAACTTGGATTTTAATTTGTCAAGATATAAAATACTTCTGTACCTTAGCTAATCTAGGGATTAAAGTTCACTTGTTAAAGCACGTGGCATCGCATTAGCTGGTTTCCAGGAACACTGTTAATGACTGCTATTTGTTGTTTTTCCCTGTGTTTGCCACTGGATTCTGAAGCATGTACCCAACCCTCATATGGGAGATTATTGTTTCCTTAAGTATGATATAAATCTGTTAAAAATTCAATTAATGGCATGTAGATATGTCATTTCTCAAATTGATAAGGGAAAATAAACAGAAGCAGAGGAGGGAGGGGATCTAGAAGAACAGTCTTGTGGGTGACTCTCTTAGAAAGGATGAAACATGGGCTGATAGATACAGGGACAAGTTGACACAGCTGCTCTATAATGTATTTATTTGAAATTTGTCATATTGCTTATAAGGCTTCCATAGTATGTGGGTTAAGGTCACTCGTTTTTTTTAATTAATAAAGATTAATCTCTTTACCTTAACACAAGAAGGAAAAGAACCAGTTAATAAGAGTATTCCATTTTCATCAGAAAAAAATGTATATATATTAACACACAGAGAGATATTCCTAACTAACATATTGCTATCACATATAACAATGGAAGACTTAAAATGTCAGTCAAAGAACAATCAAGGTGTAAAAGTCTCAGCATCTCTATTTGCAGCTGACGTTGATATTCAAGTTTTATTATATGCCAATGTAAAATTAATGTGAAAAGAATGCTTTAGAGAAAAAAAAGAGAAGTAAAACTCTTTTATTTATGCCATGAGCCTGTAAAAGTTCGCCTCGATTTGTAGAAATTCTACTTTCAAAATACATACCTTACTTGTGAGTGATCACAGTCTTCATCTGTATTCTTCTGAAGAGAAATCACGAAGACTACTCTTACTAAAACATTGAGAGCTGAATTTTAATTGCTGTTATTTCATTTTGTAAACAAGATATGGAAAATAACTTAGAAAACCAGTTTCAGAAAAAATATGTAATTTTATATAAGCAACTTCACAATAACATGTAAGGACTATAATGAAATATTTCTTGGAACTATGTGGAAAGCAATTTAAAATCTCAACCAAGTTTGTGTATTTCTCCAATGTGCACTGAATTTGACTGAAATTTTATTATATATCATAATGTAAACCAGGAGAATGAGAAACAACAATTCTTCACTCTCTTGCTATAACTGGGTGGGGATGGCTTGGTGGTATAAGCCAATATCACTAAGAAGGCACATATGTGCTGTGTATATAATACACGTTGGCTACAGATTCAGCCAATGTTGCATGTTTTCATAATAGCAGACAATGTAAAGATATAGCTTTCTGGCTCCACGTGACATAAAGTACAATTGATGCAAATTCCAGACATCATAGTACTGTGAATATTTTTACATGTTAACCTTTGCTACTGTTTGCATGTTTCATGAGGAGGGTATTGTTTTCATTCATTCCATTATTCTCAGCCTTGACAAACTAAGATACATTATACACTTTCAGAGAGGGAACCATTTGCTGAATGGGTGAGTAGATGGTAGATGAATTAATCAATGGAGTAATCAAATAATTGGTTACTTAAAAGAATAATGATTTTTTAAAAAATATTTCCCTTTCCTGCTTAATATGCCCATGGGCTATAATCAATCTGATTGTGTTACAGAATACAAGGAATCAGTCAAATATATTGCTAGGTGCACATATTATCCCAACATTCCTAATAATATGTTTTATGCTTCAACATAGGTGTTAGGCTTATATATTCGTTCTGAAACATATCAACAATCTCTACTATAAAAATTGACTTATTTAAAGCTATACAGAGGGCTTGTGCTCTAGTTCTGTTGATAGAGGGCTTGGTTAGCATGCACAACCAGGTCTAGTGGTTTGTACCTATTATCCAAACTCTTGGGATGAAGAACCAGAAGGATTAGAAGTTCAAGGTCAGTTAGGTTTATGTGTAGTTCAAGGGTAGCCTGGGATAGAATCCTACCACCATCACATTCCCAAAGTAAAATAAAATAAAATAAAATAAAATAAAATAAAATAAATTCTTAGGAATTCTCTTTATTTTTTAAAAAATTCTATTATATATATATATATATATTTTTTTTTTTTTCATTCAGGAATTTCTTCCCAGGTACAGGTGACTCTCTTTGCTTAAATCAAAGTGATCTTACCACTCAACCTGGATTTTGCTGACATGCCTCATTTCCAATATTGAGCCATTTGCTTTTTGGCAGGGGTACTTTGCTCAGTGCCAAGTAATTTAGAAAGCTAGAAGAAACTCCAGTTGGGAGTTAGAGAGAGCTTCATCAGGTGCCAAGTATTCTTTTCCTATCAAATGATGAAGCTGGTAAATGAGAGCGAACTTGCAGATCCTTGCTAGCAGGAACAATTGCAATTCAAAGGGCTAAGCCTCAGTTCTTTCCAGGCGGAGGCATAAAATTCCCTTGACAACTCTATTCCTCAGAATGGGGCTTGACTCAGAGGAGTCATCTGGATAGGCGGTGAGAGTCAATGGAATGGCTTAATTCTTTTTTTTTTTTTTTTTTTTTTGTAGCTATATATGAAACATCCCAGTAATGTACACAGCTGACAACCAGGAATATCCATGGCCATCTTCTGAAATTTTCTATATATCTCTTTAAATGCTTCCTTCCCATCAGTATCTCTGGCTTAATTGTTAGCAATTGAGTTTTACAAAGTGCTGCACAAAGTCGGAAAATAACTAATTACCAATGCATATTCATCAGTGTGACTTTATTTAAAAGCAAATGAAAAGCATCAGATGATCATGCTTTGTAGAAACACAGAATTAAATTACAAACCATGATTTAAATATTGATAACAAACAAGACCAGAGAGAGAGAGAGAGAGAGAGAGGGAGGGAGGGAAGGAGAGAGACAGAGACAGAGAGACAGAGAGAGAGTTGGTATAATTTTTCAGCTATTATTTTACAATTGTTTGGATTCTACATGCAATGAGTAAAGTATGGCTTTCAATGGCTCTCACATTGGATAATTAAGGATGAAGTTCAATACAATCAGTTGTAGAAAACCTTATTTCAGAGGGGCAAACCCAGTGTGTTGTTATGTCATTAGAGAAGTCATCTTAAGCCTTTTCTGAATGGAAGCATTGTTAAGCCAGTTGTGTTAGATAACAACAGAGGAAGAATAAATCCACACAAACAAGTTGTTAAAGAACCCAGTCACGGTTAGTTATTAATTCCGTATTTATTGGCAGCTCTAACCTAGACTCTGTAGCTTCTTAAGCTGGTCCTGAACCGTGAGCTGTAATCACAAGATAATTTTAAAGCATAGTTATCTAGTAAGCAAATATCAAGTACTGAAAAGAGTCTGTGTTAGTGTTTTACAATGTCTGTTACCTGTCCACGTTGTGTATGAGTTAACCAAAGACAAAAGGATGCAGCCTTTAATTTCTTATTAACTGTACAACAAGCTCTGTCCTTTCCTACATATAATTTTTATGAAAGATGCCTCAACTACATGGGATATCAAACATTCTGCATTTTGAACAGGAAGAACCCTCCAGTGTCTTGGAATTCATGTTTACTCCCACTTAGGCCCTGGGAAGTGCTTCCCACTCTTAACACTGGATTTATTTAAGGTTTAGTAAGTGCATTGCTTATATGGCTGTGGAATGGTGTCACAGATCAGCTTTAAAGGTTTTTAAGTCTACTACAACATGAAGAATCACACAGACATTGGGCTTCTATATAAGAGAGGCAATCAGCTCTTTGGATAATTGTTTCTAATTGGCATGATCATTATTAATTTCTTTGGGCTCATCAAGAATCTTCTATCTATGTTGGTAGATAGTTGGATAGACGTTTTTAAAATCTGCGACTGTGTGAGTTATTGCTGAAAGGCTGAAGTCAAGGAGTGGACAAGCTATCCTTTCCTGTCCTTGTCACATAAAGATTGTTCTAGGATGGTTGTATCGTCTTTACAGGGCTCAGTTTTCACTTCCATAAAAGTGCTTCATTGAGTGTCTCCTTATTGTTATACAATATTCTGACAAATGCAACTTACAGTTCTGTAAGAATTTAGTGCATCACGGCAGGAAAATCAAAGCAGCAAGCAGGAAAAGCATGGTAACAAGTGCGAGAGGCTGGCTGGTCACATTGTCCTGACATCCAGGAATTAGAGAAGGAAAATAAAGTTAGTCTTGGACATAAAAAACTTTCAAGGTTTTCATGCGGTGACCCATTTCTTATAGTGAAACTCACTTCCTATAGGATTCATCATATTACCAAACAGTATTACCAAATAGTGACCAACTGTTCACACACAAGTCTATAGAGAAGAAGATTTCCTGTTTATCCCCAACTATGAAGATCACATTTACCATGTCATCTATTATTTAACAGGGGTTATGATGTTGTAATAATTTTCATGATTTCATTGTCTTTTGGGTATGAGTTTCCTGTGTCTATTAGCACCATGCCATAAAACAAAGAAGCTTCAGGCCTATTGTTACTGTCAAGGTGAGGACAGTGTCAGGCGGGCTGGGTGTTTGTGCCCTGGGTGATCAATGCTGGAGTGTCTGGAATTTGACAGTTTCAAAGTTAAATTCTTTTAAAGATCACTGTTTTATTGATTCCAGTTCAGCCTTCAATGTTTCTCTTGAATCATTTTCTCCTGCAGTTAACAGGGTACAAGTGATCTGAAGAGCAATGTGGGAAAAATAGGAAGGGACTTTAATTAGGAAGGATGAGGAAGACAAATACAGAAGATAGAGAAAGGTGGGTAAAATATCAGTAAGGATGCCAGAGAAATTCATAAAAGAATCACAGTATTACCTATCTACCTAAGTCTGTGTGTGTGTGTGTGTGTGTGTGTGTGTGTGTGTGTGTGTGTGTATACACACATATATCCCCTCATATAATTTACATGAAAATTTCCCATCCGGGATGATTATATGGCCCTCCAAAATCCATAGACTATCTAATAAAAATCCCAACACCATATCAGAGAAGTTTTCTTTTGAAGTGTTAGGAAGTGTTATCGGATTGATTCCCAAACAATACAGCTGTTGCCTTTAGTTGCACCCTCGGGGTGGAAGGCAAGTCCCTATTGCTGATTACATCATACACTTCAGACACAAGAATTAAAGGTCCCGAATTAGATCTCTTGTGAAAGCCTTCTCCTGGAGGACTGCCTTTAACGGCCAGAAGGTACCCTGCAAGCTTTCAAAATGAGGAACCAACCGATAGTTTTACCCAGGTGTGACACCTATGAGCTAGAACCATGACCATAATGACACAACAGCCAGAGGCTGCAATAGTGGCACACAGACCTTAGTAATAGCCAACGGCACTCTTATTAGACCTAAGGCCTGTTAAACAAAGGAGAAGGCGAGTCTAGTAGTGGAAACATAGCCAGCCACCTAGGGCCGATAAAGTTTATGAATTTTGGAAGAGAGCTTAAAACCTTCCCAAACTACATATACCCTTAGCTACATTCTAAACACTTATCCTTATGCTTGCAGATGAACATGTTTCTTGCCCATCATCAAGAGTCTTTGTCACAAACAGACCATTACAGACAACCATAACCAATCAAACGGCAACGTTGCAGAGAGCCGTCCTAACTGAAACATCTACCACAGAACCCCTGCATCTGAGACTCAATGAGCAAAGAGGGAAGGGAAAGATTGTAAGAAGCAATATGATCTGGGAGTTTTCTTTGAGATTGTGCGCATAGAAAGGCCAGAGGCTGCACCCATAAAGTTTCACTAATGTGACTGTCTAAACCTGACCTGCATAAAGGTAACACCAATTGATAAGCTAATGTAGAAAGGAGAAAGCTCATAGTGCCTCAGTCTTAGACAGAACAGCACTACAGGAAACTAAGGAGTGCTGAAAGTGAAAGAGTTTTCCTTAGGAAACGGCACACTAATTAGTTAGCACACAGATAATTTATACATACAAGTAACATATAGATTGAGTAGCTTACATATGTATGTAAATACATATATAACATATATACTTAAATACATATTTTATGCATAAATACATGTTATATATTGCTTACATACACATATATAAATATGTTTTTATATACGCACACATACTTGTTACAAAAATGGTCAAAAAAGAACTCTCGATTTTGAAATAGCGTGGGGAGGTGTGTATTGGAGAACTGCAGGAAGGACAATGGAAGTGGATTTTATGTGATTACATTATCATCGCAAAATATAATAAAATAAAAAAATTACATCCAACATTTAAAGAGTGTAACTGGAATGGCAGTGCATGGTGGCGCACGCCTTTGATCCCAGCACTCAGAAGGCAGAGGAAGGTGGATCTCTGTGAGTTGGAGGCCAGGCTGGTCTACAATGTGAGTGTAGGGACAGAGGAGAGGACATCCTATTGGGACTCTAGATGAGAGAACAATGGGAGAATAGCAATGTAGAAGGATCCAGTGGGTCCTAGAAACCTACAAGTAGAACATTATGATAGGCAGATTTGGTTCAAGGGGTCCCACTCAAACTAAGGCACTAGCCAAGGACAATACAGGCGGTAAAATTTAAACCCCTACCCTGATCTAGCCCATGGACAGGAGAGTCTCCACACTTGAGTGGAGAGAGGGATTTGACTTTCTCATGTACTCTGGTGCCTCACATTCGACTATGTCCCCTGGCGGGGGAGACCTAGTGGCACTCAGAGGAAGGACAGCAGGTCACCGAGAAGAGACTTGATACCCTATGAGCATATACAGAGGGAGGTAATCCCTCTGAGGAACAGTCATAGGGGAGGGGAATAAGGGGAAAATGGGAGGGAGGGGAGAATGGGAGGATACAAGGGATGGGATAACTGTAGAGATGTAACAAGAATAAATTAATTAAAAAAAAAAAAAAAAAAAGGAAAGCCATGACTACCCAGAGAAACCCTGTCTTGAAAAACAGAAACAAAACAAACAAAAAATGTAGCAGATTTCTCAAGCTTGTCATACAGGAAAATTGTTAGCCTCACAATGCTTTCAAAATAAGTTTCAGAGCAGTTAATACTCAATGGTGTGCAGTCGCCTAGACAGTTTACGGTCTCTCCTATTTAATGGGAGCCTCCTAATGCTGCTGTCTTCCATGGGGTGCCCCTTTCCCTAGTGAGGAGAGTACTAGCATTTCTATAAACGTTATCACCTTCCTGATCAGTGTAGATATTTTGGCATTGAAAAGTTACTTGGTGTAATCTTAAACGTATGATTAATCTGTGTGCTCCTGAGTGTTGTTTTTAGGGTATATTCAGCATCTTGTAGAGTCATTTGTAAACTTACCATGAACTTCTATTAGTAACTTTTCTCATTGCAGGATTCTACAACTAACACATAGCAACTCATGTGAAGAAGGGTTTATTTTTGTCTTATATTTAAGTAGGTGCAGTCTACCGTTGATGGGCAGGCATGGCAGTGCTCATGGCAGCAAGAGTGTGCCACTGTGATTCCTCACATTTGTGTGAAAGATGAGGAAGAGAAAAAGAGAATACTGTTGCCAAGGTGTCATTTTATTATTCCCGTGTTATTCAGTTCAAGCTTCCTTTGGGATGGGTTTTCTGTCATTAGTTAACCTTCTCTGAAAACAACGTTCTAGATGCTTCTGGTGGTATATCTTCTAGGTGATTTTAATCTAGCACAGTTGATAATGCAGATTAATCATTCTTGAACCATAAAAGAAAATGAAATGAAATGGAAACCCATATTTAAGTATTTGTGACCAATATGACTTTAAATCCACAAGGTGACTTCAATGAGTAAAGAAGATGTGGGTACTCAGAGTGCTTAGTGTTGAACATATAGGGAAGACTTTTATCTCTGTAGACCTTGAAGAGCAGGACTACATCCTGTATCATGTTATCACCCAATTAAAAAAAAATCTGCTGTTGCCCATGTTTCCTATATAAAGTGGTATGCATCCTGTCTCTGTCCTCTGATATCATTAACTCATCTCTACATTACGTAAAACACCTAATATTTGCTATACTTATTGCTTGGGTAATAATGGAAAGACTAGAAAATGCATGTTGTCCACACAGGGACAACTCTGCTTTTCTGTTAATGTGTTGCATCTGTAATCAATTGAATATTCAAGTGCAAAACACAAAAACATGGAGAAACTAACTAAATGCACACTGATATGTGTGCATACCATAATAATTTTCCCTCATCACAGATGAAGCATTGTTGATGCTGCCCCAGTCACAAAGCTGACCAGAGTCACAAGGGATATGTATTATAGAGCTGGACTCAAGCCCAGGCCATCAACTAGCATCATGACTTAACTATTTTTGAATCGTGTACATGGAGTACATAAGGTGATCCTGGAAGAGATACATTCATTTGTACATTAATGGACACATCTTATAATTTAAAAAACAAGCAATAGAATCTACTTTCAATTTTATTGAATTAAAAACAATAGATTTTTTTTAATGAGAAGAGAAACCAAGACTTGTAAGATAAAATAAACACAAAATCTCAAGTACAAGTTAAGTACATAGAAAAACACGAGACAGAACTATAATAATAATGACTGGCTTCATGGTTAAATATTGCAGACATCTCACCACTAAGAAATGCGAGGTCACCATGCCATTTTTCATCCAGCACCAGCCATCTACATTTACATGTGTAAACACTGATTTTTTTAAAAACAAACATTTGTTTCAAAATAATTTGTAGTGCTAAGAAGCCCAAATAAAACAATGATACAGACTGAATTTGAGCATGGGACCCCTTGTACACAATCTTCATAAAACATACCATAGGCTACTACTCAGTGTTGAATGTCTTGTAAACACAATGGAGTGGCCTACCTCTAATACAAGGATCCCCATTTATTGAAGGAACAAACCCCCTCAGGTTGTGCATACATGACAGACAAACTAGAAAATAGAAAATGAGCCCCAGTCTAGAGAATGGCAAACTTTCGAGAAAGCCATGGTGGAATGCTCCAGAAACTTATCTTCCTTCTCACTATCTTTTGATTTTTTTTGTTTTTTTTTCATAAAATATAATACTTCAATAAACATTTCTCCAGTGATAAACTTAATAAACATTGTAATCTTGGCTAGTTTTATTTTATTGTTGTTGTTTATTGTCTATTATCTCATACTTGTTGTATTTTATTTGTTTGTTTGTTTTTTTTTTTTTTGAGACAAAGTCTCAATATGTAATGCTTGCTGACCTGGAACTCACAGACATCCTCTTGCCTCTGCCCTCTGAGCCCTAGAATTAAAGACACATGATATCACTCCTGACTCCTATTTGTTTTTGTACTGTGAAATACTACTTCTTCATTCTAAATGGCGAGAATCACCAGCTCACAAGCATTGACCCAATCTAGAGTTTTCTGGCATAATTGATTATCAGTCTCCATGATGAAAGGTCAAACTGAGTCAGCTTGGGCATATTTAGAATATGCTTAATGTGGCACTGTCGCTACCTTGCAGTCCAGCCTTCAGTAGTGTGCATGTATCATAGTCAGTCATAGACAGCGACCATAGCAGTTTTTAACTGTCCTCTAAGGCAAAGTGAAAAATATTACCAGAAAACAAGTCTTTCTAGAGAGGAACTTGCTACTAATATTTTATTTTTTGTAATTAGTATGGTTGCCTTACAAAGCTAAAATAGAGATTTTTGTTTGCATTTTGAACATGTGGAATTCCTGTTGTTTGCAATGGCAGGTGGCAGTGGTTTTTGTTTATTTGTTTGTATGTTAGTTTTTGTTTTGGGTATGTGTGTGCCTAGTGTGTGTACGTGTGTGTGCTCATCTGTGTGTGTGTGTGTGTGTGTGTGTGCTTCCATGCATGAGTGGCAGTACACTTGGCACAAGTGTGTGTGGAGGTTAACTACTTCAAGTGTTGATCATTGCTTCCACCTAATTTAAGGTTGGGTCTTGCTCACATCTGTGAATGCAGAGTTATGTGGACGACAAAGTTCTGAGAATTTTCCTTTCTCTTCCTGCCATCTCTCTACCTTAGGGTCTTTGAGAGTACAGACACATGTCCCTATATATGATCTCACATTTGTCTAGGAATCCATATTCAGGCCATCATGCTGTGTAATAAGCTCTTTACCAACCGAGCCACCCAGCTCCCCAGCCTTATTTAACGCTGTCCATTTCTACCATTCCATTTTTCAGGCCGACACTATGTGTTTCTTTATAGTCAACCCTAGAAGAAATGCAAACTCGTGCATATTTAGCAACCTACACCAGGAGGTTTATAGCACTGTCAAAAAAAAAAAATGAAATCACGTTCATTTAACCCTGAAATAAAAATTAAGTGAATCACATCACTACTTAATTTGTACCAGAATGCAGTGCTTGAAGCTACCACACATATCCTGTCTTGCAATGAGTCTAACGCAATGAACATAAGCTGTTTCAACATACCCTAGAAAATTAAAAAAATTGAACATAGATGAACCCCCCCCCAGTTTCCTGAAGGGAAATGAAATGGTCATAAGGCATGGTGGAAAACATTTTAATCAGAAGTGTATGAAATATCCATTTTCTTACCAGGACAATCAACAGAACAGCTACAATGCTTTTTTTTTTTTTTATATGTCATGTTTTATCTCTGTGTCTTCAAAGGTGAGATAGCATTAATTTCATACTCTGAAGAGGCATTCCTACCTCTCAGGTGTCACAGTGGATAGATCTGTTATGTGTCTACAAGGACAAGGATGATCTTTCCTGCCTCTCCTCCCGCGTTGTTTCACCATTTGCCACTCATTGCCAGAGGGACAGAACCCATTACAAAGGAAGTGAAGCACTGCAGACAAGCAAATGGCGAAGGTACAGGACAACATTTTAACTACACTGAGGGATTTGGAAGCCAGGACCCAGGCTTCACATTCAGTTCACCGGAAGGTGACAGTGGCATCCACAGGGAAGCCAGTGCTTTGGGAAGCGCTGCATATATCTCAGTGGAAAATCAGTAACATTATTTTCTAGTCTTAAAAGACTGTCTGATCAAAGGGACAATGTAAGTGCTCTGGGCTCTCTGTAAAGCCCAAGCTCGAACACAACAGCACTCTGCTATCCTTTAATGTGTGATAAAGAATTCCTATAACACCCCCAGCGAGGTCAGTGAAGTTACCGATAGCCCATTGTGGAGATTTTGCATTTCTCTCGAGTACACTGATAAATGATAAATTTTGCAATGCATCCAAAGAAAGGATGAAGCTCTCTTTCTAACTATTTAGCTGGTAACTGAATGGCAATTTAAAAATTGTCCTCTTGAATGTCACCACTGCTCATGCTTTTAAAGTGAAAAGAAATATCTCAAGTTCTGCAGATCTCCAAAGTCACATTAGAATATAATTATTATGTGAGTCATACCAGCTTTGATTTATTGCAATAAAAAGAGTCCATCTTTAAGAAACACCAAACATGACCCTTTATCAACACTTTCGTTGCTTGTGACTAACTCTCGGGGTATTGGTCATTTTAGCTTTTATGTCCCTTATAAATATTGTTCTCACCTTGGGTCTAATCCTCTGCTGTAGAGCACTTCTCCTTGAAACCAAGTAGCTTGAAATTATATAGGAATTGCCAGCAGAATCAAGGGAAACTGAAAATCGGCAAATGGTCATATTTTACTCTTATACCCAAGAGTCTAAAGAATAGTGCTTTTCCCTTGAGACTCTTGCAAAGATTGTTCAAAATCAGATCAGGTAGTTAAGTGCTTGGCTTTATTTCATGTACCTTAAAAATAATCTCGTGCAAATCTTGAATCTAGAAATTATTTCTCATAATGAATGCCTCAGCACTAAGTATTTAAAGGCAATTTATTTTTATGAAACTCTAAGTATCAGGGCTCAGAAGCCATTATTTATGTGATGAACCTGTGACTTGCCAAATTGCCTTGAAGCATTGTGCTGAAATATTCTTTTCACTTGTATTTTCTTTATTGTTGCAGTGTGTGTAGCTATTTACTATGGAAAGCTAATCTCAAAGCAAGAAAAGTGGTGTGTGTGTGTGAGGGGAGGGTGTGCTATTAAATTCTTTTGTCTCCATCTACAATGCACTCAAATATTTATACAGAAATAGCTTAGATGAATATATTAAGGAAGTGAAATAGCATAAAGATAATTTAACTTAACGTTGGGCAAAACTAATGTACTGATATTATGAGCCTTTAATTTCTTCATTAACAGTTATAGACAAAAAAAATTCTATCACCATGCTCACCTTGTAGGTAGTGTCTGTGAAAACACTTCTGAAGGAGTTTTACAATACACTGTGTTCGTGGGATATAAATCAGAAATAAAAACACACTTTGTTTGCAGTATAGAGATATCACTCTGGGACTGACATGGAAGTTTTTCCCCTACGGTCTAGCTCTCCTACAGAAGGGGGTATGCATGCTAATGCGCAGGTAATATCTTCTACAGTAATACCCTATTATGACTCCCAGGAGCTTCATTTAAGCCCACCTAGCAGGTGCAATACTAACAGTGCAATAGTGGCATACTACTGTGGGAGTAATCAACCATTTCCTGATTGGATTCATTCCAAGGACCATAAACCTAGTCATTTTGTTGGCATGATGGTCTTGTAGACTGTGTATAGTTTACCCTTGTTCATTCAAAGGTGGATTTCTTCACCCCACTCTCTGGGCCAATCCTGTTGTTATATTGTGATACTTATTATTTCATGTATCTCCAGTTTTAAGACTGTGTAAGCATATCACCATTTGATCTCTGTGTTGTCAATAAAACAAACTAGCCAATGCTGAGCAATAATAGAGAATAGGATGGGACATCCTGCTAGAATAAGGAGAGGAGAAAGAAAAGGGAGCAGAGGATGGAGCCACTAGGAAAAGACCCCAGGGAACATCAAGAGAAGTGAACCTGGCCTAGCAGATTATTTAAAAGAAGATACAATGTGAGAATTCTGAATGGGAAGACACTATACTAGCATGGGATGTTTAGGATGGAGTAATTATTGTGCAGCATTTTGCTATAGGCTAATTAATTAGATCCTGGTTATTAGGGTTATTTGGGTGGTTATTTGGGTACAAAGCTGGTTAAGGAGTAACCGGTGGTTTCACTAAAATAATAATTCAATGTTAAATATTAATAATCATTAAACAACATTTCTGACAGTGTAGTTGGAACATTTTCACTTCCAGTGATTAGGTGCTTTAAGTTAGGGACTTACATGTCATGGAAAAATTATGACAATATTGCTATTGCTTTCTTGATTCCAAAGGTGATTACTTAAAACACAATACACACCAATGTGCCTGATACATGATGATAGCATATTATGTGTATGTATATAAAACCATGGCAGTGTCATGTTAGTGCTAGTGTGAACATCTAATGATATGTGCATAGAAGCACAAGCTTAATTAGTATGTTTAAAGAAGCAACTAATATTGAGTTGTTCATGTTTGTCACATGATATATTCACTTTTCAAATAAAAATTTGTTTGACTTAAAGCTGTGAATAAAAATTGAAAATTTACAAACAATAGATCTCATTCTGTCTCTATGTAGTTTATACAAACACACACACACACACACACACACACACACACTAATTTGTAGATACATTTCTGTGGTTGAAAAACCTCAGTCTTGGTTAACTATGTCCACTGTTTGATACAATATTTTATTTTTTGTTGGATAACACATATAAACAGACAGACACATATACACAGGCACAAGGTTAGTAGTTAGGGTTTTGGAATATAGACATCAAAATCTGTTTACTTCTTCAGGGATATAGTTGATTTTGTTTCTCAAAAAAGAGTTTTAGTATTTTAGAGTTGATTATTGGTCTTTCATGTTACATAACACTTGTCCTTCAGAATTTTTTTCCAAATCTTTTGTGCTAGTCTGTTACTTCTTCCAAAATGAAGGCCATTCCTTTTTTTTTAAACTGCATCCTTGGAGAAGAGACAGAGCTTCCTTCTTTCAGAGCTACTCAGTTATCTTTTCTAGAGGGTGGTGAAAATAACAGCAAGGTGGAGACTGATTAATGCCTAAGAGGGATTCTCTATCTGTCTAACTTTGTATGTATCTATCCATCCATCCATTCATCCATCCATGTGCACATGTATCCATCATCTATCTATCTATCTATCTATCTATCTATCTATCTATCTATCTATCATCTATGTGTCCATCCATCCATCTCTGTCTCTTTCGATCTCCTTTTTACCCTTATTTATCTTAATAAAATACACAGCATTCTGTGCTACCATTAGAGAGTCATATTGCTAAGGGAAGCTTACCTCCTCATCATTAATCGGTGGGGTGTGCTCTGTGTTGCTTGCTGCTGATTATAATTCTGGGCTTTATAAATCAAAGCTGGTGAGCAGCAGAGTTCTGTGCTAATGGGAACCAGCTTCATCAGAAATGGACCTTATGTGGATCTACGGAATGCATGCACTTGACTGTAAACACTGCAGAGCAAATGTTTTCTGTAAATGTAATATTTCGTTGATGCTTTACCAATCTGGAAGTTATGCATCACGCTAAAAGAAACTGATTTCCTGAGCAAATAATGTCACCTAATTGTTTGAAATAAATATTCCCTCTAACTAAAAAAATCACTAGTTTTCATCATTCAAGTTTAAATATCAAATATGTAAAAAATTGTTTGCTCTCCAAGCTATTTTCACCTATTCCTTCATGCATATAATTCTCTCCTTTATTAGACAATATAGATGGTGATCAATGTAATACGAGGAAGGAGAGACCCCTTGTGAAGAGCTTGTAAGTCTACCTAAGCTACCTACAGTCTCCCTAAGACTTCAAATACAGCATATAGTTTCTGCAAAAAGCACACACATAAGCCATGCTTGCAACTGACTGTTTTTAATGCTGGAGGGTTTGTGATGATTCTTGGGATCAGACTTAAGACATTTCTCATACTTAGTCAGTACTCTACAACTGAGCTGTAGCCTCAACCCTTCAATATTTCTTTGAATATCTTTTGTTTTCAACAATAATACCTTCGTTAGTGCTACATATTTCTGAGTAGGGATCTGGATATCTCTCACTTACCTCTTGGCTATTCAGTTACTCTCTGTTCTGATGTTTTACAGAACTTCTGAAATAATCAACATCTGCCTTTGAGTTGATCTATTTGGACTCTAGTGGATCAGAGTAGTGTACAGACAAATCATTGTTCACTGTATGACTAAAGAGTTTCTTGATTAGAAATGATAATTCTGTGTCTATAATCACACACATTATATTTAGCTTTCTCAGAGTTCACTGTAAGGGAAACATCAGCAGTAATTTTTTTATAAGATACTCTTCCATTTATTTAAATTTCAAGTAGTGTGTCCACAGAGAGCATGTGTACATCTGTGCAGAGGTCAGGGGGGAGGTTTCCCTTTTAAAATTCTCAGAGTTCAGACATTAAGTAGAGTGCAGATAAAGGAGAGGTATTTGGTAACAGGAGGATATGAGATCTGCTAAAGCGGTGAAGAGAGGGAAAGAGATTGGACGATTCCCCCCGAAGACTGTTGCCATCTAGGAAACTTACTCCATAGCAAGTACAACTTCCTTGTTTATTGCTTGTCACATAGCATTTGTGGCTGAATCATCTCTCCTCCAAGCATGTGCAATTATTTTAAGGGCAGAAATTAGGAGAAAATACATTGGTTATCAAGCTATTGACAAGATAAGAATGTTATGGGTGCTAAACTTTGGCTGAGATCAGAGAAGTCAGTCTTTAAATTACATGCATATAAAGCATGTCACTAGTCAATTCAATAAACATTTGATTTATATATTGACTTTTTATTTTCTCCATGGCCTTAGTCCATTCTCCATTAAAGATGGAATTCACATAATGTTAGCAAACAGACAAGAATCATTAAAAACATTTTGATAAAATTTGTGCCTCATTATCTAGTCCTAAAGCTGGGCATGGATATACTGATAAGCTAGAAAGATGGAGTTACATTGCAACTGGGCTTATAGTCCAGATTTTTCTTTATCTTTATGAAATTAAGGAATGTTTTCAAATGTGTAATGAAGTTTCAATCAAATATTTGATAATTAGCACAGAAACTATTTATACTTTAGTGGGTAATATAAAGGAATCTTTGTATGGTTTACTTTTTATTAATATACTCATGCATTTACCACCTCAAACAAATTCTTGATTAATAACATTATATATATATATATATATATATATATATATATAAAATCTACCTCAAATGTGTAGATGACTAAAGTAGCTATAGACTGAATTTGACCCCAAGAATCTACATAAAAAGACAGGTTGTTATAGTTCATTATTCCAGTGCTAGTGCTCATGGGCCAGAGACTGGAATGTTTAATAATCCCCAGAACAAGCTAGAAATGAAGACTCTTCTGGAAAAACAACAACAACAACAACAAAACAGGGGGACAGGTTTCAGTGATTGACATAATCATGGGAGTCCTAGCTAAACATTGTATGTTATTTCTATAAACATTGTATCTTCTCAGAGGTATAATAATTTCAAACCAAACTCCCCATGACCAACAGATTCTGGCCAACTTCTACAACCAGAAATCCTCTCTGAGTGATGATAAAATAGTAAGAGGCTTTTGGTCCTTCTCTTCATCATTAGCATGAAAATAATTATAGATATGATTGATTGTTGTCCTTCTGAACAGAAAGAAGATTTTTAGGACCAGAACTTTCGGGGAGGAATTGAAGCAGGGAAATGGTACAGGATGAAATTCCAGAGATGGACATAGGAGAAGGACCAGCAAGGAGAAGACTGGCAGTTCACCTAAGCTTAATTCAACTTAGAATCCATGCTTGAAAACCTTGTGTTATGTTAATTCAGGAGATGCTGGTATTATGATAATAACTCATCAACGGACTCTGAGAACCTCCCTTTAGTCCTGATTCCCCTTCTTGTGGTCTTGGAGTGGGGCTACATATGATTCATGGGACCCTGGCAGGCCTCTCTGTGCCTCAAGCTTAATGAACATTCTCCTTTCCTAAAACTAAAACAAATAAATGAACTACATCAACAAAGGGGCGTGGTGCTTGAAGTTGTCTTCTTGCCTGCACACATGTACACAGACACAGACACACACAGACACACAGACACACAGACACACACACACACACACCACCACCACCACCACCACCACCACCACCACCACCACCACCACCACCCACACCAAACCAAACAAGATAAAATGAAACCTTACTTTCAAGTTCCACTCTTTTATGCTTTCAAGATCCTTCTCCATGTTTCATCTCCAGGCTTTACTGATTTTAACTTCCACATCAAGTAATTGTCATGCAATTAGACAAACTTGGTAGGACTTATCGTGGCTTCTAATTCAAAATTAACTGCTGAGAATATTGACAAGTCTAGGTGGGTTGTTATTTCAAACTGGAGCCAGCTGTAAAAAGTTCAGAAATACCTCTCC
>OU015746.1:28452955-28470661 GCA_907169655.1 Acomys percivali
CACACACACACACACACACACACACACACACACACACACACACACTCGTCTTGTATTTTAGTTCTCACTCAGGGACTCTGTGAGGTAACCTGAAAGGAAAAAAGCAGAACCACGTCAGGAAGCAAGGTTGGTGGCTTCTGAGCTCAGCCCTATTTACAGATGTTGTTGAAACTTCCTCTTTTTCAGCCAGTGTTCCTCCATCCTAGATTAGATGGAGTGTGCATACCATCCTAGATTAGATTTATTCAATGCAACACTTCATTTGGGGACTTGTTTCTTATGATAATCTTTCAAGAGGACCATAATAGAAGACTGAAACAATTGGAGAGCGACAGTGGAACCCATCAATCTCCTATCCAGAACATAAACTGATCCTTGGTGCCAATTCTAAGTTGAAACAAGAAAACTAGGCCTTTTTTTTTTTTCTTTCTTCCCTGCCTAAGACAGCTTTACTCAAGACATCCCTCCATCACAGATGCCTTGGAGTGGGATTGGTGTTTAACTCCCAAGACATTCCAGAAAGGTGGCTTCAACTGTTTAGGCACATGAAAGCCATATGCTAAAGTGTAAGCATGAAATGTAGCCAGCAGAATCGCTGCTAAAAATGGATGCTAGTGAATTTAGGTGGTGAACAAATGTTGCTATCCATGTGGTGATCTTGAGTGCTGTCAGCAAGACACCTCCTCCACTCTTAAAAGGAAAAACTAGGGCTTCAGGAGAACCAGAGAAATGACAGGTTCCAAGGAATGTTTGCAAGTTGCAAGTGATGCCGGTAGGGCAGGAGGGTATACTGTGTGACGCACCACAGCTTCTATGATGAGATAGGTTTTTGTTTGTTCGTTTTAATTTTAATTTTTGTTTTGTTTTGTTTTTGTTTTCCTTTGTGAGGGAGGTTGCAAGAGCAGAGAGCACATATGACGGGGCAGGCAGATGAATGGGATTGTGGTGCATGATGTGAAACTCACAAAGAATCCAAAGGATCAATAATGGGTTGATGAAGAGGGAATTTCGAGTTTCCAAAGCTAATGAGTGACAATGGTTGGACAAGTATATCTGCTGTGTCATCTACCGATATAGCTGCAAGTGATTGACTAAATATACATATATGCTTTAGAAAGATACAAACAAACATCGGCTATATATAAGCACATTTATAAATCCTCCTTTCAGATGCTCAAGGAAATTAGCTACCTGAAGCTACCTGTATTACCTTCTTTCTGCCTTGGCCCATTTGCTGCACATCTTCTGAGGCACCTATTTAATTATTTATTTTCTCTGCTTGTGATTTCTTCTAATTTTTTTTTTAATCCAAAACCTCTTTATTTTTTACTGTGCCAGACTTCTGAGACAAAGACTGGCTTTGAACAGAGTCTTCGACCATTCTAAGTTTGTGTCTTCTTTTCGCACATAATACTTCTTTGTAACTGAGAATGCAAAGAACACAAACTGCATATTTTATTGTTGTTATTCATGACAAAAGAGGAGTGACTTGGGGCTGGAGAGATGGCTCAGTGGTTAAGAGCACTGCCTGCTGTTCCAGAGGTCCTGAGTTCCACTCCCGGCAACCATATGGTGGCTCACAACCATTTTTAATGTGATCTGATGCCCTCTTCTAGCCTGCACATGTATATGCAGGCAGAACACTGTATACATAATAATAAATCAAAATTTTAAAAAGGAGTGACTTGTAGACTCTAGAATTTAAACTCTGAGTCATGCATAATAATGCCTCTACACATTGGTCATTTCAGTGATATCTGAAAGTGAAACCTTAGGAAATGAAGAAAGGATTAAAACATGACCAAAGAAGGCATTAAGTATCACAAAAATTAGTGATATGAGAAGTAATGGGGCTATTCTTAGACAACTTGATTTATTTTTGCTTTGTAAGGACCTCCAAAAAAAATGTTCATGACTTTGCGCCAAGGGTGATTTCTTTCCACATTGTACTCAATGTGGCAGCCTCTTTTACTGAACTCTGTTAGTCTCTACCTCCTTCTTTTTACACTTCAGTCTTGCAATTCTTCAATAAAGTAGGTTTGCAGCAGAATATTACTCTAGTTGGAGTAGGTAGTCTGAGGGTGCAGCCTACTGTAAAAGGATTGCCACATGGACCACAGCGTAGTACACCAACTGAGAACATAATCTGTAGAATGATCCCAAATTTCCCCACGAGCTTGCTTAATCTTAAAAACATTGTAGGCTATTAGATGGCTATATATCATCATGGAGAGTTCAATTGATCTTCTCTAATATGAGATAAGTCACACTATGCTAGTTGTAAAATTAGCGTTGCAGTTGGACGGGAGCCTAGAAAACATGACCAGGCAGTGGCTACATGCTCTGTAGGTATTATATATTACTATTTCCATCCACAAAGAGAAACTTTCTAAAGAACGAAATGGTAATAACTCTGAGACAGGCTGAGACATGAATGCCTATGCGTAGTCACCAGTGCTTCTTATTGGCTACAGAATATATGTAACTTAGGACTACATGCCATTCTTCGTATGATATAAATGAAGATTTACAGACTCCTTTATTTTGCTCAGGCAAAGAGCAGAGAACTAGCCTTAATTGCTATGTGCACCATGCACATCTCATACGCTTATAATTTCAGGATGATATACTGCTTGTGAGAAACTGTACGTTTTCAGAGCAAAAGAACTGGACTTTGAAGCTGGATCAGACCTGACAGGATGCATTCCTCTCAGCATCCTGGACGCTGACATCCTACATCTTTGATGTTCCAGCACCAAGTGCTCCAGTTGCTGTTCTACATCAGAATAGGATAGCTCCCAAGACAGCTTAGAAGAAAACGCCCTTACTCAATTGGCCCAACATTTCTGACTGTCCCACACAGGACTTTTATTAAGCCTGGAAGTTCTCAACATTTAGAAACAGGACCACAAATGATATTCCTACCTTGTTTAACCCTTTTCCCTAATTTTATTTGGGCCCCTACAAAGGTATTATTCTTCCCAAATCAGCTGCAAGAAACTCTAAGAGAACAACACCCAATTTCCCTTAAGGGGGCTTGGGTAGGCTTTTGGATGCTCTCTTGGGCTTTAAGTATTTATTTTCACTGGGAGTTGGTTATAAGTTACTATTTGTCTTACCCAGAGAGAAAATGAGGTTGGACTCAAGGATATCTCTTTGTTCCTTTATCATTCTTTCTTGGGCTTGGAGATGAGGACAAAAAAGAGAGAATGGGGAATGTGGAAGTGTCTGGGGAAGATACGACAAAAAGTGGATTGTTGAGTTAATCCCTCAACTTAAGACCTCAACTGTGCACACAAGGTTATTTTTAATTCATTGGTATAGAAATTTATATATTGATGCAAAATAAGTTTAATTTTGATACATTGGTTTGGAATTCAAATTTAAGATTATTCTTCACATATTATATATATTTCTACTCTAACATGAGGTATTGTACATATACCGCTCAAGTAGAAAACAAGGCTTACCTCCAATACTTTGATAATGCTACTGCAGGCTGTTTAGGATAAGTAAGCTAAACAAGTTAATTGTTAATTGATCAAATCGTGGTCATTTCAATTACTAGTCTACTATCCCACAAGAAAAAGCATTGTAGATGCAAGAGATAGGTATGATTCTATAGACAGATAACGTAAAATAGTTACTTAATGTCTTCAAAAATCCAAGTCCTGCAGAATATGGCATTTACAGATGGTTATATTGTTTTAATGCTTCTTTAACAATGAGGCAGGTTAACTCCTGACAACACTCAGCCTACCTCAAAGATGATGATGAGCATCAATGAACCTCCTCATGAAGATGGATTCAATTATAGCCATCAAGACACTGGGCAAAATGTCCCCATTTTCGACCACTGACAGAATTCTGCCTAAAAAAGGGCAAGCTTGGATGCAGCCAGAGTCGATGTCCAAACTTTGCCAATACAGGATAAGTAAGTCCTCAATAGTTCTTGTTCACAAATATGTCTGTCAGATATAATGGAGCAGAAGGCTGTAGATGATGCTCCAACATTTTAGAGAGCTTTGATGAGTTTGAGGCAGGGTTAGAAACCTGCTAACCCACATTTCATGTTTATTCAGGTAAGTAATTTTACTCCTTTCAAGTCTCTGATGGAGTTGAAGACCAAATAGTTGAGTTTCACAATTAAGCCTAGTTGTTTAGGGGTTAAGATGTCTTTAGGTCTAGATAGATGCTTTATTTTTTTTCAAAGTAATTTTTTATTAATTTATTCTTATTACATCTCAATGGTTATCCCATCCCTTGTATCCTCCCATTCCTCCCTCCCTCCCATTTTCCCCTTATTCCCATCTCCTATGACTGTTCCTAAGGAGGACTTCCTCCCCCTATATATGCTCATAGGGTATCAAGTCTCTTCTTGGTAGCCTGCTATCCTTCCTCTGAGTGACACCAGGTCTCCCCCTCCAGGGGACATGGTCAAATATGAGGCACCAGAGTATGTGTGAAAGTCATACCGTGCTCTCCACTCAACTGTGGAGAATGTCCTGTCCATTGGCTAGATCTGGGTAGGGGTTTGAAATTTATGGCCTGTATTGTCCTTGGCTAGAGCCATAGTTTGAGCAGGATCCCTGGGCCCAAATCTGCCTATCATAATGTTCTTCTTGTAGGTTTCTAGGACCCTCTGGATCCTTCTACTTTGCTATTCTCCCATGCTTCTCTCATCTAGAGTCCCAATAGGATATCCTCCCCTCTGTCCCAGTTTCCTGGTAAGTGAAGACTTTCATGGGACATGCCCCTTGGGCTAGTATGCAGATATAAGTGAGTATATACCATTTGAGTCTTTCTACTTCTGCATTAACTCACTCATTATAATCATTTCTAGCTCAATCCATTTATCCACAAATTTCGGGAATTCCTTGTTTTTAATAGCTGAGTAGTATTCCATAGTATAAATGTACCACAGTTTCTTTATCCATTCTTCTACTGAGGGACAATTAGTCTGTTTCCATGATCTTGCTATTATGAGTAAGGCTGCTATGAACATGGTTGAGCAAATTTTCTTGTTGTGTGCTGGAGCATCTTCTGGATATATTCCAAGGAGTGGAATAGCTGGGTCTTGGGGAAGCCCTATTCCCAGTTTTCTGAGATAGCACCAGATAGATTTCCAAAATGGCTATTCTAGTTTGCATTCCCACCAGCAATGAAGAAGTTTTCCTCTCTCTCCACATCCTCGCCAGCATGTGGTGTCGCTTGAATTTTTGATCTTAGCCATTCTGATAAATGTATATGTAAAAAATAAAAAATTAATTAAAAAATAATGGAGAGAATGCTGTACAGGAATGACTAAAGGTCATTTGTGGTTAGATGATGCATGAATATATGTTGTGTTACCATGGGGATTTGAGGTATCATTTCTGTGTCCTAGAGCCTTCACAGCAGAATAGTCAACGCCAAGGAATGGGGTATACTAAAATTATATTCTATATGCAGAATACATGACCTGATGAGAAAATTATTTTAAAATAAGGGGAAGTTGGAAAATTATAACAAAATTAAAAACAGGAACAAACAAACAGACAAAACAAACCTTCCCAAACATCATGCTTTACTCAGACACCAAAACAATCACAATGTGATTTCTACTTCATCGCATGTTTACTTAAAAAAACCTTTGTGGTGGGGGGAAGCCAAAAGTAGGCAAATTAGTTGAATAAGCTTTGAGTACAAATTTATAAGGAATAAAAGGGAAATGAATAATATGTGACGATGAAATTTTTAGCCTGAATTTCCCAGATGTCAGAACCAGGGGCAAAGACCTAGAAAGAGTAAATTTTTCGAGACACAAATGATAGATTTATGATCAAGTCAAAATGGGAAATCAATTAAATACAAGGTAAAAAAAATACACTATTCTGTTGATTGACATTTGATCTTCCAAGACCTGTAGCAGCTCCATATGAAATATATTTTTGTTTGTTTAAAAAAGAGACAGAGAAATCTATAAAGTTAAATTTCATCCCTCAATGATCAAAGCACCTCAGCAGTGATATTTCTTCCACACTTCTGGGTTGAACGTGTTTTTGTACTAAGTAGGTTTCCACTGGAGAACAGTGTCATGACAATAGGAAAGCCTGGGGTGAAAAGGAAGAAACATGCAGTGCAGGATCAAAGAGAGATTGTCAGATCTGCCTGAAAGATGAGACTACTGATGATCTGTGGCTGCTGTTAAGATTCTGACAGAGAGAGAGAGAGTCTGAAAGGATGAAAAGGGGAGCATTCAAATGGTAATCTTTTATATCTTGCAATCCTCAATGGAGAAATGTATACCAATATCTATGTATCTATATCTATATATCTTTAGGCAGATAGATAGATAGATAGATAGATAGATAGATAGATAAATGATATTTAGCCAAGTGGCATAGCAGTGGTAGCAAAAAAAAAAAAAAAAAAAAAAAAAAAAAAAAAAAAAAAAAAAAAAAAGAAAAAAAAAAAAAAAAAAAAAAAAAAAAAAAAAAAAAAAAAAAAAAAAGGATAGGTATATGCTTTTACAAAAAAGAGAGAATGTATTTAAAACTGACAGGATGAATTAAAATTCTGAGTAATTTTTCATTTGAAGAAGTGAACTGATAATGAAACATTGGAATGTAGAAACAATTATTATGAAATAAGTGAGGGAATTACCAAAGGATAAAAAAGCTAGTCGAGGGATTTAGGCACTATTTTGGGATATAGGTAGATGAGGTTGATATTTTGAGAGTAGGGTCTATGTAGGTGACCTCACAAGATAGCTATAGAGTAGAGATGGAAAAACAGGCAAGACTGATCCAATCTATGAAAAGAAAGATGATTTTGGGTGTTGGCGCAGGTGCCACTTTGCTTATGTAGTTTTTATGTGTCTTAGGAGGTAACTTTTTTCCATTTGATTAAGTGCTCATGGGATTTGTAAAATGGCACTCTCCTCTCTGATAATACATGTTGCAAAGCAAAAGGCTCTGGGTTGGTGCTACGGACTATACCAGGATTCTCATGCATGCCAGGATAGCACTATATCACTGAATTATATCCCAGCTCAATCCATCAAAATTTGAGCATTGTCCTTTAAAAACTTTATTACCAAATAGTAGGTGACATAAATTTTCTTCTGTATTACCTTTAAGATGCTTTGTAAATGTGCAGGTTCTATTTAAGTCTGTGATCAAATTTGAGTTCATTTTTTTGGGGGGGGGGGGAGGATAGAAAATTGCTTTATGCAAGATTTTTACTTTAAATTACCCTAGCCATTGAATTTTTAAAAATGGTTTCTCCTGCCTCATTGCATTCCATTTGTTCCTTTATTAAACAGAAATGGACGACATTTGTAAGGGACTTTCTGAACTCGCTGTTCTGTTGAAGTATCTCTGTGTGTCTTCTTTCTTCGCTAACGCCTGCCAGATTGTCTTAACTGAGGTAATTGCAAACAAGTAATCGCATGGAAGTGAATCATCAGCGTATGTAAGTGTAGTTCCTTTTGCTACCGTCTTCCCTCTCTCTTTTTTCATGCCCTTTCCATCATCTTCTTTCTCCTCCTTGTCCTTCTCCTCCTTCTTCTTACCATAAATTACTCTGAATTTTCCCTATTTGGGTAGTTGTAAATCCCACAAAGGAACCTCTCTAATTCTAGGTCACTTAGGTCTCTTTTTCTCTCCTCCTTTACCTCCTCCTCCTCTTCTTCTTCTCTTAATCAATTAATGAAAATAACTTAACTCTACTTCCACTCTCTAACAGACATTTCCTCATGTCTTGGGTCTAGAACTGAACTAAGTGCAAGGAGTCCCACAGCAATGACTGGCTTTAATCAATTAAAATTTTACTCATGGGGCTAGACACAGGGTTAAACAATAAGGAGTCAGAGGTGGGGAAAAAAAAGAAAAGGAGCATTCAGTATTTACGTCTGACAAAATTATAACAATAAGACCCAACTTAATTATCTACTACAAAGTCTAAACCATAATTAAATTCAGAGAATGCGTTTTTAGTACATCTGTATTTTTTTTTAATCTCTAAATAACCATCTTTATAGTCATGAACAGAGATTCTGCCTGTATTGTCAAGAATACCACGGCGCCTTCTACGTGGAACGAACTTGACAATTTCTTTGCATTTGGATATTTATTACAGATTTCACTGAAGTTTTTTAAAGCAGACTTCTTATTGTTTTGCTGTTCTGTTTAATGCCTACATGAAATGTCCACTTCGAGAGTATATGGGGCAACACAAATTATACTTGATGAATATCTTTAAAGGACACAGAGTTGGGCAGGATGGGAAGGAGAGTTGATCTGAGAGGAGTTTTAGGGGAGGATGAATGTAATCAAAATGCATTGAAATTATTGAAGAATTAGTATAAATGAGTTTCAATCCTATGTAAAAAGTGGGAGAAGTTGTCTTATCCACCAAAGGGAACACCAGTTGGTTATCCCATACTAAATGGTCAGCCTTGAAAATATACATACAGGCAACATTATACAGACTGAGCAGGTTGTATCTAGAAATATATATGTATATGCATGCAATAAAAATTACCATAATATGGCTTTGGCCTGCAGGCTGTTGCTTCCCGGATCGTTTCACAAGCACAAAGCCACTCAAAAGTATAGGGGTTAACTTCTTGCAATGAGAGGGAAAAAACATTCCACAGGAAATGGTGATAGCCCTTCAACTGAAGAAAAATGTTGCCATGCCAAGGCAATTTCTCCTCCTCTGTTAAAAAATGCCACCTGACTTTCTAACAGATGCACATGTAAGACATACAGCTGGCCCAGGATGCTCCTCTCGGTCTTTATCTGAGCTTTTAGCAAGGACAGCCTCTCAAACCCTCACCAGGCCACAGGCACCGCTCTCACGAGCTGACAGTCAGCAGCTTATTTAGCGAGACCACTTCTTTTTGTTTGTTTGTTTGTTTTTATTCTATAGATATATGAGGAAAAATAGTTAAATAAGGTCTTCAAAAACCTCAGAGACCTACAGAGTATGGCACTTAAAGATGTTTTCATTATTCTAAAGATTCTTTGACAACAAGACAAGTTAACTCCTGGCAACACCCTACCTGTCTCAAAGAAGAAGATGAACATCAAAGAACTTCTTTAAGGAGTTGGCTTCAAATGTGACAAATAAGCCACTGGTCAAAATGTTCTCGTTTCTGCCACAGACAGAATTCTGCCTAGAAATCTGTAGAATATATTTGAAGGGACATTTTCTTTTACAAGGTATAACAGACTCTATTCACAAATAAAAATTCTGCTAAGTCTGATTTAGTTAAATCCAAGAACAATAGTGTTGAATCTCAAAATTATTACATTGGTCAACATAAACTTACCACACAAGTATAAATGACTCTCGCTACTTGGAACTGTACAGACACTGAATAGTCATATCTTTCAATTTTCAAATTGTAAGAACTTAAAAAGATGCATGCAAAATGATGAGAAAATATTGAACTTCAGTAGAACAGAAAAAGGAAAACCGCATCACGATGTTCCAGAATAAACCTATTTAACTGCATAAGTTTGCAAACACAATGAATAACTGGTGATAGGAGTCGGGTCCGTAGTAATCCACAGGGATAACGTATGAGACAACAATGGGGAAGGCTGGAAAATCATGCGTAAGTGTGCTAGTGAGAAAAATTCCCCTGTTACGTCTCTAAGAAACACTATATAATTCTATTTGAAGTCACACAAAAATCTATTTATATCATTGGATTTAAATACTGTTGTAATTGACTTGCTTTAATGAAGAAAGAAAACACACACATATATATATACATATATATAAACTTAGTGTATATATAGTATTATGATATGTGTATATATATATATATATATATATATGTGGAGAGAGAGAAGAGAGAAGAAGGAGGGAGAGAGAGAGAGAGAGAGAGAGAGAGAGAGAGAGAGAGAGAGAGAGAGAGAGAGAGAGAGAGGTCATTCTATAAAATCTCTTAAGAAAAAGTTGTGAACCAAGAGGATATAAAAATTTATATCCATAAAGTCAACGCAGGCAAATCTACAGTATTAAAGCAAATGCTGCAATAATTAAGAAATCAAAGAAAGGTGAAACAAAATCAAGCACAGAACCAGCCGTTCACAAAAGGCAACCCAAATGAAATAGAAAAAAAGTTGTTTGACCTCAGAACTTTGCAAATCCAAACCACAAAGAATAGCTATTACTCTCCCTCTAACATGGCTATAAATAAAACTAGAATGTAAAATAAAAGGAGTTCTACTCTCTGCTGCTTAAGAGACAATTTGTTTAAAAATATAAATGGATCATTTGGATTTTGGGTTGGTTTTTTTTTTTTTTTTTTGGAAACAGGATCTGTTGTAACCCATCCTTGCCCTGTATCTAAGGAAGCCCTTGATCTTCTAATACTTATGGATTCCTTTCTTAAGTGCTGGGGCTACAGGCATAAAAGACCATGCCAGGACAAGAATCTGCAACAGTAAAATTATCTAGTGAAGATGAACAAAATTGTGTCTAATTAAGAAGCAGATATCACCAGATATGCACACATTTATAGAGCATTAAAATACGTCCATCAGTTTTAAAATAAAATATATAATTTTATGGACTGAGTTTTAGGATTTCTCCTAAATTTACGTGTAAAAGCCTTGACGCCACTCATATGGTACGTGGAAGTGAGATCTTTGAGAAGTAATGAGGGTTATGTAAAGGTCATTGAAGATCTTCTATGATGAGATCAAACGTTGGAAAAGATACAGAGGAGGAAGGGAGGAAAGGGAAGACTAAAGAGCATCAAGGACCAGACATGTGTACTCAGGAGGAAGGCTTCCACCTAAGCACTGGAAACAATCCTTCTCAGGAACTAAGGCAATCAGCAGCTGTGCTTTTAACTCCACCCCTGTATCAGAACTGTAAAAAATCAAAGTGTGTTGGTTAAGGTATTTGGATTTATTTATCTATAGCTACGATCACCAAGCAAGACAGAAATACTACAGTAAGTGTTAAATTCTCCTGTGAAAAAAAGAAAATCCCAATTATTGAATTAAAATACTTGTCACGTGAGCATGAGGGCATAGTTGGGGTCACTAGAACCCACATTAAAAACTGGACCTGGCAATACGTATCTGTAACCCAGGGATTTGGAGGAGGGTGCTACAGGAAGGTCACTCGGTATTTCTTGCCAGCCTATACTAATCAATGAACTTCAAGCTCAGTGAGAGCTTAAAAAACTGAGGTGTAAGATATTGACCACTAGACTCCACAGGAACACAGACAAACACATGTGTGTCTGCGAGTGCACACATACACAAACACATAGGCATACATATACATGGCACACTGTGTACACAAACACAAACCATGAAGAACAACACCGATCTTCCTAATAGACATAATGCTGAATGAAAGGATTCACACACATCATACATACATTTTAATTTACCTCTTTTAAACTTACGAAAATTATACTAGCTCACTGAGAATTCATGCAACATGCTTTAATCATACTCACCCACCCCAACCCTTCCCAAATCCACCTCCCTCCCCCCCCCCCCCCTCCCTCCCTCCCTCCCTCCCTCCCTCCCTCCCTAACATTGTGTTATTTTATACTTTTTAATTTAAAACCCATCAAGACAAATTTGTGAAAAGCATTACCAATAGAAACTTGAGAAATGGGCTGTAAATATTGCTGAGTATTTAGGGGCACCTGCAGCTCTTGTGGACGCCCTGAATTTGGTTCTGAACACTCAGGTGGTTGTTCCCAACCAACTGTATCTTCAGTTGCAGGGTATCTAATTTTTTCATCTGGCCTCGACCGTTTACATACATACATACAGACAGACAAAACACTCATTTTTTAATTGGATAGGTAAGCTATATTTTAAGGAATCATTTCAATACATCAAAAATAAGAGCATGGAATGGATTCATCTGCTTGCTTGGGTGATGCCTGTCTTCCATAGGAAGAAGGAGATAAAGCCTGACAGGAGCATGTGAGACTCTTTGAGCACTGCTATCATCCTGTTTTTGAGCCTGGATTATGGTTTTATGGTTGTATAGTTTTCACTTTGTGATGCTTTCCTGATATTTATATGTTGTTGTATTCTTTTGTCTATCTCATAAAATGTGATAAGCCGAGGGAACGATAAACACAAAATTATATACTAAGCCCTCCAGAGAAAGGGTAGGCTATGGAGAGAGGGAATCCACACACATGGACACCTTTCAAATTTCACATGAATATTGCATAATCCATATACTGTTATTATACAAGTGATGTTTTTTAAAAAATTGCATTTTGATTTGTATCAAATTTAGATGATGTCACACCTGTGTTTTATGAGATGTCTGCTTGAACTCTCATATTTACCTTAATAAGTAAGTTTGAATTTTTCCATCAAGGAGGTAGCGATATGTTAGAAAGGATATATAGTTTTTCAACAGCAAGGAACATGTTGATGACGGTGGAGGTGGAAACTACTATTTCTGAGCAAACAATTGCATTGTTTGTTGTAGTAAGTCACTTTTTCATATCTTTATGGTGTAAAGAAGTCTATGACAGCACAGAAAAAATAATTAAAACAATCATTAATTATCCAGGCCAATGCTTAAAGCCATTTTATATTCTTAGCTAGTATGCAATTTTGTATTTTCATGTAAAAGAAGTATATATGTATGTGCATGAATGTATGTATGTGTATATTCATATATATACATATATGCACATAAACTCTCAATTCCTCTTATATGACTTGCAACATTAGTGCTGTTCTTTGTATCTACATAATTCTCTGAAGTCACTTGACTCTGCTGTTCAATTAATTCACTGTTTAAACAGTGGGGATTGCTCTATATTAATATAACTATCATGCAAGACTGTTAAGACTTGAGGTAGGTTTCACACACAGGAACATTTGAAATGTAAATGGGTAGCAATATGTACTGGGGGTCATTAACCTTGATATAACATCCTTTTGCTTTATCTAAATAAGGGACATGTGTCCATTGTAAGTGATACTGTTTCAATGCTCATCAGTCAAACTCAACAGATAGCCTGTGATGGCTCCTGGTATAATGATTGCAAAAAAGTGGCAGATAAATGGTGAAGTTTCTTTGCAAAATACAAATAATCACAGTTAATTATTTCCTACACTATATATTTCATTTTGAAGAGATTTTAGCACTTTATAAATACCATCCAGTGCTTTTTCATCTGCTAGATTCTGTCTTCTAATTAACTTCAGGCTTAGAAATATTTTTGATAAAGGTTGAATTGTGATAGATTATAAGGGAAACTCCATTAGTCCACGGCAATTTGTTCTCAGGCTATACGAAATGTGTCATTCATTTGCCCAAATAGAGTTGATTTTATTCAATATAGCCTACATTGGTGCTTTTATAATCCAGAGGGAAATTATATTTTAAATTACTTAAGGGAAAAGAATTAGCATTGCTTGACACTGAGGATTAAATGCTTCCACATAAAAGTTAATTTATTTTAAGAATGTGAAATATGCTGATTTTTGTGTTCAACATCAGAGCCCAAAATGTTACAGGTATATCTTGTGGACATCATGCACAGAAGGACTCAGAATTAATAAGCTGATGATGTGTATGAAGCACAGAAGACATATTAACTCCTTTATCTAATAATCTGTAAATTTTTGCATCTTAAATGTAACAATTTGGCAAAGTCAAACCATGTCTCACAACAATAACTAAATAAATAATATTAAGGAATTAATTCCAATAAAAATTTAAATATATGCATTTGTAGGCACAGAGATCTATGGAGTGTGTTTTGATTGGGAAAATGGAAATATAAAATGAGTCTTCTTCGGTAGTTGTTTGCAGACTAGAATGGCTGTGCATATAGACTGTGTGCAATTGACTCGATGCAAAAGTTAAAACAACTCCCAGGCATGAGAGATGCACAGCAAGTAAAAGTTCCTGCTGCCATGCCTAAGGACTTGAATTGGATCTCTGACACCAGTTCAAAGAGAAAAGAGAGCATTGACCCCTCAAGTTGTTCTGACCTACCACACTGCACCAAGACATGATGTGCACAAACACACACACACACACACACACACACACACACATATATATATGTAAGATACATGTAATATGAAGTTATAGGATTGTTTGAGACTTTAGTAAACAACAGTGGGTTATTTGCCTTGCCTCTCCCCTTCTCCTTTGTTGTTGAACTCTCCCCTCCCTGGTTCAAACCCTTTCCTCATGTTTTCCCCTTCTTCCTCTCACCTGTATTCTGTTTTCCCCCTTTCAAGCCAAAGGAAAATTTCTGTACATTAAAAAAAAATGTATGTGTATTTATGTTTATATATGTGAGGATTTACCATGTGTGCGTGTTTGTAGAGGCCTAAACAAATTGTTGGATCCCCAGAAGCTGGTGGGACAGGTGGTTATAATCTCCCTACTGTGAATTCTAAGAAGCAAACACTGGAAATGTTCTTAACTACTAAGTGAGTGAGAGAGACAGACATAGACTGAGAGACAGAAGAAGGCCAAGAGATACAAATACAGAGACAGATGGAGAGACAGAGAGAAAGACACACACACACACACACACACACACACACACACACACACAGAGACAGAGACAGAGACAGAGACAGAGACAGAGACAGAAGTACCCTGTGAACATCGTAGGAAAATGTTCAGGAGTCCATTCCATAATGTGGAATCCAGGAAATGAAATCATGTCAGTCCAAGGAGTTCATTCTTCTAGCTTTAAGGGGCACACGATTCCACACCCTGCCTCCCACCACAGCTTCATTTGTATTTATCAAGCCAGTCTGAGATTAAACTAAACCTTGAATTCTTTTCTAGCCAACACTACCTACAAAAGTGCACACAAATCCCTCCTGTCATCAAAATCAACTAACAAATATCTAACTAACGTACACTCTTGTCAAGAAAATATGAATTTGAAAATCCAACCTAAGGGAGATACAGGCATCCATGAGGTTCAGTGAAAGCAAGAGTCACAAGGTCTTCAAGACTCTATGGATTACAACTCTGGAAAAATTCTTTTTTTTTTTTTTAAATTTGAAGTCCTAATCATCATGTTGATTTATTTTTAAAAGGAATAAAACCATCAAATAGTTTTTGTAGGAATAAGAGTGTCAAATTTAATCAACTAATACTATTGCTTTGGAAATCTCCGTTTTGTTTTTTTCTTAATTGACTGTGATGTAAATGAGATTGAAAACAGAGCACCTATTATGGACCAGTATAATACTCATGCACTATTTGATTCTTGTGTCACAGTACAGTGACCTATGTTGACTGTTATGATCACAAATTGTATGCACTGACACAAAACTATAAGAAGATTCTTATGTAAATATATTAATGTACCCAGACACTGCCTAGTAGAGTGTGTCTGGAAGAAAAAGAAACAGTAGGAGTTCCAAAGAATAAATTCAAGATCATATGACAGGGAATACAGAGATAACTTAATAGATAAAGCACCTGATGGCCTGGAGTAAATGCCAGGTGCATCTGAGGGTCTAATTATAATCCTACCTCATGGGAAACAGGCAGCTACTCCTCAGAGCAAGCTGTCTACCTGGACTGGCTGAATGGCTGAGTTCTGGGTTCAAGTAAGAGATCCTACCTCAGTTATATGAGAAGGAGAGAGATCAGGGGAGATACCCATCAATGTCCAGCCCCTATATGTGCATACACATGCATGTGCAGCTGCACAGACATGCACATACAAACATATGCCATTACATACAATGAATCTATGTACACCACACATATACATACGGGGGGGGAAGATGATATAGAGTCCTAAGAAATTTGATAAAAATGGAAAATTAGAAACTTTAAAAAGGAGACATCTAACGGAAAGAACTATAACCAAGTGGCCTAGTTTGACAGATTTAATAACACCCAGCCATCATATTGAATGACGTCTGCTAGTGTGTTGCATGTGGCCATGGAACACTCGCTGCTAATACCTCTGCTTGTTCCATCTCTAAACCAATAGCTCTTTTTAATTAGGAACGAGTCCCAACTTAAACCTAGGAACACTGTACAAATATAGACGGCCAATGGTTAGGGCAGTGAGTTGTAGAGCACATGCCACTCCTGAACAAGGAAGGCCTTGCATTCAATACCCAGTGCCACCCTAGAACAGGAACAAAACACAAACTCAAGGTTATAAGGATTGAGTACCACACTGTAGTGTATGTGTTACATTGGCTTAGATCCTAGAGCTGAAGAAAAAAATAACTGCATAATTAAGAAAACAAGAATCAACTAGCACAGTGGTGCATCCTGTAATCCTAGCACTCAGGAGGCAGAGGCAGGAGGATCTCTGTGAGTTCAAGGTCAGCCTGGTCTACAAAGCAAGTCCAGGACAGCCAAGGCTATGCAGAGAAACAACAACAACAACAACAAACAAACAAACAAACAAAAAACCAAACCAAAAACCAAATCAACCCCCCCCAAAAAAAAAACTTAATCCTTAAAATTGAAAAACTGTGTAAAACACATCTCCTAAAAGGTTTATTTGAAACTATGGAAGTGACATAGTGCAGGAAGCCTGGCTGTCACTGAAAGAGATGACCACAGATCCCCATCTCTGTAGCCCAGGTTTCAGGGGATGTAAAAACAGTTTTGAAAAACAAACCATCAGTTAAGCCACCAGGCCTTTACTGTAAGATAATCAGCAGCTTTGATAGGGACAGGGTTGAATATACAATTCGGTGTGAAACCCTGCAGCATCCTCAGCTTGCTGCTGTCTCTGTGTTAACTAAAAATTTAACTTTGCACAAGGATAAAGCTAGGCCTTAGGGCCCAAAGGAGAGTACATCATGGTGATCTTTTGACAGCATTACTTAGAACTCTACTTCTTTTTAAGAGTCAGCACCTTTAATTCCCCTTAACAGTCCTCCTGTAGGACAATGCCTTCAGACACAGACCTTGTACTATGAACAGGAGTGGGCCTTGCATTTAGAACATTTTAGAGACTCTGGACTTCCCTGCCATGTGTTATTAACATTGACTCTCAGCATTTTATTAGAATAGATTTTATTTTCCCTTTATGTCAATTACATTGACTGACAGACTGCAATGAGTTTCCCAGTAACATCTAAGGGATTCTTACTTTACTATTCTTTAAAATATTGAGTGCTTGTCACTAAAATCACTTTTCTTTTCCTGATGATGAAGACAGTTTTTCATTTAACTCACATATAATTTGCGAAATAAAGTAAGACTTTAGATTATGAAATCGCTGACATTGTAGATTTTTGGGTTTTTTTTTTCCTCCAATGTTTGTTTATTTATTTATTTTTCTTGAAAATACCCTTGACTGCTCTGGAAGTTATTTAGTGCTTAGGACTCATTTGTTCAATCAGAGTCATTTATTTGTTCAGTCATGGCTTATATGCTCTATATAGATGAAGTCAATTAAATTCTTGTTTATTGTTTTAACACTGTATGTAGCGTGTTTCTGTATTTCCTTCAGAGCTAGAGGTATTAGAGCCCTTTGAGCTGCTGTCAGCTGCTTGAAGTGGGAGCTAGAACTCAATTAGGGTGCCTTGTAAGAGAGAAAGATTATATGTATGTATGTATGTATGTATGTATGTATGTATATAAAATCTATATGTGTATATATATACACACATACATATATATACATATATGTGTGTGTATGTATATATATATATATATATATATATATATATATATATATATATATAT
>OU015746.1:28470671-28480835 GCA_907169655.1 Acomys percivali
ATATATATATATATATATATATATATATATATATATATATATATATAAAAACCACTTCAGTATTTTTATGAGACTTCCGAGAATGCAAATGAGTCTTCTCTTGGGGCCTTTCCCTTCTGTTGGATTTCCTTGTCTAGCGTTGATATTACAGCTTTTGTCTTATCTTACTACATTTTATTATGTTCTGTTTTGTTGTTCAGTTTGTGAAATTCAGAGCCAGTTTTCCTAGGAGAGTTTTACAGAGTTAGGTTGAAGATAGAACAAGCTAGACACAGGTGAAGACAGAAGGATCCAGAGAGTGATAAAAAGCCAGACGATTAGAACAGATTGCTAGAGCTAATGTGAGGCCCACCAGAGCAATTCAGTGAGAACTGAGAGAAGCCAGATTGAATCAGTCATCTTGTAGAGAAGTTTGAGCCAGAATAGCTGAGTTGTACCAGGAAGTAAGAGTTCAGAATGAGCTAGAAAGTGTAAGCTTATTCAGCAGTGTGTCTCAGAGGTGGAAACTTCTAGGCTTAGATTACATTGGATGAAGGCTGGAAGCTTTCAGTACTAGGCCTAGGTTTAGCAGACAGAAGCAGTAAGCCTGTGAGATGACAGTTGCATCATGGAAACATTCCTCTCAGCATGCTGGACACTGACATTCTGCATCCTTCATGTTCCAGCACCAAGTGCTTCAATTGCTGTTCCCCATCAGAATAAGACAGTTCTCTGGGAACTTTCAAAGACAGCTTCTAATCCCAATTGGTCCAGCATTTCAGACTACACAACACAGGACTCTAATTAAGCCTGGAATTTCTCAATATTTAGAAACTGGACCTCAAATGCTATTCCTAGCTTTTTAACCATTTCCCCAATTTTATTTGGGCCTCTACAAAAGTATCATTCACACCAAATGGGGAGGAAGAAAGAATAAGAGAACAATGTCCCATTTTCTTTAAGGGGGGTTGGGTAGGTTTAGGTTGCTTTCTTGGGCTATAGAGGGTTGTTATCAATGGAAGTTGATTACAAGTTATTATTGGTCTTATTTAGAGAAAAAAAAAAGGTTAGACTCAGAGATGTCTCTCTTTTCCTTTATCTTACATTCTTAGGTTTGGAGATAGGGGTTGAAAAAAAGAAGGGAGAATATAGAAATATATAGGAAAGCTAGAACAAAAAGTAGATTAGTGAATCCACTCCTCAACCTAATGCCTCAATTGTCACTCACAAGTTATTTTTAATTTAATGGTATATAATTTTGTATATAGATGCAAAATAAGTTTAATTTTAGATGTAGTTGTATAGAATTCAAATATAAGATTATTCTTCACACACATTGTATATATATTTATATGTGGTATTGTACCAATATAACTCAATTATAATACAAGGTTTACTCCAATACTTTGAAAGTGCTATTGCAGTCTATCTGGGATAAATAAGTTATACAAGTTAATTGTTAGTTGATCAAATAATGGTCATATCAATTACTAGTCTATTTTTTATCACCAGAATAAACATTTTAGGTGCAACAGGTATGATTCTATAGAAAGATGAGGTAAAATAGTTAGATAAGGTCTTCAAAAACTTCAGGTATATACAGAATATGGCATTTAAACATTTTTTAATTATTATTTTAAAGATTCACTGACAATGAGACAGGTTAACTCCTGGCAACACCCAGCATACCTCAAAGAGGATGATGAACATCAAAGAACCTCCTTATGAAGATGGCTTCAAATGTGGCAAACAAGCCACTGAGCAAAATGTCCTCATTTCTCCCACAGACAGAACTCTGCCTAAAATTGCAAGCATGGATGCAGGCAGAGTCAACGGGCAAACTCTACCAAGACAGGGTAAGCAAGTCCTCAATAGGTCCTGCCTCACAAATATGACTGTCAGATATATTGGGCCAGAAGGCTGAAGAAGATGCTTCAACATTGTAGAGAGTTTTGGGTGACTATTCAGGTAGCAAACTGTCTGTCATCTTATTTGGAAAGCTACTAACCTGCACTCCTGGCATACTCAGGTAATTACGTTTATTCCCTCTCAAGTCTCTGAAGGGGTTGAAAGACCAGGTAGTTTAGTTTTACAATGAAGTTTAGTTATTTAGGGTTTAAAGATGTTTTTAGGTCTAGATAGATGTTTTAAGTGGATAATGACAAAATGTGATGGAAATTGATTTACATTCAGGGTTTTAGCCACACCAAGATAAGAAAGATGTTTACTTCAAGGCTGTCAAATACAAATAGCCAAAATAATAAGAATGTAACATTTATATAATCCCTGATTGTGTGTCATGGTTCTTCTTGCTATAGGTAGTTTATTGTATATATGTATATGTAAAAAAATAAAAGTTACTTTTACACTTAAATTAAAACTTTATAAAAAGCTTAACATTTTTAAAGATAAAAATATTTACTTCAAAAGTATTACTGAAGTCTGAGTATTTTTGATGTAATAAATGCTGATGAACATTTATGATATCAGTCCATGATAATGCATGCAGAAACCATCTGCTCAGATTTGATGCCACATGATATCTATCTATATGCCCATTTTCTAAGTTATTAACGTCACTTACCTGTTCTACTATTAATGGTATTTTGTGGTTCAGGATAAGAATAATATTCATATGAACTTGTTTGACATGCATTTTTTAGTAGCCAGGCTTTTCATTGTCACAACAAAACACCTCGGCAAAAAGGACTAAAGAACCATACTGTAGCAGAGGCGTCTTCCTCTGTGACAGGAGAGGCTGAGCCGAGCTGAGCCACTGAGAGCACAGTGGTCAGGAAGCAGCAGAGAATGCAGCTGTGCCAGGGAGCTTTCTGTATCTCCCATTGGTGCTCTAGCTGGGCCCCCACTCTACCAGGCTGCATGCCCTGCATTCAACGTGGGCCTTGCTCTGTTAGTAAATCTTTCTGGGAACACTCTCCCAAGCTAATGCCTCTCAGTCCAGTCATCCTTGCAAGCACATTTTTTTTAAGTTAGACTTTAGTATTCACCTGTAGTGCACAGAAGAAACATAGAGGTCATACATAGCACATGCATTTATTCAGACATGGCCAAAATGACATGAGTTAGATTGATTGATTATTTCATTAAATTTATTTCAGGAAAAAATGTATGCACACATCAAAATTGCACTATGATCATAACTGTATGTACAATCATAACTATGTATACCATCATTTCCCAATTATATAACAGAGACACTGCTTTTTTTTTCTGATGCAAATTATAATACAGGAGACCCAAATTAATGGAAGAAGTAAACCAGGGCACCTGCCCTAGGTCACATTGCTCTTTCTCCTTATCTATGGATTGCTCTTATTCACTTTCTATGGTTCTACTTTTATTTACTCATTAATTTAAGTCCTAGTCACATAAACAATACATGTTCCCTATGCACACACATTTTGTTATTATGATAGTTAATTTACATATATATATTTCTTGTATGTACAGAGTACCTAGAAAGTGATTTCATATGAATTTATTGGTTAAATAAGTAAATGCTTTAGCATACAATTTAATTTTTTGGCCCTGTATACTTTCATCAACTGAAGGAATGATAATGAATTTTTTCTTACAGTTTTATTAAATTCTACTATTAACAGAAAATTGATATACATATGTGTTATATATATATATAACACACACACACATATATATATATATATATATATATGTATAACACACATGTACAATGACTAGAACTGCCACACCAGTAAAGTATACATTTTTAGTAAGTAGTGTTCTAATCAGTAATTCTTCAAATTTATTATATTCTGCCATGATACATTTACGGAAGTGATTCCTCCAAAGAACCTACTTCTGTCTTCTCTTGTCATACAGTTTAAAAACATATCTTCGTAGTAAGGAGCATCTCACAGACTTTCACAACAGTCTCACTTTTTAGGGAGCTGGTCTCTCTTAGCCATGGCTCAGACTAAATTCATTTGAAAAGTACTAACACAGGTACTTATGTCAGGTATCACATTATTCAACACATTCGAGGTAAACATTCTGGGTACATGCCCTCCTTCCAAATTCTGGACAAAACCAAAAAGTGTCATTAAACGCTGAAAGATAACGTTCAGTATTTTGTTGGGATTTTTAAAAACTATGAATAAAGACTATTATTTGCTTTCTGATGACTTTGCTAAATGCAAATTCAGTGTAATCTCTAAACCCTTTTAAGTTCAAGAATGGATGTATATCATCGGATAATTTGTATTTTAACTAATCCTTTGCACTTTCACTTTTTCTTATATTTGGGTATTTTTTGAGACAGGATCTCAAATAGCCCAGGCTAGCCTCGAGCTATGTTGGTAAGGATGACTTTGAACTTCTTCTTTCTCTGATAAGACTGTACCACTATGCCTGGCTTGCCTATCCCATCTCAGGTCGTCCCTCCACGATCACTTTTAGGTTTCAAATGCCTCAAGGACATGAACCTCAGATTATATCTTATTCTTAATGATGTGTGTATTATGGGTTTTCCAGAAACATATTGACATTCTGACTAAAATAAGTCACATTACAGAAATAGGTGGACAAAAATTTGTGAGTATTTAGATAAAAGTAAAAGCTTAATTGATTTTAAGGTTTAAATTTTGATGCTATTAATTCATATAAGACTATTCAGTAAGCATCTCATATAAAGTTTCCATGACACAGGGCACAATTACTTATGCAATGGGGTCAGGCTGAACCATCTGTGTAAAGGGCAAATGACTCGTTTTTCTTTCTTTCTTTCTGACATTTGAGCTTTGGAAATGAGGGATAGTCTTTTATAAAGTGTTGGATTTTCTATATTCCAATAAATTCCACTATTAAAAACCCAAAAGACAAAAAGAAAATTAATGTAAGGAAATAAATTTATTTTATTCCCTTTCACAGTCTTCAAGTCTAAAAAGGGTTTTTTAAAAGTCAAGTAAAAGAAAAGTGGAGGGGAGTGGGGGTGGGGCGGGATTATTCTAACTCTAGTTCTATATACAAATTTCCAGAAAACCATTCCTGAAGAGAATAAGCTAATTTAGTTTCAAAATAATGTGCTTTATATTTTTCAGACTGACATTTTCAAATAATTGTTTATTTATTTTAGTAAAATTGTGTGTGGTTGAATGAATATATTTGCACAACATGCTTGGAAATCTCTCCTGGGACCAGAAGAGGGCATCAGATCCCTAAAGCTAAAACTACAGGCAGTTGTGAGCAACCCATTGTAGGTGCAAGGAACTGAACTTCGATCCTCTAAAGGAACAGCATATATGCTGAGCTGGTGAACCATCTTTCGAACCCTCTGACTTACGTTTGTGATAAGAAATTAATCTTGTTTCATGGGGTCCATGAATTCCCAATGGTAATAATATACCTGCTTGCCTCTTATAGAATTTATCTTCAAATTTGATATAAGAATTAAAAGAATTGGACAAATACGTAAGAAAATGTAATATATATATATATATATATATATATATATATATATATATATATATATATGGTAGAACATTACCAGACATAATAGTGATTAAACTGTCTTTTTAGTGATAATATAGATTTAAATAAAAATCATTGTGTTGAATGAATTGAGTCAGTCACAGAAATACAAGTAACATATTATCCCATTCGAAAATGGAATACAAAATTTTTCATATCGCAGAGGTTAATAGCAAGTGGTTGAGGGCAGATGAGAGGGAGGAACGGTGAAACATCCATCAATGAGTATCGCCTTATATTTAGGACACAGGCAGCGTTGTTATGTAGCAACGTTGCAGGGTCATGTGTAGCAGTGATAGCCTGTCATGTCACAGAGCTACAAAAACGATTGCAAATGATTTTGCCATCAGGGTAATTCAAATCAAAACACGTTGAGATTTGATCTTACACTTGTAAGAACAGCTCATATTGACAAAATGGGTGGCCGCTAGGGCTGGTTTGTGACGATGTAGGGTAAGAGGAGGACTCATACATTGCTGGTAGGCGTGCAGACTTGTATAGCCACTTTAGAAGTCAGTGTGAAGGTTCCTCAGGAAGATGGGCATTGACCTATCTCAGGATTCAGTTATACCTGTCTTTGGGTAAAGGACACTTCAGGCTTCCACAGATATACTTGTTCAACAACGCTCATTTACAATGCACATTGCTGTTCTATTCATGATAGCAAGAAAATAGAAACCACCTAGATGGTCCTCAACCGATAAAGAACCTGTGGTGCATTTACACAAGGGAGTATTATTCAGTCATTTAAAAAGTGATAGCATGAAATGTGTAGGCAAGTGGAGGGAACTAGAAAAAAAAATCATGCTGAGATTTCCCAGATCCAGAAATACTAATATCATATGTGTTTGTTTGTATGTGCATAGTTGCTATTAAGTCAATGATAGCCACATTACAATCCATAGCACCACAGAGGGTAGGTATAGAGTAAAGGACCAGGGGGAAAGATAACTCTTGTTAGAAAAGGAGCATAGAATAGATAGATATGAACGGGGGGGGGGGATGGAATTGGAGGATCAAGTGGGGAGGGGGACAGGAGAGTAGGTTGTGGGAAGGAACATGGAAAAATAGCTAAAATTAAGGAGCACTTGAGGGGTAATATGTAAACCTAATACAGCCTCTGCCTTTGAAGGCAATCTAAATGAAATTTCCAAGTAATGAGGGAGACAGAGTCCCAAAGAGCCATCTCTTGTAACCAAACAAAATTTCCAATAGCTGGATTGGTTTACATCTAATTGAGTTGCTAGTCCAAATGGGGCCCCGTGGGAATTCCCAAACTGAGGCCACTGCAAAGAGTTGCTCTCCGGAAACTGATAGCAAGGCCGCATTGCTGAGGACAGCATGTGCACAACTCCCTGTAATGGGGATATGGAGTTGATGTACACATAGAGACTTCTCTTCATACTCCAACATCTTTGGTACAGGGAGATACTCTGCATACCCTCAAAAGGGAAACAGAAACCCCACGACAGCCACAAACTCTTTATCCACAGTGGTGTACTGCCTGCGAGAAATGCTGGGGAAAGAGTGACACAAAACTTATGGAAGTTACACAGTCAATTGTTGAATTGACCTGAGGCCCACTCCATGAAATGGAGCCCATAGCTGACACTCCTTATATGGCCAATCACCTGAGACTTGATAACCCAGGGACCAAGGGTGAAATCAGATAATACTGGCATAAACATAAACAACAGAAGTAATAAAATGACTTCTAGTGATATTCTATTGCACTCATAGATTAGTGCCTTGTTACGCCATTATCAGAGACGCTTCATTCTACAGCACATGGGAACTAACACAGAGACTCAGAGCCAGACTTTATGTAGAGAGTGATAGAGACCTTGAAATATTCAACCCCAGCTGAGATAGCTCCATCAAATACCTCCCCTCAGTCCTCAGGGATCTCCAGGGAGAAGAGAAGGCAGAAAGATTGTAACAGCCGGAAGGAATGAATAACATCAAGAAAACAAGGCCTTCTAAATCAACTCCCAATGAAAATAAGCATCTGTAGACCAAGAGAGAAAAACGGAAATCTTTCCAACGCCCCTTAGAGGAAATGAGATGTTGTTCTCTTAAGATTTATTCAGGCTGATTTAGGGCGAATAATACCTTTGAAGCCCTCACCCCCTAAAAATTGGGGGAAATGGTTAAATAAACCAGGGATAGCATTTGTGGTCCATTTTCCAAATGTTGTGAAATTCCAGGCTTAATAGGAGTCCTGTCTGGGACAGTCTGACATGCTGGACCAATTGGAATCAGAAACTTGCTACAATGCTGTCCTGTAAGCTGTCGCTTGGTTCTTCTTGCTGTATGTAGTTTATTTTATTCATTTGTAATAATATATATGTATATGTTAAAAAAGAAACAAACAACAAAAAAAGATGTCTGGAGAGATGACTAGGCGTTTAAGAGTACTATGTGTTCATCCAAGAGAATATGAGTTTGGGTCGTAATAGCTGACATCTGTACCAGGCAGCTCCCAACAGCCTGTAACTCCAGCTCCAGGGGCTTGACACCCTCTTTTGGCTCTGAGGCCACCACATTCATGTATACATAACTTTCTCTCTCTCTCTCTCTCTCTCTCTCTCTCTCTCTCTCTCTCTCTCTCTCTCTCTCTCTCCTCTCTTTCTTACACACACACACACACACCCCACAAACTCAGACTCTCTCTCACACACATGCACTACAAATAAATAAAACTATGTCTTAAAAGACTATAAGGAAACACTGTCATCTCTCCTCAGCACAGTAGCTACACATGAACTCACAGCAATTGGACATCATGCATAAAACCTGCAAATGCCCAAGCCCAAGCCAGACCAAATCTCCTTAGAGAGAGAGTGAGTAAATTTGTTTTGAAAACGTAGCCTTCTCCAGTGGGCGACCACACATTCTTGAGTATTTTCTTATTGTATGGGAATATAATGTGGAGATGATTGCTGTACTGGTCTGGAGGGATCAGGAGAGAGGGGGCGGCAGGGGAGAGTAGGAAGAAGGAAGGGAGGAGAATCTGGGTTTGGACTGTAACATATGAGAGAAGAGTAAAACAAACCAACAAATAAACTCTACCAAATATTGATCAGGGCACTCTAGTGCAGAGGGAGGCCATCTCTGAGTTTGAGGTCAGCCTGGTTCCAGCACGTTCCAGAAGAAGCAGAGCTACATAGAGAAAACCTGCCTCAAAACCCAAAACAAACAAACCAGAACCAATTCCATCAGCCAAACCATTGGGGAACTGAGGCCATTTGTATTGACGGATATCCATGACCAATGGCTGTTCATTCCTGTTATTTTGTTGTTGTTGTTGTTGTTGTTGTTGTTGTGGTTGTTGTTGTCTTGGTGGTGGCTGTGGTGGGGGCAGGGGTGGCAGTGTGTGTGTGTGTGTGTGTGTGTGTGTGTGTGTGTGTGTTTCCCTTACTTTGGTTTTGCTTGTGTAAGATTATTTATTTCTTGTGTAGAGAAAGGTAGGTGGGTGGATCTGGGAGGAGTGGAAGGAAGGGAAGTTGAGGTCAGGATGTATTTCATGAGAGAAGAACCTATTTTTTAATAAAAAGAAAGAGGAAAGAAAACCCCCCCAACTATACCAAATAATTCTATTTCAATGTTTACATGTGTACATTATATTTCTATACACAGAATAAAGTGTAGCTAGGAAGAAAACATATCATAAAATCATGTAGATGTTAACAGAACCTGTCAAAAGTATCACCTGCTATTGTTTTTATGAATTTAGAGTTTTAATTTTTGTATAAATAACTTTATTATACATAACTCTATAATAAGGGCAAAGAATAAATGGAAGGAGCAAATGTGACTTAAGTTTACCACGATCAAATATTCTTACTTTCTACTTTTTTACTTTATAATGTAAGAGGATGTTTCAGAGATAGTAAATCATCACTTGTCTATGTTTTTAACACACAACTCCCCACAGTTCCCCGAACAGCATAAGGGGTGCTGTTTGATTTTGTACAATAAGCCTCGGTGTAATCTTTTGGGAAGATTTTTTTCATCATATTGTAGATTCATTCCAAAACTATTTCCACAAGGAGATCTCTCGTGATTCATTATGCTGGATTTGAAAGCAGTTAACATGTTATGACAAAGTGCTCCAAAACTGTTTGAGCACAAGTGTCATTAAAATTTGCAAACTGAATGCTGAGCCTTCTGAGATATGCATGAACCATTGCTTCAGATTTTAGGAAGGTTCTGTTCCCTAAATAAAATGCCAAAATGCGCAAATAATAAAAACAGCCTTGTGCATATGTTTGCTGTTCCAAAACACATATTGGCTTTTCACTCAAACACAGTAATGTAGAAGTGAAGCTGGGCCAAATAGAAGCCTCACTTGCTGAATTATAAATACTCACAGAATATTCAAGAAGGTCCATCTGGAAGCCAGAGGAATTTTAGTTTGAATATTGACAAAAAAAGTTTTAAAGTGGAAGCATAGATATGTGTCTACTCAGGTGGGATGGAAAGCTGTAACTTTCAATGTAGTGTCTAGCAGTTATAATAAAGAACTGATGAAATATAAAATGGAATAGGAGGGACACAACATCCCTCATCCTGGCTGATACATCTACAAAACAACTAATACAACTAAGAAGAAGGAGAATCATGGAACCTGGGGGAGGAAAGATTGTGAGAGTCAGAGGGCAAGGATGCCTGTTG
>OU015746.1:28480845-28503915 GCA_907169655.1 Acomys percivali
ACACACACACACACACACACACACACACACACACACACACACACACATATATATATTTGAAGACGTGTTCATGATTTTAAATGGGAGTCAGCATACATACATCGGAGAAGTTGAGGATGGAAGAGATGTGGGATGAGAATGATGTAAATAAAGTACTCATATATGAAGTTCTCAAAAAGTTAAGAATATAAATAAGAAACATAGCTGTTAGTTTTTCTGCCTTTTATAACACAGGTGTTGTGCATGAAACACAATGTTCTATAATTGATGCTTACACTGAGGATTGGTCAATTTAGAGCAATGTTCACTATTGCATTTAAATTTTGCCCGTTTCCTCATGGTGAGTGCAAAGTCCTGATGTTTAATTATTGGAGAGGTGTAATATTGCATTGCTTGTTCTGTTCTCAGTGCCACAGAGCACCAGAAATTTTATTCCTGTCCAAAGTAGCAGGTACCTACAGTTCTGCCTCTCCCATACCACCTTCCTTGTCTTCCCAGTCTTGTAATCACTATTCTACACCTGGATTCCATGCAACCAACATTTTCAGATCTTATTGTGATGGAGACCATCCAGTGTTTGTTTTCTGGGTCTCACATTTCAAACAATGTATTCCTTCTCCAGCCATGCAGTACCATATGACAAAATTCTAGGATATACTGCTAAAATTATCTATCATTTACTATCTATCTATCATCTATCTATCTATCTATCTATCTATCTATCTATCTATCATCTATCTATCTATCATCATCTATCTATCACCTATCAATCATGCATGGCCTATCATCTATCTATCTATCTATCTATCTATCTATCTATCATCTATCTATCACCAATTTATGATTTACTCTCTATTATCTAATTCTTTCTTTATTCACCCATCAATGACTTGAGGTTTAAATTGGTTCCATATCTTGTTTATTTTGAAGAGCTTCAAAACAGAGGTACAAGTGAATATGACACTAGCTGACAGAGGAAGGCTCTATTTTTTTTTGTTATTGAAACTAAATTTTGCTTTTATAAATTATTTCATACTTCATAAAATTGTTTACCTTTCTTTCAGTGCATCTTTAAAATGTCCTGCTCACTGCTGAGAGCATAGATTGCTGAGATTTTTTTTTATCTTTCTGTGTAGACAGCAGTGTGATCTATGAAACTTGCATTTCACTAAGTCTGCATAGCATGGGGACTGAAGTTTTGATAAGTATCCAAGTACAGGCTTATATACATATTTCTTAGTATTTAACCTTTTCATACTTCATATTTCTTATCTATTAAATGAGTTTATAATAGCATCAACTCATAAGAAGATTGCTATGGACAAATGAGCTATAGGTGTAAAAATTAAAAAAAATTCTTGCATAGAAATGATGTAATTATTATTTTCATTTATAATTCATTGACCTGTAGTCCATTATTTGTATTATTTACAGGCTTATATTCAATGAATTGTACTAAGCAGTGTTTTAATGAATAGCTGCTTCCCTTTACACAGAAACCTGTGTAAATGTCCGGGGGCAACATGGAGCCATTGATTCTCATGACTTTAAGACAAAGGAACCACTAATCTCACTCATGGGATAAAATTATCTACCCATTGCTCTGAAACTAAAAGATTATGATAAGTAATTCTCCCAAGGATGAGTGGAACAATAATAATTGGTTCTATTCCAGAAATACAAAAATGCTATATACTCACTTATAAGTGGACATTTCCCCTAAAGTAGAGGATAACCATGCTACCTATCATCCACAGACCCAAAGATGTTAAGTAACAAGGAGGACTCAAGGTGGGTGCATGAATCTAACTGAGAGAGGGAAATACGATAGACATCATGGGTGGACTGCGGGAGGGGACAGAGCAGGGGTGGGGGTGGAGATCAGACCAGGAAGGATCAGGAGGGGTGAGGATTGAGGGAGATGATGCTGGGACAGACAAAGAGAAGTGAGGGCATCTCTGTGACTAGCTAGACACTTAGGACAATGGAAACTCCCAAGAATCTACAAAGGTAAATCTAGCTTAATGGGGGATATGTAGCCTGGACTGACCATCTCCTATAACCAGGCAAGGCTTCCAGTGGAGGGTTTGGGACACCTACCAAGCCACAAAACATTCGGCTCCCAACTCTCCTACCTACAAGACATGCAGGTGTAAAGATGAAACAGAAATTGAAGGAATGACCAACCAATGACTAGTATAGCAGCTTGAGACCCATGCCGTGAGAGGGAGCCTATCCCTGTCACTGTTAATAATATCCTGCTACACTTGCAGGCAGGAGCTTAGCATAACCTCCATGAGAGAGGATTCATCCAAAAACTGATGGAAATAGATGCGGAGACTCACAGCCACACATTACAAGGAGCTTAGGGAATCATGCAGCAGGTGGGGGAGGAAGGATTATGGGAGCCAAAAGGCCCCCCAAAAACATACAGAATCAACCTGGCCCTATAGGCACCTCAGAGACGGAACTGCCAACTGGTGAGCATGCTTGGGACCAACCTAGGGCCTTTGCACATAATGTAACAGTCGTGTGCCTTGGTCTTCATGTGGGACTCCTAACAGGAGAAGCAGGGGCCATCTCTGACTACTCCCTGAGTTTGGAACCCTTTCCCCCTACTGGGCTGACTTTTTTTTTTTTTAGCCGCAATAGAAGATGCACATAGTCTTGCTGCAGCTTGATATACCAAGGCCAATTACTATCCATGGGAGGCCTCCCATGTTTCGGGGAGAAGGGAAGAAGGAGTGAATGGGGGTGGGTAAGAGGGGGAAGGACTGGAGGGAGAGTACAGGGGATAAACTGTGGTAGAGATGTAAATAGTTAATTAAAAATAAAAATAAGCATCGGATATGTTATAAAAATCAGACATGTTTCTATAACTTGGATAGACAATATTGTTAAAAATTTGACAAGATGCCTGTCACTGAAAGAAAAGAAGCTTCTATAATTGAGGGAAAATGTTCCTTATCCCAGCAACGCTCTAGAGTTGGATACAAGCCACATGGTGTGGTATGTGTGAAAATTATGCATATCGTGATATCTGAACCACTCTAAAATATGGTGTCCTCAAGCTTATAAAAATAAATATTATTTGCAGAATATTGAGTTAAGAAGGCAGTTATTAAAACATAGTCACAATCTAGTTTTTAAAAGCCTGAAATAATGTACATATTCAAGAGTATTTATTTTATAGTTTAAATAACTGCTTTTTATCTATTCCCTCCATCAAAAGGTCTAGTATATACTTTGAAATTAGTATAAGCAAATATTGTGTAGATTCTTATATTATCCATTTGGGTGGAAGTTATAATTCAGTCATAGAGCACTTGTCGAGCATGCATAAGGCCTATGTTCCATGCCACACCAAATGAAAAAGTACATACATATTTATTTCAAACATTTATATGTTATCTATAGGAGGAATATAAATCTCAGCATCATAGAAAAGACGTAGATAGCATCTAATTCAAATGTATAAAATATATAACTTCACATTGTATAACAAATATAATGAGTTCAGAAGTGACTAATGACAGTAAAGCAGTTTATTGGCAGTGAATGCAATGAGAAAGGAGGTGCTTAGATTTCCTGAAGGAGAATAGCTTCTCTTTACAATAATTATTAACCTGATATCAGCTTCTAACATGTGGCTGCATGGAGTCCTGGAAACGCATTTTATAGACAAATACGTATACCGCCCCCCCCCCACATTCTATCACTGTGATTTTTTTTCCTCTTCCTTGAATTGAAGGAATACATTCAAGCAAAATTAGTTTGTCATTAAAAGAGGAAACATCAAAAAGTCCCTTCAGTTACATAAAGGCCCACTGAAAATGCAGCAAGTACACTAATACAGCCATCTCCTCGTGGAACTGGGAGAAATATGGGAAAGATTGTCTATGACAACACTTAGAAATGGACATATGATTATTACTCATCATTTTCCTTAAAGATTAAAAGAGATGAGTCATTTCAAACCAGTATTTATCTCTTATACACTGATGATAAGAATTATTTAAAAATATTTTGAGTTACTTTTAAACTTTGTAGAAAAGATATAGCTCGACTCTCAGGAACGTGATCAGACACAAATGCACTATATTCCAGAAAATCCAGGCTGCGTAGCTTCTGTGTGTGTGTGCGTGTGCGTGTGCGTGTGCGTGTGCGTGTGTGTGTGTGTGTGTGTGTGTGTGTTACCTAAAACTGTTTACAGGCTCAAATTTCCCCAAAGAGAACTTACACTAAAATGTTTTAACCAAATGAAACTGCTTGTGAGTGGGGACATGATTGCATTACTCACACCAACTCCAGATATTTTCACATGCACTTTGGATTTTAAGCACTCTTATGCAAAGAGCAATAGTAATATGAAGAGCTCCTTTGAGGGTTCATAAATAGTTCAGAATTCCCTAGCTTCCAAATTTACTAGTGTGTGTGAGAAGTGGGGAAGTACATATGATCTATATAGCAATCTATATATTGTAATACTCCATTCTTCATACAGGACACTTTGACTCTTTTTTTAATGTTTTAACTATTATAATGAAGCTAAAATATTACTTTACATAAAATTCTGAAAATAAAATTGCCCATGCTTCTCATCCTTCTAGACAAAGTAAATAACTTGTGTGATATCTGCAGGATTGAGAGGTAACTCTGACTATGTGGAATTTATTTCCAGGTCATTATAATTTAACCAGTGATTAAGACAGGGAGGGCATGACAAAAAAGTAACAGTAAATTTTCACAGCAAATAAAATCAGTATAACTCACTAAAGTGAGAGAATTTACATTTTGTATGAAATACTACATGCAAACCAGTTTAACTAGGCTGGAAGGGAAAAATTCAATTCCAAGTACTTCTTTTCATGTTCTTCTGTTTTTAGAGTTTCCATTGGAAACTCAACTATTATTCTTATGTGCCTGAACATGTGATGTGACTTTTCTCTCTTAGAGATTTCAACACATTTTCCTTTCTAAGAATTATTTAATGTTTTCATTAAAATGTAGCATGTGGATGTTCTTTTCAGGTCTTATGTGTTTTATACTCTGTATGTCTCTGGTACCTGGATGGGTAGCCCTTTCCATAGATTTGGGTCATTTTTATCTATGACTTTATTTAAAATGTTTTCTATGCCTTAGGTATATAATTTCTCTCATTCTTCTAAGACCTTATTCATAAAGTAGGCATTTTACAGTATCCTGTCTATAGATTTTGTTAATTAAAAAGTTTGTGTCATTGACTAAATGACCTGATGCCTCTACCTTGTCCACAATCCTAATAATCTATCATCCAAAATAACTGATTCTATTGGAAAGGCTTTTCAGTGAGGTGTATATCTGATTTCTGGAATTTTTCATTTACAGTATTGTTTCAGTTATTTCAATCTCCTTATTGGATTGTATTTTCCTATCCTGAATTAACTTCCTCATTTATTTCAGCTGTTTATATTTTCTTGTAATTCATTCTTCCTTTAAATATGTGTGCTTATTTACTTGTACAACTTAGCTCTCTCTGGACATACTTGTAATCATTTCCATGGTCTCTTTCTCTGGGTTTCCACCTAAGTCAATGTTTTTGGTGCCTATTTATGGGATTTGTAATTTGTGGGATAAACTTTGGCTTTGTTGTCCTTGTGTTTGTATTTTTGTGTTGGCTTTTGTACATCTGAAGCCTTTCTTGAAAGTGTCTGACACACTTGAGTTATGTAAGCCTTTGTTTTTGGTGATTTGTGTGTAATGGTTTCCATCAGTGTTGCTTAAGGCTAAACATGGAGAAAGTTGGTGTTGGTTTGTGGATCAGGCAGCTGAGTGTTATTTGAGATGAGTCGGAGGGCAACAACTTCCGACTTTTTAAACAGCTACACGTTGACTCTTATTAAGGGATGAAGAATGCCTCAGAACAGCAAGAAAGAACACACATCCCTCAAGTTATTCCTTCCTCCAGACTATTACCATTTTTCAAGCATGAAAAAAAAAAAGTCATCCACAGCTGTCAATTTCAAGATGTTCAGAAAGTCAGACATAGTGGTGTACACTCTTCATCTCCTGGGCAGAGGCAGACAGATCTTTGTGAGTTCGAGGACTGCCTGGTTCATGAAAAGAGTTCCTAGAAATTTAAGGCTGTCACACAAAGAAACCCTGTTGGGAAAACCAAACCAAACCAAACGCAAAAACCAAAGCCAAAAAAACAAACAAACAAAAAATGTTCAGAAACACAAGCTCCCTGTCTTTCAAAAGAGATGGCGCATCCAAACAAGAGCTAGTGTGCATGGCTCAAAGTAATATAGCCCCTTCGTTTCATCAGAATGTTTAACTCTTTTAAGTTACACAGTGAAGCCTTAAAAACATCAAGTAGGTTCTCCTTAAGAAACAGAACTTGAATGAGACCACAGAAAGGCTCTTTGTGCTGTGATAATTTCTATTCTATTTGTTTCTATTCTACATGGTGAAAGCACACATATAACAAGCTTTTCTCTTTAGCGATTATATGGGAAGATTTGCCAAATGTATCTTGACAGTATTCTGACAGAGACTCACGGAAGTTACAAATTATCCTTAGAAAGTTCATTTATGCCACTGGGTAGGTTCATGCTACGTGAAGAATGAATGCTATTTATTCATGTGGTAATAGCAACACTCTAAGGCATTTCTGTCACAGAGAGATGGGCCATTATTTGTTGGAATGAATAGTCATTAGGGTGTGTAATGTATAAATCTCAACCTAGTAGGAGTGCTTTATTTTTAATTTCATGAATCATAAATTAAAAAATACAATTATCTAACAAGCTATGGTTATTTGTTATCGGTACAAAGCCAAAAAAAAAAAAAAAAGAGAGAGATAATCAGCTGTTGAGAATCTACGTTAAGAGAGACAAGATGTTAGCCTGTTATTTCAGAAAAAAAAATCAGATATCTAACTTCAAAAGGATATTTGAATGCATGTGGTATTTAAATGAGTCACTAAGTTACACGGCACACCCATGACCACTGTCTTCACTTGCTTTTAGAAACTGAAAAAGCAGATAGATAATCCACTAAAAACTAAGCAAATTTGGAACATTACTGCTGAGACTGAGGCACCAACCAAGGAACTTGCATGGACTGGCCATAGGCCCCTTACAAAGATGTAGGTGATGGGTAGCTCAGGCTTCAGGTGGGTCCTTTATTGACGTGATCGGGAGCTCTCTCTGGCATGGACTCTCTTGCCAGTGTTTTATTACTTCCCCCTGGCAGGCCTGCCTTACCAGGTCATAGGGGAAGAGGACATGCTCTGTCCTGATGCGACTTGATGAGCTGCGGTGGGTGGGTAAGGGCTCTCTTTTTCTGAAGATCAGGGGAGAAGAGAGGGAGGGAGGGTGGGACTGGGATGTGAGGAGGGATGGGGCTTCACCAGGATGTAAAGTGAATGAATGAATGAGGAAAGAAAGAAAGAAAGAAAGAAAGAAAGAAAGAAAGAAAGAAAGAAAGAAAGAAAGAAAGAAAAGGTTCATTGAGTACAGGCACTTGTCACCAGTCTTGATGATCTGAGTTCAATTCCTTCCAGGGCCTAAATTGGCACTAGGGCAGAACTGATTCCCAGAAGTTATAATGTCCATTCAGCACTCCTGCATACTCACATAAAACACAGTGGTAAGAAAGGTGCTAAGTCTGTCTTTCGACAATTCTTCTTGTTATCTTACTTTTAGCTTGGTTTAAAAACATTTATATGGCAAATGCGTCCTCATTTTGTTTAAAGAAATATTTTTAAGTTATAGTAAGTTTCATGCTTTCACTAAATGGTTAACCAGAACAGATAAAAGCAACATTCAGTGGAAGTAAATTTTGTCTGGGGGAAATGACTCAGTTGGGAGCCCAGAGCTGTGGTAGAGAAGTCAGATAAAACCTGATGCCGAATGACAAGCCAGCCTCAATGAACTGCTGAGCTCCAAACGCAGCTGCAAGCCCTAATCCTGACATAAATAAATAAATAATCAAGCAGTTGCCAGGGACATAGTCAAGTAAAAAAAGCAATAGAATGTGTAAGTGTGTAGGGCGCAGCGGCACAAGCCTTAATCCCAGCACTTAGTGAGGCAGAGTTAGGTGGATATCTAAGAGTTCGAGGCCAACCTGGTCTACAAAATGGAGTCCAGGACAGCCAAGGCTACACAGGGAAACACTGTCTCAAAAACTAAAACAACTACAAGGACAACAAAAGAATATGTAAATAAGAGATACTAGCAAACGTATATAAAATATGTATCAAGATGGTGGATTCATATTAATGCATAATTAATCAAAATAAATATAAACAGACATAATTCTTATTGGAAAACAACATTTTTGAATGAATTAATATAAATAGCATATCCTTTGACTCAAAAAAGTTACATGTGCCATAGATGATTAACAAAAGAAAATTACAAGAAAGAAAAATATATTCCAGTAGAAAAATTAAAATCTGGGGCTATGGCAATGCAGAAAAGTAAATCTAAAAGAAAAAAATTAAAAATATATATATGTAAAATTACCTATATGATGTAAAATATTTAATATTTTGTTCATCTAAACTCTTATCTAAAATATTTTAACAAATATTGTCAAAAATAAGGTGGAAATATAAACAATATTACAATTCCTCAGGAGCATGTCCTCACCTCTGTGTTAGTATTTGGTACATGAAACTATCAACATTGCGTTAGTGACAAATTACGTGTATAATCAACTTAGCAATAATCACTCACTGATATTTATAAGACTAAAGAAGTGTATACATGATTTGTACATTATTGATAAATACATATATTGCAATTTTTTATTATTTGGGGGGTGCATTAGTAACCACTGTAGAATCCAGTGACTAAACTTATCTGCTTGAAAATTAATAAACAACATAAGTCTATATAGTTGGAAGGCAGCTTTATAAACATGCACTATTGAAAGGAAATGGTGTGTAAAGTATATGATATTGCTGATGCAAAATATTAAGAGAAACATGCTTCTGAAAAGGGATACTATAGAGAAAATCTATTTTAGACATGTGAGGTAATTATTTACAGAAAGAAAATGATAATGAAATACAAGAAATATAAGAAGCTCTCAGAAAATAAACATAATACCTATAACTAAAAATAAAATATTACAAAAGAAATAAAAATATGAGAACAAAAAAGTTGCAAAGAAGCCTTTCTGGGTTTCTGGAGGTTGATTAGCATCATAAATCTCTTGATGTCAAATTGCTTGAGTGATAATCTGAGCCCATTGTGGATGAGTTTGCTATATTAATAAAAATTATTAAATTACAAAAAGAGGAATGTTAATATGTCCTCATATATGAAAACATGAGTATAAAAGGCATGTATAGTCTGGCTAGTTTGATCACTATACCATGTAATACGCTAGCATATAGCTGCTCAAACCAATTAAAATATGATTAATTAAAATATTAAACAATAAAATAACAAAGTAAAATATCTATTAAAAAATAATGTAACAATGAGAATAAAAAAACTAATTTAACAACTATAATGGTAAATTTAGATTTTTTTTTTATACTAGCACTATGACAGAGTATTCTAAATAAATTAAGATATTTCTTTGAATAAAGTCTTTTAGTGAGTGTAAGGAAAAGAAAGAATGTTAAATGATCACATTTATATTTACAGAATTACACTACATAAAATAGTATTAAATGAACTTCTGAGTTTTTAAATATCTAAAGTTATAATGGCATCACAGAGGCATACTAAAACAATGGTTTCAAAATGCTCTGATAATAAGATACTCAAGATTAACTGTTTGGTCAATGAGCCAGAATATTGCCCATGCATTGATGTATGACATAACTTTAACTAATAGGAGGGCTAAGTGAACATGGAATCAGTCAGTTTAAGGTATAAAATTAAGACAGCAACTTAACTGATGAAGGAGTACAGTCATTTTATGAGAAGGATTGAGGAAAATGAGAACCTTTCATCATGAAAATTTTTCAACTCACATCCCCAAAGGGCGTGATGAAGAAAAAAAATGAATCAAAATATTTTTTCCTGCACTCAGTAAATAACATTCACAAAGAGGATATTATACATTTCGTTTTTATAAAAGCATAAACATAGAAAGGCCCATACAACACAAACGTATCACACAAACGCAAGCACACACATGCACGCCCACGTACACAACACACTGAAATGTGGCTGCTTTACATTGAAGACACAAAGGAGAGCAGAAGTCGGCAGAACTGTCAAGTACTTTTCTCTGTAGATTCTATACACTGTCTTGTTTTCATTCAAGGTTTGTGCTTTTACACAGTTGGTAGTTGTTTATGAATCTGAGAAGAAAAGAAACTTTAACCTGAGGATAATGGTTAGTGGTAGAGTTCTTGCCCATCACATTTGAGGAAGCCATGGTTTCAGTGACCAGGACAAGAGAGAGGAGGAGAAGGGAAGGAAGAAAGGAGGAAGGGGAGGGAGGTGGAGGTAAAGAGAGAGCGAGGAGAAAAGGAGGGAAAGAAAGAAAGGGTAAAAACACCTCTTTGCTGCTAGACCTCTGCTTTCATGGGTCGCAGGCAAGCTCCCAGGAAGGGCTGGGAAGGCTGCCCTACCACCATAGCATCCCTAAGTGATTGAAGTTAACTTCTGACAACAGGAAGGAACCGATTTATAAACTGGCCAAGAAAGGTCCGACTCCCTCCCAGATAGATGTGACCCTGAGGGACTCACATGGTGTGACACAGGTCTGTTTTGTGACTGGTTATAAAATCTTTTTTTATTTTATCCAAAAACAAAACCAACATTTTATATTAAAACAAAATACCTTGAGATTCATTTTGTTATTAAATTTTTTCTTTTCTATTTATTTTTTTATTTATTCACTTTACATCCCTATGGTAGCCCCCTCCCTCATCTCCTCCAGGTCGCACACTCCCTCTCCTGTCTCACATCCTCCCCCTCCCTAGTCCTCAGAAAGGGGGAGCCCTCCTCTCTTATCATCTGACTCCAGCCTATCAAGTCTCATCTGGACTGCCTGCTTCCTCTTCCTCTGTGGCCTGGAAAGACCACCCTGCCTGCCGGGGGAAGTGATCAAGGAGTGGGCACAATATTCCATGTCAGAGGTAGCCCCTACTCTCCATATTAATGGACCCAGAAGGAGACTGTAGTGACTCTGAGTCAAGTGACAGCACATGTTTGTGAGAATGTGGAGAAAGGGGAACACTCTTCCATTGCTGGTCAGAGTACAAACTCGTACAACCACTTTGGAAACCAATCTGGCACTTTCTCAGAAAATTAGAAATAGTGCTATCTCAACACCCACCTATATCACTCCTGGACAATATATCTAAAAGATGCCCCACCAATCAACAAGGACATTTGCTCAACTATGTTCATAGCAGCTTTATTTGTAATAGGCAGAACCTGGAAAGGACCTAGATGTCCCTCAACCAAAAACATGGATAAAGAAACTGTAGTACACACAGTGAAATACTACTCAGCCATTAAAAACAAGGAAAGCATGAAATTTTCGGGCAAATGGATGGAACTAGAAGGAATCATCCCGAGTGAGGAAACCGAAACCCAGAAAGACACACACATGGTTTGTACTCACTTATAAGTGGATATTAGCCACATAATACAGGATAACCACACCACAATCCACAGACCTGAAGAAGCTAAATAATAAAGGGGACCCTAGGGAGGACACAATGCTCATTCAGAAGGACAAATAGAATAGACACCAGAAGTGGTTGAAGAGAAGGAGAAGGAAGGCAGCCTATCATAGAGGTCTTCTGAAAGACTCCACCCACTTGGGATAGAAGCAGATGCCTAGACTCACAGCCAAAATTAGGGGAGGAGAGCAGGGCAGGGAGTTTTATGGTAATGAAATCTCAAGAATCCTTAAGTCCAAAGGAAGGACTTTCGCTGATCTCCATGAGGACCTCTCCCATTTGACTGAGAAAGCAGTTGCTGTCTGCAAGCATCTTGAGAGGAACAGAAAGGAGAAAAATGCTTAATTTCGCCTGATTCTGACAGAGAACAGAATTCACCTGTTGGCGTCTTACTACAAGACTAAGCCGGTCCACCCACCCATTTGAAGATATGATTCCTCCACAGTCTCTGCTCTGGTGGCATAAATTCTCTTGCATACAGTAGCAATAGAACACTTTGAATAAATAAAAATAAATAAAGAAGAAAAGGGTGAAAAGAAAGACTAATATGAAGTTATGTCAGGGATTCACATTCTCATGGTACATGAACACCAACCCTGTCATTTCCTGAGGACACTGATCTTTGGACTTCTTCCACGATTTCTATGCTTAACTGCGGAACCCTGTAGACCAGAACATATACCAACGTGTTCCTTGACCAAAAGGATTTTGCATTATTCCATCTTCTGAATGGAAGCATCTAGTTGGCCACAGTCTAGCAATTTTCAAAGGCTGTGTATTACAGAAGTTATCCTTAAAAATACACAAGTGACTGGAGTCTTAATTCTCACTTACCCTGGATTAAGCATATATTTAATAACATATTTGTAAGTTGGCATAAATGAACAAGCGTACTTTTGGTTTCCTGGCATCTTCAGAAAATATTTTCATACTTTGCCAACCCACTATTCTTCCTACAAATGTATTTTAAAAATATGATCCAGTTATTCTTTATAATCTGCATTATTTTAAAAATGTATCTGGTGTGTGTGTGTGTGTGTGTGTGTGTGTGTGTGTGTGTGTGTGTGTGTGTGTGTGTCTGTGTGTGTGAACCATGGCTTGTCTGTGAAGGTTAAAGGACAAGCTGAGGAGCTTAATTCTCTTCTATCACCCTGTGGGTCTCAAGGATTGAATTCAAGCCGTCAGGTCTTGTCACAAGCCCCTTTACTCACAGAGCCATCTCATATTCCTATTCCTTCTCTCTATCTCTATATCTATTTATCTATCTATCTATCTATCTATCTATCTATCTATCTATCTATCTCTGTCTCTCTTCAGAATTTTGTTTTATTTATTATTTTTAAGTTTTTTGTTTATTTTTGAGATTTTAGTATAACTGCATAATTTCTTCCTCCATTTTCCTCCCACTTACCCCTCCCTATTTCCCTAATTCCCCGCCCCCCCCCTTTTTTTTTTTTTTTGTTTTGGTTTGTTGAGACAGGTTCTCTCGATCTTGGCTGTCCTCGGCTCACTTTGTAGACCACGCTGGCCTCGAACTCACAGCGATCCGCCTGCCTCTGCCTCCCGAGTGCTGGGATTAAAGGCATGCGCAACCACCGCCCCGCCCTACTCCCTTTCTAATTCATGGTCTTTTTAAAATTAATTGCTGTTACATAAACATATATGTGTATATAATGTATATTTATATATTCTGGAAATAGAACATGATGAGCCTGAATAATGTTACTCTTATGTATATATTTTTCAATGCTGACCACTTGGTATCGGATAACCAATTATTGTGCTCCTCCATGGATATGGATAAGATTATTTCTCCCCCTTTCAATATTGAATAGTTGTCTGTAGCTCTTTATGTAGGGTTGAGGCCTCACGGTCTGGCCCTTATCCACTTTGACATGTCTACTGGTACTGTCCTTGTTCAGGTCATGCCTTGACAGTTACATTGGTGATACTTTGTTGGTGCAGCATCTGATATTACTGGAAGACACAGTCTCACAGCAAACTCCCTGATCCTCTGTCTCTGATCCACCCCCTCATCCACAATGCTCTCTGTGTCTTAAATTCACATATTCATTCTAGTTATAAGTTCGATAGCTATACATTTTAATTGGTTATGGCTTTCTCTAGTGGTCTCTGCTTACTGCAAAGAGAAGTTTCCTTGATGAAGTTTCCTTGACTAACCAACTTACAACAACCAACAACAACAAAATGTACTCATACCTTCCATGTAGACAAGCAAAAACATCAAAACATTCCCATATAGTCTGGTTGGGACACTTCTAGATACTACACTTCCTATTTAAATTTTGTTATTACTGGTTTCTAAGAATAACAGAGGGTTGTAAAATTAATGATACAATTACTCAGAATATTTTTATAATCCTTATCCCTACACTTCTTGTACATAAAAGAAATTTGGGGTCTAAGGTTGGATAGGTATACCCCTTGCCTCCACTGGAAATCCTACCTGACTATAGGAGGTGTTGACTTCAGGCTCTTTAACTCCTGCTGCTGCTAGGAGTATCAGCTAGTGTACCCCTGTAGACTCCTGGGAGCCTCCCCTGTCCCAGAATTGCCCCACCATCAGTTTCTATTCCCTCTTCCAGTCCTCCCCTGACTCTTCACCCCCAATCTCCCCATACCTCATGGCCACTCCTCCCCACCCTCTCTTCCACCAAGTTCCCTCCCTCCATCTACTTCAGATGTCTATTTTATTTCCTCTTCCAAGTGAGATTCAAACATCCCCTCTTGGGCCTTCCTTGGTGTCTTTGGGTTTGTGTATTTCAGCATGGTTATACTATACTTTATGGCTAGTATCCACTTATAAGTGAGAACAAACCATGCATATTTTTCTAGGTCTGGGTTACCTCCCTCAGGATGATCTTTTCTAACTCCATCCATTTTCCTGCAAATTACACAGTGTCTTTGTTTTTAATAGCCAAGTAGTATTCCATTGTGTAAATGTACCACATTTTCTTTATCCATTCTTCTGTAGAGGAACATCTAGGTGGTTTTCAGATTCTGACAATTAAAAGTGAAGCTGCTATGAACACAGTTAAGTAAGTGTCCTTGTTGCACGGTAGAGCGTCTTTCAGGTATATGCCCAGGAGTACTATAGCTTGTTCTTGAAGTAGCACAATTCCCAATTTTCTGAGAATGTGCCAGATTGATCTCCACAGTGGTTGTACAACTTTGCACTCCCTCCAGCAATGGAGGAGTATTCGCCTCACTCTCCGTCCTCACCAGCATGTGCTGTCATTTAGATTTTGATCTTAGTCATCCTGGCTGTAATAAGATTGGATCAGAGTTCGAGGGAATGGCAAACCTCCAATGACTAACCCAACTTGGGGCCTACCCCATAGGAGTAGTGAACCCTATCACTATTAATAATACTCTGCTATGCTTGCAGACAGGAGCCTAACATAACTGTCGGCTGAGAGGCTTCATCCAGCAGCTGAAGGGAACAGATGCAGAGATCCATAGCCAAACAATAGGCCAAGCTCAAGGAAGAGTGACAGGAAGGACAGAGGGAGCTGGAGGAGTCAAGGACACCACAAGAAGACCTACAGAGAAAAATAACCTTGGTCCATGGGGGCTCACAGAGACTGAGCCAACAACCAAAGAGCATGTCCAGAATGGACATAGAGCCCCCTACACGTATGTAGGAGTTGTGTGGCTTGTTCTTCATGTGGGTCCCCTAACAATGGGAGTAGGGGCTGTCTCTGGCTCTATTGCCTGCCTTTATATCCCTTTCCTCTAGCTGGGCTGCCTTGTCAGGCCTCAATAGGAGAGGATACTTCTAGTCCTGCTATGGCTTGAGATGCCAGGGTAGATTGGTACCCGTTAGGGTCTTTCCTTCCCTGAGAAGAAGCAGAAGAAGAGAGAGAAAATGGGTGAGGGAGCTGTGATGGTAGAACTGGAAAGAGAGTAGGGAGGTGGCTGGGATCAGGCTGTAAAGTGATTTAAGAAACAAATAAAGAAAAAAAGATTACTCACAAAAAATATACATGGCATTGAGAAGCAGATGGAATACGTTAAGGAATTTATAGAAATATATGAATGTCATTATTAAAAATTTGACCTGAAACCACCACCATTGGAAGCACTCACATTGAAAAAGCATGAGTAAGAATCAAGGTCACAGAACTCAGGGTCACAGAAAATCTTAGCCTATCACTCTAAACCTTCTGCCCACAAATAACACCAGAAAATATAGTGGGGCTTCCATAGCACCCACCAGGAGTATGCATACGGGACTATAATGCCAAATAGCAAACTTTACAATAGGCAGGCATATGGAGTTTTATGAAACAGGCAGGGATGGGGGTTTTAATTCTTTTGCTGAGATCTGTAAAAAGATCCATGTGAGGCTTTGGTTTGAAAGAGAGCCAGAAACAGAATAGCGCTTGGCACACTGGGAATGTGGGTAGCTTGCTTCTGCGGTTGTACTATATTTTTAAGAGCTACCTGGCCTTGTCCTTTCATACGTACTACATCCCACCACTCAGACTGGGTTATTAGAGGTGTTGAGTCTAATGGCTGGATAAACTGTTTTGTATGCATTTGTGTATATGAGTACATGTCCATATATATATACCCCCAAGTACCAGTATGTAAATAAAAGTAGGGTTTCTTAGTGTCATGGAACTGGTGTGGCCAGTGAGACCCAGGCATCCTCTTCACCTGGCCAGTGGTGAGGTTCATGTGATACTGGGAGTCAGCTTTTCCATGTGAGTTTTGGTCTCAAACTCAGATCTTTGGGCTTACAAGGCAAATTCTTTCCCAAGTGAGCTATCCCAACATCTCCTGAGAAGATGTGTATCCAAGTATTTAAGCACAAATAGCTTGGAAAAAAAAAATCAGTCGATGCCCCATGGACAGATGCTCACTCTCCAAAGCTGCCCGAAGGGACTTGAGTTGCTTTTGAAAGATTATTATTGTTGTTTTTCCAAGAGTGTTCCACAGAGCTTCAGTGCCCGGGGGAACTTACTTGAGATTGTCTTTCTTGGCTGATAGTTGATTAGCAGAAGATGTAGGTCTGAGATACACCTTCAGGGTACACACACAGAATAATAATCATTAAAAACAAAACAAAGTAGTACAGCCTACACCTATCAAAGAGACTTTGCTAGAATGAGCACCAATGGTGAGATGACTGCCTTGAGGGCAACTCCAGAGCTACACCAATAGAGTCCTGTAAACTGTGATGTATATTCACTTAAAACCAATCCAAAGGCTGCTTTGTCTCTGGTTAGGGTACCAGGGTATTAGACAATGCTTCACTGACTTAGAAGGAAAGGCCTTCCGTGCTCCAAACTCTTGGCCTGCCTAAGCTCTGTAGTATAGAGGATACCCCCTCCTTCTGCTCCTGTCTCTCATCTGCTTCTGACACTTGCTTTTGACAAATGGGGAGAAACAGAAACCTCTGATGTTGACAAATGCAAAGGAACAAAGGCCATCGACGGACAACAATTAAAGAGTGGAGAGATATTATTTCATATTTACTTAAAAAGAGACGATGTGTATGTATAATGTATATATGTGTATGTTATGCAACTTGTGGCAACAAGGCTTCCCTCAAACACCATAAGCCATGTAGAAGAGCCCAATGCCAGGCATGGAAAACTTCATTCCAATTATTGGTTAAGGAACTCAAAGAGACTATTGCCATTGCTCTTGGTTGTCTCACAGGACATAAAGACCCTATATCTGAAGAAACTGCACACTGAGGACACAGGAGTTGAGGCAATTGGGAACTTAAGTGGAGGCTCCTCCCTGGGTACTAGCTCCAATAACATGCAAGGGTGCTATGCAAGTAGCCAATCTAGAAAACTCAATTAATACTCCACCATGCTGTAAAGTCTACAAACCACAATTATTGGAATAGCAAGATAGCCCCATGAGTGCAATAGTGGCACTTGTATCTTGAAGGCAGATAACAGCTATCTAAGTGGGCATTAAGCTTTAGACCTTTTTAATAGGAATGAATTCATATTTAATACTGAAAATCTGCCCACCCACCCATAGTGAAGCTATGGACTCAAGAGGAAAACCTACTACTTTCCTAAACCAGTGGCATTCCCAACTGCATTCTAAGCACTTACCCTAGATAAATGCAGATCTCACTTCTCCTCAAAGACACTTCGTTATGCAGCAGATGAAAGTCATTACAGAAATATTCAACTGGTCAAATTGCAGAGAATAGCTGACCATGTAGTTCCAGGCTCAATTGGTACACTTTCAATGCAATCCCAAAACCTAAGACTCAGGGAACATATTGTTTTCTGTGTATATGTAAGGAAAGGGGCACACATTAATGAAAGTCCAGTTATCTAAACAAGTGTGCATGTTAACAACAACACTGAAAAGTCAAGGTGGATGGAGGAAATCACACAAAGGCCTATCCTTATATGAAAATCTAGAGGTAATTAATTAATGGCTGCTGATGAAAGGAGAGTCAGGCTTCTTCAGGGATGGGCCTCTTGATAAGTGGCCAGCTCTAAACACATATACATATGAGGAACATTAAGCTGACTCAACATATGTGAAGAGTGGGTACAACAAAAGCCCCCCCCATCTGGCTGAATGGGTAGAGTTGCAATTCAAACATCATGCAGGCTCTGAGTGAAAGAAGCAGACATAACCTGACCCTTCAGACTCTACTTGATTCATTCATCTGTGGGCCATGGAGATTGACTGCATCAGCAGAAAGTGGAGAAAGGCAGACAGTATCTTTCTAGTAAATTGCCTGCATCCTCTCAGAAAATTTTAATTGGTACAATGTTCAGTTTGTTTTCCTAATTTTCTATATACAGGGATATTTTAGGTTTTATTTTGAAAATGTTAGGCCTACCTCAAATTATGTGGGTACTCCCGTGCAGAGGGCAGATAACCCTGACACAGAGAATAATGTTTTATTGTTGGGCTTGCAAGGTAAAGACATCTCCCCATTCTGTTTCATCTTATAGAAATGGAGAAAAAGTAGTTGTCAGGTCAATGGCTACTTGCCATCTAAATCGATCTGACCAATAATAACACCGTGTCTGGACCAGCAGCTGCACTACAATGCTGATTTAGGGATGTTTAAGATGTCAGACTCTGTCTCCAAGGTGCATTTATCATTCTGATGCCCCATCGCAGGGTCATAAATAAGAACGTGACGAGCATCAACATCCAGATTCATTAACATTTTCATGCAGACTCCAAGATAAATGATTTTTTTCTCACAATAGGTTGTTATTTTTGCAAATTGTTATTTTTATCTATAGTAGTCCGTACTTGTGCAGGTGAGCCATCACAGTGATGGCTGCATGTTCAAAATACACATTTATTCTTAGGGATTCTGTCAGCAGGAAGTTTAAGTCAGCCTTTTAGTCATTTGACCACTTGACCTTGACTGTTGAACCTGTGATGTTTGGGTGTCTAGATAAATCTTACCACATGTGGCTGTTCCTTGGCATTTCCCTTCTGTGGGGGATTGACGTGTGCAATTATGCTAATGTCACCTCTCCTCAAGGAGTTGCCTTTCTTTCACCTGAAAGGGTGCTGATTAACTATCTTTAGATAAGCCTGTGGATCAGATCATCTTTAGCCTCACAAGTTAACAGGATCTAGACTTACTTAGAATGTAGGCTTGATTGTGAGAGATTATCTAGATTGGATAAATGCCTAAACATAGGCATTATGGCTCCATGGGCTAGAGGGCTAGAGTCCTACAGCGTGCACGTGAGCACACACACACACACACACACACACACACACACACACACACACAAAGAGAGAGAGAGACAGAGAGAGAGAGAGACAGAGACAGAGAAAGAGACCTAGTTCAGCTTTCAGCAAGCATATTCATTGCTCTTTGCTCCCTCACTGTTGACATAATGTGCCAGCTTCAGCAACTTTCTCCTTGACTTCTGAGTCATAGTGGATGGCTTATCCATTGGATCACTTGATCCAGTGGATTAAGGCTTGATGAGAATGGGGAAGACAGGAGGCTGAGCAGGAAAGGAAGCAGGATGACCCATCAATAAACAGGCCCCATGTGGTGGAATGAGACAAGAGACAGTCCTCGAAGTAGACCTCTAACCTCTGTCTTGACAGGAATGATTGAATGTTTCCCATCCCCATTAGAAAATAAACAAGTAACAGCATTCTGAAATAAGTTAGAGAATGAAATCTCCACTCTCTGTTCTAACATCAGGTAATACTAATCTGGCCACAATAGTTTATTTTGTTTTGTTTTGTTTCACGTGGTGATGGTGTTCTATTTACTTTGAAACCCTTATCCACTTTTGATTACCTCATATTTAAACAAAGAGTGTTTCTTATTGCCTCCTTAGCTACTCTGGCCCCGCTGCACTTGTCTTTTCTTGCCCCCACACCCCCCACTTAAAAAACTTTTAATTTTATTTAGTTGTTCACTTTACATCCCAATCATAATCCTCTTCCTCCTCCTCCTCCTCCTCCTCCTCCTCCTCCTCCTCCTCCACCTCCTGGTCTCACCCTCCCACCTTCTTCCCTCCTATCCCTTACCTCAGGAAAGCCCCTCCCCATCCCAGCACTTCAAGTCTCATCAGAACTGAGCATATGCTCTTCCATGGAGGCTTGGTAAAGCAGCATCTCTGGGGGGAAATGGTTGAAGAACATGTAATGGAGTCTATGTCAGAAACAGCCCCCACTCCCCTTACTAAAGGACCCACAAGAAGACCAGTTTGCCCATTTTGTATATATGTGTAGGAGGCTTTGATCCAGTCCATGCATGGACTCTGTTGGTGCTTCATTCCACAGACCCCCTGGACCAAGATAGATGCCTCTGATGGTCTTCTTGTAGTGATGTCTCCTCTGGGTCCTTCTATTCTTCCACTAATTCTTCCCCAAAGCTGCCTGCCCTCCAGCTGTGAGTCTCAGAATCCGTTTAAATCCTTTACTGGGTAGAGCCTCTCAGAAGACAGCCATGTTAGGCTCCCATCTACAAGCACAGGAGAGTGTCACTGTTAGTGTCAGAGATTGATCTAAGGTTGGGCCAGGAATTGGTCTCTTGTTATTTGTTAAATTAATTAAAACTGGTGCTTTATAAGGAATGTTTGTAGCATGCTACAAACATGAATGAATATGATCAATCCACGTGGGAGAACTATTCACTGCTCAAAATTGTAAAGATGAGAAAATGAACCCAAACTTCAGATGTATATCTCATTACTTATTCTGGTATTCCCAAGTCAAGCTATAATATAGATTCTTTCAACTATAACAAGAGTATTCAATAGTTGACTCTACCCTTCTTCACGATAGTCTTCCAGCATAGAAAGAAACAGCTTTTAGGAAAACACACACACATACACACGCACACACACATGCACACACATGTGTGCGTGTGTATGTGTGTTAGCTGTCTAATTTAGCCTTGTGTCTAGAGACTTTTAATGGTTTTGCTTTGCATATTTGTTCAGAAAATGTGTGCCATGAAAGCCCACAGGATAACAGGAGTAAGGTAGTGTCCATTTACAATGGATAGCTGGGAGAGAGAAGCTCTGGTTTCAGACTAAGAAGAAAAAAATGAATACAGTGAATACTTTATTATCATGCGGGCAGTCAGAGTGATTTGGGGGCTTACATGAATTCAAAATAAATTAGGAAAAATCAGAGGTAGGGACAGATTTTCATCAAATGAAAGCAGAGAACATTGGTTGAATGAAAGAAAATAGGTCAGAGCTGCAAGATATTTGGTGTCTAATTTTATATTGGAGACATTAGAGGATTTATGCACATATTAAGAAAAATTAGAAAATTTTAGCAGGGATCAATGCTTTCGAGGTGTTAATGATCAAAAGGAAGAAGGATGTCCATGTACGTTTGGCACTGCTAGGGAGATGTATCGGGATAACTAGGTTTTCTTTCAAAGCCCAGTGTTGCCAAAACAGACAATTCCAAATTATAATACAAAATGATATTGTGGATCTTTTCAACGTTTTAATATTGTATAGAAAAGACCTGTCACCTTATTCCCTGCTATATGGTCACAGTCTATCAAGTCACATCTTGGTAGCCTGCTTATTCTTTCTTTGAGTGCCATTAGGTTATTTGTAATAATATAAATGTATATGCCAGAGAATAATATAAAATCATTTTTTATTATTTTTTAAATTTTTTATTAATTTATTCTTGTTACATCTCAATGGTTATCCCATCCCTTGTATCCTCCCAAGGTGAAAGCTGGAGGGAGGGAGGAACGGGAGGATACAAGTGATGGGATAACAATTGAGTTGTAATCTGAATAAATTAATTTTAAAAAATTTAAAAAAAAAAAGAAAAGAACTGTCTTTCTATTTCCAAAGAACACACAGCACCAGGGACACAGCACAGGAATGCGAACGAATAGGTGCACTTCAGTTTTCAAAACATCTAGTAATGCTCAATAATGGTAATTACCTTAGAGTTAGTTGATTCCTTTGTGTTAGCCCTCCATAAATAGATATTTTTATATGTTTCGTACATGTTGGATGAAAGGGTTGGTGAAATCTGATGAAATAAAAGAATTACCAGTTATATTTTCAACATATTCAGAGACGGCTCAGGCTTGGCTGTTGTGTAAACAGAAGCAATGTGTATAAAGATAACTGGAACATTATGTAATAATTATAATCAGCTTTACTACCACATTCCCCAAAGCAGTGCAATTACATTTAGAATGCTATTTAATCACATTTATCTGTCTGCTGTTAAACTGGGCATGACACTGTCAGCTCTGCACAGTTTTAAGGCATGATTTCAGCTCGGTTATGGAGTTCTGGGATTGCAAAACAGGTTGAACACAATCTTTTCCCATGAATTAATGAGACGCTCATGTTCTCTGCACTCCCCCGTCTCCATTAAACATCTCTCAAAAATGGCAAGGGGGTAATTGTGCTAAATTTTTGCTGTGTATTGTGTTAAGATAACACTGTATAATTTACGACACAAGGCTGAGAGTAATGGTGAGTGGCTTAACATACAGCAAAACAAATTCAACTCTTCATATGTGTATGCAGTCTGCAAAGAATAATTTTCCTAGATCCCTTTTCAAAATAAACTGCTTTTGAGAATTACAAAGAAAGCACAGAAACTCAGCATGTGTCTCAAAGTCATCAAATTTGTTTTAAGTGCCCAATGTATAGGACACAGCTTTTGATGTCCAAAAGAAACAAAAATACATAGCAATTTGAAGAGATTAACATTTCATCTGTACAAAGTTCACATTGTTTGTTTTCCTCATTTTTCAGAGTTTTTGATGGATGCATTTACTTTCTTACTAGCTTGAACTACTCCTTCTCATGAGCTACTTACTTAACTAAAGGGTAGTGAAGACTGAGTAAGTTCTGGGATTGCATATTAGACCTATCAGAATGGCAAAGATCAAAAACTCAAGTGACAATACATTCTGGCCAGGA
>OU015746.1:28503925-28544348 GCA_907169655.1 Acomys percivali
CAAGGACATCTTAAAAATTTCAGGCAAATGGGTGGATCTAGATCCTGAGTGATGTAACCCAGACCCAGAAAGTTACGCACGGTATATACTCATTTATAAGTGGAGATTAGCCACATAATGCAGGATAACCACACTACAATCCACAGACCTAAAGAAACTAAATAACAAGGTGGACCCTAGGAAGAATGCTTAATACTCACTCAGAATGACAGCTAGAATAGACGCCGGAAGCAGTTGAAGAGAAGGAACAGGAAGGGAGCCTACCATAAAGGTCCTCTGAAAGACTCCACCTAGCAGGGGGTCCAAACAGATGCTAAGACACAGCCAAACTTCAGCATGGAGCTCAAGGAGTCTTATGGAAAAGCTGGGGGATAGAAGGACCTGGCGAGGTTAGGAGCTCCACAATGAAGACCAATGGAGCCAAGACATCTTGGCAAAGGAGGGAGTGCTGCAGAGAGGGATGCACCAACTAAGCACCGTGCATGGTGAGGGCATAGACCCTCTGCTCAGATGTAGTAGATAGGCAGATAGTAGATAATAGATATGTCTTCTGACATAGACTCTGGCCCCCACACATTGATCCCTTCCCTTGGCAGGCCTGCCATACTAGGCCACAGAGGAAGAGGATGCAGGCAGTCCAGATGAGACGTGATAGGCTGAGGTCAGATGTTAGGGGCCAGATGGAGGGACAGGATGCAAGGGAGGGAGGGTGGGACCAAGAGTCAATGAGAGAGGTGGCTACATCCAGATGTAAAGTGAACAGATTTAAACAAGCAAACAAAGACAGGAACCAGTATGGATACAAGCTGATTAAAAAATGTTTATAGATGTGGAAAAAACAAAACAAAACAAAACAAAACTCACCTTCTTGTAAGAAAAGGTGCAGAAGGAAGAATGGAGGAGATGGATTAATTTTACTCATGGCTACCGTATGAGGGTTTATTTGCAGAAACATGTACATTTTATTGTTGACTAACCCAATGAAGAAAATATCTTTCTTCGCCATTAACTCTTAACTGCCTATACTTCCTAAAAGAACAATGGCATTTCCTGACCTCCCTCATCCACGGTGAAATTTTGAGGAGCCCAATCTTGTGTAGGTCTGTTCAGGTAATTTCACCTTCTATGCATTGATGTGTACAGATACCAGGTTCCCCTTTTCTGTTTATCCACCCTTTATTCTGTGGCATTTCATGAATTTACCGTTAATCACCATCCAATAAACGTGCAAATCAGATACACAGGAACAATATTAACAGAAGCAAATAAGACCTCAACATTTGCTTTCTTTAACAGAAAATATGAGCATGTGCTTGTATAAGATTTAAGGATCTGCATCATTAAACAATATGAGTATTGTATTTCTATATAATTTTTGAAGATGCTACCTGAAAATACATTTATGCACACACTTATAAAATCCAAAGTAATTCACCAAAAGCAGTTATGGCCCGTGAATTCACTTAAAAGATGGATTTGAAAAACATTCTGGCTCAGCCACTCACTCATAGGAGCACCCCACTGCCAGAATCATTTTAGGCTTTATCCTTAATGCTTATCGACTAACAATGCTTTTAAGTCCTTTTGCAGGAGCAGCACACCTGAGGTTACCGTCCTACTCTTCTACGTGAAAGAGCAGAGTGCCCATATAGACATAAATCATTATAGTGCATCTCTCCTGCTCTTCTTGTCAAAGTTATCCAGATACCAAAGCAAGATAAATATGAATGACAGCTCATTAACTGTCCAAAAAAAAAATGAAACTGTTGTTAAACTGTTCACATAATATTTCAGTGGTTAGCATTTAATCAATAAACATAACCCTCAAAATGATTCTTTAGTTATGCTGGCCTGATACCCTATGAGCATATACATGAGGAGGTAATCCCTCTCAGGAACAGTCATAGGGGAGGGGAATAAGGGGAAAATGGGAGGGAGGGGAGAATGGGAGGATAAAAGGGATGGGATAACCATAGAGATGTAACAAGAATAAATTAATTTTTTAAAAAAAGGTAACAAATTGCTTAAGTATATATTTTCCTGTTAAAGACATGTAAACTTGAGAAACTTAAATTTAAAATTATTTATTAGTCAATTTTTTTCTCTCACAATCTTATATATGTACACTATGTAATTTATTTCCTTTGCTCATTAGCCCTTCAACCTCCCTCCTGCTCCTACCAGTGCCTCTTTCTCCTTTGAAATCACTTTCACATATTTACTAGTTTGAGTTTTACTTGGTGTCCCATGGTGTCTAGTTGGAATCATCTGTGTGATTGTGAGTTTGGAAATAACACTAGACTTTGTTAGGCTCAGTAGTGTGTTTACACATGGATACTACAGTCCCTGATATCCAGAATTGGTCTTCTGCCAGCAGATTAACTATATGTGATAGGGCCTGGGTCACCAATGTGCGATAAGGCTAAAGAGACTCTTCCTCTTCTACTGCTGACTGCGAGGTGGTCTGGACTCAGTGCCAGGTATACTCAGTCCCTGTCAGTTCTGGTCCCCACGTCAGTGTTCTCTTTAGTATATTGTATATTGCAGTCCTTTCCTTCATCTTTTGGCTTTTACATTTTTGTTTTGTTTTGTTTTACAAGACAGGGTTTCTCTGTGTGGCCTTGCTGTCCTCGACTCACTTTGGAGACCCGGCTGGCCTCGAACTCACAGTGATCTGCCTGCCTCTGCCTCCTGAGTGCTGGGATTAAAGGTGTGTGCCACCATGCCCAGCTGGCTTTTACATTTTTTTATGTCTCCAATTCAACAATATTCCTTGAGCCTTAAGAGGGCCATGCAAATGGCTTGTCTAGGACTGACTTCTTGTGCAGCTAAGTCTCTTTTGCATTTAGGTACATTCCCTGAAAGGTGGGAATTCTATAAGGCTTAGAATAGGCTTTGTCGGTGGTTATAGAAACATATATTCATGAGGTGGTGTGATGTCATGTAAATTAAGCTAAGTAGCCATCTTAGCACCCCCTTTGGGGAGTCTGAGAATTCTTCAGTCATAGATTTAGGAATAGGTTTACAGTATTAGACATAGATTCCATCTTGCAGAGTATTTTCTAAATACAATTTTAGAGTGATTGCTTATCCCTGTGCTAATTATGTCATTACTACAATGTGTACAGCTTGAATGGAAGGTTGGTATTACAGTCCGTAAAGTTCACAGTTATGTTAGACTTTAGATGCCTTTACTGCCAGAAGACTGCATTGCATGACTTGGCACTGTGAGAGCCTCCCACTGCTAGTAATTGCTTAGTTAGTGTCAGCTTGGTTTCTCTATGTATTGCATACAAGAAGTATGGTGCCTATAATGGTTTGGGAGCTACCAACTAGTTCTGGTGAGTAACCATGAGAAATGTCGAGAGCCAATATGAGTGCCGGCTCTAGTCTTAGCAATAACTTCAAAGGAAATCTGCATTTTAAAATAACTATGCCTAGTTTTATAACAATAAATTCATACTTGAATCTTCAACTTAAAAGGAAAAAAAAAAGGAAATTTTACAACATACCTACTACTTACTTCTAATTTTACAGCAGAAAGTATTTCCATTACACACAGCTCTGCATCTACGAAAGCATATGGCTGCTGATTTTTTTCTCCCACACCCAAAAACCAGAAAAACAACACAAAAGCCTTTTTTGTGTTGACCACCTAACTACTCCTAAGCATGGGGCCTACCCTGGAATGCAGTTGAGATGCCCAGTACGAGTTCCTTTGAACAAAATACATTTTCCTTTTGCCAGAAGCTACCAATTGCAAATATCTTCTTGGTTAAGGGTGGCACTGTGTTTCTACTTTTTCCCCTGTCCTGGGTCTTCATTGGGATTGAACTGATACAGGTTATGTGGGCTGCCACATTGTTTGTGAGTTCATATGTGTATCCGTCCTGTTGTGTCTGAAAGACACTGCTTCCTTGCAGTCATCCATCACCTCTGGCTCTTGACAATCTTTCCACCTAATCTGCATAGATCCCTGAGCTGGATTGTATTAACACCTGAATATTATTTCTATCCATCACCTTTTCATAATGAAATGCACTTTGTTTGGCATTTGTTTATATGTATATTATTGTTTTCATGATGGCTGGCTTATATGTCCCAGTTCTGTATTTTTTCTTATTCTTGTAATATTTTAATTAATTCTATGAAAAATTTGCGCATATGGACAATACACTTCAATGATAAATACTTCAACTTTTCAATTCGCCCATTCTGGATAGAATGTGTGTCTCCCACCTTTGTGTCCTTGTCTTTTTCTGTATTTTCTTTAAAACCCACTGAGTACAGTCAGTGCTGCCTTTATGCACATAGGTGATCTACCATCTGCGCCACCACCCCAAAAGAATAATGACTTCCTCCTCTACCCTCAGCCATCAATTATCCACTCAACTAGGGGTAAGAACATCACGAATCCCTCCCTCATCTTTATTAGAATTGTTAGCTGTCTTGAGCTTGTGACGTTTGGTCCTGTAAAGGTAAATTTGGTCGCTCTCATTTCATGAGTACAATGGCTATATGATGTCTAGAAGACACCATTTCACTGTAATTCTCACTAGCCTCTGGCTCTTGCATTTCCATTGCTTCTGCTGCTACTGTGTAGTATTCCCTGAGCTGAGTGAGGGTGATACAAATGTGACATTGAAGCTGAGCACTCAGTAGTCACTCATGCTCCGCGCTCCGTCCAGTTATGAACCTCTGCATCTGTTGCTGCCTGCCACAAAAAGGAACTCTTCTGATCAGTGTTGAGGGGACCATTAATATTTTGTTAAATATTTTGATTATAAAAGGGAATGGTAGGTGATGACTTTTTCTCATTTATACTGTTTCTGCTTTTCCCCATGTTAATAAGAAGATGAGTTTCTGAGCCATATAAAGCAGTTCCCTCCTTTTTCAGAGTTTTGCTTTCTGAGTTTCATGATTTTCTGTGTTACACATGATTACTCTCTGTAATTATTAATTAGGAAATTCTAAAAATAAGTTATTGACAACTTTGGGCACTGCTGCATACTAGTCGCATTATGAGTTCTCATACTTTACTGATCCATAATTACCTAGGTGCCCTTTCTCCTGTGTCACCACAGTCACTAGTAGCCCAGGTTGCTTTGCAACCCCAACACCACTCATCTACCTTCATCATGCGGACCTTATATCAGCCCAAATCATGACAGGGAAAAAAGGCAAGTACAGTGCAATCAGACATTTCAAGGAGCCACCTTATTTTTTTTTTTATTAAAGTACGCTGTCATAATCATTTCATTTTGTTATTAACTACAATCTCATGCTGGGTAATTTACAAACTACGTTTTATTATATAATACATATCAGATAATATTTATAGGATTGCACTACCCTCAGTGTGAGGCATCTACTTCTCCAAGGACTCTACATGAGGGTGTGCTCTCTACTACTAACACTTGAACGAAGAAGCCCTGATGTCTAGACTTCTAATTACAGCTTGCTCTACATAACCTTGTCTGCACTATATTCACCTACCAAGACTCCACTGTTTCTCCTTTTGGTGACTTTTCTTTAATTAGTCTCACAGTTCTTTGGTGGCTGCGACTTAAATACTTATTTCTATCATCACATTCTTAAAGGATAAAGGGTTGCATCTGTTTTCACCTACAGGACTTTGTCAGTTACACAGCTTGGGGCATGGGTTTTTAATTTTTTTTAACTTAATTGGTTTTTTGTTTTTGTTTTTGTTTTTTTTTTTTGGCTTTTCAAGACAGGGTTTCTCTGTGTAGACTTGGCTGTCCTGGACTCACTTTGTAGACCAGGCTGGCCTCGAACTCACAGCGATCCATCTGCCTCTGCCTCATGAGTGCTGGAATTAAAGGCATGCACCACCACTGCCTGGCTTAACTTAATTTTTTAAGTTAAGGATCAAAGCTGCCATGGGAAGCAACATGATGACACAGCTCTCATTTCCAAATAAATAAATAAATAAATAAATAAATAAATAAATAAATAAATCATAAATAAGAACTCATTCTGATGCCAAATTTTAGCAACAATAGCCTGAGAGACATGAAGCCAGTTTAGCCAAGGATTCCATACTCCCTGCATGCAAGCAGGCCTGTGGAGTTTTACTAGAACACAGCAAAGAAAGTCCTAAATCTAGGCAACTTCAAAATACATTGTTAGCAATATAAGGAATCTCTCCTATATGCCTTAGTTGCTAGCTAGTGATTTTTGTGTGTTGGTGGAAGCTAGCAGTATAGATTCCAAAAGGGTTTTATTGCACAGTCTCAGGATGTAGTTCCAACACCAAAGTAGCCAAGTGATGGCTATTTGAACAGCTCAAAGGAGCCCGAGATAAGATAATTAGGCTCTGTCTGGCGATATGCCGTCCCCCCCCCCACTGATATAGTTCTAACCAGACAATCAATCCTTTCTGACACACCCACTTTCCAGTGATTTTCATTTACAAGTTCTTGCATTAAATCATATGATTTATCTCATGTGAAAATACCTGGAGCTATTACAAGAGTAGAGAATTAAACGCTATCACCTGAAGAGTTTTTAATCGTGATCACTGAACAGAAATGAATAATAATGACCATTAGAGACTAACATTTTATTATAAATACAGATACTGTGTTCACTGTCTGTCTCACTTCTGAGAGAAACCCCATCCAGAGGAGTGTGGCAGCATAGAATTTACAGTTAGAAAATAGCTGACAAAAAACACATAATTCTCCATATGTGTATTCCTTATGATAAGATTGAAATCGCAATTATCAAGGGAAATTTCTCAGTGCCATTCAGGTAGCAGACAGGAGAGTTGAGAGAGCATGTGAGCCTCTTCACTCACGAGTTAGCTCCTTGGCTTTTGCATTTTCTATGAGCTATAAGTTGAAGTTTTAAGGTGAATGCAGGCATAGGCACGAATTCATGAGTCACCTTTCAGAAGGTCTTACAGTAGAATACTATGCTGGCAAGTTCATCAACGACAAACTCTAAATCTACGAGTTAGGCTTAAATACTTCAGTTTACCAATGGTTCTCCCACAGAGATCACATTCTCTGATAGCAGACACATAAGAAAACTTATGAAAAATAGTGTGATAGCTATTCTGTGAAGATTTATTTTTTATTTTATGTGTTAGTGTTTCCTCCCCCCCCACACACACACCCTTGCTTGGTGTGTGTATACGATCTGCCGGCAATGACGAGGATGACCAGCAGAGGGCAGTGGAACCTCTGGAAAAGGAGCTTATGATTTTTTTGAGTGCTGGGAATGGAGCCTGGTTCTTTGCTAGCTCAGCAACCACTGTTAAATATGAGTCATCTCTCCAGAGGCCTAATGACAGTTCCTTGATTTATAAAGAGAATATGCTCCACTGATAATAATTTGGTATCATTTATTTAGTATTTGGAAGTTTTCTGAAGAGAAATTGTCAAGTTAATTAAAAAATGTTATCTTTAGTGACAGTCTGATAAAAATGGAAATTTATCTCTGAATGTCCTTATGACTGTTGCCTTTCATTTCGAATACAACTAACGTCTTTCACCAGAATGGAGCCTTTATCTAACATTTAACACTTGAAGCAGATAGAAGTTTCTAGACTGTTCACTGTTGTTCACTATTTACTGTCATCTATTGTAGGAGTACATACAGATATATGTGCATGCTTTGAACACTGCTATAGATTACCAGATTTTATGAAGTACAGACAATATCTAATTACCAGTAAGTTGTCTTCATGTTTCATGATCCCACGTGATAAGAGAACGTAATGACTTGTTATTGCAAGCAAAGGCACTGTGTGTATGCAAATGCTAAGATTTACACTGTCAGATATCAGAATGGCTTGCATTACATAAATAAAGAAATAAATAGCCCTTCTAAAAGAAATATATATGCCCATATATATTATTTAGCTAATTTTAGTGAAATACAGACTTAGTAGTGAACATGTAGGAAAAACTTATTAAAACCCAGTGCAGATTTAGGGACAGTAATTGTTTCAGTTTTTAACCTTAACCACTGTGATTACGAATAAATGTAAATAAGATGCCTTTCCTTTATTCCTACAGAACTCTGCTTAGGTTAAGTAGTCAAGAGCTACGTTTGTTTGTTTAATTAATTAATCACGCAGTTGAGTCTCACACAGCCCTGGTAGGAACTGGAATTTTCTGTCTAAGCACAGCATGGCAGTAGACACACCGAGCCAGTGTTACAAACAGAAACGTACCAGCCCCTGTACTTTCTTACCAAACTTCCCCTAGCTCTAGCAGCAGGCGCTGACACTGAATGACAGCACGCAGGGTCAGCTAGTCAGACCCTACTTGAGACTTTGAGTAGAATCAAACATGTGTAAAACAATCTCTCAATAATGTATTTTCTCTTGACTCCAAGGCATTTATTTAATGAATATCCCACATGTCTCAAACAGTAGTGGGCTGCTAGCAGACATATTGGCAGTGCTAAATAGCACAGACAGTTTAGCAGATCTCTGTGGTTTCCTCAAATACTTTCTCTAAAGTTATGATGCATTGCCAGTTAAAGGGCAATGACTCCGTGATGATGGGCCTGACTCACCATTTGCACTTGCTCTCTCACTTTCAAATCAACTCTAGTTCTTACCCATAGCACCAGACTTTATAAAGTATATGTTTGACAAAAGAAGCTTGATGCATAAAATTCTTTTATGTGACTTCAAATTCTATAACCTGTGGAATGCTATAGACACATTCTTATGTAAGGATGTCATAAGCTTGTCTTTATTTATTAATAAATACTTAATATCCAATTAAAGAACTATTTTACCATTGTTTAAAGCTTCTCTACAATCATTGAGATATCAAATCAATTCATGAGGGATTTTCACAGGCCTGGTTAGCTGAATGCCATATTATATATGTATGTATATGTATGTTTGAATGCATGCATACATGCATGTACTTGTGTATGTGTGTCTGTATATATGAATACATTCATCCATGCATCATATATCTATATGTCAATATATCTATCTATCTAAATATGTATGTGTATATGTTGTAATTGTCTATTATCTTTCTACATATCTATTTATCTATGTACCTATCTAAATATCCATGCATGTATGTATTTATGTATTATACATGCACGTATCTTCCTCTCTATCTATTTACTCATCTATCTATACATATACCTACCTGTTGAAAGAATCTTAAATGCAACCAAAAGAGGTTAGAGTTCTGAAGTCCAAGAACAAGTAATACAATAGAAAATGATTTGTAAAAAACATTCTTTAATCACATTCCTTAGTTAAAGGTGATATACATAGTATTTGTAGAAAAAAATCAAAATTAGTGTCTCACAGATGAAAATCTAGTAGGCAAAGATATATAGAAGTCAGCATTCTATCAAATTCTCATGGCTGGTTTATTAAATAATTGCCTAATGACTTTAATGAACTAATTAAAATTTATATACAATCTGAGCCAATAGCTCAATTTAGGTAATCTTTCATAAAACCATAAATTATACAAAGGATAATTTATAATATTACTTAATACACAGAAATAAATATAATCTACTGTATATAGAATGCTTCATTGTACATCACAGAACAAAATATTGCTTGTTCACTAAAAGAGATGAAATAATTATACTTAAGAATGAATATAATAATATAAAGTGAATGGCATTTAAAATTATATGTAAAGTATAACCTCTATTCTTTTTTATTAATTTACTCATATTACATCTCAATTGTTAGCCCTTCCCTTGTATCCTCCTATTCCTTCCTCCCTCCTGCTTCCCCCCTTCTCCCCTCCCCTATGTCTATGACTGAGGGAGACCTCCTCCCCCTATATATGCTCTTAATAACCTCTATTCTTTTAACTATTACTGATGTTTACATTCAAGAATGACATGAAATTATTACTTATGTTTTATTCTTTTTCTTCCATTCAAATCTCTGTCTCTGTATATATATTATGTCTTCCAGTTCACTGTTTTGTGGAATCCTAAGGGTGCAAATTAGTGGGATTCTGATTCTTGTGCCTTCTTTCTGTCTTCTTTCCTTCTATTGATGCTTTTCTTTTTTTTATGTTTGAACACTACTGATTTTTAAATTCACTTTAGCATATGCACAAATTGTGGTTGGAAAGTATTTTAGTTAAATGAAGGGTTAGGCAGAATGTCAGGCATGTATCCACTCCATAAGAGGTCTTAATATATGGATACTATTTATTAACATCTTCTTAAGATTTTCTTTCATAAATTTTATGCAAATGGTTTTGTCATCAAATGTACAATGTAAATGATACAATCAAGTAATAAACTTTATAACGCCATCAGGCTTAAAAATAATAACCTTCAATTTCATCTTCAGACATGCAGTATTTTTCTTAGTGGGAGATAGCATATTAAACTGCAGAAGTTGTAAGGCATCTCCCAGCAAGTTAAATGCATGCCACCCTGACTGACTCGATTAGATTTTGAAACACCATCAGAAACTGTATCTTATCCAAATAGACAAATCAAAGGAATACTTAATTTTTCTCGAATCAAGGCTACTTTTGGTTTGAACCTTCTAAATTTTTGAGGAAATTCAAATTTTATTGAGCATTTTCTTGTTAAAAATTGAAGAAGTCATGTGATTTTGATATTCCTCTGTGGAAGATTCACAGCATTAGCATTCAACTGTTATAAAACTTCATATTTGGAAAATCCAAAGGAACATCACAAATGTGCTGATTTATCATAACAAGTTCTGAGTGTCTTATTTCATCAGGTCATCTACTCTGATTGTGCAGCTCAGGCCATGTCTCTTTCCATGAGGAAAACAAACAATATGTATTCCTACTAAATTTTTCTCCCCAAGTCAAATTTCACAAGACTAAAATTGTAATTTGGGACTTTGCAAAAAGCGTTTGTTTACTAATGAATATAAAATAAAAATATCTCCATTCATACTTTATAATTATTTAAGTCTACTTATTTATCTAGACATGGGTCCTGCATGTAATTGTATTTTAAACTTAAAGAAATATAATAATAATAGTAGTAGCATTATCCCGTAAATTGAATGAACCATGTTTCACTATTATTTAAAGGATAGAACTTAGGTTTTAAAAATATTGAAGAAATCATAAGATGTAAATGCATAATCCATAATTCAACAGATAATTTCACAAATCAGACATAGTTAAACAATTGTCAGTGTTAGCACACAGAGTATCAGATGCTTCTCTAAAGGAATTCACTGGCATCTTCAGGTCATTGCCCCCCTCTCCCGCAAAGGAAATGTTGCATGACTGAATTATTTCTTTCATAATTGTGTTTTGGGGAACCCATAGATATTTCTTCTTAATAAGAGTTCAGTCTTTAAGATCCACAATTTTTTCCTATATTTATCTATATATTTATAACAAATTTATTATTTCTTCTAATGATTACCATGGATATGTTTCTAGATTTTTGACAAGAACAAATAATGTTGCCATAAATATTTGAATATGTCCAACTTGGAACTTGTTTCTAGAATACATAGCATTTATTTAGTTCTTACCCCTCCAGTAGGAGCATACTGCACCTCTTTCCAACTATTTCCTTGTCAGTTTCACTTTTCTAGTGATATTTATTAGATGAGGACAACTTCCTTCTTCAGCAAGGATGCACACAAGCTACTTTAGAAAGCTTCTATTCATACCATCTACTGTATGAGGAAGCTTCTCTGATGATGATTGACTATGTAGTAAGCAATAAATAGATCTATATGAGTGTAGTAGAACATCATTTTATTGCTACATTCCTTCAGCAATTATTTGGGTTTTTCCCCCATAGGTCTCTGGCCTGTATGGTATCATGCTCTTGGCGACTCAAGCAGTTTGGGTATGGATTCCATCTCCTGGAGTGGGCCTTAAGTTAATTAAGATATTGGTTGGTTACTCCCACAATCTTCACGCCACAATCACACTAGCTTATCTTGTAGGCAGGGCACCATTGTAAGTAAAAGGGTTTATGGCTGTGCTTGTTTGTGCTTATGTTTCTTCTTTGATAGCATGCAGACACTAGTCAGTCAATGTAAGGCTCTAGATAGACACCAACACTACTTCTCTGTGTTTAGAAGAACACTTGTGAAAGTGTTGTCTTCAGCAATAGGGCCTTGGCCTCAGTTTGCTGAGAGCAGTCTATAACCTTGGCAACAGCCTGAGTTGTTTGGAGCTCCTCACAGCATCCCTTTGGCCATCAGCCCAACTAGATGTAACCCATATCCAGTCCTGGAAGCTCCGTTTGGTTACAAGAATTATTCAGTTGAGGCTTTGTTTCTCCCAATAATTTGGTTATTTCATTTAGATCATCTTTTTTTTTTGTCTCATTAATTTATTTATTTACATCTCAATCACAGCCCCCTTTCCCCTTTCCTTCCAGGCCTACCTTCCCAACCTCTTTCCCCATTCCTCTGCGCCTTTCTCCTCAATAAAGGGGAGACCCTCCCAGCAACACACACCAGAACATCAAGTCACATCAGGACAAAGCACTTCCTCTTCCACTATCGCAAGACAAGGCATCTCAGCTAGCGGAAAGTGATCCAAGTGCAGGCAGCAGAGTCCATGCCAGAGACAGCTCCTGCTCCAGTTAATAGAGGACCCATATGAAGACCAAGCTTCTCATGTGTAGGAAGCCTAGGTCTAGCCCATGCATGCTTTTGGTTGGTGGACCCATCTCTGTGAGTCCCCATGAGCCTAGGTAGTTGACTTTATTGGTCTTCTTGTGGAGTTCCTGTGCCCTGTGGGTCCTTCTATCCTTCTCCCACTCTCCCACAAGACTCTCTGAACTCCCCCTCATGCTTGCCTGTGGGTCTCAGCATCTGGATAGAGCCTCTCAGAAGACAATTATGTTAGATTCCTGTCTGCAAGGATAGCAGAGACTCATTAATAGTCTTAGGGGTTGGCTCTCTCCCAAGGGGTAGATCTCACCTTGGGCCAGTCATTGGTTGGCCATTCCTTCAATCTCTACTCCATCTTTATCCCTGTATATCTTGTAGGCAGAGTAAATTTGGGTCAAAAGTTTTGTGGGTGTGTTGGCATCCCCCTCTCTCCAATGGAAACCATGCCTGGCTATAGATAGTGGTCCCTTCGGTTGTCATCTACCCCACTGCTAGTAGTCTCAGCTAGAGTCACCCCATCTCATGTCTCCAGCTTCTCCCTGAGATGATTATATACCCCCTGCTTCTGTTACCCTTCTCTTCCCCAGCCCTCTCACCTCCTACCCCCATTCTTCCCATAACTGACTCCCACTCTCATTCCCTTTCCCATTCTCTCTCCCACTCCATTCCATCTCTTCATCCATGTCTGCCCTCTGTTTTATGCCCTCTTCTGAATGAGATTCACGCATCAGCCATTGGACCCTCCTTGTTACTTTGTTTCTTTGGGTCTGTGGATTGTAGTATGTTTATGCTGTACTCTATGGCTAAAATCAATTTATAAGTGAGTACATACCATCTGTGCTTTTCTGGGTCTGGTTACCTTATTTAGGATGATCATTTCTAGCTCTATCCATTTGCCTGCAAATTTCCTGATTTACTTGTTATAATAGCTAAGTGGTATATTATTTTGTAAATGTACTACAGATTTTTAATCCAATCTTTGGTTGAAGGACATCTAGGTTGTTTCCAGATTCTGTCTATTACAAATAAAGTCATTATGAACATAGTTGAGTTGATGTCCTTGTTGTTTGGTGGAGCATCTTTTGAGTATATGCCCAGGAGTGGTATAGCTCAGTCTTGAGGAAGCACTATTTTCAATTTTCAGAGAAAGTGCCAGACTGATTTCCAAAGTGGTTGTACAAATTTGCACTCCAACCAGCAATGGAGGAGTGATATGCTACTGTCCATTGAATTTTGTATCTTAGCTATTCTGGTAGGTGTAAGATGGAATTTCCGAATCATTTTTATTGACATGTCCATTATAAGCAAGTATGTTGAACATTTATTTAGGTATGCAACCAAACTGTGGCAACAAAACCAGAAAACATGTATATATTCACTACTATGGTATGATTTACAGTTGCTTAAGCAAAATGTTTTCTTTAAAAAAAAAGTTCATGTGTTGGAATTAATATTTTTATTTGGTTTTCTGTTCTTCTTGGACATTCAATTTGGATGACTATGTACTTCATTCCTTGCTTATAGGACCTTGTTTTACCTTAAAGACTAAAGCAAGTAGAGTATGTGCACATTCAATCTATAGCATGTTATTGACAACTATATTCTAGATGCACATGAATGTCTTTCTTATATGCATTTCTCATTTACTACACAATAATGGTTTGTCACCATACTCTTGTTATTCTTAACTACTTGGTTAATGTAATATCCCTTGTTTAATGCAGAATAAAGATATACTTTTACTTCCTTTATATTTCTAGACTACTGCTATTATTCTGAAATAGTTCTTAAATTGTGATTTTCCCATTCCACTACTCTTTGCACATTATTACCTGTGAAGTAAAAATCACTCTTACCCCAATAATGTATTTTTTCAATGTCAGTGCCATGGTCCCTCTTGTTCCCAGTAAGTTACAATATAATACTGTAATTACTTATGTTAAAGTTTGAAGTTTCATATATTTGCTGAATGTAGACTTTAAGTTGTTTTTAAGATTCCCTCTTTTTAGCATTTCTATGTCATAAAGTATTCCAAGATCTTTGTCTACCATTTTGATCTAATCATGGTCTCATTTCTCCAAAGTGACACAGAGAGAGAGAGGAAAAAAACACATATGCATATTTACACATGCACATTTATAAATGTATATTTCTCAGGTGTGCATGCATTTCCCCTAATAGGGACACACAGAGAACTATGAATTAACACCATTGTCTCCAATTGAAGCAGCACATAGGCTTCTTTTGTCATCTCTTTTCCACCTTTTCTTTCTTTTAACTTTACTTATTCATTCATTTATTTAATTCTAGAATGAAGTTTCCTCTTCCTCCTCTCCTCCCAGGCCCTTCCCAACTCTCAGTCTCCTCCATCCCTATCCATCCTCCATATCTCTTCAGAAAATGGAAGGCTTTCCTTCCATGGATATCAACCAGACATGGGATAATAAGTTTCAGTAAGACCAGGCACCACCTCTCCTATTAAGTCTAGAGAGGTCAACCCAGTAGAAGTTAAGTGTCCCAAGGGAAGGCAATAGAGTTAGATACCTGCTTTACCTCTAATACCACAGTTAGGAATCCCACAAGAAGACCAAGCTATACAACTCTAACATATGTACAGGGAGCCTAGATCAGTCCCTTGGAGGCTCCGTGGACGGCAATTCAGTCTCTGTGAGCCTCAGTGAGCCCAGGATAGTTGATTCTGTGGGTTTTCTTATGATGTCCTTGACCCTTCTGTCTTTCTCCAATGTTTCCTTCTCCCTCTTCTCCAGGACTCCCCAATCTCTGCCTGTTTGGCTGTGGGTCTCTGCTTTTGTTTCCATCAGTTGCTGGGTGAAGCCTCTGTTGACATTTGAGTTAGGCACCAATCTACGATTATGACAGAATATCATTAGAGGTCATTTTATGATTTCATTGACTTTGATTTTTTTTTAATTTGTTTTGCCAGTCATGTTTGCTTCTATTGTAGATAGTATCTGGGATTCTCAGCTTCTGGTTCTGATTCTGTCCTCTCATTGAGAAATCTAGGTGATGTTTCTCTATTTAGCCCATTGACTGGTCCTCGTGTATTCAGCCTCCTTCTTCTTGACAGGCATTGAAAAACAGATTGGTAAAAGTGATTTATCAGTCCTTTTTGGTTCCCATGCCTTATTGTGGGCTATAGGTGACTCTTGAGTGGGCTGCTCTTTCCTCTCATTCTCTTGGCTTTCTGCTTTGTGGAAAATTCCCTTATTCCTGGGCAGTTACACTTCACCCTCACCTGAGCTCGGACCCAACGCTCTGGCCCACCACTGATCTCACCCATCCTCATTTTCAGTTGCCTACCTTCTGCTCTGCACTAGAGCTATAGTAATAGGGAGCTCAATGCAGCTCTTACTTGCTCTCATTTGCAGAATGCATAGGAATATTACGGGAATATTAAATATTTAAGAAATATTTAACCTACCATGGTCTTCCTTCTTGGTAGGTGCTGAAGCTGATTTTTTTTTTCGCTGTGAAACTACTTAGGCTTTTAACCTTTTCTGTAAGATTTTGCAGTGTGCCACTATATATCTTAATTTTAGAACACAGCATGAGCAGCAAGACCATAAGTTCTGATCTTTCTTTGTATTTCAAATCTTCTAAGTATGTCTTTCCTTTTTAAGTCCTGTCTATAAGAGCCACAAATTCAACTTTTTCCTTGTCCTATGGAATTAGAAGCAGCTCTGTGGGCTCACCTGCCTAATTGCTTCACTCAATAGTTAATCCAGTGACTGCTTTCTGGGAATTTGTGGATCCTTGAATGAATACTTCCCTTGGGAAACTTTGCTTCCTATCTCTTGATTCTTTTATAAGCTTTCTAATATCTCTCAAAAGATTTTTTTTTTTAATTTCGATTTTAGTTGTTCTTCATCACCATGTTGGTCTACTAGAAACAATTCCATTTTAGCCCCCATTTCTGTTGGCTTTTCACACAGACTCAAGCAGCAGGAAAAGCTTCCCTTGTTGTGAAATCCCTTTGTATGCTTTGTAAACTTTATAAATCCTCAAGGAAGTAAAGTGGCCAGGCCCCCACCTGAGGGCCTCCAGAAGCTAGGCCCCACCCTCAGACTTTCCTAATGGTCATAACGGCCATTTTCTAAAGCCTATAACTGTCATTTGCAGCCTCTAGGTGAGAGAGTGCCCATGCCCAGGATCCCCCCTTACATGAAAATGCCACCAATACCTGAACAGGAAAATCCACTAATCCCTAAGCTTCCCCAAGCTCAGGGCTCCATCCCTATGAAAACCTGTATTTGCCCCACCTACTGTTCAGTGTCCTTCTGCCTTCTCCCAGGAGCAGAGGTAGACATCTCTGGATTTGTTCCTCCAAGGTCTGATCAGTCCCTGCCAATAAATCTCGCTTATGAGATTTGCTGCCTGGTGTGACTCTCTCACTGGAAGAAGCAGAAGGAACAAAGAAGGGAAGAAAAGAAGAATGGACAGGGACTGTGGCCTTGAGCTCCTCAGCTCAGCTGGGGATACCCTCCCTGGGAGCTGCAAAGGCCCTGGTGAGGAGGCTTCCTCTCAGAGCTCTGTGGTTTCTGGCCTCACATGTCCCAGGATACCTTTCCACTAATTATAAAACCAAAAGGACATAGATCCTAACCACAAACCACAGACATTGAAAAGATAAAAAGACTTAGGCATCAGACGGTATAGACCAGGTTAAAAGACAATGGAAAACATACTGGATTGTCAACTTCCAGGCTGGAGGATTGTAAAAGGATATTTAAAGACGAATTTTAAAACTATGTGTGTGTCTATGTGTAGGTATGAATATATGATTCAGTTTGCTCGTGGGTATAAAAGAGCTATTTGGACATTTAATGTTAACAATTTTAAACAAAATATCTTTTGTTTCATGTGTATAATTACTTAGGTACATAATAATTCCAAAGCAAGAGTTAATATAATCTGAATGATTCAAATATTTTTCTATATTAAAGGTGATTAAGAAAAAAACAAAAACACGCAGGTGACTTGTTCTCTACTTATATTAGGTAAGAACATCAGAGGAATGCTAACTTCATTAACACTAGATGCCACAAAATACCCCATTTTTGATGACCACAGTGTCTCCCAAAGATGGTGAACATCTAAACAATAAAATGACCCTCTCCTTGGTATTCAAAGGTCTACAGTGAAGGCATAGGGTTTCTAGGGCAGGGGACTTAGCCTGTTGGCTTTGTTGCATTAAACTGCAAACCACTGTGTAAGCTGGTTACTTTCTTCCACTATGACAGAAGAAAACTTGAGTGGGGAGTGGGGTATGACTTTCACACATACTCTGGTGCCTCAAATTTGACCATGTCCCCTGGAGGGGGAGACCTGGTGGCACTCAGAGGAAGGACAGCAGGTTACCAAGAAGAGACTTGATACCCTATGAGCATATACAGGGGGAAGTAATCCCCCTCCGAAACAGTCATAGGGGAGGGGAATAAGGGGAAAATGGGAGAGAGGGAAGAATGGGAGGATACAAGGGATGGGATAACCATTGAGATGTGACAAGAATAAATTAATAAAAAAACGGAAAAAAAAAAGAAAAAGAAAACTTGAATTTAGTAGTAACCAGGCCATGCACTTCTCCCATTCAGAAACTAATTAGAGTAGGTGGGATATGGTAGAAAGTCTCTGACTCATTTCACCTTCTGTATACAGATTTATAAAACAGTAAATCATCTGCCAAATTCAGTGTAGCTGAATCTTGTCTCATAATCTTGATAGTATGTTTAGAGAGAAAAGAATTTAATTCCTACTAAACTTTTATTTAAACTTAGCAAAGGTGATATAAATGTTTCCTTGGTCTTCTGTAATTTGTCCACTTGTCACAACATCAATTTTCCTCTTTCCAGCACTTAATAATTTTGCTTACTAATTTAGGGCTGTTGGAAATGATCCCTTATATGCAATTATGAAAATAAGATATGAATTATTCCAAGAAATGAGAATACTAGAGAAATTTAAGATCTAGACATTTCAGCTTGGGATTTAGTCAATTGCATGTACCTCCATTTAGTTCTTTGAGCATACTAACTTTTCTTAGCTTTATTTCTAATGCTTATCACAATGCTTATCATGTAATAAAATTAGTTGTAGTTGATATCTACCAAGTGCTTTCATTTTAAAGTGAATAAATAAATATTTAAGGAATATTTACTGCAGTGAGTTAAAATTTATATTTGAATTCAGATAAATGCCCATACACTATTAATACACCGTGACATGTATATAATTTGTCAGTTCAATGAGGGAATCATCCCATGTAGTGCTCATTGCTGTAGAAGTATTCAGTGAACTGTATTTTGAGTTTCTATCCATAACACAAATATAAATTATCACCTGTCATATATTTTCCATGTATATCTAGTTGTAACAATTAAATATATATTAAAGAATGAAAATAGAAAACGATCCAAGTAAATGTAAACATGCAATATGAAAATAATAATGTTAAAAATAAATATAATTGATATTACTTGAAAAGTAAAAACTCCTAAAATATAAAGGAAGGGAAATAATAGATTTGTCACTATACTTTTCAGCTGTACAATGTTTCATTACTAGATTTCATGGACAAATGTGTGCATTTTACTACACAATCCATTAAAAAATTTTCAGCATATAATATCGTTTGTCACCAACAATCAATAAGTGCAAACAGCAGAGTAGCAAAAAATGAAACTAAATGGTAAGCTTTTTTCTCTGTAGAACAAACTATATATATATATATATATATATATATATATTCCATTAATACAATTTTATAAGAGCTTTGTTGCTACTTGCATGTCACTGTATTGATCCCTTTCTATTTTGCCCATATTCGTGTTTCCTTGCATGACTACATGCCACGTCTTATCAAAGATGCTCTATTCATTACATTCCTGGTGATGCTGGTGACATATATTCCCTTTTCGGTAAATTCCCTGATCCTCTTGTTAAGTTAGATATCTTTCTTGCAACCTTCACTGCATCTCTTGAGAAAGTAATGTGGTACCTTCTGTACTTAAATATATTGGCTGTACACTTACTTGCTTGTCTAGCCATAGTAATTATGGGCCCCATGATAGCACAGTTTAGCTTGTTCTTATTATATAAGATAGATTGCTCTACAGATGAAAAAGGAAGAAAATGATGACTGAAATGCTAGTGCTAAGTATATAAACCCTCCAGCACATTGCATGCACTGTCACCAAGTCCAGAGCCATACAACTTCAGAGTTCCCATAAGGCTAAGGAAAAAAACAACAACATCAGCAACAACAACAACAAATCAGAACGCTACTGCTACTGGCTTGATCTTAGCAAATATTCAAGCAAAGTTTGGCAAAAACGTTATCTACTCTACCTTCCTCACACATTTATTGTGCTGTATATTGCACATGTAACTTACAAGGGTAAATTGTGTGAGTTTGTGTGTGAGTGTGTGTCTGTGTATACATCATGTGCTATAAACACACAAGATACATGATATGTGATGTCAAATCTATTCTCAGTCTGGGAGAACCTCTGATGTTCAAAGAACCACAGCCCTGTGTTTTATAACTTGAGATTTTTGCTGAAAATGTACCAGTTATGGGTCATTACTCTACTGAGCACAGAACCAACTCATTAAACCCTCCAGTAAAGGAGGCTTCACACTTAGATGTCTATTGAGGTGATTTAGCTGGTTGGATAAAATGTATCTACTGGCTGGGATTTAAGATTACCAGTTTTGGTAGATTTGCAGGTAGGGTGTCACTTCTTGCCTGGCTTGCAGTGCTTATATTCTGTAATGAAAGCTGCGCTGTCAATTTAACTCTTCCTTGAATCAAAGGTAGCTTTGGGGACTTTATTAAACCTAAAAGAATTCACCAATGAACTAGATGGTCTTGCAATGATTGAATTTGATCGTACTTAAAGAAAACCTCTATTTGTACTTATAAGATTAATCCCCCTCTTACCCAATTCATACATGATGACAGCTAAAGGGTTTGTTTTCAGGTAGATACAGGTTTACAAATCAGTAGGGAGACACGTTTTTTAGAAGCATGGTGCTAGGTATCTCAACTAAATAATATTATCTTCTAAGGTAAAACATACACATGTTGTATGTGTGTGTGTGCAAATATAAGATACCTTGCTTTATCCTCAAATAACTTTGATTGAGAATCATCAATAATTTGAGCTACACATTTTTTTGGTACAAACCAAAATCAAAGAACATTTGTCTTTAAGGTTTCAGAAATTAAAGAGAGGTACAGACAGAGAACCTGCATTTCTATCTGCAAATGGAATTTCTGATAATCATCTCTTAACAGCTATAATTGTTTATTTCTGTGTGGATACCTAGATTATAGCAAGAATTATTTTGGGTGTTCAGAAAGCAGAACTCGTGTTTGTGAGACATATTTGATTCAGTGTCTCATGCAATGCTGAACACAACTGAACATAAAACATTACTACCTGGGATAAAACCAACAAGGTACCTGAACCTAGGAGATATAGTTATGTGTATTGTATATGTGTATGATAGAATTTTCAGTATAGACTACTCTGTTTTATCTGGGAAAAATTTATTTAATCTGGGAAAAAAATTAACGGGCACTATAGCTACTGGAATTATAGTTTTTACTAGCTTAGTCCTTCAATTTGCCAAAAGGTTTATGATATCCTACTTTTAAAAAAGTATCTCCTTTATAATTAAAGAACCATGAGATAAGATTTATTCAAACTACTTACTTGGCAAGAATCCAAGTTTTAATAATACAACATGTTTAAACACTTCTGGAGCCAAGCTGCAGTAAATAATCACAGAAAAATGACATTATTCCCACTGATTAACTCTTAATCTATTATTTATCACAGCTTTAAATAATTCCTGTAAGTACATTCAAAGAGAAAACCAGCATTTCACATCATGCCCAAGATTAGTGCAGACCCACAGGGGACTAGTGAACTTGCATGTCTCACATGCCTTATTTCCAGACCATAAACTTAATAGTTTCATGTCTTAGGGAATGCAAGCCTACTACTAATTATTCCTCCATTGAGTTGTGTGGGACATAAGGTTATTAAAGAAGCCCCATTGAAAGTAGAGCACTCAGATACCCTCTTCTAGTTCTCAAAAGCAGGTGTGTACACACACACACACACACACACACACACAGACACTAATATACATACATATGTATATATGTGTGTATATGCATATCTTTGGAGTATTTTCCCTAAAAATGTTGTATAACATGAAACATCCAGGATAATATTAAATGGCTGTCAATAGTAAAATCTTACCAATAAAATTCCATAAAAGTCATAGACTAAATATAATTTAGAGAAAGAGGAAATATGTGATACTGAAAGGCATTCTGTTTCAAACAACCCTTTCTATCTTACAATCTATCTTATTAATGAAACCCTTTATTCAAGCACATCGTGTAGTTTGACCATATTTACCACCCACTACTCTCTTTACCTCTCCAGTCTTCTCTTACTGATCCTGTCCATTTCCAAAATAGTCATCCCCTTCATTTTTATGTTGTTGGTGTGTTTGTATGTAAAATTTGCATTGCACATGTAAGAGAAAATGTAGTAGTTATCTACATAAATCATGTCAGGTTGACTTAGTATAATGTGATCCCCAGGTTTTTTTTTTCATTCAATTCCGTAAAAACTGTGTGATTTTATTCTTCATCATTGAATAAGAGACCACTGTGTATTGTGCCACACTCTTAAATCTCATTCACCTGCTAGTGGGCTTGTAAGCTCATTCCACAATTTGACAACCAAGAGCATGCTACGATAAACATGGTTGTGCAAGCACCTCTGCAATAAGATGACTTAGATTCCTTTAGATATATTTATAGGAGTGAAATAGCCTGACCATATGGCAGTTCTAATTTTAATGCTTTCAACTTCCTTGCTACTGATTTTCTCAGTGACTTCACCAGTTGACATTCCAAACACAAGTGCTCAATATTTCCAATGTATACATTTGCTTATGTATATGTTAATTAATAAATATCATAGATTGTGAGTTAAGTTTTTTTTCACTAAGTGCTCTGTATACCTCCATTAAGATTCTGAAATATGACCTTAAAGACAGATTCAACTTTTGTCATTGTTTTCTACAAAGTATGTGTCAAGAACCGCACAGCTATGTTAAAGAAAAATCACAGGAAAAACATCTCACAGTATTTTAAGTAAACTATGCTTCTGCTTTGGGCCATAATCCTAGCAAGCACCAGTTTCCTACAGACCATTGTCCATGCATTAGACCTGTGTGCATATTTGACATTCACACACATGAAGAAGTGCATAAATGAATACATGCCACATCCTTGGTTAGGAATTGTCTGCATGTTTAGTGAAGGTTAAGAATAAGATTCAAAGAATCATACCCAAGGATGAATCAGGTATTTAAAAACTATAAATGCATGTGCACAGGTGTTTCTTTTTTATTTTTATTTTTTATTAATTTATTCTTGTTATATCTCAATGGTTATCCCATCCCTTATATCCTCCCATTCTCCCCTCCCTCCCATTTTCTCCTTATTCCCCTCCCCTATGACTGTTCCAGAGGGGGATTACCTCCCCCTGTATATGTTCATAGGGTATCAAGTTTCTACTTGGGAATCTGCTGTCCTTCCTCTGAGTGCCACCAGGTCTCCCCCTCCAGGGGACATGGTCAAATGTGAGGCACCAGAGTACTTGAGAAAGTCATATCCCATTCTCCTAGAGAGAAGCATGGGAGAATAGCAAAGTAGAAGGATCCAGAGGGTCCTAGAAACCTACAAGTAGAACATTATGATAGGCAGATTTGGGCCCAGGGGTCCCGCTCAAACTAAGGCACCAGCCAAGGACAATACAGGCAGATCTACCCAGATCTAACCAATGGTCAGCACAGGTGTTTCTTACAAAGGCTCTGGATTTAGACACACGTGTCCAATATTGTTTTAAATTATCATGTTTTATTTTTGAAAATGATTTTTCTCTAATTGCAATATTTAAATGTAAAGTGAGATAGCAAATGCACCAACATGATGAGGGCTTAAAAGAAATATCTTTGCCAAGTATCTGGAGCCATGTCGAGTAATTAGTGTCTGCAATTCAGGTCTTTAATACAATTATAATTATGAGACTGAGATTATTAAAATATACTCTTTGACCCTATGAGAAAAAGTGCCACTTATAATTTAAAATGTTCCCCCTTTAAAAACATTTATATTTTATTATTTTATTTTCAGATACGTTGAGTTCTTCTATTTCTTCTGCAGTGTGTTATCACTGAGAATACAACAGTAGTCAAAACAGTGTTTTCCCTATGGATCTTGAAAAGTAAGAGGGAAAAATGATGCAGTGATTATGTAAATATGGTTTTAATCCTAGATACCGTTCAGGAAATAATATAGAGCAGATATTAAAAGAGCTTTTAAAAATATTCTATCCTATCATGTGATATCTGAGATATGAGTACTGGATAAGAAGGAGAATGCACCATGTCGTATCGTATTTCAAATATACATATAACATAATATCAGTCATATATTATATAAATTCTCAAAAGTTAAAGTACAGAATTTAAAAACTTCAATTCTACTGGTCATCTAGGGAAGGAATCTGAGGAAGACTTTCATAAGATAGATTAGCTATTGAATATTGAACAGGCTTGGGTAAAATGAGGTGGACTTTGAAACTGTGTTCCTTGAGGAAGGGGGAGCACTAAAACGTACATTAGTGCATTTTAAGAGCAGTAAGTTGGCAATGCTCTAAGTGCTTTGTAAATATGCAAGTGAAGTATCTCTGGGGGTCAAAGAACAAGAGAAAGGATGTCCTACAGAGCTCAAGTGGTAGACATGGGAGTATAAGTAGTGTCTTTATATATATATATTGTGTTATCTCTTTTATTAAGTAATTTATTTATTCAGTTTACATGCCAGCCTTAGCCCCCTCCCTACTCTCCTCTCTCCCTCATCCTCCTTTCCCTATTCCTCATAGGAGAATCCCCCCCCCACCTCTCACCCCCCAGCTCATCAAGTTGCATATCTTTTCCTGTGGCCTGGGAAGGCAGTTCCTGCATGGGGGAGTGATCAAAGACCAGGCAAAAGAGTCCATGTCAGAGACAGTCCCCACTCCACTTACTAGAGGACCCACATGAAGCCTGAGCTCCCATCGGCTACATCTATGTAGAGGACCTCTGTCCAGTCCGTGCATTGTCCTTGGTTGGTGTTTCAGACTCCACAGGCCCCTCTGCGCCCTGCTTAGTCAATAATTAATACGGGATCTCTTGAAACGGAAAAGCTTCTGTAAGGCAAAGAACACTGTCAATAGAATGAAGTGTCAGTCCACAGATTGGGAAAAGATCTTCACCAATCCTCCCTCCTACAAAGGGCTAATATCCAAACTGCATAAAGAATGCAAAACATCAAACACCACCAACAACAAAAAAAACCAATTAAAAAATGGGTCACAGAGCTAAATAGAGCATTCTTAGCAGAGGAATATTGAATGGCTGAGAAACACTTACAGGATTGTTCGATGTCCTCAATCATCAGGGAAATGCAAATCAAAACAACTCTGAGATTCATCTTACACCTGTCAGAAAGGCTAAGATTAAAAACTCAAGTGACAGCACATGCTCGCAAGGATGTGGGGAAAGAGGATCATTCCTCCATTGCTGGTGAGAGTGCAAACTTTTTACAACCACTTTGGAAATCAATCTGGGGCTTTCTCAGAAAACTGGGAATAGCTCTACCTCAAGACCCTGCTATACCACTACTGGGATTATACCTGAAAGATGCTCCACCACACAACAAGGACATTTTGTCAACTGTGTTCATAGCAGCTTTATTTGCAATAGCCAGAATCTAGAAACAAACTAGATGCCCCTCAACTGAACAGTGGATAAAGAAATAATTCCATCTTTTCATAGAAAACAATCCTTAAATGTTTGAACATAGAAAGGTAGTATCAGATTTGTGCAGTATCCATAGACACAGTTCTAACATCCCTTCCCCTAATGAGGATTTCTTGGCTACGGTGCTCCAAGACACACTTATTGAATTGGGCCTGTAGATAACGTGAGAGGAAAGCAGTAAATGGATGTAGAAAGACCCTTAGAAAGGGTCAACGTGCTGACGTGTTGTGATGCAGATCTCCACAAGTGAACTGATGAAGGGAGGTGAGGATTATCTATAAATATTTTGGGTAGTCCACATGCTAATGTTTTTAAGTAGCACTACCATTATTACAAGGACAACCAAGCCTTGATGAGAGCCACATGTGTTTGAAAGAATATTTTGCTAGAAATAGTTTCTATTTCTGTGCAGATATGCAGAGTTTCTAGAAAAATAAGTCTTGATACTAAAACCATATGATAAGTATATTAGTATATTTTATTCTTAGTTTGAGGACATTTGATTTGTTATTGAGTTACAGTAATAACTGACATCAAATACTAGTTAGAGAATGGGTTTTTTTAAAGTGCCCTGCACTGGCTTTAAATTTTGACTATGAGTTTGTGCACTACAATATAGGGAAGTATTTTCTCAAGCTTAGGATAATTTCTGTAGGAGTCCACGTGCTCACAAATAAGCCCCTGGGGAACCTGGAAGGTTAGCCCACGGGCTTGACACTTCAGGGGAAGGAACTCTATAACTTTAACCACTCAAAAGGCTGAGCGAAGATGTATATTCTAGACTGGTGTCCTTTGCACTATCAGTATGGCCAGAGACGACACTTGGCCCTCCCTCACACCCTTACTGTAAGCTTATTTTTCTCAGACAATCTTTAGAATCTATCTTTATAGTAGGAGTCAGGTGTACTTTACAAAGAGTTTCAAGGTAGTCACATCTGATCTTCATTTTTATTAGTATTTTTCTCAAAGAGATTTATCTGTGCTTTATTATGCACATAGGATTGAGTCAATTATCAGCACAAAAGTTTTCACCAACTATGCCTAAAATAAAGAATTCAGGGTCAGGCACCTGAAGTGTGGTTCAACACTTACTACTTAGCTATGTTGAACTGAACTGCCTTCTTGCCTCCAATGTATCTTTAGTCTGCTGCCTGAAGAAATCTTAGAGACCTATGAAAATGTTAATTATAGTATAAAGATTATTCCTTTCCCTTTCATTCATTCCAGCTGTTTAATTTATTAGATTATTGCAAAGCCAGTGAGCTGAATTTGAGGTAGTCAATAATAGGGATTCTATGGCTAATTAACCTGACAAGAGCCAATAGATACAAAATTATGTTTTTTAAAAATTAAACATTTTTTATGTTTTACATATGTATTTATATCATTACACATATATACAATAAACTACCTATAATAAGAAGAACAATGATACAATCAGGAATTATATGTGTTACATTCTTAGTGTTTTGGCTATTTTTATTTGGCAGCCTTGAAGAAAACATCTTTCCTATCTTGCTGCGTGTAAAATTCTGAATGTAAATCAATATCTATCATATCTCATCCTTGTCAACTTAAAACATCTATCTAGACCTAAATACATCTTAACCCCTAAACAACTAAGCTTCATTGTAAAACTAAGCTACCTGGTCTTCAACCTCATCAGAAACTTGAGAAGACAAAAACTTGATTACCTGAGTGTGTCACGAGTGCAGGTGAGTAGCTTTCCAAATGAGAAGATGACAGAGACAGTTTGCTACCTAAATAGTCTCCCAAAACTCTCTATAATGTTGGAGCATCTTCTTCAGCCTTCTGGCCCAACATATCTGACAGACATATTTATGAGGCAGAAATTACTGAGAACTTGCTTACCTCATCTTGTCAGAGCTTGACCATCAACTCTGTTTGCATCCGAACTTGCCCTTTTTTGGACAGAATTCTGTCTGTGGTAGAAATGAGGACATTTTGCCCAGTAGCTTGTCTGCCAGAGTTAAAGCCATCTCCATATGGAGATTCGTTGATGCTCATCATCCTCTTTGAGGTAGACTGGGTGTTGCCAGTAGTTAACCTGCCTCGTTGTCAGTGAATCTTTAAAATAATAAAAACATTTTAAAATGCCATATGCTGTATGTCTCTGTGAAGGCAGAAGATTGTCCAGATAAAGCAACCAAATCATAAAAAAATGAAAGTCATGAAGCGTGAAAAAAATGTTTGATTGAATATAATTATAGGCTGATATGATTGAATATCAAAAGAAAAAATATTCTATGATATAAAGTTATTTATCCCATCGTGAACACACAAAGTGGTCAAATTAACTATTCACCAGAGAAAACAGCAGACATAGCCCTGTGGTGGTTAGCTTTGATTCACTTGGCCCACCTTCAGCATAGCAGAAGAGAGCTAATTGTCTCCATCAGATTAGCCTGTGGGAGTGTTGGCATAGAAGGTTAGTTCTGTCTGACATTGGCTCACTCCATTCCATATATTCCATCTCAGAATTTCCATCCTGCCTGCTGCAATATGAGTTAGCAGTGTCTTAGCTCAGCTCTTCACTGCTCTGTCAAGGAAATCAGCTGACCACTATTAAAAGAGTAATGAAGGAGGGGTGGGAAGGCAAGTTTTCATTCCCCCTCCCCCTCCCCCGAAGTGCCAGCTACTACCTGCAGCCCTGATTAGGTGAGATTTGCTGCTGGTTAACAAGAAGCTCAGAGAGTCCCTCTCAATACCCTGGAGCTATGAACAATGAGGGAGATATTGCAGCAGATCTGCAGGGAATGTGTTATATTTGTCACCTTGCCTGAGGACCTCACCAATTATGTGAAAATGTCAACTGGTCTCCATACCTTATTTGAGTAATATCACTCATGTAGAGAAAAATGTCCACAGACATCAGACTAAAACCCTTACACGATAAAAATACAGGATGGGTTCTGTTTTGAAAGGAAGCAGAGGGAATTCAAATCTTTTAAGAGTATGGAATGAAAGACAAAATGGGGGGGAATAGAAAGATGGTTCAGTCAGCTAGGTGCTTTTTGCCCAAGCAGGAGAACACAGGTTCATATGCCTAGAATCCACCTAAGCATGGTGGCTTAAGCACAGTGGCATGTACTTTAAGCGCACCAGTGGCAAGGTAGAGACAGGAGTTTTTACTGTGGCATGATGACCATTTAGGATGAACCTCATATAGCTGAAGTGGGGAGTGAGCGGTTCTGTCTTAAAATAAGCTGGTGTGGTGGGGTGGTGGGGGTGATACTAGCTAGGAAGAGAAAGGAAGTTGGCTGCACTAGGAGGGAGATGAGGAAAGGGCGTTAATGTAATTCACAATACATTGCAGACAAGTATTGTGTCAAATGTGTTAAAGGATTCATTAAATAGAGGGGGCAAAAAGATGTCTAGAAAGTTAAGAGTGCATGGTGCTCTTCCAGAGAAGCTGGGTTCAAGTGCAACATGGCAGTGCTCACAAAAGTGACAGAGGTTCCAATGCCTTCTTCTGGCTTCCATGAGTGTCAGGAATGCACATGGTGCACAGACATACATCCAGGCTAAGCACCCATACACGTAAAGAAAAGTAACTAAAATGTTAACTTAAAGAAGTTAGAGGAGAATAAACATCTCCAGAAGGAGACATCAGAGAACAGGTAAAGCAGACAGCGTCAAGCACAAGCGCTTGGCCTTGACAGGCCTGTGCAGACACGCGTAATATCATACACACAAGCATGTGCACACACACATGCGCATGCACACACAGAGATAGCATTGGCGAACACTGCCTACGCTACGGTTATTTCTGTCCGCAGTGATAAAATTCCCTAACAATAAAACAATAGGACCTTTCCTGATACTGTTGTGGTAGTTCCTTGGCACGAAACCCACTCCACCAGAATATCCACACAGCAACGGCCAAAATATAGCTGAGCATTAAAATTGATAGAGAAGAAGAAAAACATCGCAGGCATATATTATTTATTGTTGGAGGGCAATAGATGTTTTCATCCATAAAATATGCATTTACTGTCTTCTTTGCACTCTACACTATGTGGCTGAAATGAGGAAAACAGAGCAGCTCTACTCTCTAAGAACATTCTCTTAAACTCTCTTAGCTACTCTTTGTGCTTTCTCGCTCTATAATAAGCAGTTCATTTGCTCCCAATTGTGAGTCCCGTGGGGACAAGTGATTTGTGTTCTATTTTGTGCATGAACGTGTGTTCCTACACAAGACAATCACAGATACAAAAAAAAACCCTTGCTTTCAAAAACTGCAAATGCAGTGAATAAAGGAATAAACCCATGAATAAAGAGAAATGGCATTATCCACACCTGAGCTGAGCAATCAGCTTCTCTGAATGAATGAATTCCCTCTGTATCGTTGTCAAGTTGCTTTGGGGTGGGGTGAGCTAACACAAGAGACAAACTTCTTAAATACACAGATGCTGTGTATGTGTAAGGAACACCTAAATCATATACATATGTATACTTAGTGAGATAACTCAGTATGTATTTATCTAGTAAAGCACCTAATATATTTCAAAGACTTTAACATATTTTTATGTTCCTGATGGAATTCTTCAACTGAGTAGGAGATTTTGAGGTAGTTCTGGAGGGAAAGCAGAGAATGAGATGAAACTAACAGGGCAAACAGTGCGAGATACCAGCATGACAATACCCCTTAGAAAATCTGACATTAAAGCATAGCTACAGGAAAGTATACAAATCAACGGTGTCTTCTATGAGCTTTTACAAATTTTATACTCTATGTACAAAAAAATACTAAATAAAATAACCCAAATGTCCCAGAAACCCCTTTTTTTGTCCACTACCAAACAGTACTATTTTGGCTTTAATAACAGTTAAGTGGTTCTGCCTCATTTTTAACTTTCTTTTTTTTTATATTTTTTTTTATTTTTTATTTTTTATTTTTAATTAATTTATTCTTGTTACATCTCTATGGTTATCCCATCCCTTGTAACCTCCCATTCTCCCCTTCCTCCCATTTTCCCCTTATTCCCTTCCCCTATGACTGTTCCTCAGAGGGATTACCTCCCTCTGTATATGCTCATAGGATATCAAGTCTCTTCTCAATGACCTGCTGTCCTTCCTCTGAGTGCCACTAGGTCTCCCCCGCCAGGGGACATAGTCTTAATATGTGACTTCTCACATTAGCTTTTGTTTTGATCCACACGAGTGTATGTAGGGATGTTTCTTTCATCCCTAAAATGTCTGGGTGGGGTTTCCGTAGAATGATTTTACTCTATCCACTTTGTTTTTGATGGGCATTTAGGTTCTTTTCAGTTTGGATTAGCTATGATGCTATGCTTGTATTTCTGAAACTACTAGTAATAAAACTTGTATGTTACATCCACACATACATACACACATATGTTCAGCTCTGGTAGATATTGGGCAGTTTCCACAAATGGTCTTATTAGCTAATTATCCTTCCTCCAATATATGTGAATCTAAGTTTCATATCCATATGGTAGAAATGTGAAACTGGGAGATGGCTCAGTGAGTAAAATGCTTGTTCTGCAATCCTGAAGACCCAAGGTCAGATCCTCAAAACTGATAAAACCGAGATATGGCAATGATGTCTGTAGCCTCAGCACTGAGTAGAGCAAAAAAGAATTATCTTGGGAACTTATTTGCCATCCATTCAATCAAAAGAGTGAGCTAAAGGCTCAGAAAAATGCCCTGTAGCAAAATGTAAGATAGAAAAAAATTATAAAGGACCCTGATTCCAACTTCTTGCTTCCACATGACGAAAATGGAAAATCAAGGACATTTGCACACTTATTTACATATACCATGTATATGCTCACAGAAATGTAGATTATCCTCACAGAGTAAAGAATAAATACTTGAACCCTGAGCCTTAGCTTTTGAAATATTGTATTTAATTTTTCCTACAATCCAATGAATACAAACACTCAATCTTTAAACTTAATTCAGTTCATGATTCTTTGTTCATAGTCCTGTACATTAGTATATTTTATTGTTGGGCTTAATGTTCTTCAGTGTTTTAAAGATTTTTTAAAATGAATTTTTACTGACTAGTGTTTGCTTTCATAATAATATAGAATAGTGGCAATAATGACTTTCTGACGAAGATATGTTCCTACAATAACTTTTAGACTGTAATGGGCACTAGGAATAATAATAATAATAATCTTAAAAACACTCAACTACTGTCCCTAGGGTAGGAGACAGTTATAATAAAGGCTGACAATAATTGTGATCAATATCTTGATCCAATGTAGTGAATTAAAAGGCCAAAATATAAAATGACCTAAGAGGGAGGAAAGGAAGCAGAGGTTTTAAACATGGTATTTTAAATAAATTTAGAATGAGAAATTTGCTAAGTATACAACACTTATCTGTCCATTTGTAGACTTCCATTTATAAGTATGTAAATGTTTTATTTTTTTTTTCTCAGATTGCAGCGGGGATTGTTGTAATGCGTGCTCTAGCAGTGAGGTGATAGAATACCAGTGTGTGAAAAGGCAGAACAACACACGTTCCCCTGGTGGTCATTAATTCTTGCTCCAGCTTATACTTAAGCTCTGTTTAGTGACTCGGGTTTGCTAGATTCATTGCAAACATTTTCTGTGTTTATATGTTGCATATTAACTATAAGCTGGCACTTCTTGTAGATTCTGCCTCTACTTTTAAGGACAAATCTGTCTTTCAGATTGTGTTTTTTTGTTTAAAAGATAAAGTTACACACACTACTTAGATGCTGCTTTTATGTGACATGTAATATGTATTCTAATATCATGTTGCATGTTACATACGTAAAGTACAAAATAGTACATTGATAAAACATACAGCATAAAAGCACTGAAGTTTTGAGCTGAACAGATGGCTTTGTGACGAAGAACATCAGCTGCTTCTTCTGAAGACCTAGGGAGCTTCCCAGTACCCACACATAGGGCCGCTTATTACCAGCTGTAATACCAGCTCCAGTAAATATGGCTTCTCTGGTCTCCATGCCCACCTGAACACACATGGCATATACTCACACATATACATAAAATAAAATATTTAAAACTACAATATTACAACACAGTTGATAGCTTGGGAGGCTATAGTGTTCTTCAGCTGTTTATTTTACCTATTATGTTTGTTTAGATGTAGCTATAATATATGGATAACCATATTCCTTCCCAAAGAGAACCTTCTTTTGAATCCTACTTTTTTGTTTGCTTGATTTTTGTTTTTTTGAGACAAATTTCTCTATGTAGCCCTGTCTGTGTTGGACTCGCTTTGTAGATCAGGGCAAGCCTGGAACTCACAAGAGATCTGACTGCCTCTGCCTCCTCCATGCTGGGATTAAAGACGTGCACCACCACACCCACCTTTGTCATTCATTAAAAACTCATCTTTTTTTTTTTTTTTTTTTTTTTTTTTTTTTTTTTTTACTAATTTGGAGATAAACAGGCTGCGTTAGATTTTGTTCTAATTATTATAAATCTGTACATATCATTTACATTATGGTATCATATTAATACTTTATATCTTATTCCAATTGCTTGGCTTTATTATGTTTCACCTCCTTTTACCTCTGTGTTCTCTTTTCAACACCTTCTCCCATATCACACCAGTAGCATGGCCACCCTCCACTTTCACTAAGACTTGAACCTATGACTTCACACGTGTTAAGCAGGTACTCTACCACTGAGACGTAACCACTAGGCACTCTTGTCTTCTTTGTCATTTTAAGACAGAGTCTCCCTAATTGCCTAGGTGAGCTTCAAACTTGCCATGTAGCCCAGACTGGCACTGAACTCTATATCTTCCCGTTGGCCTCCTGGGTAGCTAGGAAAATATGCCATTATGTCAGGCATCCATGGTAAACACTTTAAATGATTGCTGCTTATCACTGAATTCTTTATTATTTTAGTTCCAGTATGAGTAACCGTATACAATGTTTAAAATTATACATTTACAGGGATTTGGGCTAACTAGTAAAAGTAAAGTTATCTGTATACATATTTCTGTGTTTAAAATTTTAGTGAAGTATGATGAATCTTTGTTTTGATATTTTCCTTCATTAATGACCAGTAAAATGGCTCCACACACACTGTTCTGATTTTATGTTTTAACGGTTTCCAAGCTTTCTATATTGTGAGTGTACAGTCTTTCTTCCAGCTTGATGCTTATTTATTTGCACTACGAACATGGTTTATGAAATTTTTACAGTCGTAAAGGCTTTGACACTCAGTCTTTATCTCTTTGGCATAGGTTCTCCAAAATGGAATTCCTGAATTTAACATATTTTAAAAGTTAATATTGCTAAAAGAAAAGGTATATTAGCTGAGCTGGAAAAAAAATCTCTGAGCAAGAAACAACATTTGTTGTGAAAGCATGAGAATGTAAGTTCAAATCCACAGAGCACACATAAATTTTCAGGCATGGTTGCACATAGATTTATAACCAAATTGCCAAAAGTGCAGGGGAGATGGGGGATATAGACCAGAAGACCACTAGCCTAAGTCTAGCTTCAGAAAGACTCTGTCTAAGGAGAGTAAAGCAGAGAGCAATAAAACACAGCCCTGGGCATCCTCCACTGGTGCCTACAGATGCACACATGTGAACTCCGGCACTCACTAACACACACGCATAAGTGTCACACACACATGCACACACACAAAACACAACACACACACAAATACACACAAGCAATAGGTAATCATTTGTGCAAAATTCATGAAAGTATATTTCCTCTCCTACTTCATGTCAAGAAAACTGCATCACCTTCTTTAAATATTGACACACTGGTCACTGAAAGGTATATCTATATTACCTGAATGTATAAGCCTCTGTAGAATACCACATGTAGCTGTATTATTTATACCCTAACAATGTTTTATATCTTCTAAGTTATATAGACTTTTTAGTTCTTTTGCTTTTGGGATTTTTATACATTTCTTGACAAGCTGTAAGAATTGTCTTTGCAATATGACCTTTCCTCCCCCATCTGCTGTTTGTTTTACAATTTTCCTCTCAGTTATATTAAGTTCTATTATTTTTGTGCTGTTTTAAAGAGCAGGCAATAACACCAGAGGTGTAATAAGAATATTTATGAAACTACTGTAGTGGTGGCTTCCTCATTTCTCACTAGCTGCCTCAAACACGAGGAAATAATTCATATAATGCACTTAGAATCGTCTCTGTTGCTTTAGACCACCTCCACAAAGGAGATTGTCTTTTGTAACGGAAGTAAAAGATATAAAGATTAAAGATTAGGCATAAAGAGGCCTTAGCTGTTTGTAGCCATTGCACCATTTTTATATAGACCCCTCTGCTCCTACGGAGTACGGAAATGTGCTCTTGAAAAGTAAAATGCATAGGCTATCCAGCTGCAACTGGCTCACATAGTTCAGTGCACTGATAAAACCATGACTTGCACAATGCTGGAGCACTCGGAGATCCCAGTTCTGAAAGAGTCAACATTCAACATTCATTGTTCTCTATAAGCAGGATAAAAATGAACCCCCGCCCAAAGGAAGTAAGTGCAGAGATCCACCACTCTGAGTTAATTTATTTGGTTATTATATTGATGTGGCATTTGGGCATTTTAAGGAACTAGGTAGCCTCCAGCAAATGAGCCTATAATTAACTCTCAACACCAGGTGAGCAGTATGTAATTTCATTCTGGTAGACACCATTAAAAGAAAATTCAAAGTGCACCATCATAGACTGCCTTTCTGCTCAGTTCAGCACCCAGTCCCATGTTAAAAAACACAGGGCCCTCTTTATTGTTCATACTTCTAAAGTAGAAGAGTGAAAAAGTAGTTTCAGTATTAAAAAATAGTACAATATGTTATTCAGACTGAAAAAATCATAAAGGAAAACAAGGCAGGAGAGAAAACTGATTTAACCAACAAAATTCACTCACATACAAAGTATCTTATAGTATTTTATTTAGATACAGAGTGCTAACTTGCCCTAGAATAAGCATTAGTTTTGTGCCAAAATTAGTTTTGTGATATACCTTCGGTATAGAACAAATCTGTTTATTTTACATAAATTTACTTTATAAAAGCATAGGAAAGGAAGAGAGGAAAAGCTCAAATAAGCTGAGCGCTCATCAGAACAGAATATTTTCCTTGATATGTGCCTCATTTACTTTATACAATGAATATCTCAGTTATACGTAGGATTTAAGACAGAATGTCATGCATCCATGTAGTAACAACATTTCTTTTATTAAATTTTAATTTTATTTTAATTGATTCACATTACATCCTGATTGTGACACCCTCACTCTTATGTTTCTGTTCCCACCCTCCCTTCCTCCTCTTGCCTATCCTCCTCCCCTACACTTCTGACAGGTGAGGTCCTTCTCCGCCACCACCTGACCACAGCCTATTAGATCTCACCTGGATAGCTTCCATCTGTTTCCTCGGTGTTTCACAGATATCTCCCACAAGTGCCACTGATCAAATCGTGGCCACTAGAGTTTGTGTCAGAAGCAGTCCCCAGCTCTTCCCCCCTTTCCGCACAAGTTGTCTCTCAGCTACATCTAAACAGGGGAATCTAGGTTCTCTGCTTTCACTGTCCTTGCTCGATGCATCATTTTGTGCAGTCCTTACTTGCAGCACTTCACCCAGAGTCTGGCTGCAAGTCCTAGTAATTGTCCCAATCCTCTGCTGGGTAGAATGTCTCCACCTGTGTTGGACTAATATCCACTTATAAGTGAGTATATCCCGTGTGTGTCTTTCTGGGTCTAGGTTACCTCCTTCAAGATGATCTTTTCTAGTTCCACGCATTTGCCTGCAAATGTCAAGACTTCCTTGTTTTTAATAGTTGAGTGGTTTTCCAGTGTGTAAATGTATCACAGTTTCTTTATCCATCCTCTGGTTGAGGGACATATAGGTTGTTTACAGATTCTAGCTATTACAAATAAAGTTGCTATGAACATGTTTGAACAAATGTCCTTGTTGTGTGGTGGAACATCTTTCTGGTATATGCCGAGGACTGGTATAGCTGAGTTATGAGGTAGCACAATTCCCAGTTTTCTAAGAAAGCACCAGATTTATTGCCAAAACAGTTGTACAAAGTTTACTCCCGCCAGCAATAGAGGCATGATCTCCTTTTCCCACATCCTTGCCAGCAGGTGCTGCCACTTGAATTTTTGATCTTAAGCCATTTTGCTAGGTGTAAGATGGGATCTCGGAGTTGTTTTGATTTGTATTTCCCTGATGACTAAGGATGTTGAACATTTCTTTAAATATCTCTCAGCCATATGATATTCTTCTGTTGAGAACTCTGTTTAGCTCTGTATCTCATTTTTTTTCCTAAGAGATTTAGGTTTTCTGGTACCAACATTTCATGAGGCTTCTCTGGTTCACGAATATTTTGCTTTTCTGTTGGTTTTGTTTTCTGTTTGTTTGTTTGTTTGTTTGTTTTTTACTCCTTGACAGCTTTGAGGAATCATGACCAGGCTCCTTTATCTCACTGGTCTTTAATTTGTATCGTATGATTTTAATTTTTTATAGTTTTACCTGTGTGTGTGTGTGTGTGTGTGTGTGTGTGTGTGTGTCTGATTGAGCGCATGTGTGTTTCATGTGGCTTCTTTTCATTTTAGAATTTTGTTTTGTTTGTTTGTTTTTTGATTTTTGTGGGTTCATCCCACCTTCTGTCCTGCTTGTTTCTAAGGAGAGAGTGAGAAAGAAGGCCTGGGGTTGGGTGGCTTGGGGATCTGAGAGTACCTGAGAGGATCTGCGAGAGGGGAAATGATGAACAGAATATTGCATGAAGATGTATTTTGATAAAATAATTACAAAAGAAAAGGATAAATGACTCTAAAGGTAATAATAAAGAATATAAAAATAAACGAAATAAATGCATACAAATGAATGGAATTAAAAAGATCAATCTAGAGTTACAGATTTTAGAAACATTACCAAAAGGTGGTGGGCTTTTCTTGTAACATCATACCCAGAGAACAGAATAACAAAATGATTTAGCATTAGAACATTAGCTCGATCCTGGTTGTAGCAGAACTTGCCATGTCTCTATAATAAAGTCTTGATTTCTCTTTCTAATGAGCAGCACCTATTTCTGCTTCTACCCACACCTATCTACTCAATTACCCATTCCAAGACACACCAACATGGAAGTCTAGGTGTGTGTTCAGTGAACTCCACTATCCATTGATATCATTGCTATGTGGAGGGATACAGTGAAACCAACTAAAATGCCAAATATTGTAATACATGTATGTTCAGACAGGAAAAATCTCTAAATATCTGGGGAGAGAATCCTAAAGACGCCTGTATACTCAGGGACTAGTTTGGAGTTGTTTGAGGATTGCAGGTTTATAGGACATCATATTGTTCATGGAGGGCCCAAACCTCAAAAAGAAGACTGTGTGTCCATCAAGATTTTCAGACAATGCTGTGGCTTTCAATCATTTTACTTTAAAAAAATTAAGATGAAGCAACATCTACAGCAAAAGGAGGGAAAATAATATTGTTCTTGCTCTTTCTTTTTTTAAAAATTTTTTTATTAATTTATTCTTGTTACATCTCAATGGTTATCCCATCCCTTGTATCCTCCCATTCTTCCCTCCCTCCCATTTTCCCCTTATTCCCCTCCCCTATGACTGTTCCTGAGGGGGATTTCCTCCCCCTGTATATGCTCATAGGGTATCAAGTCTCTTCTTGCTCTTTCAATTGTACAGTTTGAGAGTTTATTCAGAAAGTTTACAGAGAAGTGAACGGAATAAAGTCAAATTAACAGATATTATGGACCTACAACTAAATTAAAATTCATTTTTAAAACTGTGTATGTACAAGTCCCCAGCTCATTACTTGCCCTGCAGTTTCATTACTCAGCAGAGCCCAGTGGACATTTGCATCTCCCCAGGCAATGCCTCTTTAAGTGACTGACCAGGGGTAAGGCTGTTCCTAGACTCACAGTGTTAATGGACCACATACCAATTAGCAGCAGCAGAAAGTAGCCTTTGCATTGCATGTAAATGAAGTATAAGATCAGCCAGCTTTACATGTTAGCTAAAACCTTTCCCAGTGGAGACACTCTCTGGAGGCCTGCCTTCCCTATGCAACAACAAGGATAAGGAAAGACTCTTCGCTCTTAATTCTGCCTCAGAGATAAGTTAACAAGGCTGTTCTATCAGGAGGGGAAAGGAAAGGTGATTTCTCACATCAGGGAGCCATTATTAAGGAGGCAGAGTTCTCCTCTGGCAGTGTTGCTTATGTTTATTTCATGTGGGGCTGAGAAGAATGAGAAATGAATGCCGCTGTTCTCCATTGACCACCAGGGATTCACCTCAAAGCCAAACTCTTGCTATCACTTTACTCATCACCTTCTGTCCAGTCTCTTGTCAGAAACCTTCTGAGTGGTAGCAGACAAGCAATAAATGAGCCAGGGAAGTCATACCACTGAGGAAACAAGATAAGGCACGTTACAGAGGTTGGAAGAACAGGATAATTTAAGACGGGAATATGAATAAAAGAGGAAAAGGGAGAACTTGTAAAGACAAATACACCATCTTTGAATTATCAGTGATTCATGGTAAAGTCTAAAGGACCTGTCTCAAATCCAAGGCCTAGTTAACACACTTCTGAGCAGAAAGATGAAACTAAGACCATGATGCCTCTCATCTCAATAGTCAAAAATTGACCTATGACCGGTTTTGTCATATCCACAGTGTTAGCTCAGGATTGACCAAACTCCTCAGACATGCAATTGTTCTTTGATCAGAACAGATGACAGAAACCATTCTTCCAGGAAGAGGACACTGTGTTTCCATGGCACTGGGTGCTTGGGGCTTGGGGTTATAGTGTGGAAAAAAAGAGCTGTTGAGATGAAAGTTTCCATCTTCAGGTCAGTAGCCATGCACTCTCAAAGTGGTAAATAACAAGGGAGGTTGATTGGCATGTTGATCCTCTTCTAAGAAACTTCCTGGGTCTGGAGAACCCACAGGTGTTATCAGTCAAGTCAACCTTACTCTCTGGAATTTCTCATCTACCTGAGACACACCACTTCACGTGATATAAACATTCCAAATATCCAAAAATCAGAGATGAAAATTAGCACTGTCCCAAAGGCCCTTAGCCAGATCACACTGGCTTCAAGTTTGAGGTTTCACTGAGCTGCAACATCAGAGATTATATTAAATGTATCTAGCATTGTGCAAATTTGTTTAAGAGCTTCACAGGGAAATCATGCACAAAATTCATGGTCTCAATTGTTACTCTATCCCTTGTATCCTCCCGATCCTCTCTCCATCCCACTTTCCCCTTACTCCCCTCCCCTATGGCTGTGACTGAGGGGGACCTCCTCCCCCACTGTATGATCATAGGCTATCAAGTCTCATCTTGGTAGCCTGCTTATCCTTTCTCTGAGTGCCACCAGGCCTCCCTATCCAGGGGAAGTGGTCAAATATGGGGAACCAGAGTTCATGGCAGAGTCAGTCCCCGTTCTCCACTCAACTACAGAGAATGTCCTGTCCATTGGCTACATCTGAGTAGGGGTTTGATGTTTACTGCATGTGTTGTCTTTGGTTGGTGCAGTAATTTGAACAGAACCCCTGGGCCCAGATCCGCCCATCCTGATGTTCTTCTTGTAGGTTTCTAGGACCTTCTGGATCCTTCTGTTTCCTGATCTTCCCATACTTTTCTCACCTAGAGTCCTATTAGTATGTTCTCACATCTATCCCAGTCTCCTGGTAAGTGTAGACTTTCATGGGACATGCCTCTTGGGCTAGTGGCCAATTATAAGTGATTATATACCATGTGAGTCTTTCTGTTTCTGGGTTAACTCACTCAGTATGATGATTTTTAGTTCCATCCATTTGTCAACAAATTTTGGGATTTCCTTGTTTTTTTTTTTTTTTTTTTTTTTTTTTTTTTTTTTTTTTTTTTT
>OU015746.1:28555923-28591534 GCA_907169655.1 Acomys percivali
TCTCTCTCTCTCTCTCTCTCTCTCTCTCTCTCTCTCTCTCTCTCTCTGTCTCTCTCTCTGTCTGTCTGTCTCTCTCTGTCTCTGTCTCTGTGTCTCAGTCTCTGTCTCTCTCTGTCTCGCTGTGTCTCTGTCTCTGTCTCTGTCTCTGTCTCTCTCTCTCTCTCTCTCTCTCTCTTTCTCTCTCTCTCTCTCTCTCTCTGCTTGCAGCCTGTGGATCAGAATGTATACCTCTTAGCAACTGCTTCAGCCCCATCCATGCCTGCCTGACACCATGCTTCCCACCATGATAATGAACTGACCCTCTGAAATTATAAGCTAACAACCCCAAAATTAAATACATTCCTTGGTCATGGTGTATCTTCATAACAATAGAAACTGTAACTAAGACATTATATTATTTATATTATAATATCATATTGGATAGGACTATCAAGTGCTCTTATCCATTGACAGCTCCTTCTGAAACTGTAAGAGCAATTCCTCACTGAAGAGGCTTCGAGGTCAGATACAGATTGATTATTCCAATTTCTTTGTCTGAAGTGCATGGTATCTTCAGTAATAGGGCCTAACCTTACTTATTCAGGAAGGCAAAAAGTCAAGTGGCAATTTAACCTATATAGCCAATATAGGCAAAGTATCATATGTTATTTTAGGAGTATCTTGGGATTCCCAGACCCACAATTAGAAAGGTGGTTTACCAAGCCTGGCTATGAAGATTTTGCGAAAACCCTTTTTTTTTTTTTTTAGGAAGCATTGATTTTCAATTGATATTATGTGTATGTGCATGCATACACACACATTTCATTACATGTATCATATGTGAGATAGCTGTTTTTCTAACCTCTTTGAGGAAGGCACTTGGTTGAAAGGTTCACTCCAAAAAGCAATAAAAGGTCCTACTTTAAAAAAAAAATCATTTTACGTGCCAGTGTGTTGTGCCCATCAAGAAGTCTTTGAATTTTATAAGACAGTAATACATATGTCAAGAAAACAAGAACTTTGATTATCTATTTTTATTTCATAAGTAGACAAAATAAAGTGTCTAAGCATATGCATTTTGCTCTTATATGTATCCTACAGCAAGGCCAATTGAAATGTACTCCAGAAAGATTCTCAAATTCCTGTTGGCACATTGTTGATATACTTGCCACAAGACCAGTGGGGCATGGAAATATCTACTTTATCACTTATCATTCTTCTCCAGGGTACTCTTGCACTGTTGTTTCAGCAGTTTAAGGAATAATAGAAATGCCAGTTATATAAATTGACAAGGTATATTTTGTGTATGGCAATTGAGATGATGGATGGCATTCCAGATCTTGCATTTATTTAGTCCCACAATTCATTCTAAGACATGCATACATTGCACTAGAAAAAAAACCATAGAAATCAAAGTAAAACACCGCCATAACAGCTAGCTCTAACACCAGTGTGCCAGTTATAATTGACCCATTGGCACAATAGTAGACCACGTAAAATTGCCTTGGAAATATTTTGGAAGAAGTTTAACTGTAAAATGTTGTATGCCCTGTATTATTTATATCATTCCCAGAAATTCAATTTCATTATTATTTCATAACATTAATTTTCTTTAGAAAGTAAAGTATAGAAATGAACATAATGCTGCTTAAGCATTACCAGTGGCTATTTAAATTTACTGAGAAAGGTTAGACTCCTTTTCTAGTATTGTGATTTAATTGGAACAATATATATGAGCTACTGAGTGAGTACTTTTTTTATATTAAACACTCTATAAGTTCAGATTTGCTGACTCTGGAACTTCTGTAATTATAGCCCTTCAATATGGTCTATTAAGTATCTGCAATGAAATGGTGTCTACTATAGCTGATGCTCGCCTTTACTTTTCATTCTCCTTGAAATCACTAACAAATAGTTCTGTTACAGTATTTTCTGTCTCTTGAACTTCCCTCTGCCCTGTCTCAAAGTAGCTGCACTTTTCTGTTTCATCCTGTTTGTACTATGTCCATATGTTTTCACAACCTTTCTTCTCCCATTCAAGATCTTTTCCGTGAGTAAATTCTCTGTTTTTCAGTGTCAGTTCTCTGTTTCTCATTTGGCTGACCTTTGCATATTACACCGGATTCAGTTATATTACACCTCCTAAATGGGCACCTTTCCATTTCTGTTTCCACAAGAGCTTAACTTGACTACTAACTAACTTCACTCCATCTTAGCTTCTTGGGATATTATCTTTTATTTTGCCTGAGCATTAGTCTGTTTGCTAATAACACCTGAAAAAAATCACAGTCTTGTGCTAAGCTCTAGGAACCCATACAACACACACTTTGTAACCTCTTCCTCTTCCTATTCCGAATCTCCACATCCTCTCTCTCTTCAAAGAGTTTCTCTGACTACATTGGAAAAAATCTGATTTTCAACCATTTGGAATTAATTTTTTAAAGAGAATGTTTCAGTTTTTATACTATGTTCTCTCATAACACACATTACCCAATTGAATAGCAGTATTTCTGTCTTTCAGGTAACAATATTTTAACAACGGAACGATTGTGTTTAATACCTTCCTTAGACTCAGCTCTTGATATATTTCAAATCATGTAGATACCAGTTCTTTAAGCTACTACTTAATTTTTTATTGAGATTTAACTACCAGCATGTGATAATTTAAAGTCTGAAAAGATTATATTTCTCAGTTACATAACTAGCGCTTATCACATTGAGAAATCATTGAAACAGTTCAAATTCTTTTACCATCTCTTCTGAATGAAAGAATTACTTTCACATGAGATATTTTATATTGGCTACATGAACAAAAATAACACTAAAGACCAAGCTTAATTTGTTCAACTGCAAAGGGACCTCAAGGCTTTGTATCATGAAATTGTGTTAAAAGTATACGTCAATCAGAAGGAGTTTGTCTTCATCTCTTAGTATTAAATGTAACATAATCATATAGGTAGCAAGGGCATGTTTCTGTTTCTGTTATATAATATGGTGTATAACACAAAAAATAGTTGCCCTAGCAATGAACGACATCAATCATTTCTCCCTACAAGGCAACATATATATGTACAAATTTCGGGACAGTTCACAAGTAGAAAGAAAAGTTATGATATCACATTTTCAACATTAAGTACATGTAGTGTCAAGATCTGTTCTATGAAAATTCTTTCTACAACAAGGTCTTAATATAAAATTAAAACAAGAAGCAGTATTAAACAAATATTTCCCATCATTGTTTTTAGAAGTATTACCCCAGCATGTGGTTGATTCCAAGTGTTGAATTAAATGAAGCTTAAATTTACTATGATTGCACCTTAGCCCATTTCTATATCATCTAATCTTCAGGAAGACAGTTATTACACAAAAGAAGAAATGCATGCAGTGATAGTGGGATTGATATGTAAAACACTAGCCTTGCACATATGACTTAAAAATATCACCTAGAGCCTTTGTTAAGTGACTGGGTTTTTAGAAATAATAACTTACACTTGTTAATGACTTCATGACACATTTTATAGAAGTTAATCTGTAAAAGCCTTTGTCTTTTTACTATCTGGAAATGCAGAGACAACACTAAAGCTTTCTCTCCACCAAATTATGCTTAGATGATGCTTATAATTTATAATGATACTGTGTTCTGTTCAAATGAGAATAAGATGACAATAATTGATTTTGAGAAGCACCCGAGAAGAATTAATAACTAGAATGTGAGTTGTGATATACCTTAGTGTCCAAAGTTCCTTTAAATGTACAAAGATATTTAAAACTTAAATGAGGTCAAATCATAAAATAGCTTTATTTTCTTAAAAAGAGTATCATTTTTTCTTTATCTCAAATATTTTTATTGTTGGCACAGCAAATGCCATTATAATAACATCAAGTTGAAATTAGTTTGTTTATTCCAGAAATGCAAAGTATTAACTTAGATTGCTAAACATTTTAGAGCCCATTGTCTGGCTCTAAATTAAGTGTTTAGAGCACTATACAATGTTTGTGTTGTTGTTGATCAGCCTTGTTTTCCTTTAACTACATTACCGCAATTAATAAACAAAGATGCACATCCAGAGAGTAACAGGCCCAGTCTTAAAGTGCTGAAATCTATTATCTATGTAATTATAAGGCTTGGTTGTGCTTCCATTTTGGAGATTTTGAAAGTCTGGGGTACTAAGAGGTAATCACAGTTTGAATTTAAAGAATATAGGAACAGTAAGAGTGGATGACACATTGTCTCAGCATAAGATTGTATCTAGTTGGAATTCAGATAAAAAGAAGCGTTAGGTAACATCTTGTAAGAGATTTAACAATCACAAAACAAGGTGTAAGTTGATAGTTTGAGGCGAAAGAGAAGGCCCCGATAGGATTTCATTTCATGGTGTTTTTCTTTGAGGGATAAGGTCACCCGAGAATGTTTGGAGTCAAAGAACAATCAATAAAATGAGGGACTTTCACAGGAATAATCAATGTTGGGCCAACATCACAGAGTAACAGAAAGGGTTAGAATCTGGAAGCTTAAGTGGAAAAGTCTTACATAGAAAAAGAATAAATGTTGTCTTACCTAAAAGGAATAGAATCAGGAGGCTTAGTAGAGTTTATTAGTTTAGTTTTCTAGGTTCTCTGCCATTTAGTTACCACCCTAATGCATCTTTGGAAACAACCATGAGCAGCCAATGGCGATGAATATCATATATAAGAGATTGTTTAACATATTAGTTCTCAATACAAGACTATATTCAGGGCATAAATTTAGCCTTATTATTTAAAATCCAGAGATCAATTCTAAATACTCTAAAATTCACTTGTTTAAAGTAATTCATTTATATTTAATATCCCAGGATTATACAATCACCACCAAATGTGATTTCAGCATCTTAACAGCCAAAAGAGGAAAATGTTATTATTTAGAACCCATTTCCTCTCAGTCCCCTCCTGTGTCCCCTCTCCAATCAACCACTCACCGAATTTCAGTTGTACATATTTGCCTGTACATAACTTTTCTTATAAAATTTTGATCAAATATGTTGACATGTGGGATGTCCTCATTCATTCTGTGGTTTTACACTTTATTCATAGTATAGTTATATTCCAGAGTATGAATATACCATCTTTTATCTAATTACTATTTGATAGACACTTAGGTTCTCTCTAGCACTCATCTTTGCTAATAGTATTAATATGAACATTTTAGACAAGTTAATATAGACATATACTCCATTTCTTTTAATATATCCTTAGGAGTAAATTGCAGTGTGCCATCGTAAATTTATATAAAGGATTCTACTATTAACTCTAGAATAAAGTTTTAAAGTACCTGAGGGTCATATTTTCCACCTTTAAATACCAATTGTACATGTGTCCATCTTCAATATGTAAAATCAATATAGAAAAAGTGAGTCTGTGCTGCACTAAATTTTTACAAAACATGAGATGGTGCAGATACAACAAGAAGAAACTGGGCCAGTAATGACCATAATTGACTCACCCTTAGCTTCAGACCATCTAAATCTACTAAAATATATGACCCCACATATGATAATATAATTGTATGTGTAAAAAATAAAAAATGTTTAATTAATAAAAATTACGATTCCCAATATACTCTAACACTGGTGTAGTTTGTTGTATGACTTCAACTCTACACTAATAGGCACAATATCTTGACTTTTGTTTGTATAGGTATCCCTGCGAGCATGAGACACTACATGAATAGAGAGAAAGCAGCAATGCGATTGAAAATTCAGTGAGAAACACACATAAGTCACAGCACTACACTGCTCGCATACAACGTCTAATGACAACACTGTTGAATCATGTGCGTATTATAAAGAGTTTCTCATTAGAATTTCTTCGTGATCTAAATATCTTCCAATACTGCTCTAGTCATTATCACCTCATGGCGCTGTCCTTCCACTGAGAACTAGTTTTTATATAGTAAATACCACACACCTATGCTGTGTACTCCTTGTAGAAAGCCTCTTCACCTTAGCTTCTATCTTGGCAATAGTGCACAGTCTCCTTGCTCTACATATATGTCAGCACTGTTATTTCCGTACTCATTTTGTTTTAATAAGAAAACTACATGATTGTCCTTAATTTTCCCAACTACTACTAAAGGGTAGTAAATGGGGAGAACCTTGTCTTAATATTTACTGTAACTGAGAGAAAGCCATTTAAAATACAATATTAGGAATAGGCCCTTTAGAGAAAGGTAAACAGCCATTCACAATAGTGACCTACCTGAGTGATCAGCAGGTGCAACAGTATTACAGAAGCATAACCTCATTGGATTTAAAGCCCTCTTCATTATTAGATGGAGCCCATATCTGATACTTGGGTGGCCAAAAAACCCTACAATAGATAGACCATAGACCTTGGGAAAAAGCATTAGTTAAAGGAATATAGGCATAGAATGACTCCTAGCAGCATTCTGCTATACACATAGAGATCGGGGTATTGGTCTACCGTCATCAGAGAAGCTTTCTCCTTATACCACTAGGGGACAAATAAGGAGACTCAAGATTAGGCAAGTTGCAGAGTAAGAGTGCTTAGTATACCCAGTCCTGCGAGATATCTCCATCAAATTCCTCTTTTCTGGGCTCAGAAAACCCTGCTGAAGAAGAGTTGGAAATGGTGTAAAAGGCAGTGGAGGTGGAGGACACCAAGGAAATAAGACCTTCTAGACACAGCATGGTGACACACATAAGGAATCACAAATACTGTGGCAGCATGCACACTGCCTACACAGCTCTAAGTTCCAGTACTTAGAGGGAAAGTGAATGTGAGCCCTCTTCTCTAACCAAACCGCTTGCAAATAAAACATTGTCTCTAGTGGATATTCATTAGGTCTACAAATCATACTTAATGGCAGGTCCCATGAGCAGCAGTAGAAGGCCAATACAACCAAAATCAATATTAGTTTGTTTTGTTTTGTTTTGGTTTGGTTCATATTGCTTTGTCTGGGGATTTTTCCACCTTCTAAGTCTTTTACTTTTTTTATGGTTTTTGGTTTTGTGTTTTTATTGGGCTCCTGTATGTGTCTCTGCATTTATGTATGTTTTTTTTTTCTTGTTCTTTTTATTTTGTTCTTTTCTACTGTTTGTTTGTTTGCTTGTTTTTTTACTATCTTCTTACTATCTTCTATTTATTGTCTGCTTCTAATGAGAGAAAGAAAAATGTGAATTTGGATGGATTGAGAGAATCTAAGAGGAGTTGGAAGAGGGGAAATAATCTGAATATACTGTATGAAAATATATATGTCCAATTTTAAAAAAGAAAATGTAAAATGAAATAATAGAGAAAGAAATGGATCTTCCACAGGACCTAAAAGTGCATTAATGTTACTGACTTGGCTACTCTCTTTTTAGAAGCAGTTGTAGTCATTGCAAAGCTGAAATTATCCTCAGTGATAAAGTAAGGACCAGTAACTAATCTAATTTGAGCTTTCTGTAATGGGAGAAGGTGTCCAGAGCAAATAGGGCCATTGGTAAGCTTCACAGTCATGAGGGGAATAAGGAAGAAGGAAGCATGGTACAGGAATAAATGCTTACTCGCTATTCTCTCTTCCACCCATTTCTGTGAGTATATTTTCTTATTTAACAGAATGACTTTTGACAGAGGCTCCCTCAAGTCTCTCTCCTCTTTAACACCATGTTGATGAAACGCCTTAGAAGAACATGCATTGCTCCTGTCCCCTTCAGAAATGACCAACAGAGCCAGCTAACCAAGATGCAGGGGGCCTTGCGAAGACTGAAGCATCAACCAAGGACTGTGCGTGGACTGGACCTAGGCCCCTTACACAGATGTAGCCAATAGGCATCTCAGTATTCATGAGAGTCCCCTGTAAAGGTGAGCGGGGGAGGGAGGGCTGTCTCTGACATGGACTCTGTTGCCTGCTTTTCAGTCACTTCTTCCTGGCCAGGCTGCCTTGCCAGATCACAGGGGAAGAGGATGTGTTTAGTCCTGATGTGACTTAATATACTGGGGTGGGTTGGTAGGGGGATCCCCTTTTCTGAGGAATAGGGGAAGTGGAGAGGGGGAAGAAGGAGGTGTAGTGGGACCAGCAGGACATGAGAGGGGGTGCTACATTCAGGAAGTAAAGTGATTTAATTAATTAATTAATTAATTGGAAAAAGAGAAAGAAGTATTGCAAAGTTTCAACACAGTAAACGCATATGGCATGTGTGAGCAGGGAAAGCATAAGTTTCGGACACTATAGAAATAAACAAGTGATCCATATTTAATGTTGGCTGACAGGTGTTCAAATACATTGCTTTTCTATTAGTGTGCGATCTCAATTATGGAGCTTAACAAATGAGTTTTGTACTCAGGGGTGCAGCACTATTTTTTCCACTAGAATTGTACTGAAAGAAAAACAACAAGAAACTTTTGTAGAAGCTGTTAATCACTGATTTCTCTTTATATGAATTAACTCTAGAAATTCTTTCTTTGGCGGAAGTATATTATATAGATTCTTTGGTATTTTTTGTTATAATCGTCTTTCCTTCACAGACTTTACAGTTAAAAATAAGCATATATTCATTCTAAGGTTTGAAAACATGCACTGGAAGGATGGCTCAGTGACCTAGAAGCTCTGCTGCTCTTAGCGATAACCCGAGTCTACTTCCAAGCACCCATGTCTTAGAGCTTCCATCTGTCTGTAACTTCAGCTCCAGGAGATTCAACACTCTCTTTTAGCTACCACGCAAACCCAAACATGTGTATGCACATGTGAATAAAAGTAAAATAATTATTAGTAAAAGTTTAGAACAGCTTAAGATGCTAAAGGTAATCTAATTAAACTAATTTTTATGAAAAAAAATCATGTATTGAATCACTTGTAACGATCACTTCAGTAGCTTAGAAATTGTCTTTGTTTGACAATTTCAATTACCATAAAGGGCTTCGTTGTGGTGACATAATATGTCCCCTTAGACTTATTTGTTATCAATCCAAATATTCCCCCTCCCACCTACTTATTTCTCCTATTATCCTTTAGCCCCACCACAAATGGAAATCTTTCAAATATGTTAATCTATATCATCAACTATTTTTCATTTTCATCTTTTGTTTCATAATAGTCAACTGGATATGGGAAAGTTTTGTTATAGGCCCCTTTGTTCACTACAAGCTTTAGTAAAGGGATGCAATCTAAAATAATTTTGTGCTGTAACTTTATAAACAATAATATTCTTACCCAAATAAAGAACTTAGGAGCTCCATTGCTTTGCAGAAAAGGGTGAGGTAGGGACAACCCCACCTCCCACTTCTTGCAATGAATCAACTTCTTAAGAAGGCTGAACAGATTCAACTCAAAAGAATGAGATTATCTTCTGTAGAAACAATTGATGAACATTCTATTTTAAACCAGTTGAAATCATGTATAACCTGAATATAAGATGCCATTGATTTTTCCGTGTTAATGTTTATTCAAAGAGATTACTGTAGAGCAGGCCATGACAGTAATCACAAACTAGCATGTGATACCAAATAACTGAATGTGTACTTAAAGATTAATAGAGTAACAATTAATTAAAACAGGAAATGGATTAGAAATCATGAGCACAGACTGTATATGTTACAAACCAATGGGTCAGATGACGCAGCTTCAGAGAGGCGCTGATATGACATTATCCTTCAGAATGATCTTTATTTGGAGAGAGAGCTTTGTGACTGTGGATAGGGGTGTGATCAAGCCTTTACATAGGAGAGTGTTAATAGAGATGTAATATCAGGCCAGAGGCAGGGGCCTCCTTGAAGGTAGAGAAAAGAATCTTCCTTTAGAAAAACCTGGAAAGATCAATGAATATCTAATTTTATCCAAGGGAGTCTCATTGGGGGAAAATACCTACTCTTATGGGTAGGCTGCACTCTAGCAGTAGACGGGTTACAGCAAATGAACTCAGTGGAATCTTTGGACTTTCCTTATTTCATGATGTTGATAATGTTGTTTGGTGGCTTTCTTTTTATTTTTAAATTTTATCTTATTGTTTATTTTTATTCATAGTTTTTTCTCTACTTTCACACTCAATGTCCTTTGGGTCTATATTATGGCTTCCAGTTTAGCATTTTTCTGAGATTCCTGAATGTACAAATGAGTGGTCTCTGCATGATTCTTGTGCCTTTTCTCAGGCTCTTTTCATTCTGTGTGTTTGGAATGTAATATTATGATATGTTAAGTTTTGTTTTATTTTATTTTATCCTTATTCCTTAGAAGCCTACTTGTTTTCTAATGATAGATATTTTGGACTCAGATGGGAGGGAACATGGAGAGAAAGTGGGAGGAGAGGAAAGAGAAATCATGATTAGGATATTTTATGTAAGAAAAAAATTACTTTCAATAAAAGCAAAATAAATAAAATCCTATGTAAATAGTGGACAAGCCACAAATCATCAGAGTTCTTTAAAATACCAGCTATCAATCTATGTGTCAACTCTGAAGTCTCTTGGGATTTTGGTATTGGTGCAACACCATGGAAACCAACGTTTGAGCATGTCTGCAAAGTTTTTTTTTAATAGATTATGGTTATTTGTATGGAAACACCCACCCAAAATGAGAGAGAGAGAGAGAGAGAGAGAGAGAGAGAGAGAGAGAGAGAGAGAGAGAGAGAGAAAGAGAAAGAGAATGAGAGAGGGTGATCTGTGGTCTAACACTGTGTGTGGATATTAGCCACTACTATTTATTCCTGTCAGTGTCTTTGACTCATTTAGGATCCATAGTCTTAATGACTACAAAGACGCAGTAAAAAAACAAAAGAAAACAGAATTTATCACTCCAAAGTATAAAAATACCATTACTCAGCTGATTCTGAAGATTGAATTGGCTATGATGATTTGTGAAGGAGACGGTAGAGTATCCAGGGGCAGATGCCACAGTGGCAGGTGCTCTATTCATTGAATCCTTGCTTTGAGACAGGTGCATCGCCTTGTTGGTGTCTTGAATATGTTATTGTGACCACCATGAAAACTATTTTAATACATATGCATTTTTAGCTCTGGTGAAATGTATTCCTAAAAAAAAAAAAAAGAAAAGCATCCTAGGGCAGGGAGCACTGCAATCATTGCGCATTGCAGGAAAGTGACTCACAATGAAGCTTGATATTTCTATAAACAAACAAACATCCCATCCATCTCCAGACCAAACTCCAGTGTAAGGACCCATCCTATCCTGTGACTCTCAGAAATATACTGCCACACATGCTTTGAGAATGTTAAAGTGCTAATATTACAAGCACTCGGGATATCCTAACTCTTTTTCTCATAAACAAAACAAAACAAAACAAAACAAAACAAAAAAAACAAAAAACAAAACAAAACAAAACAAAAAACTAGCTATATACCAAGCAAACATTGGTTTATAACAAATGCTTATTAATCTTTTCTAAAAAGTACTAGTATATTTTTACTATATTTATGTAAACAGATATTGAACCTCTGGGCCAGATACTTAGATCTCAGCACTGCAGTTTCCTCTCTGGAATTATTTCTTTTTATTATTATTATTATTATTATAACGTACTCAGATTACATCCCAATTACTATCCCCTCCATTGTATCTTCCCATTCCTACCCTCCCACTCTCTTCCACTCTATTCCTTCAACCTTTTCCTCAACCATATGACCACAGCCTATCATTCCTCATCCTGATAGCCTGCTTCCCCTTCCTCTGAGTGCCACTGGGCCTCCCCACCAAAGGGAAGTGATCAAATCGTGGGGAGCACCAGAGTTCATGTCAGAAGCAGTCCTCCTTCTCCCCACAACCATGGAGAATGAGTTGTCCATTGGCTATATCTGAACAGAAAGTCTAGGTTTACTGTATGAATTGACCTTGTTTGGTGCAACAGTTTGTGCAGGGCCCCTGTGTCCAGATCTTCCACCCTTGATGGTCTACTTGTGGGGCTCCTGAACCCTTTGGGTCCTTTCATCTCCCCCAATTCTTCCATAGGACTATCATCTGGAGTTCAGCCATGAGTCCCTGCATCTGTCCTGATCCCGCACTGGGTAGAGTCTCTCAAAGGATATATATGTTGGGCTAATATCCACTATAAGTGAGTATAAAGCATGCCTGTCTTTCTGGGTCTGGGTTACATCAGTAGGATGAGCTTTTCTAGTTCCATCCATTTGCCGGCAAATGTCAAGAGTTCCTTGTTTTTAATAGCTGAGTAGTATACTATTATGTAAATGTACCACAGTTTCTTTATCCATCCTTTGGTTGAGGGACATCTAGGTTGTTTCAAGATTCTGGCTATTACAAATAAGACTGCTATGAACATAGTTGAGCAAATGTTCTCATATGGTGGAGCACCTTTCAGGTATATGCCTAGGAGTGGTATAGCTGGGTCTAGAGGTAGCACAATTCCCACTTTTCTGTGAAAGCTCCAGATTGATTTCCAAACTAGTTGTGCAAGTTTACACTCTCACCAGCAGTGGAGGAGTGTTCCCCTTTCTCCACATCCTCCACCAGCATGTGCTGTCACTTGAGTTTTTGATCTTAGTCATCCTGACAGGTATAAGATGGAATCTCAAAGTCCTTTTGATTTGCATTTCCATGATGACTAAGGGCCATGAGCATTTCTTTAAGCATTTCTCAGTCATTCGATATTCCTCTGTTTAGAAATATCTGTTTATCTCCATACTCCATTTTTTATTTGGGTTCTTTGGTTTGGTGGTAGAGTTTGTGATATGCCGTATGAAAGACAAGAATAACTCTGTTTTCTTATCTTCCCTGTAATTGCTATGTGACCTTTCTTGCAGAAAGTCAAGTTGTATGTAAGACACGAGAGAGACTTTCCTACCATTTCTCCCTGCTGGCTCGTCATAGAGAGCACAAGCATCTTCCAGCTTGACCATCTTCATTTTGAAGATAAGTGACTTTGTTGAGAAGGGTGGGGATAAGGGAGGGGAAGACGATGCTAAACCCAGATGCCACTTACAATAGCTTTCTATTTTAATCAAACAAGGCACAGTGTATGCACGGCGTCATGTCAGTTCACAATATAAACGTGAGGAGATGCTTGGTGTCGAGAACTGCAGGGACTGTGATAAAAATATTTCTCTTGCAGATGAAATACTTCTGTGATCTTCTTTGTCACAGAAAACCATGCATTTCTTTACAGGAGTAAAGCTTCCATTGTGCAGAGAGCGCACTGGGTGCTATTAGAGCCAGAATAACGTGGATGAAAATATTAAGATTCCACCCCATACATTACTGTGTAGCAGAAACTCATCTTCTAAGTCCCCGAAAGCAGTGGTGGTGGCCACCCCCTTCAGAGATGATGATGATGATGGCATTTCTTTTGGTCTCTCTGAGAGATTTTGAGGGAATGGGGACACATGTGTATACCTGCATGGAATAAAGGTCAAAGGACAACTTCAGGTATGAGCTCTCACCCCCCACCTCCTCTGAGCCAGGTCTTCCTTTGCCTCTGAGGTTAGGGACTCCAGTTCAGGTTGACACAGCAAGCATCTTACTCACAGAGCCTTCTATGCACTTCTTTTCTCTTATAATTCTTAAATAGTTTCTGCTATATTATTGACTTCTTCTCATAAGTACTTATCATTATAATGCATCACAAAGATAATTGAAAATTTCTCTCATTTATTGTGAATGGTTTTGAAAGCCCAAATAAATTTTAAATATACATTTTTTTTAATATTTGTTTTTTTGTGGAAAATGGTGGAAAGGCATACGATTAGCCTTTGTGTGAGCAGGGGTATGAGTGAGTGTGTGTGTGTGTGTGTGTGTGTGTGTGTGTGTGTGTGTGTGTGTGTGTGTGTGCGCGCGCGCACTTGGTAGTGCACATGAATGTGAGTGTGTGACTATACCAGCCATGTATGTAGTTCAAGGATTTTCTCAAGTGTTACCCCTCAACTCTCAACTTTGGGCTTAAAGGAGACAGGTTCTCTTGTTCCCACTGCATGTGTCAGACTATCTGGCCTGCAAAGCTTCGAGGATTCCCTTGTGTCTAGGTTTCATCTCTCAGTGGGAGTGCTGGGGTTAGAGAAACTGGCTGTGGCGTCCAGGTTTACCTGGGCTTTGGGGACTCAAGCACATGTCCTCATGCTTTGTGCTAAACACTTTTATACTGAATCATCACCCTATCCCTTAATAGACTATTTTTAATGTATAACCTTCTGTTGGTTAAGAATTACCTTGTAAAGGGTAGAGGAGAGATAAGTTCTAGATGGCATGCGAAAAGGTAAGGTCGACAATAGAAAACCTTAGTAGAGTATGAGATGTTTATGTAGCAAGAAATGAATCTTTGATATATTTTATGTTTGTAAATCAGTGGAATTTACTGGTGGATCGAATGCAGGAGTGGGCATGAAAAGTTGCGAAGATGACTTCAGGGATTTTTTTTTTATTTGAGCAAGAAGTAATCACATGTCATGCACCTGTAGTGGTAAATAAAATTACCTTACAATTATCTGGAAGTTCAGATATTGCCTGGTCCCTCCTACAGTGTTCAGCCCAGTGTCCTATTCTAAATCCTCAGAGCTCTTGACAAAAGGAGAAACTCATTATATTTCTATTTCCTTGTTTTCCCTCACAGCAACTCTGAGAAATATTAACTACTTGTACTTTCTATTTTATGATTGTGATCTTAGCACATGATTATATACCTACTGTCTAGAAGATGCTAATGAATATAAGTTAGTTAAATTAACAAAGAACATTGAAATGTGGACAAAACTGAGACATTTTGTTTCAAAGATAGCACAAACAGTTGTTTAAATGAATAGATATGAGCAGAAGGTGTGATGCACAGTTGTTTTATTGCATGTGGCATTCATTATAGGGCACATGCAGGAGAGGAGAGAGACCAATACATTTACCTAATGGTATCCATGGTGCTATTTGCTGTATCCTGATCTATATTTTCTTCTCATGGAATGTGCTTGTTTGCCATTAGTGCTTCATGAATTAAGCATAACTGCCACCAATGTAATTAAAATATTGATTGCCAAGAGGAACTGAGGATTCAGCATTAATTCATTCAGCAGAAACTTATTGAGCTCTATTATATCCCATTTCTTGCAATAGACTCCAGGAATACATGTATATATATATATATATATATATATATATATATATATATATATATATGATGCATTAAGTTATAGGTAGAATCAAGTTATGAAATAAAGTTCAAAACTCACCAAATATGCTCTCATTTATGACTAACACTAATTCTAAGCATTACTAATTTTACAATATAGTTAGCAAATACTGAGGCTGTGTGCATATGTTAGGTTAGTGTCTGTCATACGTTCACCCAGAGACCTCTCCTGTCCATGATCTTAGGTTATATTCAGTGAACCCATGCCATGCCTCTGCTTATTCTGGGGTTTTCCTTCATAACATACTATTAATCTTTCCTTAATAAAAGTTAAGGCTGGAAAAATCTTAGAGACCTCTATCTTTCCAGGCACATATCACAATTACAGAAGGAACTCTGAGGCTAGAAAAGCTAAGTGAATGGAAGGAAAGGCATTATAAAGGGAAGATAGATATAACATATAGACTTCACAAAGTGTTGTGCATTATTTTATTCCTTCTCAAACCTCTGATGGGGTTGACGACCAGATAGTTTAGTTTTACTGTTAAGCTTAGTTGTTTAGGGATTAAGATGTTTTTAGATCTAGATAGATGTTTTAAGTTGATAATGATGAGGTGTGATAGATATTGATTTACATTCAGATTTTTAGATGCACCAAGATAGGAAAGATGTTTTCTTCAAGGATGCCAAATATAAATAGACAAAACACTATGAATGTAACATTTATATAATTCCTGATTACTTCATAGCTTTTCTTGCTGTAGGTAGTTTATGGTGTATATATGGAATAATATAAATGTATATGTGAAAAATAAAAAATTCATAATAAAAAGAAAAAACAAAACAACAATAAAGAGTTGTATAATGTAGACTTTTCTTGATGAATTCAGTACTAAATCTGGGCAATGTGGTCTAGTTTGCACTAAGCTGAGGGGGACTTGACAGGGATATTTCAATTCTTTTTCTTGCCAGGTTGTAGTTAGAAAGCCAGATGTGTCGTTAAAAGTTTGTTTACATGATGGATTGCATTTTTCAATTTGCATATGGTGAGCCATCTTTGCATATCTGGGATGAAGCATCCATGGTCATGGTGGATGATCTCTTTGATGTGTTCTTCAATTCATTTTGCAAGCATTTTAATGAGTAGTTTTATATCTACAGTGATAAGGGAAATTGGTCTGTAATTCTTCCTTTTTGTTGGGCCTTTATGTTGTTTGGGTATCAAGGTAACTCTGGCCTCATAAAATGAATTGGACATCATTTCTTCAGTGTCAGCCTGAACACCTTTTGTTTTTGAAGATCTCTTATAACTCTTGTGCTAAAATGTTCAGACCCTTGGCCTTTTTGCTTGGGAGACTTAATGACCGCTTCTATTTCACCAAGAACAACAATTAATAGACGGGACCTCATGAAACTGAGAAGCTTCTGCACAGCAAATGACACTATTATTTGACAAGTTGGCATCCTACAGAATGGGAAAGGATGTTTCCTAACTGCAAATCCGATGGATGGCTAATACTCAAGATATAGAAAGAACTCTACGCCAGGGCTTTCACGAATCCCGCTTGTGGTTTAATGAAGACACAGGAAACTTGTACATAGTTAAAGCCGTTGGCCTGTTGCTGGACTACTCTCTCAGCTAGCTGTCTAAACTTATCCTGACTTCCATACTGTCTCTCCGCTCGACTCTTCTTGCCTCTTTCTACTCAGTCCAAGTCCCTTCTCTTCCATCTGAGTCTTTTTGAGTCTGCCACCTCCCCTGTGACTGCCTCCCCAGAAGTCTTCCAGCCCCTTCTTTCTGCCCAAGCTCTGAGTCAGCTCTTTAATACAAAAAGCCACATTCCATTTTGAAGCAGTCATCAGGAAGACAACACACGATCCGGCACTACCAGCACTATGCGGTGCCCTTTGGCGGGTGAAGAAGGACAAGTGTTTACAAACAGAATACTTTTGATGGGCTGTGGAAATTACAATATGAAAATCCTGCCAGCACATAGCTCTCTGCCAGCATAGCATTTAACAATTGAAAATCCAGGGACACTTCTTCTCAATGTGAGGAAGTCCATCCCAAAAGACCTCAAACAAACTAGATATCAAGAAGATCAACAATCCAATTAAAAGAGAGGTACGGATCTAAACAGAGAATTCTCTGTAGGGGGCAATCAAGTGGCTTTAAAACACTGAAAGAAATGGTCAACATCCTTAGCCATCAGGAAAATGCAAATTAAAACTACTGTGAGATTTTTATTTTATCTGTCAGAACGGCAAAGATGAACAAAGCAAGTGACAGCTCATGCTGGCAAGGATGAGGATGTGGACGTGGAGTAAGAGGGACACTAATCAATTGTTGCTAGTCACGCAGATTTGTCCAGCCACTTTGGAAATCAGTGTAGCAGTTCCTCAGGAAGGTGAAAAATAATCTACCTAAAAACCCAGGCCATATACACAAAGGACACCTCATTCTAGCACAAGGACACTTGCTCAACCATGTTCAGAGATGCTCTATAAATAATACCTAGAAATTGGAAAGAACCTTGATGTCCCTCAACTTTAAAAACGGATAAAGAAAATGTATTGCATTTAAACAATTGAGTATTATTCAGCTGTTAAAGAATAAAAATATCACTGTGAAATTTGCAGACATATGATGGAACTAGGAAAAAAATTCATCCTGAGTGAGGTATCTCAGACTTAAAAAAGACAAATATTTTTTTCATGTATATGTGGATATTAGTTTCTAAATCATGAATAACCAAGCTACAATGTACAGAACCACAGAGGTTAGTTAGAGACAAAGGGAATACAGGGAAGAAAAAGATCTCATTAGGAAAAGTCAATAGAATAGATAATTATGAATGGGTGGGGTTCCTGGAACAAGCTAATCAAGCAGACCATGGGAAGTAATACAGACACAGACTGCTAACATCAAGGGACACATTGGTGGGTACATTTACACAGTTGAGTATTTCTCACTTTTAAAGAAAAAAAAAATGACATTGTGAAATTTCCAGGCAAACCAGTGGAACTAGAAAAAAAAAAATCATACTGAATGAGGCAACTGAGACCCAGAAAGATCAAAGTGGAATGTATTTGCTTTTATGTGAATATTTGCTGTTAAGTCACAGGCATGGCTATCCTGTGAAGTGTATTTGGATGTTAACAAAGCACTTAGCTTCCAGCACCCAAATGGCTAAGAATGTTGTCAGGAGGCCTCTGAAGCTTTTAGTAGAGATTTCTACACTTTGTTGTCACCGACCTAGCTGGCGTTCCATTCTATGTGTGTGAAGAGTCCCGAACTTACTATGTTTTGTTCTGGAACTACCAAAGTTACATGAAACTGTAAGTGGTTGTGTTGGACTCAGGTATATGGAGGAAGTGAAATTTGAGTTTCTAAGCCATGATCACCCACAGTTGGCTATAGGAAGAACTCTATCTTATAACCCATTGCTATCGTCAAACCAGTCCCCCACTTCATTTGGCTGTGTATTGACTGCATGGGTTTACCCTCCACTCCACGCCCTCACAGCGTGAACCATTTTCTTACCCACGCACAGGGTTTATAACACCCACAGAAATGAGCATCTGTTAAGAACGGTGATTCTCAATAGATCTGATGGCAGTCTTTGCGATAACATAACGAGCTTGACAATTTCCTCAAACTTGTCTTTTGCACGGGCATTTATGTGACTTTGTCAGTATGGAACAGGCCCTACTCAGGGACCCACATCATTAGATGCGAACTACAGTAAGAAATTTGCTGCCAGCCACAGTCTCTGCCATTGCTCTCTATCAACCCAATAACTCAGTGCTTTTGTTTAGGGGTAGCCAAGTGGTCTTATGACTCTATTAGAAACATCTAGAGGCAATGTAGTAGTGTCTGTATACGTTTTAAAGCCAAACCAATGGGCATGTCCCATGAAAGCCTTCCCTTACCAGGAAACTGGGACCGAGGGGAGGACATCCTATTGGGACTCTAGATGAGAGAACAATGGGAGAATAGCAATGTAGAAGGATCCAGTGGGTCCTAGAAACCTACAAGTAGAACATTATGATAGGCAGATTTGGTCATGGGGTCCTGCTCAAACTAAGGCCCTAGCCAAGGACAATACAGGCGGTAAAATTTAAACCCCTACCCTGATCTAGCCCATGGACAGGACAGTCTCCACACTTGAGTGGAGAGAGGGATTTGACTTTCTCAAGTACTCTGGTGCCTCACATTTGACCATGTCCCCTGGCGGGGGAGACCTAGTGGCACTCAGAAGAAGGACAGCAGGTCACTGAGAAGAGACTTGATACCCTATGAGCATATACAGAGGGAGGTAATCCCTCTGAGGAACAGTCATAGGGGAGGGGAATAAGGGGAAAATGGGAGGGAGGGGAGAATGGGAGGATACAAGGGATGGGATAACCATAGAGATGTAACAAGAATAAATTAATTAAAAATAAATAAAAAAGAAAAAAAATAAAGCCAAACCAAGGAAATGCCTTGGTAACACATAAACACAACCCATTAGACACGAAATGTGATACCTAAAGATTATTAAGTTATGCCAAAAATACTGTGTGCGATTTGAGCTCAAAGTTACCGAGTCCTGATATTGAAGAGAAACTGTTAGCTGACTCACAAATGCAGTGTGTAAGTATGAACTATTCCTACCATAGGTAGGCAGGGAGTGAGTGAGGGCTTTACGTGGAAATTATGCATATGGCCCTCTGAGTCTCTGTAGTGATGCTCCTACGTGTACGTGTTTAGGATGGACCACTTGGGATTAGATAACACATGACAGGATTGACCTCAGAGAAGACTAGTTATCACCTACAGCTCTTCATACATTGTGGAACATTAAGAATTTCTCTCATCCACATCAGTATGTCAGCTGTGTTTGTCACTGCGCTGTTCTTGTTCAGGCAACCATGTTTTTGAGATTCAATGGGTACAAATTTCCTGTTATATGTAGAAGACCTTATCTCACAGCAGATATGCTTGGCCCTCTGCCTCTGACAATATTTCTTTTCCTTCTTCTGCAATGTTCCCTGAGTCTTAGGTATGGAATGTTGGTGTTGTGGATGTGCCAGTTGTGTTTGGACATACCACAGTCATTTGTTTGCTGCATTTGACTAGTTGTGGAATATTAATTGTCTTCATCCATCACAAAAAAAAAATAAATGTTTTTGGTGAGGAATAGGAACTACATGTAATTGTATGTATAAAGATAAATATTTAGATTATAGTTAGAAATTATACTAGTTTTAAAAAGGGCTCCTCTAGAGTCCATATCCTCCCTAGCCCTGTGTAGTTGGCTAACTTTATACTACTGGGAATAAATTCTACCCTATTATAAGGGACTTAATTCCAATTGGATAGCTGTTGTTTGTCACCAAGATATAAGAGCTGCTATTACACTACCATGGATTTATTCTTAACACGTAACAACATTTGGCATGTTATTTGTTTTAGTTTGACTGTTCTTAGTATTGGTCTTCTCTCTCACTCTTGTGTGAGTTTATTAGGACAAAATTTGTAATTATCTCACTGATTTAACTCCATTGTGTATGTGAGTGGTTTTAACTGCTAATTTCATACAATAATTTAATATCTGCCAAATCAGTGAATAGTAACCTGCAAAAAAGTTGCTTTCTCAAATTTAGATAACCTTTGACTCTCTAAGTTTTATGTTGCATGCTCAAATATTATATCTACATGCTTAATATAAACTTAAGAGCATATATAACAATAGGCACGCACACACACACATGCATACACACTCTCAATGCTCCACGCCGACTGTGTATGCTTATGAATTTGAGGTTGTTTCTGTAGATATGGAGCTGTGATGCATATGTGCAGCATCACTCGTGTGATTTCTCAAAGCTTTACTAAGCAACTGTGTGTTACTGCTAAATGCAAGCAGACACATGGTTCTGTCAAGGCTCGAAGCAAGCTACAGAAGCACTGGCATCCAAAAGTGGCCTGGCTATTTTCACAGGATGAGATAGCTTCTGACAATGACAGAATCAGAATGGACATGAAGCTGAAAAGTGGCCTGACAGTAAAGGGGAGAAACAGTACCCCAAAGGCTTGATTGAAATACCCAATTTAACTCATTTAAACAAACTCACCAAGATGTAGCTTCTTTTCTACAACAAAAAGGAAGTATTATCTGGGAAACTAGAATTGCGCTATCTAGCATGTCATCTGTTTTCACTCTACAGCTGGCAAGATCTGGGACCTCTGAGTAGAGACACGCCTGGGAATCCAGATTGTTTCTCAGCCATCCATGAAACCAAGCCAATTTGCTGAAAATAAATTCACCAAATCGAATTACTGAAATTCATGTTGCTACATGGTAACTCTGCCAGCCTCAATCTTACTAATAAACACTTTGCTAAAATGGTGATTTAATAAATTCATGAAATTTGGTAATTATAATTTTAGCAAGTAAACAGTGATTTAAATTCTTTCATAGGAACAGCACAAGAACGCAATAAGACACTGAATTTAGGTTGCTATTAATAATATACTATTTTATGAACATTGCATTTTAAAACAGAATAATTCTAAGTATTTGTAGTTGTATTTTGAACATGCAAAATTTGAGTTTTGTAAGGGAAGCATCAATGCATATGAGATATTTTCACATTGGGGCAATTAATAAAACCAAGCAGATCAAAAGTGTTGGTTTTGTAATAAAAAAAAAATCAACAGAACTGGTTTGGCAAATTTGGGTGGTGATTCTAGCTCATCTGTTGTATCTAGGATTTTTTTTTGCCATGGTTTATTATATAAAATGGTTGCTCCAGCCACTTCTCAGTTTATTTATATTCATACAGTCTATTATAGTTGACCTTTATGGCATTCAGATCAGGCTTACTCAGACATTTTCAACCTTGATATTGAATCTTTCTCCTAAGAGGTAACAAGAAGTTGTAGTGCAAAGTTTCCTGTTAGAAACAAGTTGTCAATGTTTCACAGAAGGCATGATTCTTTCAGCCACTCTACTTTGCATCTAGGATCTCCTGGATGTTAATTTTTGTACTTTGTACATGTAATAATGTCAACTAAAATGTGTTTTCCGGGAAATTATCTGTAGTTTTAGGCTAATCTTATAATTATTAACAAGAAATATTTGTATATGCATACTAGATGGGTAATATATATATGTGTGTATATATATATATATATATATATATATATATATATATATATATATAATTCTATACCACTAATGAGCACTCTAAACAACAGATCATTTGCCAGCCTTCTTGATAATAAGTATATTTGGTTAACTTCAAAAATTCAATAACTTAGCACCTAAAATGGCACTTCTGGAGTCTGGAAATGTATCTCAGAAGTTAAGAACACTTGTTTCTCTTACTTAGGCTTAGTCCCTAGCAGCCATGTGGTAGCTGACAATCATCCTGAAACTCCAGCTCCAAGGAATCCAATCCCTTCTTCTATCCTCAGTAGGCATCATGCATGTGCGCACACGTGTGCGCAGGCAGGCATTCAAACTCGTAAAATACACAATTTTTAAAAAGAGTGATCAAGGCTGGTGGTGTAGTTCAGTTGTAGTGTACTTGCTTAGCATGTTCAAGGCTCTCGGATTGATTTTTCCCATTGCCAAAAATATGGCTTTAGGCATTTATTTTGTTCTAATTGAACACTCATCAAAAAATGAACTAATATACAATATCCACATCTGTGAATGCTAATAGCAATATCATTTCATATCATAACAGGGCCCATGAATAACAACAGGGAAAATTTGATAAGAACTATGTATCTCATTGTACATGAAAAAAAATCCATCCTTAAAACTTTGTAGTACTGGAACCATACCCTGAAGCCAATCTACTTCCTAAGTCCCATGGTGGCTTGGCAAGTCATGAAAGCCGGCTGGACTAAAGAAGAAACACCAACAAAAGAAGAAAACGAATTTGGAGAAACTGAAGAAGTCTTTAAGTCACTGAGGTTGGGGCTGGAGAGATGGCTCAGAGGTTAAGAGCACTGACTGCTCTTCCAGAGGTCCTGAGTTCAATTCCCAGCAACCACATGGTGGCTCACAGCCATCTATTATGTGATCTGATGCCCTCAGTTGTCCACACAGGCGGAGCACTGTATACATAATAATAAATAAATAAATATTTAAGTCACTAAGGCATGATTTCAATGGGTACTTTGTCTGTTTTTGGTTTTTTTTTTTTTTTCCTGCAACATATATTCTCTGCGAAATGCCGCCTTCCACGGGCCAGGGGAAAGGGACTGATTACTAATTGACTGGAATTCCCAAAGCTCTTGCTTAAAACAAGCCTTTCTTTTTTCTGACAATTATCTCAGGCATTTTGTTACCGTGATAGAAAGATGACCAATACACCCATTCAGACACAGCTCAGGAAACCAACAGACCCTTAAACATATCATAAGATAACGATAGCCAACCGAGAGAGCTGCTACTGATGCACAGAGTTAAAAACTCGTCTGTTTCCAATTATTGAATAATCTAAATACTTTATAATACTTTCCCAGCAATTCTTGCACAGCAAGAGACAAAGAAGATACTGAAAAGACAGAAGAGCTAAAAAAATTTTCTCTAAGATAGATGAGGAGCATGCACACATTGTTTAAACTTCACAAAAGATGCAGAATTCTGATCTGGACCACAGGAGAAACATATCATCCTGACTCATTTTCGGCAATATTCTATTGACAAATGAATATACTACATTATATGGCAATTCTTAATATTTCATAATAATGTAATATTGAGCAACTAATTTTATTACTCATACTAACATATGTCTGTAAGTAAAAGAACTACATTTCCACAATGTCTTTCCACCTAATTGTTTACGTATTTTCATAGGAATAAAAGGTATATATTCCAACTAATCTAAAAAAAAAGTTTAAAAAAAAGCTTCATAATAGAACTAGACCATGTGTCATCTATGGCTTTGTAGAGCAGCATGGGTTTATATTCATTGCTTTTTAGTCACAGTGGCTGAATGATGCTAAATGCATAGGAGCTCAATTATATGGAAATTATATTTTCACTTCATCCTGGTTGAGAGAAATCAAAGAGCCAAGTGAAGTGATTCCCAGGAGTACACAACAGCGTGCGGTTTCTTACCATGTTCTTTCAAAATATGGCAGGCCAGGGCCATGTGCCAACATGAATATATCTCTTCTCCTAAAAACATCCACAAAACCATAGGCTTACATGAGTCTATAAAGCTTGAATTTTTATTAGCTCAATATTATTTTCATGACTACAAGATGCTAGCATTTTCTTCATTTAAAAACTATTACAAATTGCATCGGTACTGAAACATTTACCCTAAGATCTGGCACAGAATTTTTAAAAGGATGATGCCTGCTGTAGTTCAAGGTAGAGGAAAGTCAATAGAGGTCGATGTACAAGTATTCCACATATCAAGAAACCTAAAATATCTTCACACATGTAAGCCTCAATATCTCACTACTAATCTGGGCTTAGAAAACAACACAGAGTTTGCTTTCTTTCATCATATAATTTGTAATAGGGAATTATTTAAAAAAAAAGCATCAAACATTGTCAAAGTGAGTTGTTGGTAATATCCTTAACATCAGATGAGAGAAATAACACAGAATGAAAGAAAAAAAGGGAATGCCTTTTACTCTACAAAGAAAACATTTTGAAATTTATTTGACAATGTGAATATGCTCTGAACATGATGTTACTATAGATATCCCACAATAAATATAATAATGCTGTATAAACGTCTACATAAATGTGATTATGAATGTAAGGACATTTGTATACCTGTATATTGCAATGTGATCCAAGCATTTCTATTTCATCTCTGTAAATAGCCAGATACTGCCAAGTGGCAGTAGCTGTCGGTGGCCGCCACCAGGCTCTAGGCAAGGATACCCTCTCCTCATCCACAGTTGAATATGTTTCACAGCTGCTGCTAACCATCCTTTTGCATTGTCTTTGTGAAATGTTTAAATACCACCTCCACACGTTGTACCTCCTTTCTCCCCCAGCCCATACCATTTCAGTGTTTCTTCCTGTTTTGTCATTCTGATTCTCTACTGTGTAGAGCATCTCCAAAAGGTTGCTTTGTCCTCCCAGGGAGGACTTCATATGAGTCCAGCTTGTTCTTCTGAGTAGCTCATTTGCACCGAACATCATCGACTTCTAACTCAAATTAATTTTAAAAACTACTAGAGAGGACTCTGACTTTTTTTATGTTTTATACATGACATGCCATCAAAAATCCTCAAAATGGCTCTGCATTTTCAACTCCATAGTTACCAGTTCCTGCAAGTCTTGTCTTTTTGGCTTATTTTCAGTAACACGTAGTTACAGAATTTACTATTTTTTGTTTCTTACACTTTGTTCCTCACCGAGAAGACATTCCTAAATTGGACAGTGTTCTAATTGGTGGAAATATAGACAAAGAACATCACTGTCAACTTTCCATCTTGAAATACAAAGGAACGGCTTGTTTATTATCTGTTTGCTTGACATATAAGTGCAGGTGACAGCTTATCCTTACCAATTAGTTGGAGAAGCTGATTTCTGCATATGGATTGTTTAAAAAGAAATGAAGAAACACGATTAGAATTCTTGTGCTAAGAAACTGAAAGCACAGTGTGCTGTGTTGTTATGTCATCTTCATAACTCGTTATAGAAGATAAAATCTACAAATACTTTCATCACAAGCCTTAGTAGAAAAGAAATCTAAATAATGTTGTGTAGGGAGATGACAGAAAATGTAAGAATTCGTGCGGCATTAATTGTTTTCAACAAATACAATTGGGTCATAGTACATTATAATCATTATCCCATGGCCTTATTTAATAAAGGCTGTGGTTGTAACGACTTCGACTTTTCCAAAGAGAAAGTTACAACATACATTTGACAAATGAACAATTGGAATAATCATAGCATGCAATCAAGCTGTTAAGAAAACAGCGTTAGGAAATATAAATCAATGTCATTTTTAAGAAGTATGTTACATAAAACGTTTTCAAGGTCTCACATGATTGGCGTGTAGTTAGTTTGAATCCATCGTCCTCTTCTTTCCACCCACCTCCTCATTTGTTTTCATGTACCGGTTCCTCAGACATCTCAGGAACTCTCCCCATCACAGGCTCACACTGACTGCGCACTTCTTGGGAATTTCTCCACCCACCTTTGAGACTGTCATTTCCTCCACATGTTTTCATATGGGAACTTCTTAAGGAGCTGCAGTCTGACAACCCTCAATTTTGATGACTCATTCCTCTTAATCTCGGCCTACTCTTTCTTTTTATATTAATTTCTAAAATCTCTATCATTTAATTTAATTATTGTGTTTAATATATATATATATATATATATATATATATTGGCTTTTATCCTTACTATAGTCTATGGTAGGCAAGCCTAAATCTTTGCTCTAGTTAATTCTTTTACAAAGTACACAGCATTTTGTCTGGCCCATTAAAAATTTCTCACCAATGGGAGTAAAACAGTAGTTTAGTAATTGCAGAAATAAGTCAGAAAAGGATAGTAGAACACAAACACTGCCATCAACAAATTTAATTGGCAACTTGATTCTTCTGCTTAAGAAAACTTTGTTGAATAAAAATGCAAAGCGGAACGCAACTAAGACGCTTGCAATTAAAAATAAGTAGATGTGGATATGGAACAACAGAAGTAGAAAAAACAAGCCCACGGCTATAGTCTTAATGGTGTTGTGCTATTGGGTTTTGCACAGCGAACACTCTGAATACCTGTTGGATACAGTATATAAAAGCGGTTTGAATACTTGGATAAGTATGCAACCACAGCAAGGGGAAACTGAAATTTTCATAGTATAACTGGGCATCTTATTTTTAAAATTACAAGCTTTAACCTGCCATAACATGAAGTATCTTCAAAGTGACTTTAAAGAACCCGAGAATCTCGCCAAACATTTATAGTCTACTATTTTGAGGAGTGAATTCACCTGCTGAAATGAAAATCAGAGATAAAATATAACCTCAAGATTAGAAAATATTTTAGCTCAATAACTTACTAATATTGCATCTACTTTATGTGATTAATTCATTGGTGATTCAGTTAATAAAATTGAACACAATTTCACCAGGAACCATTTGAAAGTATTCTAATATATATATTGTATATATATTACATATTTATTGATTGACATAATGTTTTTCAGAGTTTTTTTCCAAATGAGGAAGTAAAAACTCAGAAACAGTTAATAACATATGCCAAGTTTCATAGTAAGTAGATAACAGTGATCAAACATAGGACTTTGCCCCATCAGGATAGGCCTATCTTCCCAGCATATGGGAAATGCAGAATGGATGCACATTTATCATCTCCTTGGAATTAGCCTATTCCTTGAGTATGACTGAAACCTACCAAGAACAGTAAGTTTTCATAGAAGTGGAAGTTCCAGAAACAGAGTCCAGAAACTCAACTAATTAAACCTGGAAAAGTTCCAATTGAGGCATATAGTATAGAAAGTGTAGATTTGTACACTGGTTGGTCTATGCTCCGAAGAATTTCAACTTTTGGGGCTCAGCAGAGAGCTCAGTGATTTGAAGAGCTTGCTGCTCTTCCAGAAGGCCCCAGCTCAGTTCCCCATGCTCGAACATCCTCCTGTGGCATGTGCATTCACTCATGCGCCTAGGCAGTCATGTACACATACACCTGATTAAAAGTAAATTAAATCATTAATATATATATATATATATATATATATATATATATATATATATATAACTTTGAACTGGGTTAATCCTTGCTGGCTAAAATTGCAGTTTGACAATTGTGTTATGTTCTAAGACCTTTGCTTCTGTGATATTTTAAAGGATAATTAAAATTCTGAGAAACATATAAAAAACACTAAGGCAACATAAGCCACAGAGGTATAGATGGAAATACATTGGATTTATGTTCATGAATGAGTGACAAGGCATGCAATGGTTATTATTGACCATGAGACAGAAAGTCTGTAATTTGAGGATTTATTTACCCTTTATTTTCTGTTATAGCCATCGTTTACTCTGTTTTGTTCTCATCTCTTGTTCACTGGTTTAGATAATTTCAGTTATAGATCGACTCTAGTCCTGATTCTACAGATGTGTATATTATAGGCATTGCAGTAGGCCTCAAATGGAAAGAGAACAGCTGCATGCTAATCAGAAATGGGTTTATTGGTTGAAATAAAATTGATCTTATTTTTTTTTAAATAAAGCAAATCTTCTGCATTTTGTTACCTTGTGAACAGTCTGCAAAAAATAAAATAAAATCCTTGATGCATTGCAAATAAATAAATAAATAAATAAATAAATAAATAAATAAATAAATAAATAAAAAAAAGAAATAACCCTGGTGACACTCCGTTCACTAGTTCTTTCACTTTACTTAACATTGATCTAGATTCTGGTTGTAAGAATAAAACTTCACTGAGATCTTGCATTATCAGGTTTCCTGTGTTTTTGAGGGATACAGATAAACAGGAATTTGTTTCAATGTAATAATCAACTATGAAAGAAATTTTTCTGAAGACACATAGAAACAGCCATTCTGCTCTTGTTTTGAAAGGAATCTTATATTTAATCCATGAGGGTAGTTGAGAATGCTATTAATGACAAATTCTTTCTTAAAAGGAAACATCTAAACTTTATGTAGTAAGAAAAGCATATAAAATAAATTACGGAGTGAGATAACATAGCACATTGTCAGAACATGTATTTCATCACATTACAGGAAAAAATTATGATTAAACTGCATCCTCCTCCAAAACCTATTTTGAATACTAACCTAATTATGTAAGAAAGGAACCATATTTGGACATACAGCCTTTCCAGTGAGAGTCCAGGCATAAGTAAGTAAGGGTGGGGGGACTACCTAGTTCAATAGGATTCGTGTGCCTCATCAAGGGGAAATAATTACACTCATACATGTTCACAGGAAAATGTCATGAGAAAATGAAAACAACCTATAATGATGTTCCTATAAACTCAATAACACCAGTAATTACTAGCAAACAATTAGAAACCAAAGGAGAGTCATAATATAATTGTTCCTATGGTCTTCAGCATGGGGAACTGAGTCTGTCTGGGTTTGTATTTCCAGTTTCAGATCTTTGAAGATTATACATTTGTGGTTAGCCATCTGGTAGGCAGCACTTCCTTACTTCAGTCATCATACACTACGTGGAAGACACGGTTGCAAAGTTAGAAGATAACAAGGCAAACTGCAGGGGTGTAAATGATCATTCGGATTTCTGAAAGAGTGGTGAGAGACTGGACTTTCAGAAGTGCGTAAGTGCTACCTAAAATTGAAGAGGAGTGAACTTTGCATGATGCAGAGAAACACTGGAAAGCTTGAAGATTTGAATCAGACATACAAGCTGAGACATCAGAAAATTAAAAGAAAAAAACATACGTCAATTCTTTGTATTGTCTTCTTTCTTTTTACTTCGTGAACTTCTGATTTTATGTTATTTCTCACTGTCTACTGGATTTAAGTTTGGATTTTTCCAGTTTTTCTTCCCAGACTCTTGAGTCATATCATAAGTCATTTATTTTTTTCTTTCTGAAATTTTAATGTTATAAGTTACAGTGTTATAAGTTTTACTCTTGGGGCTACTTTTAAATTTTCTCAGAGGTTTTGCTGTACTATGTTTTAATATCTATATAATCCCAGGATTTGTTTGGTTTATTTCTTGAGTTCCTCTTTAACCCACTCATCATTCAAGAATGTGTGGTTTAATGTCAGTGAGTTCCATTTATTATGATTCTTTTGTTGCTGATTTTAAGTTTAATTGCATTATTGTCAGAAATAACATGTGGAATGATTTTTATTTTTCTGACTTAGTTGAGATTTGTTTTGTGTCCTAGTGTGTGCTCTATTATAGAGATACCTCTATTGGTTTCAGATAATAATATTCTTTATTTGATGTTTAGAAAAATATTTTATAGATATATGTTAGATACATTTGATGGATACTGAATGATGTTTAATTATGATGTTTCCCTTTTACTATTGTTCAGATGACCTGTCTATTGGAGAAAATGATGTTAACCTATATTTTTACATCCAATGGTATTTTTTTAAATGAAATCTGATGAACCAGAGGTTGGTGCTTATATGGTTAGGTTTATGATTTCTTCATGCTTAATTGTTCCTCTTGATCACTAAAGTGTTCTTTCTCTTCTGATTAATGTTAGCTTGATGTCTATTTTGTCATATATTAAAATAGTGACATCTGCTTGTTTCCTAGTCCTGTCAGCTTTGTGAACTTCCTTCTATCCTTTCATTCTAAAGTGTTACATGCCCTTGAATTTAAGATGTGTACATTACTTAAGGAGGAGCCATCAGAGGACAAAAGAAGAGGATAAATGTATAAGGTCTAGGGAAGAAAATCTATAAATCTTAAACATTTATGGAGAAGGGAAATTAAGCATTAGTAATACTTTTTTCTTACAGAAATGGGAACAGACATCACCAGGTTTATAAAAACATAACTATCATGATGAGAAGGGAAGTAACTCTAGTTGGTTTTGGTATTAGTGTACCTAGGATGTGTGCTTAAGTTTATAAATTGCTTTGGAAATATTTATGTGCTTGGTCTAGGTAAAAGTGTGAGAGTTAAACTAAAATTTCACAGATTATAACATTTGATAATAGGAATGATAAGAAAGAGGTGTATTCAAGGTTGTAAGTATGAAAAAGTGCTTAGGGGGAGAAGCGTGGCCTAAGTTGGTCTAATATTCTCACAGCAATTCACTCAAGATTATCACAAATAGTTTAGTCATGACATGATGCACTTTAAATAGTCCAAACAAGGGAATAATGACTCTGTAGTAAGTAAGAAGCTTTTAAATTGAAAGCACCAAAGCAAATTGAATACAGTTCAGAATGACCTAGCCATGATCTAAGCAATAAGTCCTATTTATATTTCCAGAAGATCCTTACACTGTAAATAAATACAAAAGTGCCTGAAAATAAATTGTTCCATGTTATTATCTAATATGAAGATTTCATCTCCATTTTTGTAAACTTGGAGGAAGTATATGAAGACAGAATAGGTCTCCAAAATTTCTTAAATTATACATAGTAAGCATGTAAAATAAAAGAGAGGTTTGACTCAAACCACTTACTGTTGTAATGTGATATATGTAACAGGAAAATAATGCCATGAAATGCTATAAGAAAGGCAATATTAGCATACTTCCTGCAGACAGTAAATAAAGCCAATGAATGTTGTCTGGTTCTTACGCTTAGAAATATTGATTCATCAGTCCAGTCAGTGATTTAGAACTTCAATTGTGGTGCAATGAAAATTACCATCCTGAAACAAAAGGTAACAAATATATGAAACAGGGAAATAGGATGAGGAATTATTAATAGAAATAAATTGACAATTTAAATCATAAAATATTTACTCAAAATCTAAGATTTATCTCTTCTTGCTGTGTGATTTTGAAGAGGTTTAATATTATTGTTTTTTTTTCCCCAAGGACTGTGATCTAGCGTTTAGACACTATTATAGAAGTTTACAAAGTAGCTTTAAAAAGAGAAAAAAAATAAGCCTTAGCAAACAAATACAGTGATTGCTTACAAGCATGTCTTCAAATTTTAATAAACCTCCATGATCCTGCCTTTTGATGATATGGATATTGATTCCCATAATATTATTTAGCCAGTGGGTTCTTAACATCTTTGACACATGCAGGAGTTTGGGAAATTACTTACAGACTGACATTCACATACTTATATTTTTGACACCACTGTAATAACATGTATAAACTAGTCTACAGAGAGATTAGTGAAGAGAGCTGGGGAGATGATTTGATGATGAAGCGCTTGTCATCCAAGGCTAAAGACCAGAGTTCAGATGCCTACATCCCATAAAAATGCCCATTGGAAGTGGATGCTTGCCTGTAACGCGTGCTATGGAGCTGGAGGTGGGAGGTGCTAGAGGTAAACTGGTTACATATTTAGCTTAATGAGTAAGCTCTGGGATCATCAAGAGTCCCTCCATGTAACATGTAAACTGACCGAGGAAGACTTCCATCATCATCTTCTGGCCTCCACATGTATAAGCACACAACTGCCTGCTCACCAACTTTGACATGTGCCTACAGACATGTGAAAATACCTGCAGGAGCCCATGTGTACCACACACAAATACACATTAAAAAACATTAAAAAGACATTATATTACAGGTTTTCACAGACAATCACACTAATAAATTCAAGCAAATGCAGGGTGTCAAAGTGGAATGGTGTGCTCCACTTCATTTGGTCCATGTGTTAATAGCTAGTACATTTTATAATAATTGAGAGTATAAATAATTATAAGATGAGTGACTATTTTAGTTGCCTAAATATACTACCAGAAATAAAAATATGTTTTGTATAACTTGAATAAGTATGTTATGTACAACTAGAACAGTAAGATTATTTCCCAATATATTTCAAAATTTCAGGATAGAATATTAAATAACTTTTAATTATTATTTAATAATGAAGAGTGTTACTGATGAAGTGTAATAATCAAAACTATTTCTGAAAAGTTCTAAAACAAATTTTATGTAAATAATATCTTGAACTCAAGAGATTAAAGGGGAATATCTAAACAATAACTTTTATTACTATAAATAAATTGGTAAATATATGTAAATTATTCATAAAACACACTGAAATGGAGTAATAAAATTACCAGCACTTGTTAATTATGGTAGAAAATGTGTTAAGATGTCAGATGATTCCCTGGGAACCCGCCAGCCTCACAGGGACAGGAAACAGGTAGGCTAACTGTAGATCTTCACCTCTCCATATTTCCCACCAGAGCTAGCCACACTCCCACTCCCACCCCACCCTCCAATCCCCACCTCCCATTCTGATCTGCAGCTCTATAGGTGGCCATCTGCTGTGGACTACTCATGCTCTCTGCATCATCTCCAGCTAACAAAGCACATTTTCTCCTCCCACCTTCCTTCTCTCCACTCAGGCCCTCATCCCAGCTTCCATGTACCCCTGGCATTCCCTGGGACACTAGCAACTTGTCTACCAGGGAATGGAGAGTCTGACTACAGATCTTCACTTCTCCTCTAAATCTAGACCCTTAGTCTCACTCCCAGCTCTGTAGCTAATCACCTGCTGTCCCCTCCACTCCTTTTCTGCCTCTTATCTACAGAGAATCATTTGTACATCTTCTTTTCCAACCTTCCTCCTCACTCATTCTTTTGTCTCATCCCTCAACTCCAAAGGGCATTTCCTGAGAACTTCCTGGTTAAGTCCGCCAGAGTAGTAAGTAGGCCAGCAAGGCAAGTAGATGAGCATCATATCTTTCCCTTCTTTTCTCCAAATCTAATATCTTAGTTTCGTCCCCAGCTTTGTAGAAAACTATCTGCTATGGCCTTTCCTCACTCACTGCCCCTACTCCCTGAAGATTAAGCAGTTCCTGGTGGGAGCACCCTGTTGTCCTCCTTCCTATGAACTCCCTTCACACACCCTTTCTAATCCACCTCTCTTTCTTAGTATCAGCTGTCAATACTTAGAAACTTACTCTACTCAGGACCGCTGTAGATATACTTAGGACCATCCCAGGAGCATTTCCTGCAAGGCAACATACAGCCAGCACATTCTTAAGACTTGATACACTATGAGCATATACAGGGGGAGGAAGTCCCCCTCAGTCACAGTCATAGGAAAGGGGAGTAAGGGGGAAATGGGAGGGAGGGAGGAATGGGTGGATACAAGGGATGGGATAACAAATTGAGATGTAATATGAATAAATAATAAAATATATTTTAAAAAATAAATAAAATAACATAAAAAAAATCAAAGTTAAAAAAAAAATCAGAGAAGGAAATAGAAAGTAAGCAAAAAACAAAAAATACCCACCCAACAAAGATAACACCAGCTATTGGCATTGAAAATTACAATCAGCCCAATGTCAGGTACCTAGGCATCAGTGTAAAAACACAATCAATAATATCCAGGACAGATATGTTACCACTAGGACCCAGTAATTCTACTGCAGTCGGCGCTGAGTCAAAACATACCTGAAGCACACATGGACCTGAAACTAACCTTTATGAATATGATAGATATCTTTAAAGAGGAGATGCAAAAATCCCTTAAAGGAATCTATGAAAACACAAACAAGTAGGAAGTGAATAAAATAGTTCAAGACCTGAATGTAGAAACAGAGTAAACAAGTAAAACCCAATTTAACAGAAATCTGAAAATGAAATATTTAGGAACTGGAACAGGAAGCTTGGAGGCAAGGTTCCACAAATAATGCAGGAGATGGAAGAGAGCATATCAAGCATTTATGACAAGATGGAAGAAATGGATACTTCAACCAAAGAAAAATATTAAATCTGAAATACTCCAGGCAGGAAACATTCAGGCATTCCAAGACACTATGAAAAGAACAATAAGAATAGAGGAGAGAGAAAAAACCCAGGGCAAAGGTACAGGAAATATTTTCAACAAAATCATCCAAAAACTTTTCTCTAGCCTAAAGAAAGATATGCCTATTGAAGTACAAGACACATGCAGAAAATCATACAGACTGGCCTGGAAGAGACTTTCCCTTAACACATTGTAACCAAAACACTAAATGCACAGAACAAACAAAGAATATTAAAATCTGCCTGGGGAAATGACCAAATAATTTATAAAGGAAGATCTATTAAGATAACACCTCTTTTCAGTGGAAACTTAAGGCCTTGGGAGATTTTATACAAACTCTAAAAAAAAAAAAAAAAATGGCATCCCAAACTACCATATCTATCAAAACATTCAATCAGAACAGATGGATAAAGACATTCTAAGATAAAGCCAAAATAATGCAGCATTTATAATTCAGGAAGGAAATATTTAACCTGAAGATCTTAACCACAACCAAGAAAACAAAAATAATTGATATACCCAGTATATAAAAGGAGGGGCAGAAAAAGCACAGAACCAAAATTATAGGAATCAATGAACAATCTCAACACCCATCCCCCAATAATAAGACAGAAATCAGCAAAGTATATGTGAAAACAGGATCTATCTTTCTGATGCATCCAAGACCACATCTCAATATCAAGAATAGACATAACCTTACGGTAAAAAGATGGAAAAAGATATCTCAAGCAAGCAAACCAAGAAACAAGATGATGTAGCAATTTTACTATCTGAAAAATTAAATTTTAACACAAAACTCATCAGCAGAGACATTGCCAAGACAGGAAACCTCCACCAAGAAGACATCCTAGATCTTATATATATATATATATCATAAAACACAGGGACACCCAAGTTCACAAAAGAAACATTTGCATCTTAAATCACATATTGATTCTCACATACAGATAGTAGATGACTTTAAAACATCACTCTCACAAATTTAAGAAATTAACAATAAAAAATTCACTCAAACAAATGAGCAATAACTTAAAAGGGTAACTACCTTGAAAAACTGAATCAAAGATGAAGCCTAAACATGGCAACAATCACTAAATAAATTAAATACAAATATAACAATTTATCACGTTTTCTTACACAGACATAATTTGATTT
>OU015746.1:28621323-28634442 GCA_907169655.1 Acomys percivali
ACAGACAGAGGGGCGGGAGACTGCAGGCTATTACTCCCACATCCAAGTTCCCAGAATAATGACTGAGACTTTATTATTTATGTATAAATATAAATATCTGGTCCATAAGGTTTGGCTCTTTCCCTGACTAGCTCATAACTTATTTTAGCCATTTTGCTATTCTATGTGTATCACATAGTTGGTTATCTCTCCTCAGTTTCATGCATTTATCTTTCATAGAGTTTGGGGTGAATCTCCCTCTGATTCTATCAGAGTTCATCTCCCCCTCTGTTGAAACTCCCACCTCCTATTTCCTGCCTTAGCTAATAGGCCATTACCTTTAAAATTTTTTATTTATTCACTTTACAGCCTTATCACAGCCCTCCTTTCTCTCTTCTTGGTCTACACTCTCACCCTCTTTCCCTTTCTCACACTCTCCATCAGGTTTTTATTGATATACACTACACAAGTCTCTCTCTCTCTCTCTCTCTCTCTCTCTCTCTCTCTCTCTCTCTCTCTGTGTGTGTGTGTGTGTGTGTCTATCTCTCTCTGTCTCTGCATGTGTGTGTGCCTCCCTGTGTCTCTGTCTCTGTCTGTCCCTGTCTCTCTCTGTGCCTCTGTCTCTGTCTGTCTGTCTATCTGTCTGTCTATCTATCTATCTATCTATCTATCTATCTATCTATCTATCTATGCCTCTCTCCGTCTCACTATGTCTCTCATTCTGTCTCTGTCTGTCCATGCCCCCCCCCTCTCTCTCTCTGTAGTGCTTTTGTTTTGTTTGTTTGAGTTGTTCTTCAACTTCCAAAATTTTTAACTTGTTCACTTTACATCTTCATTGTAGCCTCCTCCCTTATCTACTCCCGGTTCCACACTCCCTCCCTCATCAACCCTCCCGCCCCTGCCTAGTTTTTAGAAAGCAGAATCCTCGCCCCCCATCATCTGACCCCAGCTTATCAAGTCTCATCTGGAATGCCTGCATCCTCTTCCTCTGTGATCTGGCAAGGCTACCCAAACAGGGCGAAGTGATCAAAGAGTGGGTAGCCTAGTCCATGTTAGAAGTAGCTCCTACTCCCCCATATTATGGGATGCACCAGGAGACTGTGCTGCCTATGGACTACATCTGAGCAGGAGGTCTATGTCCTCTCCATGAATAGTCCTTGGTTGGTGCATCAGTAACTTCAGCCCCCACTACCTTATCCCCCTGCCTCACCACCTCCATATTCCCACTCCTATATCCCTGCACACCACCCTCTTATTCCTCCACACGCCCACCTCTAACCCCCCTTATGCCCCAACACCCAACACCCCACTCCTGCTCATATTTGTTCGTTCCACTGGTCTCTTTATGGAGCTTCTGTCCCCTCCAGGTTCTCTATACCCCAACTCCCTGTGCCCCACCCCAAAGTCTGGCTGTGAGTCTCATCATCTACTTTAATCCCCTTCTGAGTGGAGTCTTTCAGAGGACCTCTAAGGTAGGCTTCCATCCTATTCCTTCTCTTCAACCACTTCAGATGTCTATTCTATTTGCTCTTCTGAATGAGAATTAAGCATCCTCCCTAGGGTCGTTATTACTTAGCTTTTTAAGATCTGTGGATTGTATGAGGTTATCTTCTATTATGTGGCTAATATGCACTTATAAGTGAGTATATACCTTGTGTGTCTTTCTGGGTCTGGGTTACCTCACTCACGATGATCTTTTTTATTTCCATCCATTTGCCTGCAGATTTCAAGATTCCCTTTCCTTCTTTTTGATAGCTGATCAGTATTCCATTGTATAAATACATCATACTTTCTTTAGCCATTCTTTGGTTGAAGGACATCAAAGTTTTTTCCAGATTCTTGCTCTTATGAATAAACCTATATGTTTTTTTCTTTTGTTTTGTTTTGTTTGCTTGTTTGTTTGTTCATTTGTTTGTTTTTTGAGATGGAGTCTTATTGTGAAATTCAGGTTGTCTTCGAAATTTTGATCCTTCTGTTATCACTCTGAACTGTTGGTGTTACAAGCATATAGCAATCTGTCTATCTTTGAGTTTAATTTTCTGTACTCTGGATGTACAGGTTTCACTTTATTAGTCAGATTTATTCCAAGTGTTTAGATTATTGTGAATGGCATTGTTTCCCTCATTAAACAAGCCCACCACTATCCATGATCTAGCCGGTAATTGTTAGGTGTTAGGAGATTGAGAGACAGTTTTCTCTGTGTAATCACTGGTAAGCTGACAATTCAACTTGTCAGCCATAGATTACATATCCAATAATATTAGGGAAAACATATATAGTGGTTAAACAAAGACAGAAATTTGCATGAATAGGGAAGGAAGTGTTTATCTGAAAAGAGTTGGGGGTGATTAATATGACCAAAATACATTGTATAAAACTGAAAATAAACTAAAAATAAATAAATACAAACAAACACACAAAGAAAGAGAACAAAGAAATGAAAAGAAGTGATTTTAATTTTTTGGCATAATTTGAACATTATAATATACTGAGGATAAAAGATTTAACGATTCAGTTGGTGTATTTTCTTTATTAACATAGAGTGTGAAGTTTAATCTGTTATTATAGAGAGAATAAAAGCATAACCATATCACAGAAAACATTAAAAATTTTATCTGGCAATTTGAAAAGCACATGGAAAAAATGTTTTAAATGAAACAAAAGTGAAAGGAACACTCTTAGCTCCTCTTGAGGTAATTTCTTACTTTCATTACCTTAATTACAGATGGACCACATACTCAAAATTCTGGAATTTCAATTTTATACTTTGTATCTATTTTTCTTTTATTGAAATTACATTCTTTTTTATAAAATATAACCTGATTATAGTTTCCCATCCCTCTACCCCTCCAAGTTCCTCCACACAACCCCTTCCCTTACGATCCACCTCCTTTCTCTTTCAGGCTGTATTCCCTCCTTCAATTTTCCCTTCCCCTCCCCGCCTGATCCTTGTGTTTCTCTCCCTAGTTGGCCATCCGTCTAGTTTATCTGTAACGTCTCTTCTATTTCTCTCTTTCAGGAGATTCATGTGTCCCCCCAGTTTCTTCCTTCATGCCTAGCATCTCTGGGTCTACACATTATAAGGTGGTTACCATTTATTTAGTGGCTAATATCCAAATAAAAGTTTATATGTACCATATATATTTTTTCCTGGTCTGTGTTATTTCATCTAGGATGATTTTTTTTTCTATTTCCATTCTATTTCTATTCTGTGCCAGTAATTTTCATGATGAAGTTTTCTATTAACAACTGAGTAATATTCCATCTGCTGGAATTTCAACTTTGATCAAGAATAACCACAGAATTTATATTCTCATCTATAATAAGCAAAGTTACTTTTTTTCAACTGGAAGATGAAATTTCTAAGCCATACATGAAGTAGTGGCATTCTCAAGGTTTGAAAGAAAATCAAAGTAATGGGAAATCTCATTTTCTACATTTATAATATGAGAAAAATCATCAAATAGTCCTGTGGATATATCATTTGTGATTTTCTTCTGTGAGCAGCAATACCTCTGGGCAGGGGATCTTGGGCTATATAAGAAGGTCAGCTAAACAAGACTGAGCTGGAAAACCAGTTAGCAAGCAACATTCTTCCAATATCTCTGCTTCCAGTCTCTGACTTTTGTGCTTACCTGGACTTTCCCCATTCCTTCAGAGATGGACTGTGTTACCTGCATGTGTAAGTCAAATAAGTCCACTTGTTCCTAAGTCATTTTTTGGTGAGAGCAACAAAACATATACTATTACTGAGATAAAGTAAGAAAAAAACATGTAAATGTTCAATGCAATTGATAAGAAACTTAAAAATTCCAAGCCAGAAGTTTTCTACATTACCAAAATATTTCACAGCATCGACAAAGGTAAAACAATTATAACTGATATACTGGCATTGCTGATTTTCAAAGGACAGCTTAGAGGCCCATAAATTTAAACTGAAGATAATAACCTTGGTTTGTATAGTAAAATATTTTATGTGGATGGGCAAGGAAAAGACACATGTATAGAAACTATTTTATAAATGACTATCAAAATATGCTCTAGCAAATTGAAGAAGGTTTGAAGTTTGCCTTTTATTGCTTCAATTCATCACAGTACTGTATATGAAAGATAAATATACAATCAAATTTCAGAAATTGCTGTTAGATAAATTTTCCAGGAAAGTCTTAAAAATATTTACCAGAGGTCAGTGTAATGGCTTAGCAGATGAAAACTGCTTAACTCTAACTCTGAAAAACTGAGACCTGGGAACATACATGGTGGAAGCAAATAATTAATTCTTGCAAATTGTTAGCAATGCTCTGACCTCTATATGGCAGCATGATATATTTGTATGTAAGCCTGTACACACACACACACACACACACACACACACACACACACACACATGACAGAGAAAAGGACTAATTAAGTAAATAATATTAGTAAATATTAATATTAATAGCATCAAATTAAGGGCTAAAAGGTTAAAATCCGATTGTCAAATAATAAATAAAAGGTATGTGTCCTTGAAAATATAACATTAAGTGAAAAACATTCATCATCTCTGGAATATAGAATGAATAAAAATTTTAATTCTCAAAAGGAAAGATAAAACATATTCAATAGCATAAAACAGTCTAAATTAACTAAGAGAGCAAGCAAGGTTTCTTACAACTAGTAAGCCAATTTTGGATGTGTTCAGTCACAAGATATTACTTCACAGATATCCTTTATACAACACAAAAATCATAATATTGCATTGGCTAAATATAGAAAGTTATCAGAGAACATCTTTCTATAATATGGAATGGAAAGATTATTAACTAAAGACTAATTTATAAATGATAACCACTTAGAACTTTTTGATATACTGCTCCCTCTCAATTAAAATTTGTCATGAAATTTTCAAAACAGAAGAAAAATAGTGAGTCAGTATTGACTGATGCAGAAATAATGAATATAAAAATCACATAATAAAACATTAAAAAGCACATGTAAGGATGTAAATTAGGCTAAGTGGTTAAGAACATGGATCTTTCTGAAGCTCAATATTCAATTCTCAGTACCTACACGCTGGGGTATAACCATCTATGACTCTAGTCCCAGAGTACCCAACACCATCTTCTGGTTTTAATGAGCACTGCATGCACATGGTGCACAGAAATAGATGTACACAAGACAACCCTACAAACTAAATAATTAAACAAACAGCTAAATAAACCGCACAGGTATCAATGGATTGTTCTCTATGAGTATGAAGATATTCATGCATATAAAATATATCATTAGCCATTTTCACACATCAAGAAATAAATCTTCACTTAATATAACAGAGGCATTAGTACATTCAGTTAGAGAAATTTTATATAAATAAATCTAAATATAAAAAGAATAGTGGATCAGTCTATAAAAGCTTTTCTCAAGACTTTCAACTCAAGTTACATTCCTGGGCCCAACATGGTTGAAGGAAAATATAAGCAAATACTAATTATCCTCTAAATTACACACACACACACACACACACACACACACACACACACACACACACAGACCCTCCCCTGTTCCGAGTCCACTGAAAGCCCAGGTGAAACATGGGGGCCCAGAGACCTGTGGACACATTGCCCAGCCACACCAGCGCGGTCTGAGACTGGGTACACCCAAGCCACACCAGGGCAGTGTGAGAGCAGAGATGCAACTGGGAGCCATGGACCCTGGGAGCTTGGGATCATTGGGTGAGAGAGATCGGCCCAATGCAGACCACAGGCAGGTCTGACCTCCAGTCATCCAATGGCGCACAGAGAATATCAGCCCAGTCCCCACAACCTGGACCAGACCTTGCCTGAGAGCTGACAACTGTGGCCTTTTTCTGCAGCACAAACTTGGTATATGGGACTGAAATTCTCCCAGCAGTGAAGCATCAGAGCTCCTGGTCTAGGGAAATCTCAGGGAAACAGGTAGATCTGTCCTCAGACACCCCCACCTGCCCTGTGCCAGTCCACAGAAAGCCCAGGTGTCACACAGGGGACCACATGTCTGGGGACACGTTGTCCACCCACAGTGGGGCTGTCTGAGTGGGCCAGGCAAGAACCTAACTTCCGGTCCAAGAAGACTGTCCTAGAACAGTAGGTCACAACCGACCAGCCTAGCGAGGCTCCACAGCCTAGCATGGACTCACACACTCTTGGGAGAGGCTTGGAAGACTGGATGGGAAAGGGCAGAAATCTTGCCAACCAACAAAAATCAGAAGGCAGTAGCTGATCTCTCCCTGGTGAGAGGAACTTAGACTCCACTCCCTGGTTGGAGCAGGCAGAAACCTAAACAACTACTAGAAGGCAGCAGGGGTTCAGGCACTCTACGGTGATCTGAGACTAGCACCCAAAGCCCCAGGGCCTGAAGGCAGGGTATTCAAAACCTAGTCAAAGAAAGGATAACCAATTCTACACACACTACTTCAACCCAATACTGGAGCTGCAGAGTACCAGTACCTACCTTGGCTGACCCAGTGCGGAGTGCAGGGTATGGAGCAAAGTCTCCAGGAGCTGAAACCAGGTCACCTGCCTATCCCAGGGAAAAGTTCTTGATCATCACATGCAAATTCCCTTGACCTATAATCACCCAGCAACAAACTGATCTCAACGACCAGGGAAGGACACCAGAAGCTACCTCCAAACATCAGAGATAGCAAGATGACTAAAGGCCAGCATTTAAAAAGCATAAACAACAAAAACCTAAACAATATGGCACCTCCAGATCCCAGCTGTCCCAAAGACAGCAACCTGGAGAAATCAAACACAATTTAAATACAAGAAAATGATCTGAAATCCTTAGTAATGAAGATGATAATAGAAAAAAATGAATAAAATCTGTAAATAAATGCAGGAAGACACAGACAAACAGGTAGAAGACATAAAAGAGACATAGAGAGAGGCACTGGAAGAAATTCAGGAAAATACAAACAAATGATGGAAATCAATAAAACAGTTCAAAATCTGAAGGCCTATAAAGAGGCACTGGAAGAAATTTAGGAATATACAAACAATCCTATGAAGGAAATCAATAAAACAGTTCAAGATCTGAAGATAAAAATGGAAACAATGATAAAGGCACAGACAGAATAAAAACAGGAACAAGAGTGCTTACAGAAGAAAGCAAGCAACACAGAGGTGAGCTTGTCTAAGAGAATCCTAGAGATGGAGGAAAGAATATTGGGACTAGAAGATACAATCATATATCTTGAAGCAACCATCAAAGGAAAGGCTAAATCTGAAAAACTCCTTACACAAAACATACAAGAAATCAGGAACACCATGAAAAGATGAAACCTGAGCATAATAGGCATTGAGGAAAGAGAAGATGCCCAACTCCAAGGCCCAGAAAATATTTTCAACAAAATCATAGAAGAAAATTTCCCCAATTTAAAGACAGAGATGTTTATAAAAAATATAAGAGGCCTACAGAACACCAAATAGAATAGACCAGAAAATAAAAACTTCCCACCAAATAATAATCAAAGCACAAAATATACAGGACAAAGAAAAAATATTAAAAGTGGCAATGGAAAAGGGCCAAGTAACATATACTGGCAAACCTATCACACCAGACTTCTCAGCAGAGACCATAAAAACTTGAAGGGCCTGGACAGAGGTCCTGGAAACCCTAAGAGACCACAGATGCCAGTGAAACTCTCAAAAACAAGATATTACATGAAAAAACAAATTCAAACAGTACCTATCCACAAATCTGGCTTTATAGAAGTTACTAGAAGGAAAACTCCATCCTAAAGGGACAAGCTAGAACCAAAATTACATGGGAAATAGACAATGACATCATTGCAAAAATACAACCACACAAACTCTCTACTGCAACAAACATCAAAATCAAGGGAGTTAATAGTCACTGGTCATTAGTATCTCTCAACATCAATGTTCTCAATTCTCCAATAAAAAGACACAGACTAACTGAATGGATCATAAACAAGATCCAATATTCATTGGCATTCAAGAAACACACCTCATCTACAAGGATAGAAATAACCTCATGGTAAAAACCTGGAAAAAGATATTCCAAGCAAATGGACAAAAGAAGCAAGCTGCTGTAGCCATTTTAATATTTAATAAAATAGACTTTCCACCAAAACTAATCAAAAGAGATGAGGAAGGACACTTCATACTCATCAAAGGTAAAGTCAACCAAGATGACATCACAATTCTGAACATCCATGCTCCCAATAAAGGGCACCCACATTTGTAAAAAAAAAACAAAAAAACTATTAGCAAATCTTAAACCACACATCAATCTCCACACATTAATAGTGGGAGACTTCAATACCCCACTCTCACCAAAGGACAGGCCATTGAAACAGAAACTTAACCAAGAAATAACGGCACTAACTGACATCATGAATCAAATGGATCTAACAAATATCTACATAACTTTTCACCCAAACACAAAGGATTATAAATTCTCAGCACCCGATGGAACCTTCTCCAAAATTGATCACATAGTAGGTCACAAAGCAAGTCTCAACAGGTATAAGAAGATTGAAATAATGCCTTGTATCCTATTAGATCATCATGGTCTAAGGCTGGACTTCAAAAACAACTGAAATAACAAAAAGCCTACACACACAGGGAAATTGCATTACTCTCTACTTAATGACTCTTGGGTCAAGAAAGAAAGAAAGAAAGAAAGAAAGAAAGAAAGAAAGAAAGAAAGAAAGAAAGAAAGAAAGAAAGAAAATATGGACTTCCTGAAAATTCAATGAAAATGAAGGAACAACATACCCAAATTTGTGGGACACCTTGAAAACAGTGCTAAGAGGAAAATTCATAGCATTAAGTGCCTTTATAAAGAAATTGGAAACATCCCATATAAGCAATCCCAAGGGGGAAAAAAAGAACCAGAAACACCCAAGAGGAGTAGACCGCTGGAAATAATTAAAACCAGGGCTGCAATCAATAAATTAAAAACAAAGAGAACAATTCAAAGAATCAACAAAACCAGAAGCTGGTTCTTTGAGAAAATGAACAAGATAAACCATTAGCTAAACTAACTAAAACACAGAGAGACACTATCCAAATCAACAAAATCAGAAATGAAATGGGAGACATAAACAACAGACACTGAAGAAACACAAAGAATCTTAAGATCCTACTTCAAAGACATATATGCCACAAAATTTGAAAATTTTAGGGAAATGGACAATTTTCTTGATCGATTCTAGTTGCCAAAATTGAATCAAGGTCAGATAAACAAATTAAATAGTCCTATTTCCCCTACAGAAATAGAAGCAGTCATTAATAGTTAAAAAAAGAAAGAAAAGAAAAGAAAAGAAAAAGCCCAGGGCCAATGGTTTCAACACAGAGTTCTACCAGTCCTTCAAAAAAGAGCTAATACCAATACTCTTGAAACTAATTCAAAAGATAAAAATAGATGGAAGATTACCAAACTCATTCTATGAGGTCGCAGTCACTTTCATACCTAAACCTCACAAAGACCCAACAAAGATGAGAATTTCAGACCAATTTCTCTCATGAATATTGATACAAAAATATTGAATAAAATACTCGCAAACCAAATACAAGAACACATCAAAGATATCATTCAGAATGACCAGATAGGCTTCATTCCAGACAAGCAGGGATGGTTTAATATACGGAAGTCCATCAATGTAATTCACCATATAAACAAACTGAAAGAAAAAACCACATGATCATCTCCTTAGATGCAGCAAAAGCATTTGATAAAATCCAACACCCATTCATCTTTAAAGTTTTGGAGAGATCAGGGATACACAGCACATACCTAACATAATAAAGGCTACATACAGCAAGCTAATAGCCAAAATCAAATTAAATGGAGAGCTACTCAAGGAAATTCCTCTAAAATCTAGGACCAGGCAATGCTGCTCACATTCTCCATATCTTTTCAATATAGTTCTTGAAGTTCTAGCTAGAGCAATAAGACAACAAAAGGAGATCAAGGTGATCCAAATGGGAAAGGAGGAAATCAAATTATCTCTACTCACAGAGTTCCACCAGAGAACTCCAACAGCTGATAGACACCTTTAGCAATATGGCTGGATACAAAATTAACTCAAGTCAGTATCCTTCCTATATACAAATGACAATCATGCCGAAGAAGAAATTAGGGAAACTACATCCTTCATGATAGCCACAAGTAGTATAAAATATTTAGGAATAACTCTCATCAAGAAAGTGAAAGAATTGTTTGGAAAAAACTTCAAATCTCTGAAGAAGGAGATTGAAGATGACATCAGAAGATGGAAAGATCTCCTTTGTTCATGGATTGGGAGAATTAACATAGTAAAAATGGCCATCTTACCAAAAGCAATTTATAGCTTCAAAGCAATCCCTATCAAAATACCTACACAATTTTTAAAAGACATTGAAATATCAATTCTCAACTTCATATGCAATAACAGAAAGCTCAGAATAGCTAAAACAATCCTTTACAATAAAAGATCCTCCAGAGGAATCTCCATACCTGATCTCAAGCTGTGCTACAGAGCAACAGTAATTAAAACAGCATGGTACTGGCATAGCAATAGGCTGGTTGATCAATGGAATCGAATTGAAGACCCAGAAACAAATCCACACTTGATTTTGGCTAAAGAAGCCAAATCTATTCAATGGAAAAAGAATAGCATCTTCAACAATGGTGCTGGTCTAATTGGATGTCTGTATGTAGTAAAGTTCAAGTAGACCCATATTTATCACCATGCACAAAACTCAAGTCCAAGTGGACTAAAGACCGCAACATAAAACCAGAGACACTAAATCTGGAGGGAGGGAAGAGCCTGGGACTCACTGGAACAAGAGACAACTCCACAAGAGAACAGAACTCCACTAGCCCAGGCCTTAAGGTCAACAATTAATAAATGGAACCTCATGAGGCTGAGAAGCTTCTGTAAGACAGAAGACACTGTCAACAGAACAAAGCAGCAGCATACAGACTGGGAAAAGATCTTCATCAAGCCTGCATCTGACAAAAGTCTAATATCCAAAATATATAAAGATCTGAAGAAATTAAGCACCACCAAACCAAATAACCCAATTAAGAAATGAGGCTCAGAATTAAACTGAGACTTCTCAACAGAGGAATATTAAATGGCTGAAAAACAAACACTTAAAGAAATCATCAGTGCCCTTAGTCATCAGAGAATTACAAGTAAAAATGACTCTGAGATTCCATTTTACACCCATCAGACTGGCCAAGATCAAAAACTCAAGTGACAGCACATGCTGGCGAGAAAATGGAGAAAAGGGAACACTCCTTCATTGCTGGTGGGAGTGCAAATTTGTACAGCCACTTTGGAAATCAATCTGGTGTTTTCTCAGAACACTGGGCATAGTGCTACCTCAAGACCCAGCTGTTTCACTCCCTGGAATATATCCAGAAAGGTGTTCCACCACACAACAAGGACTTATCCTCAACCATGTTTATAATAGGCAGAACCTGGAAACAACTTAAAAGTCCCTCAGTTGAAGAATAAATAAAGAAGCTGTGGTGCATTTACACTATGGAATACTATTTAGCTATTAAAAACAAGGAAATCCTGAATATCAGTCAGTTGAAGAATGGATAAAGAAGCTGTGGTACATTTACACTATGGAATACTACTCAGCTATTAAAAGCAAGGAAATCCTGAAATTTGTGGGCAAATAGATGGAACTAGAAATGATCATACTGAGTGAGTTTACCCAGACTCTGAAAGACTCACATGGTATATACTCACTTATAATTGGACACTAGCCCAACAGGGACATCCCCTGAAAGTCTTCATTTATCAGGAGATTGGGATAGAGGCATGGACCTCCTATTGGGACTCTAGGTGAGAGAAGCGTGGCAGAATGGGAAAATAGCACAGCCCAGAGGGTCCTAGACACCTATAAGAAGAACATCATGATGGACACATCTGGACCCAGGGGGGTCGGCTCAAATTACTGCACCAACCAAGGACAATATATCCAGTAAATATTGAACCCCTACTCAGATCTAGCCAAGGGACAGGATATTCTCCACAGTTGTGTGGAGATCAGAGACTGACTCTGTCATGAACTCTTGTGCCCCATATTTGACCACCTCCCCTTGTTGGGGGGCCTGGTAGCACTCAGAGAAAGGATAAGCAGGCTACCAAGATGAGACTTGATAGGCTGTGACCATATGGTGGAGGAAAGGGTCCCCTTCTGTCACAGACCTAGGGGAGGGAAATAGGGTGTAAGAGGGAGGGAGGACTGAGAGGTGATAAGCAAGGAGAAAACAATTGAGATGTAATCTGAATAAATTAATTTTAAAAAAGAAAACAAAATTTTATTTTATTTCAACCAAATTATTTGGTAAGGACATTTATGATTACAATAATAGAGGTTCAAATATTTGTAAGTGTTATTAGTTTCTGATTTGGAATGTAGACATGATAATGACAAAGTAATTTAAAAAAATAAATAAAGCCAATGACTCTCTGGCCAGAGGACAGGTTTTACTATGTCTTTAATTTTAATGTTCTATTATTCAGTTCAAGAAATAAGGAAGTATAGTTTACCTTGGGCCCTAAAATGCAATTTTCTATGTATACATTTCATATTGAGTGTGTATAATTGATTATAATAAAGGATATCTGTTTTTTCTAATAGTTATATTTAAAAAAAGAATGTTTCTGTTCTCTTTTTACATTAACTAGCTAACTCATCAGTATGTTTCTTCAAATAATCCAGTCTTTAACAGACGAAAATTTGATTTTATAAATAATGTCTTAATTTTTAAAGAGGTAATAAATTATGCATTGACTTATTTTACCTGGACAATAATGGATTTACTTCAAATGCTGTAGATTAAAATAAAACTCAGATTTCCTCTCATACTATATACTTTATAGCTGAGATAATATTAAAATATGGTTGATTAATGTTTATATTAGGCTATATATAAGCTAGAAAGAAAAATATATTTAATAAACGATATAAAGTATGGACATATACCTATAAAGTATAAGCATAATGATTGACTTTTTCAATTTATTTAATCGTGACTAAGGGTAGTTTACACACACACACACACACACAGAAAGAAGGAGAGAGAAAGAGAAAGAGAGAGAGAGAGAGAGAGAGAGAGAGAGAGAGAGAGAGAGAGAGAGAG
>OU015746.1:28644040-28665667 GCA_907169655.1 Acomys percivali
ACACACACACACACACACACACACACACACACACACACACACACACATGCTAATATCTGAGAAATTGAAAGTTGTGTGAGGTCCAAAGGCAACATGTCATATGTGCCAATAAATAGGCCCCGGAAAACACTACTCTATGATTGTCTCAATAATATAGATAGTGCGCTATGGGAAGGATTGGGTAGGATTGGGATTTGAAGTCTTTAAAGCTTCTAATGAGTGTGTGGAGAAGGGAAAACGAACAAAGGAAGCTAAGGGAAAATAAATGCTGCGTTTTGTTAGAGTTAAGCAAAACCATCATAAATGGGTAGTGAGTGTTAATTATAGAGAGGGTGAAGCTTTATCCAACAGTGCACGTCGGCCTGAGGGGTGGAGGGAGATATCTGGATGGGTCAACGTCAGAGAGCACTAGCTGGGGTGTTGAGAATGAGTAAGTGGATGCCCTAATGAGGAGCCACTGAGATGAGTGACGAGATTGGTTCTGGTTGACCTGTGAAGGGAATAAAGCCAGGAGGGTTATATTCTAATACTCTAAGAAGAGTTCAAGTGATTGGAAGGTAGAGGTAAGGTTGACCAAGTCTGGCTCTGAGAAGTGTTGAAGAATAGGATTCTGGTGGAATGTGTGGTAACTTTAGTATTTTGGAATATGATTTACTGGAATATGATTCAACTTCATTTGTGCATGAAAAAAAAAAAAAAAGGAGAGATCCCCTGCCCTTTCCAACATTTGGATTTATAAATCAAAGTAAAAAGTAGACCTGGGATAATATAAACCTGAGTTATTTATTTTCATAGTCACTAGGCCATGAGGTTGATGAGCTTTGAGTCAACACACAAGACAGAATTATTAGCAGCTTTACAAATAAGTAAAGCTTATTCAAATTTCATAAAAAGACAATCACAAGTTAAAGTGTATTTTTAATCCCAGCTGAGAGTAGATTCATAACTAGTTGTCATAACTGCATGTGTTTTGACCTTAAATCCAGATGAGACATAAATATGCCAGTTATTAAAATAGTTGTATGTTTAAAACTACAAAGAGTGTCAAGTATAAACCTTTGATTTGTCTTGAGTTATACTGGGGAGTATTTTAACAATCTGAATTGTAACGAAAGGAAATAAATGTTCCAATATTATCTACCATTAACAACCAAACTAATGCTAGTGAAGAATTAAGACAAAACAAAATATAATGCCAAAACAGACATACATGACCAAAGTCACTTCTGGACTCTCAAGATAAAAACTAAGGAAGCTGGGGGCTGGAGAGATGGCTCAGAGGTTAAGCGCACTGTCTGCTCTTCCAGAGGTCATGAGTTCAATTCCCAGCAACTACATGGTGGCTCACAACCATCTATAATATGATCTGATATCCTCCTCTGCCTGCAGATGTACATGCAGGCAGAGCACTGTATACATAATATTAAATAAATAAACCTTTTTTAAAAACTAAAGAAGCTAATAAAAAGAAACTGGTAGCAAAACATATCTTTTAATCTATCAAATTTCTATTGAGACCTAAACAAAGAACAGTGACAACCAGAAAATGCTGAGAGCAAGAGAAATGGTTTTCCTAAGGAAGAGCTCCCAGTGAGTTATTCAATATAAATGGTCAACCCTTCCTGAGATTATACACATACAGGTAACATTATAAGGCCTAAAATGCTGTATGTTTGTATTTTGCAAAAACATACATTATATTAGTATAATATGAATAAGGACTGAATAGCTTATAATTCGTAACAGGAATTGTAACAGATAATATAAATCATATCCTATGACTCAGGTACTATAAATCATACACATTGTGTGTGTGTGTGTGTGTGTGCGCGCGCATGCGTGTGTAAACAGCTAAAGAAAAAGTCATGTATTTGAAAGAGAACAATAAGTTGATATATGATCGAGGGATGGAAGAGAAAAAGAGAATGGAGAAATTACTTAATTATAAATTTCAAATATCATAAAATTATTATAAAGATACTTCTTAGCAAATTTTTAAAACATTATTGAGAATTTCATACACATATGATTGATAAAAATCTACCCCTATTTTGCTTTAATTCCTCTTCCATTCTCCCCAAAAGGTTTACTTGACAACTTCATATTCTTTCTCCATCCTTCTCTCTTACTCTCTCTTTCTGTGTCTGGGCCTCTCTTTGTCTCTGTCTCTCTGTCTCTGTCTCTGTCTCTGTCTCTGTCTCTGTCTCTGTCTCTCTCTGTGTGTGTCTCACTTCTCTGTCTCTGTCTTGGTCTATCTCTGCATTAGGTCCAATTAATACCAATGGTGTGTGCATGGGTGTTAGATCATCTTCTGGAGTCACTTCCCTAAGAGCTGTCAATTGTTAATGGCTCTCAAATATGAGTGGACTTCATGAGGTCCTCTTCTATCTCTACTGGGATTTTGACTGGCTTACTTTTGTTATGGCTGACTTGCCTCTGTCAGGTCTTGTGCATGCAGTTGTAATTAGTAAGAGCTCATGTGCACAACAGTGAAATTGTGCTGTCGTTCCAGAAGAAGATCACGCTCAAGCATACACAACAACCTCTAGTGCTTACAATGTTTGCTCCTATTCTTCCACAATGTTGCCTGAGTCTAAGGGAAAAAATGGTGTGGTAGGGATCCCCCCCTTAGAGTTGGGTAGTCCATAGTCTCTAATTCTCAGCACTCTGGTTAGCTATGGGTGTCTGTATTCATCACTGTTTGCACTGATTAATTTCCCTGTGGAATTCCTCTGATGATGTTCAGAGATGCATTAATCTTATTGCTTAAAGATAAGAAATTAGGAAGCAGCTCATTATTATGTCCATTTATCAGAATAATAGTGGTAGAATCTTCCCTAGGGCCTATGACATTGGCCTGTTTCTTTGGCCCAGTTAACAACAGTACTGTGAGTTCCATCTTCCGGAGCCAGCTTTAAGTTTAAACAGAATTGAAACCGCCCACTCATCGTTGATTGATTCTCATAACCTCATGCCACTATTTAATCAGTGAGAATATTTTACCAAGTCGGTCGTTATTAAAGCCCACGGGGCTCACAGGTAGGTTTGAGTGTTGCATGCTTTTCTCCCATGTTAGCATAAATAGAACCTTAGAACACTATGAAAACTACATAGGGATGAAGATTCCATTTCAGTACAGCTTGATTTCTCATGCCTCACGACTCAAGTATGTGGGCATTGTCAGCAATACGCTCTTTCAACAATGACGACAGCCTGTGGGTTTTAGTCTATGGAAGCCCACTGCCAATAACTAGAAGAGGGATAGCCCACACCCAGCACATGGCTTTCTATTTGATTAGCCTACAGTGTCTGGGAACGGCATCCCCACCCCCACTGCAGAGTGTATATGCCATTTAAACTCCAGATACATGCTTCTACAGTAGTAGATTTTCCTGTGACGTTTTCAAAGGATTTTGTGTTAATTATACCTCCTTACGCTCACTCCTTTACCTTGTCCTCAAACACTCTGTTTCATTTACCATTCCTGATCAATTACTCATTCTCCTTCCCTCTTTAGGATGAAAGCATTCTGCTCTCCTTTCTTTGATCCCATTCCCCTTGACACCATGGCCCTTCACTGGTTTCCGGTGTTCTATGTGAGCTCTAATTTAGATGCATACATTGATATAAATTCAAAGGTATCTGCTTATAAAAGAGAGTGTGTAGTGGATTTTTAAATTTTGTTTTTCTTGGTTTCAGTTACTTCACCCAGGATGGTTATTACTAGCTCCATGCATTGACCTGAGCTTTTGTAACTTATTCACTCTCTTTAACCATGTTTTATCATTGTTACCTGTGCTTCTGCTTGTTTTTTGACTCCACGTTTAGGGAATCATCTCTACTTGGCTTTGTTATAATAAAAAGTTCTCTAAATTAGCTACTTTCCTTACTTTGCTATTTTCTTTGACTTGAAATAATACCCTGAAGTCACTTACTAGTTCTTTGATGAAGACAATGAAAATTGTATTATTATTTAAGTCAAGCTGCCCCAATTATCACTACTTAGGTTTATATGATGCTTCGGTATGTAATACTTAGAATACCTTTCACACACTACAATTTCAATCACGTTTGTATAAAATTTTGTTGGCACGTTAATGTGTTTAGTCTAGTATAGGTTTTATTTTTAAAAATCGCCAGAAAAAGTTTGAAATTTCAAAAAAATCCAAAGTTGTGTGATATACCCCAAAGTTATTAGCAAACTCTCTGTTAGAATTGTTTGGCGTCTTTGGTGCTGAATATGGAGGCCAGGGACTCTCACACAAGCCAAGTGGTGTACTATTGAGCTAGAACTTCAGCCCAAACCTGCATAACGTTCTATAAAGGTGATATTATGCCACACACAAAAAAAATGACAGTTTCATTAAGCATCCTTGCGATAAATTCAGTGTCTTGTATTTTCAGATTCTACATTAATTTTCAAATCAGGCTCACTGACAAGATTATAATTCGTCATAAAGTGTTTACCTACAGAAGCCCATTAATCTTTTGCATTGCTTTGATGTTGCAATTTTAATTGTATCAGAGAGTAAATTATTGATGATGCTAAACATCAGATGAGAAGATGTTATTTATTTTAGCATCACAATTTAAACAAGGTTGGATGTTTATCTGTTACAATGTATGTTATTGGGTTTAAGGCATTTGTTACAACCTAAACATTGTTACAGATAAAAGAATTTAAATTAGGATAAGAAATTTCTACCCTCAGGAGCAGAGGCAAGTGAAATAAAGGGGCACAGAACAAAGTTATGTGTGGGGGAAGGGCCACGCCCAGGCACTGTATTTAAATTATTGAAGATACAGCTTTGGTAAGAATTATGCCACAATGTTTTTCCAAATAAAAGTAGAGTATTATGTTATACAATATATGAGTTTTTAAAGAACTTCTAATTTCAACAGTTCGGCCATCAGCAAAATTTATTTATTTATTTTTTAGACAAGCAGCCCTTATGATTGTGCTATTATGTTAGGTTTGACGACTTAGAAGGCCACTTGAGGTGGTGGAGAAAGCTGCTCAAAAAGATTGTTTAACTTTGCAAATTGAAATGAAAAACCAACAGATGATGTAAGGTAGAATTCTTAATGACACTTTTTGAGTTTGCCTGTTAAATTTCATGCTTGAGTTGTTCCTTTAGGAAAATATGCTAATATTATAATAGCATCACCCAGTTGTCCTGATAAAATACAAAGCAAAACCAAGTTGGGGAAAAATGTATTTTATTGACTGATTTCAGTTCAATGCCATTTTTGCCAAGAGAAGCCAGAACAGAAATTCAAGGCAGGAACCAAGAGACAGGAACTGCAAGGAGGCTTTGGATGATTTGTGGCTCGCCTTCAGCTACCTTTCACACATAGTCTAGGCCCACTGACCTAGGATAGCCCCTACCTCCTAAAGTGGGCTAGGTCCTTTCACATAAATTAGAAAACAAAGAAATGTCCATAAACAAATATGATGGCTGCCATTCTTAACTGAAGTTCTCTCTTCCCATGCATGTCCAGTTGACAACTAAAGCTAACAGTAAAAATTAATTAATGATTATGTTTTAATGTGTATTTAAAATCTGTAAAATCAAGCCGGGTGTGGTGGCGCACGCCTTTAATCCCAGCACTCGGGAGGCAGAGGCAGGAGGATCGCTGTGAGTTCGAGGCCAACCTGGTCTACAATGCGAGTCCAGGACAGCCAAGGCTACACAGAGAAACCCTGTCTCAAAAAATAAATAAATAAATAAATAAATAAATAAATAAATAAATAAATAAATAAAATAAAATCTGTAAAATCAGCAAAATGGAAAATAATACATCCGTCCTTTCTTTTGGGTATTTAGATTATCTTCAAAGTAGCATCCAAGACAGCAATCTTTCAACTTTCAGGCACCAAGTTTTCTTAAAATGAAATTTGGGGAACGTCTACACTCAGTTTTAAGATACTCACATAGAACAAGTGAGTCTAGAATGTGCTGACAGTTTTGTTTTTGTCTTACAAAGAATCTGTCCCCATTAACTCATCTACATGCATGCTGTTAAGGAACAGAAGTTAATTCTAAAAAGAACACTCCTTTTTTTCAGCTCTAAAATGAGAAAATTGAAACCCATCACACTAGTCCTCGATTGACAGAATAAATAAACAAAATATTCAAAATTAATAATTACCTATGTACTCTAAGGCTAGTGTGCTGAAAAGTTAAAAACTGGACAGAATTCTGTCATTTTGCTCAAGGCATTTAGAAATTAGATGCCCCAGAAACTTACTATGCTAAAAGTTTGTCAAAAATACAAGTGTTATCAAAAGAAAAGGCAAGTTGGTATCAGAATTTTTTTTTATTTAAAGAGGAAACTTACTGTAATACTAGTTTTAGAGAGATGTCCTATGGCCAGTTTCATTCATCAGGAGCTTGAAATCACAGTTATTTAAATAAGCAGTGATGGTAAGAAAGCTACCAAAAGTATCAGTGAGGAGAAGGACAAGCTAATGAAGCCCTGTAGGGAACCATGTGCCACATAGCTAAGGAAATGACTTTCAGACCCAATCATCCTGAAAAATGGCTTATGATGATAATAGCAATGCATCAAATCACAAAGAAACTTAGAGGTAGTTCCCTTTGAATACTACTATTTATTTTGTCTTATATACATTCATACACTCTCTCTCCCCCATATATGCATATGTTCAGGTAGATGTATAAGGGTATATATGTGTATAGAGCATAAGTGGATACATATATGTATATATGTATGTATGTATACATATATATGTGTGTTATATGCATATATCTGCATGTGTGCATTTGTCCCTATATGTGTATTCCATGCATACTTTTACATGTAATTTACAGTTTTATCTGTATGTGTTTCAGCTCTTAACTTTCTGTACCACAGAATAGCTTATATTTATTTGTTAATCTCTTAAGCATTCATTTATCTAATATAAATGCCAAAGGACAACTGATATATTCAGTACTTACATTTCACTATTCATAATTAGGGACAATGGGTACATATGGAGGACTGGCCATAGGCCAGGGAACGCATTATAAATTCATTCACCATTTTAACCTTTAAAATAATAGAACCTCAATGGCAGTAAAGAAAGAGAAGGCAGCACCATGCTTCAAACATACTAATGAGTATGATAAATGACTATACGAACAAGAAACACAAAATTTACCTAGCCTTACCACACAAAGGAAATCCCTTGGAAGATACAGAGTTAGTCAGTGTCATGTAGATTTATTGCTTACACCATTAACAGAAGCACAATGCAAGTGATTCCGTTTGATGAATTCTGCAGCTGTTTGCTCTATTCTTTACACAAAGCACTACTCTGGACAGTTTGGAGGATACAGCAATTGCTCAGCTCAGTTCTGTGAAGAAGTTGTGTGTTTACCTGATGCACTCATACAATGGTCAGAATACAGAAGTGGGGGGAGTGTGTTTTGCACACAAATTAGGACATTTATTATGAACGCTGCCTGTTTTTTATTGCAAATTTGCTCTTTACTTATTTCATGCATGTCTGTGATGCATTCTGTTTATTTTCCCTTCCGCATACAATGTGCTTTTTTTTTTTTACCATGCTCTCATCCCTGCTAACCCTTGTTCTTCTCAAAAAGTCACTATCTCACATCCATGTCTTTAGTTTTGTTTAATAACACTATGAATTTACCGAGGATAATCTGTGTGTCCAAAGATTATGTTCATTAAAACCTCCTGCGTTCAGCTGAAGACAGTGAATGCTTCTCCTCCAGAATCCATCAGTAGCCAGTAAATGAACCCCAGGAAGCAGGTCACTGTGAGCCTTTGGTTAAGACCTGACTACCTAAGGGCACAGCCAGTATTGTGCCAAGCACAGTAAAAGCCACTTCAGCTTCTGTGGGAACAGGATTTCAATACTTATATCATGCCAAAAGTATCACCCTGAACATACCTAATTTCTGAAATTGAGCAGAGACATGGCAAGTTCATACTTGGATGCTCGTTCTCTGTGGATTTCATTCAGGAAGACTGCATGAAGTAAGAAGCATATTGGTGAGAGTCACAGAGCAGAGGGTAACTGTGGCTTTGTGAAGAATATCTACAAATGAAAGACAAGAATAATTTTAAAAATGAAGCTAGACTAAAAACTAGTTATTGCAGAAAGGTGGTAGATGTGGCTGTGATTGTAATTAGGGTGATAGGGAAGAAGCATTTCACATCTGCTAAATATGAAACAACTGTGTAAGCAATTGGAATCTGAGAGAAAGCCTTTTTTTTTCTTTTTGATACTTATGCACATGACTATAACCTAACTATATTACAGAGCAGTAACTCTAGTGAAACTACGCATGGTGGGAAGAAAAAAGTTCCGTGAAAAGCATTTCAGACGTTATTTCATAAGTCAAGAAGAAAGACAATGAGAGACTACCCTGAGAAAAATGGCTTTGTGAAAGAAAACGATGGGATGGTCAAGGGAAGTTGACGTGAGAGGTGATTTCTACATGATAGAGCTCTTTAATTTGCAGTGGGACTTAAGTGTTCACATTCACGTTACTCAGAAGAAATGAGCCAAGAAGAGTGTGGCAGATTTCTATTGAAAGGAGTTGGGTCAGGGACAGTTCCATAAAGGCAAGAAGACTTTTTTTTGGAAGTGTAATTTTATTATTTATTTTATTTTTTATTTACAATATATTTAAGTCACTCCTCCATCCCCTATCCTCCCTCCAACTCTCCCAATCACTCCTCCTTGTTTTCTTTCAATTTTATGGCCTCGAACCTCATTAAATTTTGTTATGTGTTATGTGTTGACATATATTTCTAAATAAAACCTGCTCAGTGTGTATAATAGTGTTTGTGTGTATACTTCCAGGACTGGCCATTAAATAGGTATGAACCTATGAAGTATACACATTTATTTTTATACATGGAATAGAAATTGGGGAAAACAGATTCAAAAATTGAAAATCATATCTTAATAACAGATGCATTTTTAAAAACAAATGTTTTGAACAGTCCAAAAAAAAATAGACGTCTTCTAAAAGTCTTTGGTAGTGTTGTTCATGACAAGTTCAGATATATTCTGAACAAAACTCTTTATTCCACCAACACTGACAAATTTGGTAACCATACATAAAGAAAAAGACTGACAGGTCAGAGGAGGTCTGGGATGAACTCATGTCCCTAAAACTTGCAGAAAGCCTCTCCAAGAATTAAAACCAAAAGATGTAATCATGAATTTTGAATCCTTATAAAGAACTCTCTCACAGACTGAGGAATGACCAAACATTTGAGTCCTTTAGAGAGAAGCTCTCTGGTGGAAAGGAAAACCTGAATCTAAGTAACAGTGATTTGAAGAGAGATGGCTTTTGAGTCATTAGGTGCTGTATGCACTACATTATTGCTTATTTTCTGCCTTTTTGTTTTGTTTTGTTTTTTTTTCTTTTGAAAATCTCAAAATTAGTTATTTTTGTTCACCTTTTCAAGAGATGTTTGTCATAGGTCTAAGAAGGAGACTGAGATGATACAGAGAATTGAGGAACAGACAGTTCACCTTTATTTCATGCCTTTCAATATAGGGATATTAATAGCATTCTTTTTGACCAGAGAGAAATGTGGAGGAGAAAGAATGGTTACCCCAGTCTTCTTTGAACCTCTGAAACGGTGGTATTTACTATGCTAGAAGAATGTCTGCTTATAGGCTTTTCCCTGATGATTTGTTCATGAATGGCGATGAAGAGAGGGCAGATTAGAAACAAACAAACATCAAATCAAAACAAAACAAAACAAATGAGAACATTACTTATCAAGAACAGGAATAATTTTCAAGTTCAAGAAAGCATAAAAAATTCTAAAGATTGCAATAGCCAGGTTTGCATGAACTTCCCTGCTGCTGTCATATAATTAAATACGAGATGACTAGAAGAGAGCGTTCTGAGGTGAGCAGGCATATATTCCACTTGGCTGACTTTCCTGCTGAGCAAATGTTTCTCTTGGCTTGAAGACAGACCTCCATTCATTTTCATCATGAATCGTTTTCCTAGAAGTTACTGTTGCATAAAGGATTCGTCTCTGATTCCTGATCAGCAGAGGAAGCCACAGTCAGTCAGTGGCAAATGAGCTTAACAAGCAAAGTTTTATCTCCAGATATTCCCTGTAAGTTTCTCCTCATGTCTGTGAAGCGGTCTATCTGTCGATCCCCACAGACTGTCATCTTGTATTTGAAGCTGATAACGCTTGTGGGTTTGGCTTTTACCTCACCTAGCTGTGTGTTCTCAGCCTCCCTTTAATCTGGTAGGAAGCGCTCACTTACCATCAGATGTAACACAAGTCTTTCCACCTTTATTCTTCTCAACCAGTGGCTGGAAGCAGGAAGATACCAAAGGATTTCTAGAGAGGCAGAAACCACATTCTTGGTGATTGCTTGTGATTGGTGCAATTACCCTCACATGAGCCACTTAAAAAAAACCTAAAGACAGAGAAAATAAAAGGCAGGTGGAGGGCATATGTTACTCAAGAGGTTCATTTTCTTTCTGAATCTTCTTTTTTGTTCATTTTTTAATGAAGTATCCAACATGAATTGTCTCTTTCAGCTTATTGGAGGACAAAAATCATCTGCAAATGCCAATAACTTGGATCCGAATTAGGAACATTATATGTACATGTGTAAAAAATTTGGATACAGCCCTAAATGGAAGAACAGGTGAGACACAAAACTTAGTTGAAAGGTTGGCCATATATACCTTGCATTTCGATAGAATTTGGATATAAAGTAACTCATAGGTCCACAAAAAAGTGGCTTGCCTTTTTTTTCTTTTTTCTGGTTCTCCTTTCTTTCAACCGTCCACACCTCCCAGTCCCACTCTCCTTTCCTCTTTCCCTCTGCCATCTCCTATTGCTCCGAAAAGGAGACACCCCCCCAACTTGCCCACCCCAGCTCATCAAGTCACATCAGGACTGAGCATGTCCTCTTTCCTTGTGGCCTGGCAAGGCAGTCCTGCCAGGGGGGAAGTGATTAAAATCTGTCAAGTGAGTCCATGTCAGGGAGAGACCATGCTCCACTCAATAGTGGACCTACATGGGATTTGAGCTGTCCATTGGCTACGTCTCTGAAGTAGATCTAGATCCAGTCCATGTGTGGTCCTTACTTGGCACCCCAGTCTCCACAGTCTCCTCTGGGCCCTGGTCAGATGTCTCTGTTGGTCTTCTTGTGACCTCCCGTCACTTCTAGGTCTTTTTCCTCTTCCCCCTAATTTTCTACTAGACTCCCTATGCTTCACCCAATGTTCGGCTGTGAATCTCAGAATCTATTTCATGACACTGATGAGTGGAGCCTCTCCACTAGGCTCCTGTCTGTAAGCATAGCAGAGTATCCTTAATAGTGACAGTCGTTGATTCTCTTCCATGTGTTATGTCCTGGGTTGGGCCAGGTATTGGTTGAACATTTCCTCAGTCTCTGCTCACACTGCTCTGTCTTTATCCCTGCATATCTTGTAGGCAGGTTGAATTTTGAGTCAAAAATTTTTTGGGTCAATTGGTGTTCCCCTCCCACTACTAGGGGAATTGTCTAGTTAAAGGGTGTCTTCTTCAGCTTCTACGGCCCTGCTAAGAGAAGTCCCTCTCATATTCCCCTCGGGAGCCTACCCTGACTTATGTCTCCAGCTGGTGACACAGACATCCCCACCCACAGTTTTTCTTCTTGCTACAGGCCTGTTGTCCTCCCACTCACATTCCCCCCAGGTCTGATCTCCACCCTCACATCTCTCTGCATTTCCTCTCTGACCTTGTTCTCTCTCTTCAGCCACTACCTCTGTCTCTTCTGAGTGATACTTAAGCATCTTCCCTTTTATCCCTCTTATTAATTACCTTTTATGGGTCTGTGTATTGTAATATGTTTATCCTGTGCTATATGACTAACATCCACTTAGAAGTAAGTACCTACCATGTGTGTCTTTCTGGTCTGGGTTACACAGCAATTAACATGAGTATAAGACCTTGGGTGTTTGCCAGATACATGTTTCTACATTCTAATTTATCTCACATATTTCAACATTTATTTTATTTATGCCTGTGTGTGTGTGTGTGTGTGTGTGTGTGTGTGTGTGTGTTAAAGAGAGACAGAGACAGACAGAGAAAGAGTGAGTGTGAGGGAGAGAGAGAAAGAGAGAGAGAGAGAGAGAGAGAGAGAGAGAGAGAGAGAGAGAGAGAGAGAGAAACATATGTTAAAGGGCAAGTGAAAACTTTCTGTAACCAATTCTTTCTACCTTGTGATTTCTTAGGGTTAAAAAACTCTGATCATCAGGCTTGGTGGCAAGCCTTAATTAGTGGACTATTTCACTGTGCTCATTGTGTAATTTTTTAAAGAATTAAATTTATGTTTACTTATTATGAGTTCACTTTAAATGGGTAAAATCAGTGCAATTCTTTTGGAATTTTAGTGACCTGAGGACTAGAATACAAAAATGATAACCATGGACTTAAAATGTAAACATTATTTTAATGTCAATTTAAAATACAAATACTTATAAACTAACAAGTTAGATCATGGTTCTAGGTATGAGACCTTCATCAATATTGTTTTTACATGATAGGCATATTTAATTTGATTTAATTTATACAGTAGTCATGAATATATATATTCATATATAATTATATGTATGGGTATATGTAAATAATTTATCTATAAAATTCATGATTATATTTAGAAATTTAAAGCCCTCGTGAGTCACTGCCGCCATCACTCTTTTGTGAATATAGTTGATATGTTAAGATTTAAATGCCATGCATTTCAAAATACAGGCCATTATCTAATTCGTTGATGTTGTTCTCTACTGGAATGAGACAAATAACAGAACTGATAGTTGACTTGTAGCTGCCTGTGCAGAAGAATGACTCTTCCAATTACGTAAATAAGTAGTACAAATCAGGTACAGCAACACAACCTTGAGCTGGTCTGGGAGACTGAGACTTTCCTGGAAACATTTTCCAAACCTTAGGTTACAGCAAGAAGATCTAGATTCTGTCCTAAAACCATCAAATCAGACAATGTTTCTGAATTTGTTGCTTGTCTGTCTATTTTCTCTCTGTGTACATGCCAGGAATTTTATCTAGCTTTGTCCTTGGACTAGGTTCTATCCATTATAGCTTTGGATGAATAAAGACTAGGGTTCTTCTTTATTTTTAAAGATCTGTAGTCATATTATGAAAAACTCTAAAGAGGTTCTTTTATGCTCCCAATATAGAGCATAGATGCAATTATAAAAGAAAGAGACATAGTTCTGCTCTTTCTCCATTAACCAGTGTGTCCCAGTCATCTTAAAAGCCTCCACTTGTTAGTGGTCAAACAGCTGTGATTGCACTAGATGCCAGGTGAGTACTGCTGGCATGAAAGCACTTGATGGAGAAGAGAGGGGCAGAGGTAATGCAGCAGAGGACAGAGTAGACTCTGAGGAAATACAGAGAAGTGCAACATTCTGAATTGGTTTGGATTCTGCACCATCCCTCAGTATATTCATAAGCACGCTTACATTTTCTATTGATATGACATTATCTGGTGCAATATCTTTGCAGATGTTATAAAATCAAGACCAGGCCATACTAGTTTAAGGTGGATCCTAGTTTGCTGATTGATGTCCTTATACATAGAAGAAGGTTTAACCACAGACACATAACTATGAGAAAATATACATTTGTAGCAGAAATTGTGTTGATGTTTCTATAAGCTAATGTTTGCCCAGAATTGTCAGCAAGTGTGAAAAGGTAGGAGAAAGTGTGGAAGATTTTCCCTACGCCCCTTAGGGAAACATGACAAACCCAGAAAACTAATTTTAGATTTCTTTTCAGCAAAACTATACAAGAATATGGGTTTGGGGTATGCAATTTATGCTTCTTTATGATGCTAGAAAACCAATAAGGTCTGTAATGTAAAAATACTTCTCAAACGCCTCCAAGTTCAAGTGTGATCAGTGCAAAGTTAAAATATCATGGAGGCTAAGTTGTCAGGTAGAAATGGAGACCCTAGCTGAGACTCTTAGCAGCGGGAGATATTGAGACTGAAATGGTCACATCCTGTACACAGGCAGGGCTTCCAGTGGAGGAAGGGTCACACCAACCTACCCACAAAACCCTTGGCCCAAATTTGTCGTGCCCACAAGACATGCAGGGTTAAAAGGTGGAACAGAGTTTAGGGAGATGGCCAACCAATGATTGGCCCACCTTGAGCCCTGTGATATGGGAGAGACCAAGCCCCTGACACTATTAATGACATTCCACTATCCTTGCAGATGGACACCTAGCATAACTGTCCTTTTAGAAGCTTCATCCAGCAGATAATGTAAACAGTTGCAGACACCCACAGCCAGACATTAAGTGGAACTCCAGGAGTCTTGTGGAAGAGTCACAGGATGGATTAAGGGAACTGGAGAAGTTAAGACCACCACAAGAAAACCTACCTGGATGAGAACTGATAGGCTGTGGTCATTTTGTGGTGGATGAAGCTCCCTTCTGTAAGAGTGCTAGAAGAGAGGAATAGGGTGAAAGAGGGAGTTGGAAAGACACAAGTGAAAGGATAATAATTGGGCTGTAATCTAAATGAATTATAGTGGAAAAAAGAAAGAAAACATACACAGTCAACTAACCTGGGCCAATAGGGGCACACAGAGACTGAACCAGTAACCAGAGAGCAAGCATGGGCTGATCCTAGACTTCCTACACATATGAAGCCGATGGGCTGCTTGGTCCTCAAGTAGTTTCCCTAACAATTAGAACAGGGACTATCTCTAACTTGGACTCTGTTGCCTCCCTCTGAATCCCTTTTCCCTAGCAGGGCTGCTTTATTTTGTCTCAGGGAAAGATGAGCACTTAGTCCTGATGCGACTTGATGTGCCAGGGTGGATTGGTACCCAGAGCAAGGGTGGAGGTGAGTTAATTGGGTGGGAGGGTGGAACTGTCAGGAGAGGAGGGAGTGAGGTTGCAATTGGGATGTAAAATGAACAAATATATAAATTAATAAGAAAAAGAAAAGAAAATGGTCATGCTTAGAATATGAAATCATCCTACAGTTTTGTTTTGTTTTGTTGTTTTGTTTTCCAAGACATCATTTTTCTGTATAGTCCTGGCTATTCTGAAACTCACTTTGTAGACCAGGCTGCCCTCAAACTCAGAGATCTGCTTGCCTGTGCTTCCACAGTGCCGGGATTAAAGGCATGCACCACCACTGCTCAGGGGACCTTCCTACTCTTACTGTATATGAGTTTGTTAAAGGGCTGGAGGCACACTTTTGAAGATGCATGTCTTTATTTGCTGCTATGATTGAACAGCATGTTCAAAAGCACGTGGCTAGAGAAGGAAACTGAAGAGTCACCTTTTCTTTCACACACACAGGAAAAAGTAGTAGAAACAGTAGGGAGAGAGGGAGTGGAGTGGAGTAAGATTACCAACGGTCAAACCCACTCACAATGATTTACTTCAGGGAAAGTCCCCATCAGCTGAGGAGCAAGTGTTCAAATAGCTGAGCCTATAGGGTCATTTCTAATCCAAACCACCACAATGACCCTTGGTGGAGTTGGTCTGGGACAGCTGGCCACAGTGACTGAATACCACACAAAAGAGCACAAAAGAAAGACTTTGTACGGAATTGATATACACATACATGTACTCAGAAAGATGAAGGTAGAACTCATCTATCAGTGGCCATAAATTTTGGTCCTAGTATGAAGAAGTCTCAGGTAACAGGGTACAGTAGCAAAGGAAACTTTTCACATATGTGGAAGAATGCATGAGATTTTTTTCTACATGTACATTTCTGTGATTTATACTGTCTTGAGGTCACTCATTACCGCAAAATATAATTTTTGCTACTCTTCCACTTCAAAGGACTTTCAGAACCAAATGCAATTCAAAGATGCTGATCTAGAAAAATGTTTCTATGACAAAAGTTTCCAACGCAATCAGGATGAAGAGATTTCTTAGCATCATATCAAAAATATTTAAAACTGTAAAAATAATTAGGGTTCAAAAGCTGAAGTTAAAATTACATTAAAGTTACAATTAAATACATTTCTATTAAACCAGATTTGCAAAGTGCCTAAGAAAAGACGTAAGTCAATGGAAGGCAGCAAAAATATTTGGTAATTTTAAGAATGTAATAAACATTACTGAAAAATTTTAAAATAACATTTCTATGTTTAAGATATTTTTGAAAAGATATAAAATCTGATAATAAAAAATATCCACATTGTAAGAACTATTTTGATAGGTCCTTAGAAAGTAAGTGAGAGAAAAATGACTTCTGGTTAAGTGCTCGACACACTAGATTATTTCAGGTAACTCTCAGGTGAAGTAAGGGCACAGAAAACAAAGACAGCAGATACAATGAAATCAATACACGATGTTAAAAATCCTCCAACAATCTAACTGATTGTCACATGTATTTATTTCCCTACATTTGTGTCACCATAAAACCCACAAAAGCACCAAGGTTAGTGATTGGTGGCTGGGTGTTAGAGACACATGGCTCTGCAGATCTGCTTACAATCAATGCCCGCGTGGTAGTCAGTTTTGTGTTTGAAACAGGATCTTTATAAATGGCCTAGTGTGGCCTCAAACTCACAGCTACCCTGCCTCAGCCTCCTAAATGCTGTGGTTAAAGGGGTGAGCCACCACAGCGCCTTGCACTCTTCACTCTTCTCAGTGGAGAAGGGATCACCCAGACATGTAGTCAACATCATGGAAGGCCTTCAAATGTCAGCAATTAGATGGAACTCATAAATATGAGATTAAAGTTGGACTGGACAGAGAGATGTATCCATCACAGTCTAGGTTAATAAATGTATACAGCAATGGAAATTGTACAAGGAATGCTAGATAGCATATGAATTTAACTCTTCCTAAAATGTAAAAATAAAGAAGTGGTGAAACAAATATTATGAAGTCAATTGAACTGATTTTAGTGTTCTGGACAAGGACTAGAAATGCCTAGTGATACTTATAACATTTTTTTTATATAACACATCTATCTTGTGTCATCACATAAACATCTTTGTAAGTCAGGCATGATTATGTACACCAGTAATCCGAAGCCTTCTGGATCAAAGTAATCTTGGTATACCTGAGAAACTCTTCAAGACAAATAAGTAAACAAAGAAAAACTTTCTTCATAAACTGTCTCAAATATACTTAACTACTCTGAAAAGTCTCCATAGTTTTGGTAAAATTTATATATTGTAAATTTAAATCTGACTGTTTTTACTCCTTTGAAAAGAAGTTTTTAATGACTTATCTTGGCCATTTGGACAATATATAGTCTAAATGTTTACCTTATATACAAATAGTCATCCTTGGAATCAATCCTACTTTCATATTTTAAAACACTTGAACCCTGTGAGGCCAGTTTCTGGCATTACTTGAGGGGTTTAGCAGCCTTATTGGAGAAAGTACGCCACTGGTGGCAGGCTGTTAAGGTTTATAGCATCACCCTTTTTCCAGTTCCTTCTGTGTATTTGATGTTATGGTTGAACATGTGATCTCCCTGCCTTCTGTTTTAGTGCTGGTTGTGGTACCTCCCAATAGCATTAACAGGCTGTTACTCCTCTAGAACTAAAAGCCCAGACTAAACCCTTTCTTCTCTAAGGTGCCTTTGTCCATGGTATTTTACTACAGAACCAGGAGAGTATCTAAGGCAATCACCATTGTATGACATGATATTCTAGGTAGATATGAACATCTATTTATTCCAAATGGGGCAATTGTGAAAGAGTAAATATATGATTCTACACAGATGCAATTTAGGGATACAGTGAGTTTACTTGGGCAATGTATCAGACATTGCTTGGAGGAACATAGATGACAAAAAGGCAGTTGCATTGTAGAAAAGTCTATCCCAACATGGGTGATGACTGATGGCAGCTGCATCCCTGAAACTCCCTGCACAACTTGGAGGCAACTTTGTCCATTTGAAAGTCTCTTCTCCTGAGCTATTTCTACTTCATATATAACCTTTGGGAAAGGACTTGTTTTGGGAACTTCCTGAGACTTGTGAGCTGTTTAGTTCTTGAGTCTTATAAATTCTGTTTTGCTCCTGTGCCATAAAGGGGCCGCTTTCTAGGATGAGGTGATGCTATTCATAGGAAATTTGAACCAACAATCATACTGTGGGAAATGTCAGACATGCAAAACTTCTATTTCATATAGAGAACAAACAGCACATCACAAGTCTTTGAGATGTTCTTTAAAGTATAGTAAATGGTACATTATAATTTTATCATATTTTTTAAAATTTATATCTTGAGCTTACTTCATATAACTTGTCATATGAATAAACTTGTCTATATATGAATGAGAGACCTTCCAAATATTAGAAACATATTGCACTCAAGATGAAATTAGAGAAGCACTTCACAAGGTTGCTTTGTCCTTGTTTTATTTGCAAACAAAAGCATTTTAACAAAACAAATAAAAAATTCATATCATACCTTATTTACACACAAAGCACATTAAATATTGCTGATAAAAGCAACTCAGTTTTTCCGTCTTTGCCCAGATCATTGCCCCTTGTTGCTCCACTCTCTAGAACCCTTCAGTCTGTCATGGTAGTAAATCATCAATATCCACCTGGAAAACAAAGAAAACAAGGTGCATCAGCACTCTATATTCTGCTCATCACTTGGGGTTAAGAGCAAATTAGCTTTTGTGTCTTCAGGTCTCACCTGGTCTGCCTCAGCAGCATTAAGAAGGCCTCCCACAATGTACTTCTTAACTCCAAGCTTTTCCTTTGCTTATTTTCTTTTGCTAAAAATACTACCAATTGCATGAGCTACTGGCATTCAGCAAGGCTGAAATGGAACTGAGTATTCTCTCTTTTCTTCCTCTTTTTTCTATGGGTTACTTGCCATCTTATTATGCTATTACTACAATTAAACAGCACTATTGCTGTTACTACAATAAATCTGTATATATGCAAGCATATATATGCATACATTCACCATATGTTATCAAACATTTAAACCTGTACAATTCAAAATTTGGGAAAACAATCTCCATTAGAATATTTTTGTCACTGATAATGACTCATTAATGTCCATTATACGTTTTTGTGCTACTTATATTAATTTTCCTGAGATGTTCTTATCCACAGCCTTCATTCGGTGAATCTTGTATATAGTGTATATATATATATATATATATATATATATACATATATATACATATACATATATATATATACATACATATACATATATATATATATAGTGTATATAGAGAAAGTACATAACCTTAAAAGCTTGTTGATTTGTCCTAAAGATACACACACACACACACACACACACACACACACACAGTGTTATTCCTTCACACTTCTGAGTAACATTTCTACACTTGATCCTGTTAGAGTTCTAGGCCTGGTGACACAATGGCTGGATCTGCTAATTAAGAATGCCTCTTTTATGATTTAGTTCCTTGAAAAATGCCAGTGAAAGCATTATTTACGTGGTTCCTTTCATCTCATCCTTCAGACCATTGTGTTAAATTTTCTTAAATTTTGTCTTCTGTTTGTTCTTTGAAAAGTCTATGCATTTGTATCAAGAGAATATTTTGGTTCTGTCTCTCTCTACCATTTCCCTGATTCCTTACCAAATTCATTTTGTTCTTGATATATACTTTTTAATCCATATATATTATAGAGATAGATAGATATAGATATTTCTCTAAGAATTTCATACAGTGCATTATAATTATATTCACTGTCAAGTCTCTTCTCATTGTTTTCATATCAAACCTCACCTTGAACCCACACCACCTTCATGTCCATTTGTCCTTTTATTCTGTTTTACTTTTTATTTAATAATCTATCAGTTACAATTTGTGCTGGCCACAAACTTCTAGTTCAGCAAGAGGACATCCATTAAAGCATGGATGACCTACCAGAAGCCACGCCCTTAAAATTAACTTTCCCTCAGAAGTTGTCAACTATCCATAGCTTCTATACTAAGGGTCAGGCCTCAAGAACCCCTTCCCATTATGCACTAGAATACTGACTGGTTTGATCTTGTGCAGGCAACCAAGGCTGCTTGAGTTCATGGGTGCATTGGTCCTATCATATCTGTGTATGTATAACAAACACTTTGCAATACTCAACCAAATGTTTGAACAGCGAATGTCTAATTATCAGCTGCACCTGGGGCTATATGGAAAATAGTGCTAGTCTGTCAGGTTTGTCATTCTGGGCAATTCAAATAGCATCCAGTAATAAGCAACTGAAGCTCAAGACTTAACACTACAGCTGCGCATATATGTGTGTGTGTGTGTGTGTGTATACATATATGTGTGTATATATATATATATATATATATATATATATGAAATTTGTTAAATCTATTTTTGTCTGAGGACTTGTAGTAAAAAACTACTGATTCTTCTATGTATAATGTACCTGAAACTAAATGTGATAATGCTAAGGAAGGTAGTGGCGTCTTCATCATGGGAAAAGACATACACGTCATGAAATGACTGCTGTTGTGAAACACTGGTTAGTCACTGTGTTATTAGTAGTGAGCAGATCTCACTTAAAGCTTTCATAACACTCACTCTCTGACCTAATAATTACCATCTCTATTACTATTAAACAGCATTATCATGATTTCATGGGCTTTGCAGTATGATAAACCAGAATCAGACTCTAACTCTAAATTTCATAATATTCCAAATATGTCACTGCTTTCCAAACAATCTGTGATAGAAAACAAGATCTTGTTTTCATCTCAGTTATATATGGGCACTTGATCTAATTACACATGATGAGTACATAGCTCATGATGGCTAAAATTCCTCATTCAGGCTACACACATGAATTGCCTTTTAATAAAAACAAAACAAAACAACAACAACAACAAAACAAAAAAACAAAGAAAAGTCCATTGACTACAGGCTCAGTTGTCACAAGGATGTGAGTTTTGTAGAAAAGATTTTAAAATACATGCAATGTTTATAGTGACTTCATTCTGGGAAAAAAAAAAAAAAAAACTCTGTAAAGTAGATCTCGTGTGCGGACCTCACTCTGGATTGCATTGTTCTAACACTGCCAAAGATAACTTTATCACATGCCCTAATGAAGGATCTCATGTTATTATTGAATTCATCAGAATTCTGCCTTTCTGGGGAGGCAAGCCTAAAACACATACAAAATGACCATTCAAAGACTTAGTTGGAAAAAAATAGTCCTCAAGGAATGTGATTGATAAGTAATAAATGCAGAAAGATCTTGTTTGTTCTCCATTAAGCAGAGGGAAACTAGCTTCACAGTTTGTTATAGCCAGAAGCTTGAAGTTTGTTGTCTTTATTTTTATTCCATGTTGTGGATGTTTAATCTTTCCTTTGGAAAATTACTTTTTATTTAATGAGACATTTTGTTCAGTCCATTTGTAAATAAAGCAGCCATACTTAAATAATTTAGATTCCTGTGGTTTCCATTTCACATCTGATTTACTTCTTGGCAGACCTACCAGTCTGCCTCGGTTGATTGTTTTTCCAAACTTTCTTGCAAAGATAACTACCCACTATTTGCTGTGTGGAAATATTTTAAATCTTTAATAATTCAGCAATTTTGTCACTCGAGCACCTTTCCCAAAATGCAGTTGCCTGTGGCCATTTTTCCTTGAA
>OU015746.1:28665677-28680890 GCA_907169655.1 Acomys percivali
GAGAGAGAGAGAGAGAGAGAGAGAGAGAGAGAGAGAGAGAAGAGAGAATAACAAATTTACATTAGTTTAAAATAAATTTACTTTATAAATAATGTGATGACATTTCCATTTCTTTTGTGGCTTTTTTTTTTTCGGAATGAAAACTTCAAAAAGCAAACATCTTTAAAAACAACTTGTCTGAATCAAATGGATCTAACAGATATCTACAGAACTTCTCAACCAAACACAAAATATTATACCTTCTTCTAAGCACCTCATGCAACCTTCTCCAAAATTGATCATATAGTACGTCACAAAACAAGCCTCAACAGATACAAGAAGATTGAAATAATACCTTGTATCCTATCATATCACCATGGACTAATGCTGGACTTCAACAACAGAAATAACAAAAATCCTACACACATATGGAAACAAAACAATTCTCTACCTAATGACAATTGGATCAGGGAAGAAATAAAGAAATAAATTAAAGACTTCCGAAAATTCAATGAAAATGAAGGTACAACATTCCTAAATTTATGGGACACATTGAAAGCAGTGCTAAGAGGAAAATTCGTAGCACTAAGTGCCTCCATAAAGAAATTGGAAACATCTCATACAGGCAATTTAATGACACATTTGGAAGCTCTAGGGGGAAAAAAGCAGAAACCTTCAAGAGGAGTAGATGAATGGAAATAATCCAACTCAGGGCTAAAATCAATAAATTCAAAGCAAATATAACAATTCAAAGAATCAACAGAACCAGGAGCTGATTCTTTGAGAAAATCAACAAGATGAACAAACCATTAGGCAAACTAACTAAAAGGCAGAGAGACACTATCCAAATAAACAAAATCAGAAATGAAAAGGGAGACATGATAACAGACACTGACTGAAAAACTGCAAAGAATCATTAGGCCCTACTTCAAAGGCTTATATGTCAAAAATTTGAAAATCTAAGGGAAATGGAGAATATTCTGGATTTATTTCACTTGCTAAAGTTGAACCAAGATCAGATAAACAAAATAAATAGTACTATTTCTCCTACCGAAATAGAAGCAGTCACTAAAAGTCTCCCAACCAAAAAAAAAAAAAATCCCAGGGTTAGATGGTTTCAGCACAGAATTCTACCAGACCTTCAAAGAAGAGATAATACTGATACTCTTCAAGCTACTCCACAAAAGAGAAATGGATGGAACATATCAAACTCATTCTATGAATCCACAGTCACTTTGATACCTAAACCCTACAAAGACCCAACAAAGATAGAGAATTTCAGACCAATTTCTCTTATGAACATTGATGCAATAATACTCAATAAAATACTCACATACCAAATCCAAGAACACATCAAAGATATCATTCACCATGCCCAAGGAGGCCTCTTTCCAGGCATGCAGGGATGGTTCAATATACAGAAATCCATCAATTTAATCCACCATATAAACAATCTGAAAGAAAAAAGCCACATGGTCATCTCCTTGAAGGCAAAAAAGCATTTGACAAAATCCAACACACATTCATGTTTAAAGTTTTGGAGAGATCAGTTATATAAGGCACACAGCTAAACAATATATAATAAAGGCTATATACAGCAAGCCAATAGCCAACATAAAATTAAAGTGAGATAAACTCAAGGAAATTCCTCTAAAATCAGGTACCAGTCAAGGCTGCCCACTTTCTCCATATCTCTCCAATATCATTCTTAAAGTTCTAGCTGGAGCAATAAGACAACAAAAGGATATCAAGGGGATCCAAATGAGAAAGGAGGAAGTCAAATTATCCCTATTCACAGATGATATGATAGTGTACATAAGTGACCTCCAATATTCCACCAGAGAACTACAAAAGCTAATAAACATATTCAGCAAAGTGGTTGGATACAAAATTAACTCAAGAAAGTCAGTAGCCTACTGTATACAAATGACAATCATGCTGAGAAAGGAATTAGGGAAACTACACCCTTCATGATAGCCACAAGCAATATAAAATATCTAGGAAGAACTCTAACCAAGCAAGTAAAAGACTTGCTTGAAAAAAACTTCAAATCTCCGAAGAAGTAGATTGAATAGGGCATCAGAATATGGAAAGATCTCCCTTGTTCAGGAACAGGAGAATTAACAGTAAAAATGGCCATCTTACCAAAAGCAATCTACAGATTCAAAACAATATCAATCAAAATACCTACATAGTTCTTAAAAGACATTGAAAGATCAATTCTCAACTTCATATGGAAAAATAAAAAAGCCCAGAATAGCTAAAACAATCCTGTACAATAAAAGATCCTCCGAGGGAATCTCCATACCTGATCTCAAGCTGTACTACAGAGCAACAGTGATTAAAACAACATGGTACTGGCACAGCAACAGGCTGCTTGATCAATGAAATTGATTTGAAGACACAGAAATAAATCCACACACTTATGAACACTTGATTTTTGACAAAGAATCCAAATCTATTCAATGAAAAAAGGATAGCATCTTTAACAAATGGTATTGGTCTAACTGGATGTCTACATGTAAAAAAATGCAAGTAGATCCATATTCATCATCATGGACACTATCAAGTCCAAGTGGATTAAAGACCTCAACATAAAACAAGAGACACTAAATCTATTAAAAGAAGAAGTGGGGAAGAGCCTGGAACTCATTGGCACAGGAGACAACTTCATGAATACAACAACAACAGCACAGGCTCTATTTCAACAATTAGTAAATGGGACCTCACGAGGCTGAGAAGCTTCTGTAAGGCAGAAGACACTGTCAACAGAGCAAAGTGACAGCTTACAGACTGGGAAAATATCTTCCCCAAATGTACATCTGACAAAGGTCTAATATCCAAAATATATAAAGAGCTCAAGAAATTAAACACCACCAAACTAAATAAGTGGGGGACAGAGCTAAACAGAATTCTCAACAGAGGAATAGCAAATAGCTGAGAAACACTTCAAGAAATGCTCAATGTCCTTAGTCATCAGAGAAATGCAAATCAAAATGAGTCTGAAATTCCATCTTACACCCATCAGAATGGCTAAGACCAAAAATTCAAGTGCCTGCACATTGTGGCGAGGATGTGGAGAAGGGGAAACACTCCTTTATTGCTGGTGGGAGTGTAAACATATACAACCACTTTGGCAATAAATCTGGTGCTTTCTCAGAAAACTGGGAATAGGGCTATCTCAAGACCTACCTATTCGACTCCTTTGAATACACCCAAAAGAAGCTGCACCACACAACAAGGACGTATGCTCAACCATGTTCAAAGCAGCATTATTTGTAATAGGCAGAATCTGGAAACCACCCATATTTCCCTCAGTCAAAGAATGGATGAAGAAACTGGTACATTTACAATATTGAATACTACTAATCTATTAAAAACAAGGAAATCTTGAAATATGTAGGCAAATGGATAGAACTAGACATGATCATCCTAAGTGAGTTAATCCAGACCCAGAAAGATACACATGGTATATACTCTCTTATAATTGGACACTAACCCAACCGTGATGTCTGCTGAAAGTCTTCAGTTAGCAGGAGATTGTGATAGATGCTGGGATTTCCTGGTGGGACTCCAGGTGAGAGAGGTATGGGAGTTGAAGAAATAGAAGGAGCCAGAGGGTCCTAGAAGCCTACAAGAAGACCATCAAGACTAGCAGATATGGCCTGGGGGGGGGTCTGCTCAAGCTACTGTACCAACCAAAGACAATGCATGCAATAAATCTAGATCCCCTATTCAGATCTATCCAATGGAGAACACATTCTCCACAGTTGTGTCAATAGCGAGGACTGACTCTGACATGAACTCTGTTGCCCCCTATTTGACCATTTTCCCTTGGTTGGAATGTCTGGTGGCACTCAGAGGAAGGATAAGCAGGCTACCAAGATGAAACCTGATAGGCTGTGATCTTATGGTGGAGGAGGAGATCCCCTTCTGTCACAGACCTAGGGGAAGGGAATAGGGTAAAAGAGGGAGGAAGCAGGGAATGGGAAGATACAAGTGAGGGGCTAACAATAGAGATGTAATTTGAATAAATTGCCTTAATAAGAAAAAAGAAAAAAGAAAAAAGAAAAAAGAACTTGCATTTATGAAAATAGTGATCAATTTTCATTAATATATATGTTATACCATTTTAGTGGTCAAAAAAATTACCTCCAAATTCTGATTTTGAAGTGTTGATGTATCTATCATTAGTTTTGAGGGAGCAATAATCAAATACCTTAAGTCTACTGAAATCATCATTTGTACTGATAATGATGCTTGAAAGAGACAAAAACAAATGCTTGAAAAGGCCATGTATTTGGTCATATGATAGAGAAAATCACTAAACTACAAAAGGGGAAATATGAATAAGAGAAATGCTATGGCCTCTGTTCAGTGTGAGATACATTTCTTGCTTGAAGTCCTCACCTTCTTAAATTGTTGGTAGCCTTGTCTCTGAGTGATTCCGTACAGCCAAGCAGAATGCCTAGAGCTGTTTTCTACTGATTTTTACTATTCATCTCTAGCTGCTAGGTCCCTTCTAGTGCCCAAGTGCGGTCATAACAAACTGCCACATTCTGCGCGGCTTAAAACAGCAAACATTTAGATAATATGTCTTTTATAGTTTCAGAAGTAATATGTCTGAAACCAAGGAGCCAGCAGGGTTGTGAGACGTCTGAAGCCAGGAGAAATAATCACTCTTGCTTTTGTCTAGCCTCTGGGAATGCTGCTTGGCAGATGCCTCACTCTAATGTCTGACATAATGTCTTCTCTCTCTGTTTCCCATGATCCCCCATCTGAATGCTGTTGTACATGGACACTAGTCATGTATGGACACCACTCAGACTTCGACAATAGCCATATATGGATGCCAGATGCACATGAGGATCATTCACACATGGACATCAGTTACACCTAGACACCAGCTGCACAATGTCAGCAATCATAAACAGATGCCAGCTATGTACATAGGTTCCACTAATAATTGAACACTCCCCAAATCCAATATGCCTTTATCTTAAATAATTATATCTGCAGTGACACGTTTTTCCCAATAAGATCAGAACCTGGGATGTTGTACATTAATACAGCAACATTGTACGTAGATGAAAATTATAATTCAACTTAAATGAAAACCTATCATACTTTTATCAAATTCTATTAAATATTTTAATTGAAGCAGTGAATCCTATTACTGAACAAGTGCTTGCCAAACCTGCAAATTTTCTTTCTCTTTTTTTTTAACATTTTTATGTTTTTTACTTTCATATTTTTGAATATTTAAGCCATTTATGTCTACTATGTTTTTTTGTTCGTTTTTTTCTTTTTTTTATTAATTTATTCTTGTTACATCTCTATGGTTATCCCATCCCTTGTATCCTCCCATTCTCCCCTCCCTCCCATTTTCCCCTTATTCCCTTCCCCTATGACTGTTCCTGAAAGGGATTACCTCCCCCTGTATATGCTCATAGGGTATCAAGTCTCTTCTTGGTGACCTGCTGTCCTTCCTCTGAGTGCCACCAGGTCTCCCCCTCCAGGGGACATAGTCAAATGTGAGGCACCAGAGTACATGGGAAAGTCATATCCCTCTCTCCACTCAAGTGTGGATACTGTCCTGTCCATTGGCTAGATCTGGGTAGGGGTTTAAAGTTTACTGCCTGTATTGTCCTTGGCTAGTGCCTTAGTTTAAGCGGGACACCTTGGCCCAAATCTGCCTATCATAATGTTCTACTTTTAGGTTTCTAGGACCCACTGGATCCTTCTACATTGCTATTCTCCCATGGTTCTCTCATCTAGAGTCCCAATAGGATGTCCTCCCCTCGGTCCCAGTTTCCTGGTAAGGCAAGGCTTTCATAGGACATGCCCATTGGGCTAGTATGCAGATAAAAGTGAGTATATACCATTTGAGTCTTTCTGCTTCTGGGTTAACTCACTCATTATGATCATTTCTAGCTCAATCCATTTATCCACAAATTTCGGGAATTCCTTGTTTTTAATAGCTTAGTAGTATTCCATAGTGTATATGTACCACAGTTTCTTTATCAATTCTTCTACTGAGGGACATTTAGGCTGTTTCCATGATCTGGCTATTATGAATAAGGCTGCTATGAACATGGTTGAGCAAATTTTCTTGTTGGGTGCTGGCACATCTTCTGGGTATATTCCAAGGAGTGGAATAGCTGGGTCTTGAGGAAGCCCTATTCCCAGTTTTCTGAGATAGCACCAGATAGATTTCCAAAGTGGTTGTACTAGTTTGCATTCCCACCAGCAATGAAGGAGTGTTGCTCTCTCCCCACATCCTCACCAACATGTGGTGGCACTTGAATTTTTGTTCTTAGCCATTCTGATGGGTGTAAGATGGAATCTCAGAGTTGTTTTGATTTGCATTTCTCTGATGACTAAGGAGGTTGAGCATTTCTTTAGGTGTTTCTCAGCCATTTGATATTTTTCTGTTGAGAAGTCTCTGTTTAGTTCCAAGCCCCATTTCTCAATTGGGTTATTTGGTTTGGTGGTGTTTAATTTCTTGAGTTCTTTATATATTTTGGATATTAGACCTTTGTCAGATGTAGGGTTGGTGAAGATCTTTTCCCAGTCTGTAGGCTGTCTCTTTGTTCTCTTGACAGTGTCTCTAGCCTTACAGAAGCTTCTCAGCCTCATGAGGTCCCATTTATTAATTGTTGACATTAAGGCCTGGGCTGTTGATGTTCTGTTCAGGAAGTTGTCTCCTGTGCCAATATGTTCCAGGCTCTTCCCCACTTTTTCTTCTAACTGACTTAGTGTCTCTGCTTTTATGTTGAGGTCTTTAATCCATTTGGATTTGAGTTTTGTGCAAGGTGACAAATATGGGTCCAGTTGCATTTTTTTACACATAGACCTCCAGTTAGACCAGCACCATTTGTTGAAAATGCTATCCTTTTTCCATTGAATGGATTTGGCTTCTTTGTCAAAAATCAAGTGACCATATGTGTGTGGATTCATATCTGGGTCTTCAATTCGATTCCACTGATCAACCAGCCTGTTGCTGTGCCAGTACCATGCTGTTTTAATTACTATTGCTTTATAGTACAATTTGAGATCAGGTATGGAGATTCCTCCACAGCACCTTTTATTGTACAAGATCGTTTTTGCTATTCTGGGTTTTTTGTTTTTCCATATGAAGTTCAGAATTGAACTTTCAATGTCTTTAAAAAGTTGTGTAGGTATTTTGATAGGGATTGCATTGAATCTGTAGATTGCTTTTGGTAGGATGGCCATTTTTACTATGTTATTTCTCCCTATCCATGAGCAAGGAAGATCCTTCCATCTTCTCATGTCATCTTCAATCTCCTTCAGAGTTTTGAAATTTTTTTCAAACAAGTCCCTCACTTGCTTAGTTAGAGTAACTCCTAGATATTTTATATTGCTTGTGGCTAATGTGAAGGGTATGGCTTTCCTAATTTTTTCCTCTGCAATCTTGTCATTTGTGTATAGGAAGGCTACAGACTTTTTTGAGTTAATTTTGTATCCAGCCAAATTGCTGAAAGTGTTTATCAGCTGTAGGAGTTCTCTGGTGGAATTTTGAGGGTCACTTATATACACTATCATATCATTTGCAAATAGGGATAGTTTGACTTCCTCCTTTCCCATTTGGATACCCTTGATCTCCTTTTGTTGTCTTATTGCTCTGGCTAGAACTTCGAGTACTATATTGAAGAGATATGAAGAGAGTGGGCAGCCTTGCCTTGTTCCCGATTTTAGAGGAATTTCCTTGAGTATCTCACCATTTACTTTGATTTTGGCTATTGGCTTGCTGTATATAGCCTTTATTATGTTGAGGAAAGTGCCTTGTATCCCCGATCTCTCTAAAACTTTAAACACGAATGGGTGTTGGATTTTATCAAATGCTTTCTCTGCATCTAAAGAGATGATCATGTGGTTTTTTATTTTCAGTTTGTTTATATGGTGGATTACATTGATGGATTTCTGTATATTAAACCATCCCTGCATGCCTGGAATGAAGCCTACTTGGTCATGATGAATGATATCCTTTATGTGTTCTTGTATTCATTTTGCAAGAATTTTATTTAGTATTTTTGCATCGATGTTCATGAGCGAAATTGGTCTGAGATTCTCTTTGTTCAGTCTTTGTGAGGTTTAGGTATCAATGTGACTATGGCCTCATAGAATGAATTTGGTAAAGTTCCATCCAATTCTATGTTTTGGAGTAGCTTGAAGAGTATCAGTATTAGATCGCCTTTGAAGGTCTGGTAGAATTCTGCACTTAAACCATCTGGCCCTGGGCTTTGTTTGGATGGGAGACTATCAATGATTGCTTCTATTTCTGTAGGGGAAATGGGACTATTTAGCTTGTCTATCTGTTCTTCACTCAACTTTGGCAAGTGAAATTGATCAAGAAAATCATCCATTTCCCTTAGATTTTCAAATTTTGTGGCATATATGCCTTCAAAGTAAGATCTTATGATTCTTTGTATTTCTTCAGTGTCTGTTGTTATGTCTCCCTTTTCATTTCTGATTTTGTTGATTTCAATACTGTCTCTCTGCCTTTTAGTTAGTTTGGCTAACGGTCTGTCTATCTTGTTGATTTTCTCAAAGAACCAGCTCTTGGTTTTGTTGATTCTTTGGACTGTTTTCTTAGTTTCTAGTTTGTTAATTTCAGCCCTGAGTTTGATTATTTCCAGACGTCTACTCCTTTTGGGTGTTTCTGCTTCTTTTTTTCTAAGGCTTCCAGCTGTTTTGTTAAGTTGCTTATGTGCAATGTTTCCGATTTCTTTTTAAAGGCACTTAGTGCTATGAATTTTCCTCTTAACACTGCTTTCAATGTATCCCACAAATTTGTGTATGTTGTTCCCTCATTTTCATTGAATTTCAGAAACTCCTTGATTTCTTTCTTTATTTCTTCCCTGACCCATGTGTTATTTAGCAGAGAGTTGCTTAGTTTCCACGTATGTGTAGGCTTTTTGTTGTTTCTGTTGTTATTGAATTGCAGCCTAAGAGCATGGTGATCTGATAGGATACAAGGTATTATTTCAATCCTCTGGCATCTGTTGAGGCCTGCTTTGTGACCTACGATGTGATCAATTTTGGAGAAGGTTCCATGGGGTGCAGAGAAGAAGGTATATTCTTTCTTGTTTGGGTGAAAGGTTCTATAGATATCTGTTAGATCCATTTGACCCATGGCATTGATTAATGATGTTATTTCTCGGCTTAGTTTCTGTTTCAATGACTTATCCTTCAGTAAGAGTGGGGTGTTGAAGTCTCCCACTATTATTGTGTGGTGATCGATGTGTGGTTTAAGTTTTTTTTAGCAGATCTTTTACAAATGTGGGTGCCCTTGTATTGGGAGCATAGATGTTCAGAATTGTGATGTCATCTTGGTTGACTTTACCTTTGATGAGTATGAAGTGTCCTTCTGCATCCCTTTTGATTAATTTTGTTGAAAGTCTATTTTGTTTGATATAAAAATGGTTACGCCTGCTTACTTCTTGTGACCATTTGCTTGGAATATTTTTTTCCAACCTTTTACCCTGAGGTAATGTCTATCATTATGGGCGAGATGTGTTTCTTGAATGCAGAAGAATGTTGGATCTTGTTTATGCACCCATTCAGTTAGACTGTGTCTTTTTATTGGAGAATTGAAACCATTGATGTTGAGAGATATTAACGATCAGTGACTGTTAAGAGTCTTAATTTTGATGTTGTTTCCAATCGAGTGTTTGTGTAGCTGTGTTTTTGCCATGGTATAGTTACTTATTTCCTGAGTAGTTTTGGTTGTAGCTTGACCCTTTGGGATGGAGTTTTCCTTCTAGTACATTCTGTAAAGCTGGGTTTGTGGATAGGTACTGTTTGAATTTGTTTTTGTCATGGAATATTTTGTTTTCTCCATCAATAGTTATTGATAGTTTTGCTGGGTAAAGTAGTCTGGCCTGGCATCTGTGCTCTCTTAGAGTTTGCAGGATCTCTGTCCAGGCTCTTCTGGCTTTTATGGTCTCTGCTGAGAAGTCAGGTGTAATTCTGATAGGTTTGCCATTGAATGTTATTTGGCCTTTTCCCTTGCAGCTTTTAACATTTTTCTTTGTTCTGTATGTTTTGTGTTTTGATTATTATGTGACGGGCAGTTTTCCTTTTCTGGTCAATTCTATTTGGTGTTCTGTAGGCCTCTTTTAGGTTTATAGGTATCTCTTTCTTTAGATTGGGGAAATTTTCTTCTATGATTTTGTTGAGAATAGTTTCTGGGCCTTGGACTCTGATATCGTCTCTTTCTTCAATGCCTATTATCCTCAGATTTCTTCTTTTCATGGTGTCCTTAATTTCTTGGATGTTTTGTGTCAGGAGTTTTCCAGATTTGGCATTTTCTTTAATGGTTGCTTCAATATCTGTGATTGTATCTTCTAGACCTGAGATTTGTTCTTCTGTCTCTTGGATTCTGTTAGAAAGGCTCACCTCTGTGTTGCTCGCCTTCCTCTCTGAGGTCTCGCATTCTCGTTTTTCTTCTGTCTGTGTGTTTATCATTGAATCCATTTTCGTCTTCAGATCTTGAACTGATTTTTTTATTTCTTTCATCTGATTGTTTGTATATTCCTGAGTTTCTTCCATTGCCTCTTTATAGGTCTTCAGAGCTTGAACCATTTTATTTATTTATTTCATCTTGTTGTTCGCATTTTCCTGAAATTTTTCCAGTTCCACTCTATGTGCTTCTTTTATGTCTCTCACCTGTTTGTCTGCGTCTTCCTGTAATTGATTACGAATTTTATTTGTTTCCTCCATTAATATGCTCCTTATTAAGGATTTGAGGTCATTTTCTTGTATTTCATTTGTATTTGAGCTCTCTGGGTTGTTTTCTTTGGGATAGCTGGAGACTGGAGACGCCATGTTGTTTTGGGGTTTTTTGCGTATGCTTTTATGCTGTCCTTTAGACATCTTGCCGGCTTTATTTTTGTTGAGTAGCTTCCCGAGTTGGATGGAGGGAGTCTGATGATAGATTCACTTGTTTTCTCACAATTTCCGTAGGCTGGAAGCTTTGATGCTTCACTGTTGTGGATGGCAGGAGGTTAGCCCTGTCATTTTGGGCTCTCACAGCCAGTGATCCTCAGCTCCCCTGTGCTGTGGGTCCTGCAATCGATCTGGGTCTCTGGATGAGCGTTGGGTCTGGCCAAGGTATCCACAGCCTTCTGGGTTCCCTGCCAAGTCCAGCCAGGGACACTGGGCCCGAACCACCCTCGGAGGTCAGCTAGAATCTCAGGGCCTGAACTGTCTCCAGAGCTCAGCTCGGAATTCTGGGCTCAAAATGCACACAGGGTCCAGCCAGAATTTTTGGGCTGGGACTATGCACCAAGCTCAGCTGGGGGCTTTTGGCCAAACTGCGTGCTGTGGTCAGTTATTGACTCATGCCCGAACCATCCGCCCAGCTCAGCCAGGAATTCTGGCTTCAAACTGCACACTGTGTCCAACCAGAGTCTTAGAGCCGGGACTGTGCCAAAAGCTCTACTAGAGTCTCTGGGCCCAATCTTTCTGCCAAGCATGGTTAGGGACTCTGGCCCTAAACTGCACACTGAGCTCCACCCGAGTCTCCGGGGCGGAACTGTGCACCGAGCTCAGCCAGGGACTATGGACCCACACTGCACGCTGAATTTAGCCCAGGACTCCGGGCCTATACTGCGTGGATAGTCCAGCCAGAGTCTTGGGGCTGCCGAGCCTGTGTGCACAGCTCAGGAAGAATCTCTGGGCCTAATCTGCCCGGCAAGTCCAGCTAGGGCCTCTGGGCTGAATCTGCGTGCTGATCTCAGCCTGCGTCAGTGCCCCAAAACTGCCCACTGAGGTGAGCTAGTGTCTTGAGCAGAACTGCTTGTTGATGTGAGCTAGCGCCTCCAGTGGGACTGAGCTCTCCGCCCAGCCTGCGTCACAGCAGGTGAACTGTGGCTGCGCTGATCTGGTGCCTTCGGTGGTTCTGAGCACTCCACCCAGCCTGTGTCACAGTAGGTGAACTGCGGCTGCACTGGGCTGGCTGGCGCCTTTGGTGGACCTAAGCGCTCCGCCCAGCCTGTGTCACAGCAGGTGAACTGCGGCTGCGCTGATCTGGCGCCTTCGGTGGACCTGAGTGCTCTGCCCAGCCTGCGTCACAGCAGGTGAACTGCGGCTGCCCTGGGCTGGCTGGTGCCTTCGGTGGACCTGAGCGCTCTGCCCAGCCTGCGTCACGGCAGGGGAGCCGTGGCTGGGTTGAGTTGTTGCCTTGGGCAGAATTGCTTGCTGAGCTGAGTCGGCGTCTCCACAGCACTGCGCACTGAGCTGTACCTGGGACTCTGGGGCTGAACTGTCCGCCGAGTCCAGTCTGGGTCACAAGGCACCACGCGACGTATATCCTGTCCAGTGTCCCCTCTCCCACAGCAACTCCCTCCAGCCACCACACTAACCGCCTCCACCGGAAGGCTCTGAGCTGCAAACCTCAGTAGCTGCTGCTGGTGCCGCCGGTGCCGCCTTTGCCACCGCTGCTCTGATCTGAGAAAATCTGCACTCCTCCCATGTGCGGGGAACCCCTGCAAATTTTCTGAGTGTCAGTTACTATCTCCTGCACACATTCTCCTCTTTCGTACACACACAGCACGTGTTCGTCATATCATCATCAATCTATGTGATTTGTTTTCTTCTTGTTATAAATTGTTTTTGAATTTGATAAAGTGTGGGTGATTTTTTTCTTAGGGTGAATTTAGGGCTGAGTTTGGAGAGGATTAGAAATTTCCCTGGACTTTGGCAATGTTAACCGTTATTATTCTATTTAAAACTTTAGAGATGGCATTATAATGATCACATTTTGTAGATGAGAAAAACATAACTTACCTGAACTTAGCAAACAAACTTCCAGAGTCTGGGGAACACAAAGAACATCTAAAGCCACGGGAGGTACATACGACATGACAATAAATTTCTTTTCAATGAACTTTTCTGCATTCCAATCTACCTAAGCCAGTGGTTTCTTGAGTCACTCAACGCTATCCAAAGCAAATGCCCCATTTTTGTATGTTAGCATTGGAAAGTGTTGGTAGCTTTTGCTTACATAATAATAAATTGCCTTAATTTAAATCATAATATCATAAGTGGATGAGGTTAATTGAGGTTCCAGAACATAGAAGAGGTAAAAGATTTAAGCAACAAAAATCCTTAACTAAAGCAATGAACATTTAACAGTATCAGTGATAAGATAATGATTGCTGTGTAATTACAGCTGTGTACTTGCAATTACTTCAACAAGCCTTATTGACCACCTAATAAGAAGCCATCAATATGTCAGAGGTTGGTTGTTCCTGTACAGCCTTCATAGTAAGACAGCCAGTGACACAGCTCTAATGAATCCTAAGGGGAAGGCTACACTAACAGACCATATAGCCCAGGACCTTCAAACACTGGACTTTGCTTCACTTCCTTGCATTTCACATGTACACGTCTATGCTGCCTGGATTGCTAATTTTCATTTCTCCGTAACTTTTCTGCATATTTCTCAAAAATAAGTGCAGTCACCCATAACACACACACACACACACACACACACACACACACACACACACACACACACACATGCTCAAGATATTCAAGGTTGTTTTTCTGGATCATGCTAAAACATTTTGTGTGTGCTATGATTCCAGAAATTTTTCTGTATTGGAAATATGATCTTCATGCAACATTGTTGGAGATTTTTAGAACATGTAAACACTAATCCTTTGAAAGTGTTAATATTACCAAGGAAGTTAATGTATCACCACAGAGATAAGATTAAAGAATGCATTTTATCTGACTTTTGTGTTCTCTCCCTCCCTTCTCCCCTATCCCTTCTTCCGTGTTTCCCTGTCTATTTCTCTCTATCTCCTTTTCCGAACCCTTCTTATCCTTCCATAGAATTCCATATGGAATTACACAGTACAAAAGCACTCAATAAATGTTGTTGACCCAATAACAAACCTTCCTAAAAAAAAAAAAAAAAATCAGCCTATGGTATTCTGTTACAGGAACCCAAAATGGACTAGGAATTGAATTCATTATTATTTTAGGAGGAAACAGCATAGTTAAGTTAAGTTACTTGAGAAAGCTATTGGCAAAGTTTTGGGGGGAGAGTATCAGGAAATGATAGATATAATAACATACTATGCCAGAACAAGAAATTAGGGAAGATCAGAAGCATTATCCAGTCTTGGTGCAAAATGGCAATAAACCAAACATGGAAAGTCAGAAAGCTGTTTATAGGAGCCTTGTAACAAATAACATGGCCGGATGTGTGTAAAAAAAATTGTTTGTGTAAAAATCAATAGGTGAAATAAAACTGTGACCTCATTTTTGTCTTCTTCTTACCAAGTCCAGTTGGCGATGCTCAAGTAGAATAAGGAGAATAGGGCATGTAGTCCACTAAAGTCATCTACCCCGGGAACACAACCAGGTATGGTAACATGAGAAGTGAGTTTTCAGGACAAAAAAAAAAAAAAAAAGATGAACTCTGCACACTTTCTCTAGCCAGGTGGAAGGTTTCCAACAGGTCTACACAAAGTCAAGGGCACAGACTCAATATGGACAAATTTGCTCTCTGAGGAGATTCCCCTAGACTTAAACCTGAGCAGTACTAAGAGAACTTGAGAATCCTTGAAGGTAGGACCCTCTCTGATGCCCATGTGTTTTCCATAATACCCTTAGAGATTTTGAAGTGAGCCGTTTGTAGGTTTCAAGACATCTCTGGACACATTTCTCAAGAGACCTGAGAGTTACTAGTATTCCTGGTGAATTTCCCATCATATCATTCTAGACAAATTTTCCTCCAGTTAATTTTTTTCCACAAAGAATCAAAGAATAAGCTGGTTAGCTATCCCACCATAATCTCAAGGGAAGCCTCATTCGCTTGTAACCTTGTTCCTAGCTGAATAAACACCATTGGTTCTTGCCTTCTTTTGACGCAGTCACTATAAAACACTTCACAGTTTCCCAAGCCCCTTTTCTTACCAGCACTGAACTTTCCTGAGTTTCCTCTGATCCACTTCCCAAACCATATCCCAATTACCTTCAGCTGCATGGTAAGTTCTTAGCCTTCCCAATGCTGTAAGGGAAGTTCTCAGCCTTCTAAATGTTGGGACCCTTTAACCCAGTTCCTCAGGTTGTGGGGACCCCAAACCATAACATTGTTTTAGTTGCTGCTTCACAATTGTTAATTTTGCTTGTTATGAATCATAATGTACATATCTGTGTTCTCCGACGGTCTTAGGTGACCACTGTGGAAGGGTG
>OU015746.1:28685890-28701385 GCA_907169655.1 Acomys percivali
TCAATTTTTAGTGGCATGTTATTTTTACTCTTGATCCATTACTCAGAACTTATCTCCTAGTCTAAGGTTACTAAAAAGATGTCAGACTTTAGCAAAGACCGTGGGACCATTAACTGAGTACCAAATACCTGGCGCGTTATAGATAAAGCTGCCGTGATCAATGACTTTATAATGCTTTCATTTAAGATCCCTTTAGCCCCCTTAGCTCTCATTAGGTACTTAAAACTACTTCAGCATGTCATTAAAAGTTTAAGGGTTCTGCCTTCCTTGTAGGGTTCTGATAGCCAATAGAAGGTAGATTTATTTTCTTTTATTGATTGAAATATAAGACTCATTTAACATATCAAATGTTTTAATGTCTATCATTATGTAATAAAAATCCAAGAAAGGGGAATCTTTAGGATGTATTTATGTAAATGAATATCAAGCACGTTTTCTAGGACTCGAAAAGCTGAGATGACAAGAGTTAGAACACATCACATTCACTGAGATGTGAACACAAAGCAAAGCATGTTGAGACTGGCTACGGATGTACCATGTTAATAATAGATCACAATGTCTTTTCAAAGTTTTTAAACTTCTGAATGTCAACTAAAAATACTGAAGCAAAACTTTAAAGCCCTAACCAACTCCACATCCCATGCATAATTAATAATTATGGAATTATGGCATATATTATAAGTCATGGACATCCTGTAGATGATTCACAAGGAATTCGCATAACCAGTGTGGAGCTTAGCAGAAAATTATTCACAAAGGAAAAGGAAGTCATGGTGCTCAGGGCTGGAAGATGAGTCCATATCTAGAGTGCAAATTAAATATCTCAGATGGTGAAATGGAAGAAGTATAGTGAAGGTCTTAATGTTCATGGAATTTGGAGGATGAATTTTTTCAGAATGATATACGTTCTAGTAACCTGATATATTAATCATTTGTGGAGTATAATATTTTAAAAATTAATATCTTACAGGGTACACATAATATGTTTTCATTGTTTCAGAAATGTAGAAATTAGAATTACCCAGACAGTTTCATTTAAAACATGTACCATTACTTTGAAATGATGCAGACCATATTGTTATAATTCTGTTTCAAGGAATTAAGATATTCAGAGTGTTAGTTTTCTCTGAGGTACTATTTTTTAATCATAATAATTAATTACTATTTCATACAACCACTTGGAATATCTTTGACTGAGTAAATTCTGTGGTTAGATTCTCTTATTACATTTAGATACTTTTTTTTTTTTTTACATTTAGATACTATATCTTACAGTGTTAGCTGTTTGTCCTACTCAGGGTCTGCTTAGTTATCTACCTTGATTATTTTCTTGGACTGTGGGATTAAGATAAGTTGGTCTAAGTTTGTTGAAAATCATAATATCCTTTCCTGTACTACCTAAGTTCACTCTGCATTTGAGTAAATAGAGCAATTAATTCCCTTTAATGTAATAATTTCCCTCGCATTTATGTAATTTCAATTGTAGGTTCTTCTACTGTATTTCCTTCTTTCCTTCTCCAGGCTTTTCTACCTTGTGACATTTCAGAGTCCTACTGAAACACCACGTCTTCTAAGACATCACTCCGACTTGTGCACAGAAGATTCTTGAATGCATTTAAGATTTGATTTGCTGGATGCGTGTTCTGGGAAATACCAAGAACATCAGAATGGTGTTGTATATCTGAGCCATCTATGATGTAGTAGGAGAGACTTATACCACTTGAAGATAAGGTAAATTCAATATTAATGTAGGGTTTCTAAAGACAGAACTTCATGCAGCATGTTAACCATTGCTTACTGGAACACTCTCTGTAGGTTTTTTCCTTTCTTCTAGCAAGAATCTTACATATAATGTAGGGTGAAAAAGGCAGCCTCATCAAGCTTAACCAAAGCCTTGGCATTGACATTGCAATAATTGGTTCTATCAGCCAATCATGGTGGCTCATGCCTGTAATCCTATCACATGGGAAGGCAAAGACCCATGGATCTCTTTGAGTTCAAGACAAGCCTGATATACAAAGTGAGTCCAGAATAAACAAGGCTCTACAGAGAAAAACCTGTCTTGAAACACCAAAACCACTACCACCATCACCACCACCAAAAACAACAACAATAATAATATGTTGTCAATTAATTGTAATTTCTAATTGTTTTCAATTATTTTATTACTGTACTTTATGTATATAAGTGGTTTACCTATAGGTATGTATGTGCACAATGTACATGTAGGGTATCTATGAAAACCAGAAGGGGGCTTTGGATCTCCTGGGACTAGTGTTATAGATGGTTGTGAGCCACTATGTAGGTGTTGAGCAGAACAGTTAGTGCTCCTAACTGCTGAACAGCCTCGCCAGCCTATATCTAATTGTTGCAATAGACAAACAACATATAAATTAAACACTGTGAGTATGCCATACTTCAATTTTTGTTATACTTACACTATGGACAAATCACCTCTAGAATTATTTTATTTTGAGAACTGGGCACTTTTTAATGAGGTAAATAAAGAGTTATAGGCTCCTCTGAAAAGTAAAAAATAAATATATATATATATATATATATAATGTATAATTTAACATGTATGTATAGATATTATATCTTTATATTATATACATATGTGAAATATATTATATGTGTATATTACACACACACACACACACACACACACACACACACACACACACACACATATACTCCATCCAATATAAATCTTTCTAAGAACTATGTCCAGTGCAGTTGTCAGAGATTTCTGGTTGAAATACTTTATTAAATTTATTTATTTTTAATTTATTCACTTTTAATCCTGATTGTAGCCTCCTCCCTTGTCTCCTTCAAGTCCCTCTCCCTCCCTTATTAAGATACCTCGCCTATAACAATGACCTACCAAATGTCATTATTAAATACAAGAATAGATGTAGTTAGTAAGGGTTAAAGTAAGGTTGATGTTCAAATGCAACACCGCTTCTATCTAGAACCATCTTATCCCAACACTTCTCTCTTTAAACATTATTTAATATGTGTATCATTTTTAAATAATCACAGTTTAATGTTAATGTTTTAAAATGCCCATTAGAGGCATTTAAATGAAATGCTGTAACCTCTATCATTTCTTCTGTTCTGCTAGTTTTTCAATATTATGAATACAATAGAATGCAAAGAAAGCATCTGAAGGGATTGGAGAAGAAATGTTTACTCAGACTGTGAACATTTTGAGATAAAACATTGTTGTATAATTACAGACAAAATTATCACAAAACATAATTGGAAATTGACTTTAATTTACCAGGATAAGCCTGAATTACACTAAAAATTTTAAATTGGACGTTACATCATTTTATCAGGTGACACAGCTCTTTCATGTATATGAAAAAATGTACTTAGTTGGAAATACATTGGCATATATTAGCAAAGTGATGGGGAAATTGAGTAGCAATAATTTTTATATACAACTCCAATATGTACAGTAAAGTTTCATTGCACTGTCTTTTTTTATTGCATTGTCTTAAAACACATAAAAAACAATACATTTACCACTTAACCTACATTTACATACATAATAGACACATGTATATCTATGTATGTTTTATGCATGTACACCTAGGTTTGTGTGTACATATATATATGTACATGTATATATATATGTGTGTGTATATGTGTGCATGTGTATGTAAATTTAATAAACAATTTATTAATTGAAAATACTATGATAACATTGTCCCTTTAATACCACTTTTATGTTTCCTTACCTTGGGACTCTGCTAGTTAAGGCTGAAGTTTGTCTTCTCAGGATAGCCGATTTTGTGCTTTGTCCCTTTTTCAGCAGGGTTCTCACTGCACCAGATCTGGTAACCTCACATTTTATCAGGGGGGTCACATAGTCCTAAAAGAAAATATCGGCCAGGCTCTTTCCTGATAACAAGCACAGGGAATTCTGGGAAATACCCCACCCTCTGCTGAGATCCTAGCCCCAGCAAATGGTCCTTAATTATACCTATAGGCCATCCCCTCACACGTGCAATAATTAAGGACTGTTTTACTTCCTGTGATAAAGACAAGCATTTAGTAAAATGAAATTTAGAATTTGGATTTCAATATTTACCTGATCAATAGCATATATTATACAGTATTTCATAAACTCTCTAAAAATTTAAGCACTTTATTACAATAAGTTTAATTTTAAATGATTTCCAAAATCATTCCTTGGCTTAAGAGATGAGCTCTGGAGCCGGGCGTGGTGTTGCACACCTATAATCTCAGCACTCAGGAGGCAGAGGCAGGTGGATCACTGTGAGTTCGAGGCCAGCGTGGTCTACAAATGGGTCCAGGACAGCCAAGGCTACACAGAGAAACCCTGTCTCGAAAAACCAAAAAAAAAAAAAAAAAAAAAAAAAAAGAGAGAGAGAGAGAGAAATGAGCTCTGGTAAGTACCCTAGAGGGTAGTGAAAAATGTGTCTTTAGTTTGTACAGTCCTTTTTATACTGTATTACTTCTGCAAATAACTTGCAAGCCTTTACTTAATAGTTAAGAAATATAAAGTGAACTGTCTCAGAGATGCATTGTTCATGATGGGATTGATAGTGAACTTAATTACTTTGATTTTAGCAACTTGAATTTTCAAAGAATGTTGCAAACGGGAGATTCTAATATATTTTAGGCATTTAAATACAAATATCAATCAGATGGTAAAATGACTCTGATAAAAACTTCTTGTGATTCTAGAAAGTTCTGTTTAACAGTAGTTAATGCACTCCCGGGCTGACATTAGAGCCATGCTTTGGATCCATCCCACTTAAACTTTTTGTATATTCAATTGAGGTGCTAGAATACGTTATGAAGATTAAAACCCAAATGTAATCTATTTTTGGAACTATTCATAACCAGAAGCTCACATCTGCATAAATTAGAACTCTAAAACCATGTCATACATATTTTATAGATAAGTTATCTTTTCTCAATACAATTAAACACACTAACTCAATGAATAAATTATGTTTGATTGTGTCATTTTGACCTATGGGTAAATATATATATGTGTAGCCAAGACATAATTTAGTTATGCATTTTTCTTGCTCATTTCCTATTCTATAATCTTTTCTGTTATTTGGCAAACTGAGGATTATGTGATGTGTGCTCGATGGCTCTTTGGCCAACTGTCTTATTTGAAAACACTGACATGGGAATATTTAAAGTTCTAAAAGTGCTATGAATCATAAGACCTAACAAATTTCTATTCCCACTTACTATATGAAGCAGAAACTTGATTTTCTGATATGAAGTCACTAACTGAATGGCAGTTCTAAACAGCCTGTAGAGGATAGCTTTAACATATTGGCCACAAAAGTTGTTACGTAACCAAGGATTGACCAGTTAGTGTCTGTAGTTTAACACAGGTAGAGTCTAAAGCAACCTTGTGGTCTGAGCTGAGCCATTACAAGTCACCTTCTAGCTTTTTTTTTTTTTTTTTTTTAATGTTAGAGATCAGACCTTTGCTTCCCAGTCACAATTGTAGCATACGGAGTATGCAGCTAGTGGGAACAGTCTTTACAAAAGTTCATTGGAAATAAAGAAAGCAGGAACCCATTGCCAAGACTATTATTGGTTACTTTGTACAAAGAGTAAAGTCTATTGCTGAAGACACCAGTTGTGAATGCCAGCAAACATGGAGAAATTGAGATGATACCCAAGTAGAAGCTTCACACCTACTGAAAGCATTCATGATGCTAGAATATACTCAACTCTATCAGAGAAAATCAGGCAGCAGTACCACTCAGCTACAAAACGTGCAACCTACAACAGCAACCTGCCTGAAAGGTACACTGCTGCAAAAGTAGCAAAAATGTGTGTGTGTGTGTGTGTGTGTGTGTGTGTGAGTGTGTGAGAGAGAGAGAGAGAGAGAGAGAGAGAGAGTTCATTTCTTTTTGTAAGTGAATAATGATTATACACTTATATAATATATATTGATATATAAAATTTATATTATATAATGTGATTTGTATTCTTTTCACCTATAACAACCACTTGGATTATGTGATTATTTAGATTTTCACTTCTTTTTTTAATTAATGTAGTTTAAATTTTTCAGTATTATAGAATGTTTAAAGAGCTAGCTATTGTTTTTCTATTTTGTCTTTTTAAATTTCTTTGTTCTAATCTTCATTCTGTATTTCCTGTTTTCCTGGTTTTGACCATAATTTTTTTTACATATTTTTCTGGTTCTTTACTGTGTCATGTCAAGGTATAGATTTCATATGTATCTTCTTTTTTATCGCAGACTTTCATAAATACAAATATCCCTCTAGGCTCTACTTTTCCAGTATTCAATAAACTTTGATACCCAGCATATTTCTTTCAGTCATTTCATTCCTATCACCTGTCCTTAAATTTTCCAAACCTGATTTATTCCTTGACCCATTTATTGATTGACTGTGTTATATGATCTTTTCTTGTTTGTGAATTTGTCAGTCTTCCTTTTGTTATAGTTTGTAATTCAATTATCCTTTGCTAATAGAAGAAACGCTGAAATATTTTGGCATTTTGATGCCAAGACACGTTGTTTTACATAACCCAGGACTCATTCTAGAGAATGCTCTGTTTCTCCAAAAACTGTACAGTCTCCAGGTTAGGAACAGAACAGTCCTTGATAGGGACAGCTGAGTTCTAACCTTCAGCAGAGTTCTCTTTATCCACTGAGCTTTTGTTATGTTCTTCCATCCATTATCAAAGCTGTGCTGGTAAAATGTTCCATTATCATTGTAAAATTACCTCCCCTTCAGTTTTACAGTGTATATTTCATGGGTGTATACTTTAAAGCGTTTGTTTTAGGTATGGATATGCACATATGGCTCGTGTATTCTAAATAAATTGACCTTTTACATGTAAAGTCTGGTTTTATAATATCAATATACATACTCCAGATCTTTTGTTGTTATTTTAGAAGACAATGATACTCTAATTTTTAATCACTTTATACCTAGAAGTCTAAAAATTGTTGCTTAAAAATAGCTATATAATTTTAGTTACTCAGTCTTTAAATTGTTGTCTCTTAGTTGGCAAAAACTGTGAGTTTATGGTTAAAATAAATTTGTTAACCCATACCTTCTTTTATCTTTATTTGTATGTGTTTCCTGTGTTTCTTAAAATGTGATTCCCCCCTATTCTTGATTAATTTGATTTTTCTACTATAATTTTTATTGTATGCCCTTTTTGTTTTTCTTTTCTGTGTATTTGTAAAGTTATTTATTTCTTTTCTTTTATTCACTTTACATCCAATTGTAGCCTCTTCCCTCTCTCCTACCATCCCTATCCTCTCTCTCTTTTCCCCCATACCCCTCCCCTACTCCTCAGATAAAGGACACCCACCTGCCAGCAATTCACCTCAGCACATCAAGTCTTATCAGTACTTAGTGCACAGTCTTCCCCTGTGGCCTGGCCAGGCAGCCCTGCCAGGGGGAAGTGATCAAAAAGCAGACAACAGAGTTCATGCCTCTCCTCTTTCAAGGGGAATCACATGTTGGCCAAGCTATCCATTGGCTCTGAATGTGTAAAGAACCTAGGTCAAGCCCATGCATGGTCCTTGGTTTGTAAATCAGTCTCCTCAAAGCCCCCAGCTCTGGAGCCAAAGTCAGTTAGATCTGTTGGTCTTCTTGTGGAACTCCTGTCCCCTCTGAGTCGTTCTATTCCTCCCTCCACTATCCCACAATATCCCCTGCACTCCATGCAATGTTTAGCTATCTGGCTACATCCTCCGCTGGATGGAACCTCTCAGAGGACAGCTACGCTAGGCTCCCTTCTACAGCATAGTAGAGTATCTTAACAGTGCCAGGGGTTGGCTCTTGCCCATAGGGTGCGTCTCGGATTGGGCCAAGTGCTGGGGTTAGACATTCCCTTAATCTCTGCTCTATCTTTTTCCATGTACGTCTTGTGGGCAGGGTAGATTTTGGGTTGAAGTTCTTGTCGGTGGGTTAGTGTTCTCCCTCCATACACTAGGAGTCCTCTCTTGTTAGAGGGTCTCCATGACACCTGCTACTTGGAGTCTAAGCTAGAGTCACCTTATATCCTCCCAGGAACCCTCCCTATTGTAGGTCATAGGTCTTCAGCATGTCTCGGAGATGCCATGGTTTCTCTTCTTTCTGCAAAACCTCCATCCACCTGCCTCCTTTCCTGAACTCTTATCTCCACCCTCATTTCCCTCCATGACCACTCTCCTACCGTGTTCTGATTCTTCAACCACTTCTGCTGTTTATTCTATTTCCCCTTCTGAGTAACGTTTAAATATCCTCCCGTGGGTCTTCCTGGTTACTTATCTTCTCTGGGTCTCTCAATTGTAGGATGGCTATCCTGTACTATACAGCTAATATATGCTTATAAGCGAGTATGTACCATGTGTGTAGTTTCCAATGGCTGATGTTCTGGATCTGAAGGCAGAGCTGAGACCTGGTAACTGGCATGTGGAGGTCACAGAACAGACCTCACTTCTGCAGATAATCTGCAATCATAAATCTATTTCTTCGACATTATTCTGAAACAGTAGTTAAAAGTTTTTTTAACTGCTGAATATAAGTCTTAAAATTTAAACTTAAATTTTATACTCAATGTAGTGGTATAAACTCATTAACAATGTAGCACTGCATAAAGCATTGATTTAACATTTATTCAGTTTTAATTATGTATATATGTGGAGGGGATAGTAAATGCTCATGGGTTTGGGTGCCTGTAAGACCAAATGCCGTAAGAACCACTGGAGTTGCACCCAGGTATGAGCAGCCAACAAGGGTGCAGGGAAACAAATACTTTTGACTGCTGGTCCATCTCTCCAGACCTATATCATGTTTAGCTTTTTAAAAAAGAAATGTTTCCACAGTCTCCCCTCCCTCCACCCCTCCCAGTTACTGCCCCCACAACACACACACACACACACACACACACACATCCCCTCTTTCCTAGATTCACTCCTCCTCCATTTCCCTGAAGAAAAGAGCAGGCCTCCCGGGAATATCAACTGAGCACAGCATACCAAGTTACAATACAGCTAGGCACAAATCCTTATATCAAAGCTGAACAAGGAAAAGGTAGGAGGAAAATTATTCCAAGAGCAGGCAAAAGAATACTGGTGAAATACTCTTTTTGTTACAATAAAACTAGACACAAACCTTCATTTCAAGGCTGAACAAGGAAAAGGTAGGATAAGAAGGGTCCCAAGAGCAGAAAAAAAGAATAATTACATGTAGATTATAAAAATATATGAGATAGGAAAGATCATATAGACATAACACAGTGGAAAGCAAAGATTTTGCCAATACAGTTGCTAACATTGGCTCAAAACATGACTTAGAAAATGCATACATCGGCAGTTCTAATGAACTAAAAAGTAAATAAGAAGTTAGTCATGATAATTGTGTTTTAATAGTGATTTGGAGAATTCAAGATTCAAATAGCAGAAAGAAAACCTGCTGTTCATGGTGTGTGATTCTGGATCATGGGATGTGTGCCATATCACTTAAAATAATATAACTAATAACAAAGTACAGAACTTATCTGACCTAAAATTTCATGTGTGTGTCTGTGTGTGTGTGTATTAATTTTCTTCTTTGATATTTTTATCTGTAGGTACCAACATAAATCTATATGATGCAGCCTTGTTATCTTCCACTCACTCTGATTATGTCCCCACAGACTAATAAGTCACTTACCCACATTCACATGTGTTTTCCCCTATCTTATGACCTGATAGCTTTCTCTTAGGCTATCTATGAGCTAATGGGTTTTGAGTTATCCATTGAGCCTGCTGGGCTTACCTGTGAGTGTGCAAGTGACGATGATGACTGCTTCTCTGCTATAACCCACAAGTAGCCATCAGTAAGTGATCTGGTGTTGTGAGTCCCCCCCCCCCCCCCCGCCTAGTCCATGATTGACCAATGATGGGTCTAGTGTTGTTTACAGTCATCACTGGTAACTGCAGTTGTTATGAGATTATGATCCCAATAGTTGTATATGTTCAGAAGAAGACATTTCTCAGACCTCCCCATCTTCTGGCTCCTTTTTATATTCTTTCTTCCTTCTATTCCAGGGTATTTCCTGATCCTTACTGTGGGTGGTATAAATGTCTTTTGGACTGACTATTCAACCATCTCTTACTTATTCTCAGGAGATTGAGAACTCATGATTTCTCTATTGTTATTTATTGCAAAGAGTTACTTCTATGGGTGAGGCTAGGAGTAGCATTTCTCTGTGAGTAGAAACATAAATATTTATAAGCAAGTTTGGTGTCATTATCACTTTAGCTTAAAAAACTGACAAAAGAGTCCCTTGAGGCTAAGACTTCCTCAATCACAATTTAAAAACCTGGTTAGATAGTTCTGTGGAGCAGGTTTCAAATCCTTACACATCTTCAAATCTGTTAAAATTTTCATTTTAGTTTTCTTTAATTCATTGTTTCAGTATTTCTGAAATATTTGATTCTTTATTGTATTTGTTGCACCATTTAGTGGATACATTAAAATATAATAACAAAAACTGTTACTTATATTGCAAATGTTTATTGATACATGAATCCATGTTCAATGTTTAATTGGATTAAACCATTTTTTTTGCAAAATATTTACTTCTTCATTTTATTTTACATGTGCACCATTATTGTTATTTCTGCTTACTTACTCTGCTGTGAAACAGAGTACCAAAACGTTTCATTCCAAGCTTCTGAACCTTGGTACCCATGGATCAAGCTATGCCTCACCCCATTATCTCCTGTCACTCTTACCAATTTCTGGTCACTACCATTGTAACCTCAACCCCTCTAAGATCAACGCTGTTTAAACTGCTCACTAGGAAGATCACAGAGTTCTTTTCTTTCTGTGTGATTTACTTCATGAAGCAGCACAGTCTTCATCTCTGCTGAAGACATTTCTACAAATGACAGGATTCAATTAGTTAGTATGACTCAGTACTATTACACCATATGTACATGTGCCACATTTTTTTTTGTCCATTTGTTAACTATGAACACTTCAGTTGTTACCATTTCTTAGACATTGTGAATAGCATCCTGCGGCACACACACATGCGAGTAACTGATGTCTCCTTAACCTATTGCTTATCATTCTTTTTGATATATACCTACATTGTCAAGTCACAGTGTATCTATGGTTTTTTTAGTTTTCAGGAAATTCCATATTGTCTTCCATAATGACTATATGTACAAGGAAGGTGAAAGGAGTTATTTTCTTCTGAGTTATTATCCTCTTGTGATAAGACATTTCTGGACTGAATTGATATTTTATGATTTGATCTGATTTGATCTGATGATTAGTAGCATGGAGAAAAGTTTTATGTGCCTATTGTACCTTGGAATGCTGCCCTCATAAAACTTCTGAGGTTGCTTTTGCTGTTGTTGTTGCTTATGGGACTTTGCTATGGAGGTTGAATTCTGGCATTTCTGGGTAGCTTTTGAGCTCTGTGTAAGATGATGGATTCTCTTTCTCAGCAGGGTTCCCTATCTTCCTGATCTGAGGGCAATCTCAGATCCTCTAAGGAGCATCACTTAGCCCTCCAGGAGATTATAAACCCAATCTTTTCCTCATAACAAACCCATTCAGCAAGCACCTGGGGGGGGGGTGTTCCTGGGAACACATACCCTATGCTAATGATACCTTAGTATTCAGCAGATAATCTTTAACCATACCTGGAATTCTTCTCCCATCCATAGGATAATTACCTACTGTGTTCCCCTTATTATGACATGGCTGTGCTATTGTATGTAATCCTTGGTGGCCCTAGTCCCAGTTAATCAAACAAATTCACCCTCAAAACACTTCCCCCATTGCCCAAGGTTTATAAGTCCCTGTTCCACATAAAATAAACAAGCCAGCATCATCTATTGCACCATGACATTCTGACACTCATCCTTTACTCTGGGGAAGGACATGCTCCCCTCTTCCCTGGGGAATCACCACTGGACCCAGGACATGGCTGCCAGTCAGTCATCCACACACTTCTGCCATTCACCAGGGTATCAGAGCATATCGCTGCTGCCGTCTTTCCAGAGCTCCATCCACTGCAGTGCTTGTCTGTGGGAGCAAGCAGCTGGCTGGTCTCGAAGTAGCCACTTTGTTCTCTCCTGCTTCTGCCTCACTTGGTATTGGAGCTCTGATCAAGCCTCAGTCACCAACAGCTCGCTTGGGATTTGGAGCTCTGAGCTCCTTTTCCACTCTAGAGTGTGCACTTCTGGTTTTATGCTCCACGGTGACAGAGCTTCCCAGGAAAATACCCGATGGGAAAGCCCAGGGTCCCCACCTGATGCTGTTCTTCTTGTTGTTGTTGTTGGTGGTGGTGGTAGTAGGATTATTTTTTCCTTTGTTTTGCCATGCATCATTTCTGGGTTTTATTTTTTTATCTCCTTGAGGTGAGTTAGTATTTTGACATAGATTCCCTTTAACAACTAATGTCAACAGATGGGAAAGGTAAAGCGGTAAGGAAAAATAAAGGTGCATTTTGAGTTTTTTATTATTTAAAGCTACTCATGATACATACAGTTCTTGCTAAGATGTCATTCTCAGAAATTCAGAGGAAGGGCGAATAAACCCAAGGCGAAAACTTAAAATTTCTGTATGTCTTTTGATAAATGGCTTTTCTGAGAGAAAACCTTAATATGTAGCCTAGGCTAGACATCTAACTCATGATCTTTCCACCTTGGATGTGCTTAAGATCATTTCTGAATATTGTTACTTTTGTTTGTCTTATGGAAATATCATTTACGGTATTAAACTTTGCCAGAATTTACCTAGTAGATTCCTTTTTAATATCAATTCCACACTAGGTAGACTTTCTAGTTTGTTTCAGTTTGTGACTTGCCTATCTTTAGCCCACCAACGCATTGAGAACCCCTGTTCCTAAGGACCTATACCTGACTGAAACTGTCCGCAACAGTATCCATTAGCAATAGGAGATTTTATGTAACGCCTTTAGTATATTTTATGTGTAGAATCACAGAATTTCAAAATTGATACTTTGGTATCTTCTTTTTTCTGTTTGGATTCCTTTTATTTCCTTTTTCAAAAAAAAATTAATTTATTATGCTTTATACAGATTACATCCTGATTCTTATCCCCTAGCTTGTATCTTCCCTTCTCAACCTCCCTCCTTCCTTCTTCTTCCCTATTCTCTTGCTCCAGACCTCTGACAGAAGGGGACCTCCTCCCACACCATATGACCATAGCCTACCATGTCTCCTCTGGATAGCCTGCTTCCCCTTCTACTGTGTGCCTATTGGGCCACCCCACCAAGGAGATGTGATCAAATCAGAGGCAGCAGAGTTCATGTCAGAGACAGTTCCTGCTCTCCCCACAACCATGGAGAATGAGCAATCGGTTAGCTATATCTGAACAGCAGTCTGGGTTTGCTGCATGCATCGTCCTTGCCTGGTACAGTAATTTGTGTAGGCCCCCCTGGGTCCAGATCTGCCAACTTTGTTGGTCATCTTGTAGGTCTCCAGGACTATATGGGTCCTTCTACTTCCCCCCATTCTTCAGTTAAGGGACATGTAGGCTGTTTTCATATTATGGATATTATGTATTAAGCTGCTATGAACATAGCTGAGAAAATGTCCTTGTTTTATGATGGAGCCTAGTTCAGTATATGCCTAGGAGTAGTATGGATTGATCATGAGGTAGCACTATTCTCAATTTTCTGAGAAAGTGCCAAATTGATTTCCAAACTGGTTGTACAAGTTTGCACTCACACCAACAATGGAAGAGTGTTCCCCTTTCTCCACATCCTGCCCAGCATATGCTGTCACTTGAAATTTTAATCATAGCCATTCTGATAGGTATAAGATAAAAATCTCAGAGCCATTTTGATTTGCGCTTTCCTGATAACTAAGGACATTGAACATTTCTTTAAGTGTTTCTCAGTCATTCTATGTTCCTCTATTGAAAATTCTCTGTTTAGTTCTGTACCCCATTTTTAATTGGATTATATAGTTTGGTGGTATTTAATTTCCTGAGTTCCTTATATATTTTGAATATTGGCCCTTTGTCAGATGTAGGACTGGTAAAGATCTACCGGACTGTAGGCTGCCGTTTTGTTCTGTTGACAGTATCCTTTGCCTTACTGAAGATTTCTAGTTTCATGAAATACTATTTGTTAATTGTTGATCTCAGTGTTTGAGCTATTAGTGTTCTGTTTAGGAAGTGGTCTTCTGTACCAATGAGTACAAGGCTTTTCCCAACTTTTTCTTCTAACAGATTTAGTGTCTGGTTTTATGTTGAGGTCTTTAATGCACTTGGACTTTGGTTTTGTGCAGGATGATGAATATGAATCTATTTACATTTTTCTACATGTCAATATCCAGTTAGATCAGCAGCATTTTTTGAAGATGCTACCTTTTTTTTTTTTTACATTGTATTGTTTTGGCAAGTGACCTTAGTTGTTTGGGCTTATTTCTGGGTCTTTAATTCAACTCATTGTTCAACTAGCCTTCTTCTATGCCAGTACTATGCTGTTTTTAATACTGTTGCTCTACAGTACATCTTGAGATCTTGCATGGAGATTCCTTCAGAAGATCTTTTATTATAGAGGATTATTTTAGCTATTCTGAGTTTTTGGCTTTGCCATATGAAGTTGAGAATTGATCTTTCAAGGTATGTAAATAGTTGTGTAGGGATTTTAATAGGGATTGCATTGAATCTGTAAATTGCTTTTGGTCAGATTCCATTTTAACTATGTCCATCCTCCTGATCCATGAGCATGGAAGATCTTTCCATCTTCTGATATCTTTAATTTCTTTCTTCAGAGATTTGAAGTTTTTTTCATAAAAGTATTTCTATTGCTTGGTTACAATTATACCAAGATACTTTTTTATTATTTGTGTCTATTGTGAAAGGTGCTATTTCCCTAATTTCTTTCTCAGCCTCTTTGTCATTTTTATATAGGAGGGCTACAGATTTTTTAAATTGCTCTTGTACCTGGCCACTTTACTAAAGCTATTTATCAGCTGTAGGAGTTCTCTGGTGGAATTTTGGGGGTCACTTACATGCTTTGACTTCCTCACTTCCTATGTGGATAACCTTAATCTCCTTTTGTCGTCTCATTGCTATAACTTGAACTTCAAGTATTATATTAAATAGATATGGAGAGAGTGGGCATCCTTGTTTAATCCCTGATTTTATTGGAATTGCTTAGAGTTTCTCCACATTTAATTTGACATTGGCTATTGGCTTGGTGTATATTATATAGCCTTTATTATGTTTGGATATGTGCCTTGGATTACTGATCTCTTGAAGAGTTTAAACTATGAATGGGTGTTGGATTTTGTCAAATCTTTTTTCCAACATCTAAGGAGATAATCATGTTATGGTTTTGTTTTTTGTTTTTTAGTTTGTTTATATGTCGAATGACATAGATGGATTTCTGTACATTGAGCCATCTTTACATGCCTGGGATGAAGCCTACTGAATGATATCTTTGGTGTGGTTTTGATTCAGTTTGCAAGTATTTTATTGA
>OU015746.1:28701395-28712722 GCA_907169655.1 Acomys percivali
GTCAAACAGTGTGAAGAGCACTGCTTTTAGCTCTCTGAAGGACTGATGGAATTCTGCACTGAAACCATTTGGCCATGGGATTTTAGTTTTTTTTTTTTTTTTTTTTTTTTGGTAGAATTTTGATGACTGCTTCTATTTCCACAGGAGATATAGGACTGTTTAACTTGTTTACCTGATCTTGCTTCAACTTTGGTAAGTGGACCCTAACCAGAAAATTGTCCACTTCATTTAGGTTTTCAAACTTGTGACAAACAGGATTTTGAAGTAATACCTAATGACTCTTTGACTTCCTCATTGTCTGTTGTTATGTCTCCTTTTTCATTTCTGATCTTGTTGATTTGGCTAGTGTCTCTCTGCCTTTTAGTTCATTTGGTTAAGGTTTGTCTGTCTTGTTGATTTTTTCAACTAACCAGCTCTTGGTTTCAATGATCCCCTAAAGTGTTCTTTTTGTTTCTAATTTATTGATTTTTGGCCCTGAGTTTGATTATTTCCAGGCACCTACTTCTCTTTGTGGTATCTGCTTCTTTTTTCTTTCGGAGTTATAGATGTTTCATTAATTTGCTTGTATGAGATGTTTCCAATTTTTTTTTTTTTTATGAAGGCACTTAGTGCTATGAGCTTTCCTCTTAATACTGTTTTCATTGTGTCCCATAATTTAGGTATGTTGCACCTTCATTTTCATTGAATTGTAGGAGGCCCTTATTTTTGTTATTTCTTCTTTGACCCAGTTATCATTGAGTAGACAATCGTTAAGTTTCCAATGTGTGTAGGCTTTTCGTGATTTTTGTTCCTGTTGAGGTCCATCTTTAGTCCATCATGGTCTGATAGAATATAAGGTATTATTTTAATCTTCTTGTATCATTGAGGTTTGCCTTGAGCCTTACTATATGGTAAATTTTGGATAAGGTTCCATGAGGTGCTGAGAAGAAGGTATAATCTTTTGTGTTTGGGTGAAAAGTTCTGTAGTTATCTGTTTTGCCCATTTGCTTTCTGATATCTGTTAGTGTCATTATTTCTCAGTTTACCCTCTTTTTCGTTGACATATCCCAGTGGGGAGTTGAAGTCTCCCACTATTAATGTGTGGGGATTGACATGTGATTTAAAATTTATTAATGTTTCTCTTATAAATGTGGGCATAGATCTTCAGAATTATGATATCATATTGGCTGAGTTTTCCTTTAATAAGTATGACATGTCCTTCTTAATCTTTTGTTATTAACTATGGTTGAAAGTCTATTTTATTTGATATTAGAATTGCTATTCTAGCTTTTTCTTGAGTCCATTCATTTGGAAAACATTCTTCTAGCCATTTACTCTCAGGTAATGTTTATCTTTGTGGCTGATGTGTGTTTCTTGTATGAAGCAGAATGTTGGATCCTGTTTATGCATCCATTTTCTTAGTCTGTATCTCTTTTTAGGAGAGTTGAGACTCTTGATGTTGAGAGAGATTAATTTATAGTGACTTTTAGGTCTTTTTATTTTGATGTTGGTTGTGGTAGTGTGTTTGTCTAATTAGTACTAGTCTAACTTTTGTTTTGCTAAATTCAAGTTATGTATTTCCTCTTTTTTTTTTCCTGGTTAGAGTTATCCTATTTGGATTTGTGTTTTTCTTCTAGTATCTTCTGTAGGGCTGGGATTGTGGATAGGTACTATTTAAATTTGTTTTTGACATGAAACATCTTGTTTTCTCCATCTATGGTTATTGAAAGTTTTACTGGTTACAGTAGGCCATGCTGATATCTATAGTCTCTCACGGTTTTCAAGACATCATCCCAGACCCTTCTGGATTTTATGGTCTCTGTTGGAAAGTCGGGTATAATTCTGAAAGATTTGCTATTGTATGTTACTTGGCCTTTTTCCTTTGCTGCATTAGTATTTTTTCTTTGCTCTGTATTTTTAGTTTTTTTATTATTGTTTGCATGGTGGTTTTTTTCTTCTGGTATACTCTATTTGGTGTTCTGTTGGCCTCTTGTATGTTTATAGGCATCTATTTTTTTTTAATTGGGGCAATTCTCCAATTTTGTTAAAAAAATTTTTCTGGGCCTCGGATCCCGATATCTTCTCTTTCCTCAATTCTTATTAGCCTTAAGTTTCTTCTTTTCACGGTGCCTTTCTTTTCTTGGATGTTTTAAGTCAGGAATTATTTTTTTAATAAAACATTTTATTTGATGGTTACATAAAATTCTTCCTTTGTACCTTCTACTGCTGAGATTCTTTTCTCTGTCTCTTATATTCTGTTGGAGATGCTTACTTCTGCAGTTTCTGTTTTCTTTTATAAGCTCTCTCTTTCCAGGATTCCTTCCATTTGTGCTTTTATTGTTGCTTCCATTTTCATCTCCATATCTCAAGCCATTTTTTATTGATTTCCTTGATATGATTGTATTTTTCTTGGATTTCTTCCAATGATTTCTTCATTTCCTTTCTATAGGCCTCTGTCATGGCCTCTCTAAGGGCCTCATTCTGTTTGGCTATTCTTCCTGTATTTGTTTTTATTCATTTCTTCTATTATCATCTTTTTAAAAAGAAAGATTTGATGTCATTTTCTTGTATTTCAGATGTATTAGAGTTTCTAGGGCTGATTGCTTTGGAATAACTTGATTCTGGAGAGGCCATAATATTTTTGACATTTGTTCTTTGTAATTTTACGCTGACGTTTAGTCCTTTTGCTTCTCTGGCATTGGGTAGTATGAGACTAGCTCATAGATGAGTGTCTATAGGTTGAAACCCCTCACCTGTGGGGGGTCAGGGCACTCTTGGTGGATCAGGTAGGGGACCACTGCTAGAAACATCACAAAGATGCTATACTCTAGAGTAGAGATATTTATATATATATACAAGATCATTGCTGCTCTCTTCACAATAGCATGGAAATGTAAGCAGACATCAGCTCATGCAAAGATAATGAAATTGTGGTATATAAACACAATTTAATTTACAGGATAATTGATAGGACCAAAAAAATATCATACTGATTGGGGTAATCCGACCCAGATAAACAAATAAGATATTTTCTTCTCTCACAAATGGGGTCTCTTACTTCATATTCTTAAACCTGTATGTGCAAGCCAGAGCTTATGAAAGGCCAGGAAACTAGAAATGCCTATTAAAGAAGCAAGGCTTGATGAAAATTTAGGAGAAGACATAATGGGATGTATGTGCTATGAGGGTAGAAAAGATATTCTGGGGGTGGGGAGACTTAAGAAAAATACTTACAAGGTATTATGCAAGTCTATCTAAATATATTATATTTTATATAATTATATATTATAATTTAAATAGTCTATTTAAACTAATATTTTAAAAATATGAATGGAGGCCCCTGAATTGAAGGACAATATTGTTCCAGAAGACTTAATTTAATTAAACAAAAGTCTCACCACCAGTTATAAGGGAATTCCCTACAAGCTGTTTGGGAGGCTTCCAACAGCTGCAGACACCACAACCTATAATAATTACTTGTCTGGAAATATTTTCCTAGTCGTGCATAAGTAATACAAATATTATATAGTTTGCTGACAGCTTATTGATTAGATTTGAGATCCATTCCACCCAAAGGAACCCATATCTGTCTCTATAAATCTGATCAAGATTCCATGGCTTAGAAGGTCACAGACATTAGGGGATAGCTTAATTTTTTGCTAAGTGGACATATTGTAAAACTGTCTCCTGAACATTTACATTTATATGCATAAATTACTGGTGCTGAGAGCCATCATTAGAGAAGCTTTTTTTTTTATAGTGAGTAGAAATCAATAAAGAAAATCAGAACTTGTCAAAGTATGGAGTGTAAGATACTTTTGAATCCTTAGTCCTAAATGATTAATCTGTATCTTCTATCCCCCTTCAATGTTTAGAGAACATTACAGAAGAAGAGACAGAAAGAATGCATGAACTAGAGGTTGGGAAAGAGGACTGTAAAACAGTCTTAGGATATGATACCATTTTTTTTACTCATTAGTTCACTTCAGCTATGAAGACCTTCACAACACTGAGACTGTCAGCAACCCTTTGGTTCAAGAGGTGGCTCAGTGGTTAGAACCACATTCTTTTCTTATAGAAGATTCATATGCTCATATTCCAGGAGTTAGTACATATTTTCCACAAAACTATGGCTCTTAAGCCCAAACTTTGTGGGTATTAATCATTTAAATTAGTTGTCAAATAAATACATCTTTCTTTATTCTTTACTATTCTTTAATAAATAAATTCTATTGTTTATAATTAAGATATAAATAATATGAGACATTCATAAAGAGTAAAATGGTTGCTATAGAAAAGCAAATTAACATCACATAAAGGATATTAATATTGACTTATTTTTGCTACTTTCCCAGTTTTGGTATTCCTTAAAGATTAAGAATAAAAGGAATTCTGAGTACTTGGGGTGGCTTTGATGAAACAGATCCTATCTTCTTGGGAGACCTAGGCAGGGAGGATCATGTCCTAGCTTTCTGCTTCAGTAATAAATATCAAGTTTAGAAGAAGTGTTTATTTGGCTTATGTGTCTCAAACATAGTCCATCATTGCATAAAGCCACAGCTGTTTTGACTCAAAGACTGGGAGGATTATTTACCAGCTTGTTCTTGTGACTTGCTCAGCTTACTTTTTATATATCCTACAGTGGACTAGGCCCTCCTACCTCAATAATTAATCAAGAAAATATGCCTGCTGACATGCTCAGAGTATAATTTGGTGGAGGCTATTTACCAATTGAAGTTTTCTCCTCTCAGATAGGATTCTTTATGTCAGACAAAAAAAAAAGTAAGAAGCACAAATTACAAATTTAAAACTTTCTATACAACCTACTGAAACTTGCCTCAAAGTATAAAGAAAAACAAAGATAAAATATAGCACAGGGTGAGAATGTTTGTCTAGCAGGTTTGGAGTCAGATGTTCAGTACTCAATAGAAAAATAAAGGAAATAAGAAAGGAAGAATAAAAACAGAAAGCAGGACAGAAATGAAAAAAGAGAGGAAGGAAGGAAAAAAAGGAAAGAAAAGAAGAAAGAAAAAAGAAAGTTTTGAGTTTTCTTAAACTGTATCTGTGCTACTTATATTTTCATGATAAATTTGTTACCTCCAAAAAATGTACCCAAATTGTAAAAACTAAAATACATCTATATAGTTCATATGACTAAATATACATTGAACAATGGAACTTCAACACAAAGCTCAAATACAAATGAGCTATAAGGAAAATATAATTTATTATTCATGTATTTTTGGTACGTGAATGGGTTTATGTCACCACTACTCATTTCTGTTTTGTCATGGCATTATACTAGAATGTCCAAGACTTTTGTAAGGGACTATGATCAGGAACTGTAAGTGGCTTTGAACTCGAGAATTTCTCTGCTTAGCATAATCATCTTCTCTCTGTGGTATTAATCAAAGAGTCAACAGATTTCTTCTATAAATATTTATTAAACACAATAAATATTACTTGTAAACCAGAGACTATTGTTTGCTGTCATTCAAATCTGCTGCCATTGCACAAAATTGATGACACTATATAAAAATATGGTGCTATACCAATATATTTATTTATGGATGATCATATTTCAATTTTGTGTAACTTTCATGCACCACAGAATATGTTTCTTTTTAATATTTTTAATGATTACACATATAAGTACCCTTCAGAGCCAATGGGTGATTAAAAGTGGGAGTAGGTTGGATTTATTTTAAAGCCCCATAGTTCACTGACCATTTTTCATCTTTTCTTCTAGATACATTATACATTTAGCACTTCAGACAATCTTTCCTTTGTGTTAGGAAATCTCAAATTCTGCCAGTGATTTTGAAATATACTGTTATTAGCCAATAACAGCTCGTATGCTATGCTAAAAGGCTGTTGTAGAGTTACTTTTAAAACACTACAACCAAAAGCAAATTGAAAATGAAGGGGTTTATTCATCTTATACCTCCCACATCACAGCTCATCATTTAAAGAATCTGGACAAAAACCCAAGACCGTAACTTGGAGGCCAGAACTGAAGTAGAGTCCACACAGGAGCATTATTTCTGGATCGTTCCTTCTGATTTTCTCAGTACAACCCTGAAACACTTGCCCAAGGAAGGCACCACTCACTGTCATCTGTACTCTTGCATTATATTATTTTTTTATGTTTTTTATTAAAAAATAAAATCATTCATATTACATCTCAATTGCTATCCCATCCCATGCATCCTCCCATTCCTCCCCGTTCCCACTTTCACCCCGTTCCCCTTCCCTATGACTGTGTCTGATGGGGACCTCATCCCCTTGAATATGATGCTAGGGTATCAAGTTTCTTCTCGGTAGTCTGCTATCTTTCATCTGAGTGCCATCGGGCCTCCCCATCAAGGGGACATGGCGAAATAAGGGGCACCAGAGTTCATGTGAAAGTCAGACCCCAGTCTCCACATAACTGTGGAGAATATTCTGTCCCTTGGCTAAAGAAACTGTGGTACATTTACACTATGGAATACTACTCAGCTATTAAAAACAAGGAATTTCCGAAATTAGTGGATAAATGGATTGAACTAGAAATGATCATAATGAGTGAGCTAACCCAGAAGCAGAGAGACTCAAATAGTATATACTCACTTATATCTGGACACTAGGCCAAGGGGTATGTCTCATGAAAGTCTTCACTTACCAGGAAAATGGGATAGTGGTGAGGACATCCTAAGATGGGAGAAATATAGGAGATAGGGAAATAGATGGATCCAGAGGGTCCTAGAAACATACAAGAAGAACAATATGATGGGCAGAGCAGGGCCCAGGGGTTCTGCTCTATCTATGGCACCAACCAAGGACAATATGTGCAGTCATCATCAAACCCCTACCCAGACCTAGCCAAGCGTTATATTATTATAACCATTAATCAATAGCATGCCCCCACAAATTTGCCTACAAGACAATCTATGGGTACGTACACTCAAAAATTCCCCTATTTTCAGATTACATTAGTTTGTACAAAGTTGAAAGAGAAATCCAAACAAACAAGTGAAACTACCCAATATTAGAAAATTTTATTCCCTTTTCCCTGTTTGACCCTTGAACCTGGTAGACTCTCTTCCTTATCCTTCCTTCATATCTTCCCAGTTTTGGATTATATTTACCGTACTATAGGCATATTATCATCTCTATTTAACGAGGAATACATAGTATTTATCATTTTTTTGCTCATGTTATATCAATAACATATGAGCTCAAATTTCATTCATGTTGCGTCAGGTGGATTTTCCAATTAACTTTAGCTAATCACTATGCTTTATATTCATATGTCAAAATGCCATATTCTACTTCATAACTGTACAACTATGGTTTGTTGTTGATGTCGTTGTTCTTTTTACAGAAAACTATTGTCACTGGCTTGTTGATAATATTTTCTACAAAGGAAAACTCATTCATATCATCAGGTTTGTAGTTACTGACTCCTTTTGGAAAATTACTCAACATTCTTTGTCTGGCTACGTTAAAAATTAAAAAATTAAATTACAAACCAATTCTTTATTTCTTTTTATCTTGAGATTAAAAGAAGCATGCAGATTTTATTATTGTATTTTATTGTATTTGTTTATGAATGTATGAAAGCATGAATATTGTAGGAACAAATGGCTTCATAGTGTAAGGAATTTCATCGAAAGTTTGTGACTTCTTAGTTGTTCCTAATTTATGGTAAAATAAAATTCTATAAGAGGGCAAGTTGGCTGCCATTAGGCTGTTTCTTCAGTTCCAAAATAAATGAGATTATAATTCATTTAAATGCACAAATTACCTGTCTTAAACAAACTGCATCTTTGACCATTGTATTGTTTTTTATTTGGTATTTTCTATTAGTTGATTGAGTATTTCCCATATAGTGGGTTTTGGTGTAGGAACAGAGAACAGTGCTTGGTTTCTTATTGGTTTCATTGCTATTGCTGTGATAAAATGTCATGACCAAGGCAACTTACAAAAGGAAGAGTTTATTTTGCTTTACAATTCCGGAGGGGTAAGGACCCATTTTTGCAGGGAATCTTGGCAGCAGGCAGTAGGTATAGTGTCCAGAAGAGAATGAATGAGTGTTCATATCTCCAAGTTTAAGGAGGAAACAGAAAAGAACTGAGTCTGTCAAAGTCTGTCTCCTGTGACAAATCTCCTCCAGCAAGACCACAAGTCCAATTCTTCCTCAAACAGCAGCCCCATGCAGGGACCAGGTGTTCAAATATCCAGCACTATGGAAGACCTTTCTCATTGCCAACAACCACAACTTTTACTGATGCTTTATCTCTTCCTCCTTCTTCTTCTCTTGCCCTTCCTTTTCCTCCTCTTCCTCTTCTTTGCCAAGTATTGCACCCAGGGCAATGATTATGCTATGAAACTGCCCTACCACTTAGCTGCACACCTAGTAATGGCATTAATCTGTGATGAAGGGAGCTTATGGAGAAAGAAAAACAACAACAACAACAACAACAAATAAAACGAAAGGAGAAAAAGAAAAAGCAAAGAAACGAAATCCTCCACAATATTAATCAACTAAAGAATCAAATATATATATTGGGTTAATTGGGTTAATTGAATAATGACATTAAGAGGATGGCAGGTAGATGGAGTTCATTGTGTGTGTGTGTGTGTGTGTGTGTGTGTGTGTGTGTGTGACATTGTATGTATGATTGCCACTGGTAGAAGTTGTGGTTACAGGCTCCCATGGATTCTGGACATCCAACCTCTGGCTCCCATGGATTCTGGACATCCAACCTCTGGCTCCCATGCTCTCACAGCTAGTATTTGATTCACTGAATAATATACCCATCTCTTGTCAGTTATGTAGTAATGACTGTCCTTGTCTTCTCTTTGGGATGAAAGAAGAGACTTGAGGTACAATATTCTACGCACTTCTGAATAAAGATTATCTTTCTAATAATGACAGCATTTATAATGGCTTGTATTACATCTCTTCAGTTCTCATAGAAAGACTATTGCAGGAGAAAACATTAAAGGCCCAGCAAGTTGATTGAATACTTTGTAATACCACAGGGCAGAAATCAGCATGCAGATTATTAATTGAACCCAGAGAGATGTGATTCTAAGCAGGCACATTTTAGATGCCCCACTCTGCCCTGATCTTTCAAGAGGACGTGGATCAGCCAATAGTAGATCATTCTTTAGCAATGTTTTTAATGAACACTGTAATTTCTTTTGTTGAATAGCTGCCAATCATTGATAAGCCACATGTTTCTACAATAGATCCGTTGCATACTTTGTTAGGTTATAGACCCCCACACAAGAAATTTAGGATATGTAAGCTATAAACACTGGTTTTCTTGTTTTAAAGTTTAAATTTTGTTTGGCAATCTCATGCACCTTATTTACAATATTTTTAGATATGCCACTGTAATAAATATATATTTCTACATTACATATAAATTCTGTTCTTGCCAGGTGCAGCTCTAAGTCTATGTATTCATTTATTTTCTGTGCTTGATACTGTATTCATTGCATAGAGGATTCTTAATATAGTTGCCAATACAGCGTACCAGTTATTGTCCTGGAATTTGCTGAAGATGGATCTTAATGCTAACCCAAATATTGTATTGCTTTTTATTATTTGTTTGTGTTTCTCATTGATTCTCCCTGCAGTGGGAAAAGCTAGTATGGTGCTTCACTCTCTCTGGGTTACCATTTAAAGTTGTAGTTTTATCTATTTTGTTACTCCCTGGTTTGAATACACATTGATTTTTAAGGAAGTTCACAGCTTCCTACAATTCCTCTAGTTTACTATATGTGATGCTTAGTGAAGCAATATCGATTTCCTAACCAAACATTTTAACCTCACTATGTGAATATATTGAACAATAGACTTAGGAACATATGTTTCTCTTATTTCCTTCAGATAGTAAGCAATAAAAGAAAATCAGTACAAACTCTAGGCTACCACTAGTAGTTTATTTATATGAACCACCTGATACTGTACTGGAGCAAGCACTAGCACTGTACATCCTGAAATGTTTCAGGAAGGGCTAAAGGCTGAACATCAGGGAAGCAATATGGGATTCTGGGTCTTGTCAGGTTGTAGAATAGTCTCTTTCTAAGGGATACCCTATTCCTTGGTTCCTTGGCAAGGCTGAATACATACAAGGTAAACCATGAGAATTTACTGTGACCTTCTTCCTGCATGAACACTTCCTGTAAGAATGTATGCAAGAATGTATGCACTGAAAACCTTACTTGAAAATTGGAGTTGGCAAGAAGAATCTTCAGGGTTTTGCTCTCTCTGAAAAATATAATGAGTGGGTTGAAGGTGGAATACTTTTAAAGTTGTTATTATTTTGACTGTCAGTTCTTGATTTCACACTCAAAGCAATTGTCTTTGCCTTATTTTTCATGCAAGTTGTTATGGTGAGTGATGGTTTGGCATTTATATGCATCTATACATACATACATATATATATATACACATCTATATGCATATATGTGTGTGTGAGAGAGAGAGACAGAGAGAGACAGACAGAGAGAGAGACAGAGAGAAAGAGAGAGAGAGAAAGAAAGAGAGAAAGAGAGAGAGAGAGAGAGAGAGAGAGAGAGAGAGAGAGAGAGAGAGAGAGAGAGAGAGAGAGAAACAGGACACTGAGTTTAGATTTGGGTCTAGCCTGGGTTTATATCTCAAGCTGGAGAGATGCCTCTTTGGATGAGAGTGTTTACTGTAAAAACAAAGCATAGTGCCTGAGGTTGGCTCTCAGTACCCATGGATAAAAATCCAAGAGTGGCCCTGTGAGCGCCTAGTACTCCAGCACTGTGGGTGGAGTGTGGGGAGGCATAATTTTCATTGTTGACATCACTATAACATTATAAGAAGGACTATAAGTAATATCCCGATGACTTACAGTGTGTGCCCAGATGATGTTCACACATGGAGCCATTTTCTGTGAGGTACCGAACATTCACAGAGGATAATCTCCATGAAAATCTAAGAGCCAGGCTCATACACAGGCAACAGAGATAATTGTACTTAGAAAATGTGATGCTTTGGTATTCTCCTTCTATGGAAGTTTAAAATATATATTTTAAAATAATTTGTTGTAACATGAGTTAATGGACTTTAAACATCTACTCAAACTATTTCATAAGGCTGAAGATGACTCAGAGGTTAAAAGCACATACTGCTCTTATAGAGGGGCAAAGTTCAATTCCTAGCATTTCAGTGGTAACTCCCTACTGATTCTAAATCTAATTGTTGGGGATTTGATTTGATGCCCTCTTCTGGCCTTTGAGGGCATCATACATATATACATATATATGTATATGTATATATGTGTGTGTGTGTGTGTGTGTGTGTGTGTGTGTGTGTGTGTGTGTGT
>OU015746.1:28713122-28723199 GCA_907169655.1 Acomys percivali
TCCTAGAAACCTACAAGTAGAACATTATGATAGGCAGATTTGGGTCATGGGGTCCCGCTCAAACTAACGCACTAGCCAAGGACAATACAGGCGGTAAAATTTAAACCCCTACCCTGATCTAGCCCATGGACAGGACAGTCTCCACACTTGAGTGGAGAGAGGGATTTGACTTTCTCAAGTACTCTGGTGCCTCACATTTGACTATATCCCCTGGCGGGGGAGACCTAGTGGCACTCAGAGGAAGGACAGCAGGTCACTGAGAAGAGACTTGATACCCTATGAGCATATACAGAGGGAGGTAATCCCTCTGAGGAACAGTCATAGGGGAGGGGAATAAGGGGAAAATGGGAGGGAGGGGAGAATGGGAGGATACAAGGGATGGGATAACCATAGAGATGTAACAAGAATAAATTAATAATAAAAAAAAAGAAACACACAAAAAAAGTTTTCAAAAAAGGTATTTCTGTATGTTTTCATGCTACATTCCAGTGCTTCTCAATCTGTGGGTTATGACCACTTTGGGGGACATATCTCAGATATCTGGTATATTGTATATTTATATTACAATTTATAGCTGTACCAAAATTATAAAGTAGCAAAAAAAAGTAAATTTTATGGTTGTGGGTCACCTCAACGTGAGCAACTGTATTAAAGTGTTGCAGCATTAGTAAGGTTAAAAAACGCTACTATAGTCCATGATTGTAAAAGTTTGTATTTCACAGACTATAAAGCAAGTTAAATGGTAGCAATGAGAGGAAGGAGGAGGGAGGAGTGAGAGAGAGGAGAGAGAAAGAAAGGGAAAGAGGAAGATGATGATGGGGAAAGCAAAATTAGATTTTGAGACTGGACTGCCTAGGTACTAATGCTTGCCAAGTTCCTGTTATTGATGTTTTCAAAAACTGTCAGCCATGTTGGTTTTAGTACCCTCTATATCTTTGGACATATGACAAACATCAAAGTGACTTTTAAATCTGTATTTTATATAGTCCCTATCTTCAAATCTTAGGCCATAAAATATAACAAAATTATGCTGCTGCATATTAATGTTATAACCTATTTTTATGAAACCCAACCTCTCATAGAGAAAAGCTAAAGTGTCATGAGATTATGAGTTCAGGAACTTTCCATGGCCATCCTCTCACACTTATACCTGGATTGATAAATTGTCCAGTGTACTCTGGAAACTGCCCTTTGTAATGAGTTAAAATGTACCGAAAATCCCTCCGAATAATTTCTCTCCACCTCCATCCAAAGCACTTATTTCTTTAAGAAGCAGAATACAATGCCTCGGCACTTAAGAGGTTCTCAGGCACTACAGGTAGAGCTGAATCCTCAAGTAAAGTTCTTAGCAATTCTCATGGAAGCTGCCTTGTCTTACCATTTTGACTGTTCATTTGTCATAACACTAAGGTTATGTGAAATAGTAAATGTTACACTTTGCTGTAGTTGCCATATTTTCTTAGCAAACATTATTTGATTTAAAACTATTTTCAACATTTATAAGATGGTACCTGATGTGGAATAATTTCCCGATAGACATTATTTGGTTAGATAAAACAAGATACTTCATTGTGAAGAAAACCACTTTCTTTGGAATCGGTTCAAGGGGATTCTAGATGAGAATGAACACCTAAGAGAATAAGAAATACATCAAAAGTGAAAGGACTTTGTGAAAATGTCCATTGTATCAGTTAAATGAACTGAGAGAATTCTAAATTGAAATATTTACTGCAACAAAAATAATGACAATAATAACCACAGAATTCATTTTTAAAATAGATACGTTATTGAAAAGGAGATTTGATGAGAAATTTAAAACCTGAATATTAAATCTCATTTTTTATTTTCAACAAAACATTTGAAATAGTGTTTATGGCTCTTTGACTGGCCTATGAGCAAAATGAATTTCCTAGTAGAAAAAATATTGAAAATGGCAGCATTGAACCTAAATATGTGTAACTTAAAGATTGTAATTAAAGAATTCCATGTTTATATGCTTTTTAAAAATAATTGGTCCAATAATGTAAAGGCCAAGGGAAAAGTGTTGAATCTACTGGCAGCTAAACAGAACAGTGGAACAAACGTGTTTTTAAGCTCTCTCTAAAGTACGTACTTCAAAACTCTCCAGCAAACAATACTTACCAGGAGATGGTGAGGGGAGGTAGATAACCAGAGACAGACCAGATATGTTCAAAAGTAAAGAGGGGAGGCTAAAGAGACTGACCAAATAGGCCGTTCACAGGCCTGACTGCTCATTGCATTGACAGTTTTTTTTTAAAAGCTTAAAGATAACTTACACAATCATATTTGGAGAATCTAGTTAAAGACAATGGTCCCTCACTAGCCCAGAGCAATGCAATTGTAAAAGACAAATAGTTTAATTATTGAATAAGAGTTAAATGTAACAGCAATGCACATGGGAGCTGCTAAGATTTTAAAGGCATCCACAGTAGATAGGCAGGCATATCACTCACACACATATTTCCAAGGATAAGTGAGTAATGTTACTCCATGACGAGGATTGAGCAGCAGCATCTTTGCACATCCTACAGCCATCCTTGAGTCACCAGGTGTTTGGAGAGACCATCTCCGATTACTAGCTAGTTTTATTCAGAGGAGAAATAACAATTTTGCATTTTGTAAGGAATATAACTTTTGACACTTGGATCAAAGCATGCACTGAATTTAGGCTACTATTCTATAGGAACTACACATGCGATCTTCACTGATGTTCACATTTCAAAGAAATGGCTGCAAGGTGCTTGAGAAAGAGTTTTTTCCATAGACACACACACACACACACACACACACACACACACACACACACACATATATAATCAAAGACAAGAGAGAGGACTCATAAATTGCATGTTTTGTAAAGTAAATCCTCTGAGAAAAAAGGAGGGAAAGAAATATCCTTGTTTGCAACACAGAAACTTAAGCTTCTTGTTTTTAGTTTATATTCACCTTACAGCTATACCATAACATTCATTATGTATGTATATATAATAAAATATATATAAATGTATATATAATAAAATGTATATATAATAATGTATACATTATTGTATACATTGTATACATATTGTATACAATATGTATAAAATAAAATGTATATATAATAAAATAAAATATATAAATATAATAAATTGAACCCACAGGCAATGTGTTACCACTGAAATGTCTCCTCAAGTATAGTTTCTAGTGACTCCTTACGACTTCTTTTAACAGGAGACTACAGATGATGTGCTTATTAACCGTTAATTATGTGCATTATTTACATCAATAAGCCATACGTAGAAGGGGTTAACGAGAATATCCACGGAAGTTCAGTGTGACAAGGATAAAATGAAAGCAAAAACATTTCATTAATAGTGAGAACTGCACAAACTTAAAGGAAGTCTACCAGACTAAGCAATAAATTGCCCTAAAGAAACATTATGAAAATTCAAATTATCAATAGAAGTCTTGAACAATCATCTAGCACTGTGGAAGCTGGTTTTCTCAATGTAACATAGAATCAGAATTTTCATCCAGTTTCAATAGTCACTTGAACTTAATTTCTGAGTGTAAAAGGTACTATGTAAATGGTACTATGCCAATAAATATATGTGCGTGATGTAAATTCTTTTTAATTGCCATTTGAATGAGTCTAGGGCTCATGATATGGTACAGTGATTAAAAGACCCTTTGTCACATGAGTCTGGGAAGACACAGTGGGAAAGGCTGTCCTTTCCTTTCTACGCATGTACCACACATGGCACGCACACATGCTAACTAAAATAAAATTTTAAATAAGTAAATATGTATGAAATTGTACTAATTTAATACATGGCAAAATTAGTGTGTATATATGTGTGTAGTATGTATGTATGTTGTATGCACACATACCTATATTTATGAGTGTAAGCATTCAAGCTGACTTTAGCTTTAGGCTAGCAAGTTTCCACATCTTTCTCAGGTGACATCATGCAGTTACATTTTTTGTTTCTTCAGTGTAGTTCTAAAAGCATCCTTTTGAAATGTAAACTATATCAAAGCCACAGCTATAAACTGTTATTGACCATTTAACTCAGAAGCTCAATTAACACCACGTCTAGAGAAATGTAAAATGAAAAGGGGTTAAGGAGAATTGTGTTCAAATTCTGCGTTTACAGCTTCATTATGTTAAAATAAATATCTGTGTCTTCATAATCTATTTTCTTACAGAAACAAAAACAGGCAAGGCAGTTACAACTCTTTCATAGCTTTTCCATGGTTGAGCCAGATGAATGACTGTCTCAGGGCGTATTCCTTTCTTATGTTGCCCCTCATTTTTTCGCCCAGGCATGAAGAATGTGGCAGAAGTGAGGAAATATTGATGAGAGGCAAGACCATAGTGAAACAAATGAAATTCCATCACCACTGAAATAAATAACCTCATACATTAAAAATATTGATTGATTTGATAGGGTCAAATTTTTCTAAAGTTAAAAAGAAAAGAAAAGTCACCAAATATAGGTTTGAGAGATTTTCTTTTATTTCTTTTAAATTTGGCTCTTTCACGGACTACCTTATTTTCACGATCTATGGTAACTGAACATTTGTTGGGCTATAGTAGTCTTGGGTGGCATTTTTTCTCTCTTAGCATCTGCAGGAGATCTGTTGAGGCTCTTCTGACTTTTAGAATCTCCATTGAGAAGTCAGATGTAATTTTAGTAAGTTTGCCTTTATATCTAGCTTGGTCTTTTTCCCTTGCATCTTTTAATATTTTCTTTGTTCTGTATGTTTAGTGTTTTGATTAGTATGTGTTGAAGGAGATTTCTTTTCTGGGTCCTATCTTTTTGTTATATCTTCTAATTTTTATATCTTTATAAGCATCTCCTTCTTTAGGTTAGAAAAACTTTCTTCTATGATTTTGTTGAAAACATTTTGAAGGCCTTGAGGTGGGTTTTTTCCTCCTTCATCTATTCCTATTATTACTATATTTGGACTTTTCCATGTCCCAGATTTACTGGATGTTTCCGGTCCAGAATTTTTTAAATTTAACATTTTTATTTGATTGATGTGTCCATTTTTTCCCCTATCTTATCTCCAACACCTGAGACTCTCTCTTCCATCTCTTGTATTCTTTTGGTGAAGTTTGCCTTTGTAGTGTAGTTCCTGTTTGAACTCCTAAATTTTTCATTCCCACAATTCCCCAAGCTTGTGCTTTCTTTATTAATTCTGTTTCCATTTCAGGTCTTGAACATATTTATTTGTTTCCTTCCAGTGCTTGTGTTTACCTGGATTTCTTTTAAGGGATTCATTAATTTCTTCTTTCTATAAGCTTCATCCAGGCAGTTTTAAGGTCTTTTTCTTGTGCTTCAGTTCTGTTGGGATACTCAGGCCTTGCTGTGGTAGGGTTCCAGGGCTCCAATGTGAGTGTATTGCCATGGGTGTTACTGATTGCATTTTTAGGTTGGCATCTATGTATCTGGGATTGCGGTGAATTTAGGTCTATGAGCTGATTTCTGGATTGTCTTTGCTGAGTAGGTGTTTTGTTTCTTGGTTTCTGTTTCCTTACTGGCTTTTAGGAGGGTGTGACTACTGTGTGATGCCTGATAGGAAGTTTTCTGTGAACCGGATAAGTTTGGTCACTGGTGTTCCAAGTAAAATGTGTTTCTGGGTATTGAGAACTGATGCTTTGGAATGGGTATAGCCTAGTACTTTTAGGGGGTTCACAGGAGAGAAGAAAGTAGTGCTCCACCAGAATCTGCTTGTTTAGTCTCATTCGAATGGGCTTGATGGTGAAGAGGGTTCACCCCAGAAGGTCTGCTTTAGAGTTAGGCATGAGACTGGAAGATTAGATCTGACAGGATAGAAGATAGGAAGATTCAGTCAACATTCCTGCTTCTGGGGCTGGAGTGACCTGCAGGTTAAAAGGTCCTGCCTCCTTGAATTGGAGGTTGAGATAAAGCAACAGGTAGGGAAAGGAGGTTAGGAAAAGAGAGCCTGTGGGATCCACAGGAGATGTAATCAGGGCCACAGGGAAGCTACAGAAGGTGTTGTGTTGTAGAGCTAGGAATGAGATTTGGGGATTGGTTTTGGAGGGGAGGAAGAAGTGGTGGAGGTTTTTAATCAGATTACCTGTTTCCCTGGCCTGCTCAGCTAGTCATCTGTCAGTAGAGAATGCTTGCTGGTGTTGAACCAAGAGGCTGAGGCACACACAAAAAAATTGCAAGTTCAAAGCTACATTGAGCTATATAGTTCAAGGTCACCATGCCAGCCAGGCCATAAATCAACTCTAGGAATCAGAGTTCAGGGTCTTAGAATTGTGCGGCAAGAACTTTATCCATTGAACCAACTTCTCAGCCTATTACAATTTTAATCCCTCCCTAAGTAATGGGTAGAAAAGAATATTTATTTAATAAGTGCTCTGTTTTAATTAGGAGAATTGGCCATTATTTATATTAGTTGATATATTTAGGTACTTATATAGAGCCTCAAGTTTTAATGAGACAGAGAAGAATGGTTTTTTTTTTTGTACCTTTAAAAGTTTACTGTAGAATAGCCACAAAATTAACAATAAAAATGGAACCCAAAGAATTTTAAAATTACAAACAGTAAGTGTTGTGGGTGAAAGGAATCCATGAATGATGCCAACTTAAACATCAGAAACTGGATATAATTTTTTTAAGTATTATTTATTCCTGCTAATCAGTTATCCAAATTTACCTTTTATGAAATAGTGCTCTATTTTATTTCCTCCTTTTTCCAATGGGAGTATTTATCTTTTTGTAAGTTATGTTACTTTTTTATTGATTAATTTATTTACTTTACATCCCAATCTTCCTCCCCATCTTCTCCTCCCAGTCCTTCCCTCCCTCCCTCTCACCTCACCTTCACTTCTATGGATGCTTCCTCCCTCTACCTTAGAAAAGGGGAAGACTCCTATGGATATAAACCAGCCTTGCAGTAATATTGGGAACATGTTTTTCTATTGAGGCTAGACAAGGAAGCCCAGTTAGAGGAAATGGATCCAAAGGCAGGCAATTTACTCAGAGACAGCCCCTGCTCCTCCTTTAGGAGTGCTACATGAAGACCCAGCTCCACATCTGTCATATGTGTAGAGGGCCTAGGTCCATCCCATGCATTCTCTCTGGTGGCAATTTAGTCTGTATGAGTCCCTAAGGGACCAGATGAGCTGCGTCTGTAAGTTTTCTTGTGGTATCATTGACCCTTCTGGCTCCTTCAGTTCTTTCTCCTTTTCCACAGGATTCCCCAAGCCCCACTTAATGTTTGGCTGTGAGTCTCTGCATCAGTTTCCATCAGTTGATGGGTGAATCCTCTCAGATGATATTTATGCTAGGCACCTGTCTACAAGCATAGCAGAATATCATTAATAATGTCAGGGTTGGGCTTCTATCATGGCATGTGCCAGCCATTGGTTGGCCCTTTCCTCAAATTCTGTTCCACCTTTTACCCCTGCACAGCCTGTAAACAAGTTTGGTTGATGTCCCAATTCCTCCATTGGAAGTCTTGCCTGCTTACAAGTCACTGCCACTTCAGGCTCCATTTCCCCAAATTTCTAGGTATCTTAGTTTAGGTCACCCTCATAGATTCCTGGGAATTTCCATTCTCCTAGGTTTTTAGCTCATCCCGGAGATGGCCCACCATTCCAGTTGTCTCTCACAGTATCTCTCCCACCACTTTCCCTCCACCTCATCACTTCTATTACCATCCCCATCCCCTTGCTCACCCAAGCCCCTGCTTTCACCCTTCCTTGATACCTGATTTATTTCTCTTTCTCAGTGAGATTCGAGCATTCCCCACTTGGACACTTGACACTCCTCCTTGACACTCCTCCATTGCTGGTATGAGTGAAAACTTGGGCAATCACTTTGGGAATCAATTTGGCAATTTCTCAGAAAATTGAGAATAAATCTACTTCATGACCCAGCTATATCACTTCTGGACATACCAAAAAAAAGAAAGAAAAAAAAAGCCCCACCATACCCCTAAGACACTTGCTCAATTATGTTCATATCAGTTTATTCATGATAGCCAGGTACTAGAAACAACCTAGATGTCCCTCAACTGAAGATTGGATAAAGAAAATGTAGTACATATACACAATAGAGTATTGCTCAGCCATGAAAAACAATGGCATCATGAAATTCGCAGGCAAATGGATGCAACCAGAAAAGATCATCCTTAATGAGATAACCAAGACCCAGAAAGACAAACATGGTATATACTCACTCATAAGTGAATATTAGCCATAAAGTACAGGATAACCATGCTACAAAGAGTATTTATCTTTTTATAGCTAAAAACACCAGGAAGTTTTTAAGGACAAATATATCCAACATAATGTTTCCAAAGTGGTTGTATAAGACTGTCTTCCCACCAGCAATAGAGAAGTGTTTCCCTTTCTCAACATCCTCTCCAGCACATGCTGTCAAATGATGTTTTGATCTTAGCTATTCTAAAGGGTGTAAGATGGAATCTCAGAGTTGATCTTAGCTATTCTAAAGGATGTAAGATGGAATCTCAGAGTTGTTTTGATTTGTATTTCCCCTGATAACTAAGGACATTGAGCATTTCTTTAGGTGTTTCTTGGCCATTCAATGTTCCTCTATTGTTAGCTCTGTTTAGCTCTGCACCACATTTTTTAATTAGATTATTTGCTTGGTTGGTGTTTAATTCCTCAAGTTCTTTATATATTTTGTATATTAACCCTCTGTCCAATGTAGGGTTGGTAAAGATCTTTTACAAATCCGTAGGGTGCCATTTTGTTTCGTTGATAGTGTCCTTTGCTTTACAGAAATTTCAGTTTCATGAGTTCCCACTTATTAATTGATCTTAGAGCCTGAGCTGTTGGTGTTCTATTCAGGAAGTTGTCTCTTATGCCAAGGAGTTCAAGACTTTTTAGTGTCTGATTTTATGTTGAGGTTGTTAATTCATTTAGACTTTAGTTTTGTACAAGGTGATAATATGGATCGACTTGCATTTTTCTATGTGTAGACATCTAGTTAGACGACCACCATTTGTTGAAGATGCTACTATTTTTTCGATTGTATGATTTTGTCAAAAATCAAGTGTCTATAGGTGTGTGGGTCTATTTCTGGGTCTTCCATTTGATTCCATTGGTAAACCAGGCTATTTCTCTGCCAGTACCATGCTATTTTTATTATTTTTTCTCTATAGTACAGCTTGAGACCAGGGATAGAGATTCACCAGAAGATCTTTTCCTGTAAAGGATTGTTTTGGCTATTCTGGGCTTTTTGTTTTTCCATATGAAGTTAAGAATTGATCTTTCAAGGTCTTTAAAGATATTAGCCCTTTGATAGATATAGGTTGGTGAAGATAATATCCCAGTTTTTAGGCTGTCATTTTGGTCTGTTGACACAGTTCTTTGCTTTACAAAGGGTTTTCAGTTTCATGAGCTCCCATTTGTTAATTGTTTATCTTAGAGCCTGAGCTCTTAGTATGTCTGGTTTTATGTTGAGATCTTTAGTCAACTTGGACTTTGGTTTTGTTTAGGGTGATAAATATCGATCTCTTCTCATTTTCCTACATGAAGACATCCAGTTAGACTAAGCACCATTTGTTTAAAATGCTCTTTTTTTTCCATTGTATGGTTTTGGCTTCTTTGTCAAAATTAAAGTGTGCATAGATGTGTATGTTTATTTTTTTTAATTAATTTATTCTTGTTACATTTCAATGGTTATCCCAACCCTTGTATCCTCCCATTCTCCCCTCCCTCCCATTTTCCCCTTATTCCCCTCCCCTATGACTGTTCCTCAGAGGAATTACCTCCCTCTGTATATGCTCATAGGGTATCAAGTCTCTTCTCGGTGACCTGCTATCCTTCCTCTGAGTGCCACTAGGTCTCCCTGCCAGGGGACATAGTCAAATATAAGGCACCAGAGTACATGAGAAAGTCAAATCCCTCTCTCCACTCAAGTGTGGAGACTGTCCTGTCTATGGGCTAGATCAGGGTAGGGGTTTAAATTTTACCGCCTGTATTGTCCTTGGCTAGGGCCTTAGTTTGAGCGGGACCCCTTGACCCAAATCTGCCTATCATAATGTTCTACTTGTAGGTTTCTAGGA
>OU015746.1:28723599-28738392 GCA_907169655.1 Acomys percivali
TTGAGTCTGTAGATTGCTTTTGGTAAGATGGTCATTTTAACATGTTGATCCCACCAATCCATGAGCATGGGAGGTTTTCTGATATCGGTTATCTTCTGATATCTTCAATTTCTGTCTTCAGATACTTGAAGCTCTTTTCATACAAGCCTTTGACTTGCTTGGTTAGAGTTACACCAAGATACTTTTTGGTTTTTGTGGCTAATGTGAAGGATGTGGCTTCCCTAATTTCTTTCTCATCTCATTTGTCTTTGGTACTGCTTCTGATATTTTTGAATTTGTTTTGTATCCAGCCGTTTTGTTGAAGGTGTTGATCAGCCGAAGGATTTCCCTTGTAGAAGTTTTGAGACCATGTATGTATACTATCATATCATCTGTGAATAATGATACTTTGATTTCTTCTTTTCCAATTTGTATCCCCTTGATCTCCTTTTGTTGTATTATTACATTGTCTAGCATGTCCAGAACTACACTGAAGAGATATAGAAAGTGGGCAACCTTGTCTTGTCCATAATTTCAATGGAATTGGTATGTTTCTCTCTGTTTAGTTTGATGTGGCCTATAAACTTGCTGTATACATGCCTTTACTATGTTTAAGAGTATCTCTTGTATCCCTGATCTCTCCAAGACTTTGAACGTGAATAGATGTTGAAATTTGTCAAATGCTTTTTGGCCTTTAAAGAAATGATTTTGTGGGTTTGTTTTTCTTTCAAATTGTTTATATGGTGGATTACATTGATGGATTCCATATATTGAACCACCCCTGCATGCCTGAGAAGAAGCCTAATTTGTCATGGTGAATGGTATTTTTTATGTTTTCTTGAATTCAGTTTATGAGTATTTTATTGAGTATTTTTTGATCAATGTTCATAAGACAAATTGGTCTGAAATTATTTTTCTTTGTTGGGTCTTTGTGCGACTTAAGTAGCAAGGTGACTGTGGCCGTGCTAAATTGGAAAATGTTCTGTCCATTTCTATTTTTGTGGAATAGTTTGAGGAGAATTAGTATTAGTTTTTCTTTGAAGGTCTGATAGAATTCATAGCTGAAACCATCTGGCCCGGGCGTTTGTTTTTGTTTGTTTGTTTGTTTGTTTTTTGTTTTGGTTGAGAGACTTTTGATGCCTGCTTCTCCTTCCTTTGGGGATAGAGGACTGCTTAATTTGTTTATCTGATCTTGATTCATCTTTGGTAATTGGAATCTATCAAGAAAATTTCCACTTCATTTAGATTTTCAAATTTGTGACATATAGGCTTTTGAAATAAGACCTAATGATTCTTTGGATTTCATCAGTGTCTCTTGTTATCTCTCCCTTTTCTGATTTTGTTGATTTTGATAGTGTCTCTATGCCTTTTAGTTAGTTTGGCTAATCCCATGTCTGCCCCACTATGGGAGGTAGTTTAGAGGATTGATATCTGCCCTGCCCCAGGTTAACTAAGGCTACTTTAAAATATAACAAGTGTCTGTGTCTTGATTGATTGCTAGCCAGACTACTGATAATACAGATAATTTTTAAAGCAATAGGTTTGTCCATCTTGTGATTTTTGTCAAAGAACCAGCTCTTAGCTTCATTGATTCTTTGAATTGTTCTCTTTTTTCCTAATTTATTGATTTTAGCCCTGAGTTTGATTATTTACAGTCCTCTACTCCTCTTGGCTGTGTCTGTTTCTTTATCTCCTAGGGCTATCAGGTGTGTTGTTAAGATGCTTGTATAAGATGTTTCTAATCTCTTCATGAAGGCACTTAGTGATATGAACTTTCCTCTTAGCGCTGTTTTCCATTGTATCTTGTAAACTTGGGTATGTTATACTTTCATTTTCATTGACATATAGGAAGTTCTTATTTTCTTTATTTCTTCCCTGACCTGGTTGTCATTTTGTCAAGAATTGTTCAGTTTCCATGTGTGTGTCGGCTTCTTGTTATTCCTGTTGTTGTTGAGGTACAGCTTTACCCCATGGTGGTCTGATAGGGTACAAGGCATTATTTCAATGTTCTTGTATCTCTTTTGAGGCTTTTTGGGGACATTTTGTGGTCAGTTTTGGAGAAGGTTCCATGAGATGCTGAGAAGAAGGTATAATCTTTTGTGTTTGATGAAATGTTCCATAGATGTCTGTAAGGTCCATTTGATTAAAGATATCTGTTAGTTTCATTGTTTCTCTGTTTAGTTTCTGTTTCTTTGAACTGTTCTTTGGTGAAAGCAGGGTGTTGAAGTCTCCCACTATTAATGTGTGGGGATTGATGTGTGTTTTAGGTTTTATTAATGTTTCTTTTAAAAATGTGGGTGCCCTTGTATTAGGGGCATAGATTTTCAGAATTGTGCTGTCATATTGGTGGGGTTTTCCTTTGATGAGGATGACATGTCTTTCCTCATCTTTTTTGATTAATTCTTGTTGAAAGAATATTTTATTAGATATTAGAAAGGCTATTCCAAAATGCTTCTTGGTCCATTTCCTAGGAAGATATTCTTCCAGCCCTTCACTCTGAGGTAATGTCTATCTTTGTGGATGAGGTGTGTTTCTTGTTTGCAGCAAAATGTTCTCTCTGGCTGCTCCCATGGCTCCAGGGTGTGAGGAGGCCCTGAGGTTGGAGCTGAGTGCCGAGGTACCCAGTCAGTATTCACTGGACAGCAAGAGCAGCACACGGGTGAGTGGCTATGTCCTGAGACATTGCCCTGGTGGGAACTTGGGACTTTCCTGGTGATAAGACTGGTAACCTGAGGTCAGACTAGGTTTTTTCCATAGGGAGTGCCCTAGGGCAGTGAAGACACATGGTGCATTGACAGACATACAAGTAAATCACTCATGTACACAAATAAAAATCAGTAAAGTCTCAAAAAATGTTTAAATATACCTTGAGCATTTTTAAAAGTTTTACCTTAACCAGTCAGTATTAACATTTATTTGTGAAACATAAGAAGAAACAGTGTTCAGCAGCAATACAGGACTACGAGAAATGATGCTGTCTAGTGAAAGGTACAGTCAATACAAGAGGTCAATCTTATTTTTCCATTACATTCTAAGTTAGCATCTATTACTATATTATATTAGTCTGATGATTGTATGCATTAATACTCCCTACTGTATTCTTCTAAAATTTTATATTATGAGTTTAAAAACAATTTGCTGAATTTAATACTATACCTAAAACCCCTAAGGCATCTTGGTTAACACTGTTTCCCATTTCTTTATTTTTACCTTTTGTCAAATCTAAATTTATTCTCTTTTCATCTTATGTGTTCAATTTCCCAACAGCCACTATGAACTAATGTCGCGCCCTCCCCGCCTGCAGGAAAGACGCCGACACCAGGATCCTTCTCAATCACGCTTTATTGGGAGCACCTTTGAAGCTGAAGCGAAAGACCTCAAGCCCTCGGAGTGCGCTGCTTATATGCAGGCCTTAGCGTGGTGTGTCTCTGGCTGATTGGTCCACCGGCCAATGCCTCATTAACATTCCTCCGTGCGGGAGGGGGGATTGGCCCTCCAGCCAATGCCTCATTAGCATACCCCGTGCGAGAGGGGGAAAGAGAAACATTGTTGACGTGCCCTTATCCGCGCATGCGCAGGAGCTGAAGTAGGATCGGCACCACCACTGGGTGTGATCCGCGCCCAACATCTCCCCCTTCTTTATTTGAGCCAAGGGTAACCATCCGATCTAGGAGAGATCCTTATGGAGATCTTACCGATCGAGGACGGTGATCAGGGGTAGAGGCAGCACCGACTTGCGTGCAATGGGAGGATCTCCGCGAAGTGCTATGGCCGCTAACAGGGTGTGTGTGCACCTTCCGGTGTGCAATGGCAACGAGGCTCGACCGGTGTGCAAAGGCCACACAAAGGGAAAGGGATGGCTGTGTATGCCTTCCGGTGTGCAATGGCAACAAGGCTCGACCGGTGTGCAAAGGCCACACAAAGGGAAAGGTGCCTTGCTCAACTGCCAGCAATGCTTGGATCATCAGGGTCTTATCGCGTTGATTTCTTTTCTTTAGTCGGCACAGTAGCCAAAGGCAGAGCACCACACCACAAATTAATATAGCTCCAAAAATTCCCACCCCCACCCATTCCTTAAAGAAGGAAAATGCAGAATGCAGCCAAGAAGTAAGATCTCCAAGGGTAATGATCTCCACGCGAGTGCCATTCAATTGTGCGATCTAGAACAGAAGCTGCTGAGATAGTTGCTCAGCCTCTGAGGTCCAGTTTCCAGCCAGGTATTCTGAAATGATCTTACTTTGATTAATGGAAGTAGTAAAATCATAACTTAGGGGAGTAACACACACATGTTGATAATGCGAAATACAATTTGTTTGAATGAGTTTAAACAATTCTTCCAGTCTAAATATTGCCCCATAGTTAGACAAGCCTTAGTCCAGTCAGAAGGTGTCACTGCGTGATAGGTAAATCTTTCTAGCAAGGCTTGAGTGAACGCTGCGTTCACTCCATAAGTACGTACTGCCTCTGCCAGGTCTTTTATTTGCTTATACCCTATTGGTTCATGATATCTTGCTTGTGTATTGGGATCCTCAAATACTGGGAAAGCGGCAGCTATTTTCTTTCAGGTCTTAGGCTCGACAAAACTTACTTGAGCCTGTTTCTTTGGACCCGCAAACTGAGGATTATAAGGAGGGGGTGGTGCTGAGGCAGTCACCCCATGAGGCCCGTATCTCTCTCGTTCATATTGTGCAGCGGCCTCCTCTAGATCCTGTTCTTCCTCAGAACTTAGTTCTTCTCTCTGACTTGCCTTCTCGGACTCTGAGTCACTAGAGCTCTTAGCGAACTCATCGAGTACTGGGTACAATTTCCTTTTCTCCTCCTTCTCCTCTTTTGTTCCTTTTTGTTTCCTTTTCTCTTTAGGCCTTTTCCCTTTTTCTTTTCCCTTTTCCTTCCTTTTTATGTTTTCCTCCCCTTTCTTTTGAATACCTTCTGATTCTGACAGGCTGTCCTGATGACTACCTAGCATTCTTTGGCCATTCTAAATACACAGAACTACTAACACAGTCAACAGCAAAAACAGCCCTGCAGCCAGAAGGGGGTCAATGCCAAATGGGGGCATGCCCTTGAAGGGAGACTTACTGGTACCGCCGCTCCGCATGTCGAGTTCTGAATCCTCTCGGGGTTTCTTGTCTCCAAGGGTCTTCGCAGGTGTTTCAGTGGTCTGAGCACTGTCCTTGTTTTCCTGGGTTTCGGTACCACTTGTCGCGCCCTCCCCGCCTGCAGGAAAGACGCCGACACCAGGATCCTTCTCAATCACGCTTTATTGGGAGCACCTTTGAAGCTGAAGTGAAAGACCCCCAAGCCCTCGGAGTGCGCTGCTTATATGCAGGCCTTAGCGTGGTGTGTCTCTGGCTGATTGGTCCACTGGCCAATGCCTCATTAACATTCCTCCGTGCGGGAGGGGGGATTGGCCCTCCAGCCAATGCCTCATTAGCATATCCCGTGCGAGAGGGGGAAAGAGAAACATTGTTGACGTGCCCTTATCCGCACATGCGCAGGAGCTGAAGTAGGATCGGTGCCACCACTGGGTGTGATCCGCGCCCAACAAACTCACATTCAGCTCTCCTATGTATTAATTTCTTGATATTTATTATTAACAAAATAAAATTATAAGTTCAACAAGCTCTTAAATCTTTGCCTATTTATTTGGTCAATGAAAGTAAGTCCTGTTTCTAGGACAGAAATCCAACCATGTCAAGAAAGTAAGCAAAGGCCAGAAAGATGACTCAGTGGGTAAAAGAGCCTTCTTCCAAGCCTGATAGCATAAGTACAAACCCCGGCACCCACATGGTAGAAGGAGAAAACTGACTTCTAAAAGTTATCCTCCAAATTCCACAGGCTGTGCTCCACCCTACAATGAAAGAAAGAAAGAATGAGAAGAAGAAAGGAAGAAAGGAAGGAAGGAAGGAAGGAAGGAAGAGGAAAAAAGACAGAAAGACAGAATTTCTCACAAACTCACACAGGCTCACACATACACATATTAATAATAAATAAGCTATTTGAAAAAAATGAATAGTAAAGAATATTTGTATAGTAATATGCTGATAATTTGTGCCTGTTGGTATGTGTGACATTGGGAAGAGTCTGACTTTTAGGCTTATGAAACCCCGGGGTACGGAATTCAGCCTATTGTTCCCAAAAGTTCTTTCAATGCTCTTGCTTCAGAGCTGAAATCCAGATTAATTTGATTATTGTTTCCTGCTAGAATTCACTGGTATTCTTTCCGCTGTCATTTTATTGATAGGCTCTGTCAATACACATTTCTGGATTTGCTGCTCTGTGGAAATATAAAGAATAGAAATGAGGCAAAAATTCTCCCTCTTAAAAATCTTGTCTTTAAGAAGTCAGTCAGATAGATTTTAAAACTAAATTGATCCACCATTAAAGAATAGCAGAACTACGAAGTGTGAAAACTCAATAAAGATGAATGTGGGTGCTCTGACCCATGGATAAGGACTGGTGGACGGTGAGGGAGGCTTCTATACTGCCATACTTCCAATCGAGTGCCCTTGACCACTGGCAAACCATATGACATAAAAGGATGATATTAAAAAGTGGTAGAGTCTCAGATTGGGTCAAAACGGGGCAGCAGCTGCTTTCCCCCATGCATGAAAGATCCCTCCGATGCTGGCGGGCCTGTCACGTGCCCATAGCCACAGTGGGATGACTGGCTACCCCTGAGCTCTCCATTGGTTCAAAGGCTGGATAAAACTGCTTGGTGCTACTCAATAAAGGTAGATCTGCACTCAGTGCTGGTCTCTGGAGTCTGTGAGGGATTTCCTTTACATAAATATTAATACCTATGAGGCATATTCTTTCACACCAATATCATTTCAGCCCAGATGTCTAACATCTGCAGTATATTATTAACATTTTTATCAAGTGAAACAGGAGAGAAATGTTTAATTGTATTCTCTTACGGATTTCAATATAAATATGAATGGATTTAAATTTTTAAATGATATCATTTTTCATACTTCAAAGCATTTTTGCTTACAGCTATTTTCTACACCCATACATATCTAAAACAATGAATATTTATTTTTAGATAAATCAACAGTTAATTACTTTTTCTTAGTCCTCCTATGTTACTTATGTTTTTGTATTTCAAAAAAGATTACAAGCGTCTATTGAACTTCAGTCACAAAAACATTTTATAGCATTTTTCATTTATATTTTAATTTATATAATTACTTTCTAATAACAAATATTTTTGTTTGAATTTATAATACATGAATTTCATTTTGGTGTTTGTCTTTGTTCCTCATGAGAAACATGAACTGTTTTAACATAACAGGTAGCCAGAGCATGAGAGAAATCACTCTCAGGAAGACTGTGAAATATTTACCAATTCGTTCATTAATTTTCATAGTTCCTCATAGGAATTGAATCATTATTGCATTGTTCCTATCTTTGACATTGGTTACATTTGCATAATAAAAACCTATTGATAACAAAACTATCTTTGAAATGTGTAAGAATGTGTATGGTTATCGTTACTTTGAATGACACAATAAAATCGGCTAATTAATTCCTTTTTACATTTCATTCTATAAGATTCAAAAACTGTGTTGAAATACCAGGTGTCAATAGAATAATTTGGATCTTCAATAAGGTTTATCCCAGGGACTTTGGGAGCTTTAGAAAATGAACTATGCACTCTTTTCATAAAAGGTATGTTGCTTAGCATTGGGATTAAAGGCTTGTGCTATCATCACTTAAAAAAAAAAAATTAAAATCTCAAATCCAGTCAAAAATTCTCAAAAATTTCATAGACTATTTTTTTTGTTTGGCATTGCTAAAAACAGTCACAAAAGTTGATGGCAGCTAGAGGTCAAAGCTTTATCAAGTCTCTCTGGCAATAATAGACAGGCCTCCACCACCACAGCCTGAGATGGCACAACAGGCCTAAATCTTTAAAATTTCTTGTCACTTTGCTTTAATTTGACTTTTAAGAGTCTTGTTTCTTCCTCTGTTCCTATTGTCTGTACTTTAGCATTGCATCTCTCTGCCTTTTCCCCACATTTTCTTTGAACTTTCTTAGAGAGGATGGGCAGTTGATGATTACCTTTGAATGCATTGCAACCAGGTCCATGACAACAATTAAAACAAAGCCAGAAAAGGTCCAAGCACCCTCTGCTACAAGGGCCTCACAGTTCTGTTTTTCTAACCCTGTTTGTCTCTGCGGCCATCGTTGTTCTGTGAGAGTCAAGTTGAAAGCCTAAGCCAGTGTGTGTGTGTGTGTGTGTGTGTGTGTGTGTGTGTGTGTGTGTACGTGCTAAATCAGCTCCCTTTGTCTACCATCCCCCCCCCCCAATAGGCTGCCTTTTGTTTGCGGACAAGTATAAAAGTCCTCCTTAAAGTGATGTGGAGCAGACAAATTTTGACCCACAGGTTTTTAGGTTTTAATCTTGGGTTGTCTCATTGGGAGCTTATTCCCCTGTTAAGCTATGATAAAATATGATTTTGTAATGGTGTGGATACCTGAAATTCTCTGGGCACCATCAGTTGAATGATTATTAATATTGGTATTGATTTATTGTTTTTAATAAATCAATGGTTACTTCCAGACCAGCTTTATAAGCAAATAACTATACAGAGAGACTAGGATCTATTTCATTAGCCTAGAGCACAATGCTGCACAATATTTACTCCATCCTAAACCTCCAAAATACTATAGTTTTCTCTCGTTCATATTTAACTCATTATTCTTGCTTTTTTGCTCATCTCCTAGGTCCAGCTGATGTCTCCTGGTTTGTCCCAGTCCCCTCCACTTGCAGCCCTCCTGTCCTTTGTGCTTTTTCCCCTCCTCCTCTCACTGGTCCAGGACGTCCCATCCTATTGCCTGTGTTGTTTGGCATTGGCTAGTTGGCTTTTATTGGAAATACAAAGAATAAATGGTGACACGTTTACGCAAACTTGAGACAGGAGATACTTAGAATAAACATCGCAATGCAATTGAAACCAGACAGTGCGGTAAAGAAATCAACATTTGAGTGAACAAGGGTAAACTGTACACAGTCCACAAGAACAGTATGCCAACAGGCAGTGAAAGCAAATCTAGACTTTAATTTGAATTTAAGGAGGTAACTTAAAACCTTTTGCCCTCTGTTTTCCTATGATGTAAGGAAACATGTAAAAATCATTGCAATTTGCCTCCAAATGTACTATTGTATTCTGTTTTTCCTGCAGGAAGTTAGATAATCCAGGTAATCCACCTTAATCCCAACCCTTAGCAACACGGTGCATCTGAAAGCAGCAAGAATAGTTACAGAAAAGAGGTTGCACTCAGGGCAATAGTCACTTGGTCTGGAAGGGATTGTTCAGTTGATAAAGCACTTGAATGGAAGTATGGAGACCTGAATTCAGATCCCTGTAACCAACGTTAACCAGATGTGGTTAGTGTGCACCAAGCTTCCTTGTGTATTCCTAACCTGGAAATGAGACTTGGAGAATAAAGAATTCTAAGAAGCTCATGGGACGGCTGCCTGGGGATACACAGGAGTAAACAACAGCATGCCTTTGGACTAACAAAATACTATGGAAGCCGAAAACTAATACCCAAAGTTGTCCTCTGACCTCCTATATACATGTCTTTGCATGTGTTCACATGCACTCATGTGAATGGACACACACATACACACAAGCGCACATATATACCAAGTACATGTACACATAAGCAATTATGTTTTGAAGTAAACAAAACCAAATAAACCTTAAAGAAATAAATATACAAAAGAAATACCCTTGTGCTGCATGGTGGGCCTGAATGTACAAGCTGCAGGTGCTTGCTTTCCAGCTCTCTCTCTCTCTCTCGTGAAGACCCCCATGACACTCATTTCAAACCACTTAAGCCTGAGCAGAATAGAGTGTCTAGGTTACTGGATAAAAGCTATTAAAAGGGGTAGACTGACATATTTTTCTTTGACCTTTCATATCCTGTCTTATGTACTGAAGAAAACACAGAGCATAAAAATGAAAGACCATCTTTAAAGATAAAAGCTACAAATAAGAATGAAAAATTCAGGAGCTTTGCTTTAAAAAAGTATGTACCAGTTTAAAAGAGACGATGGAATTTCCTGTGAAGTAACATATTGCTTTTTTATTTAAGCCACAGTAAGATGAATTTTATGTTATTTTGTCACTAACAGTGGACCACGGTATTTCCTGCTGCTACCCAGGAACGAAGATGAGACTCAGTCAGAAGAGTAATTCACATCTGGGAGGATAGTGACAGAAGTGGAGCTGGGGATTGTGGGAGGGAAAGTCATCGTATTGTAGAGTTATCTAGAAGTAACTAGCACACAGAGTTAAAGAGCAGTTATGGATTATATAATATACATAAGCAGGAGATTATTAGTTAAGATTTCTCTTACGTGATAAAACACTATGACCAAGAACAGCTTAGAGAAGAAAGGATTTATTTCAATTTATAATTCCAGATTCGCTTTCCCTCTGAGATAGTCAAGGCTGGAATTCAGGGCATAACTCAGGGGCAAGGACTGAAGCAAAGGCCATGATGGAACAATGATTGCTGGCTTGCTTAGTCTGGTTTGTTTTAATACAACTTAGAAGCCTATCCGTGATGTGGTAGGCCATCCCATAGCAACTGTTAATGAAGAAAATGCCCAACAGACTTGTCAATAGACCAGGATTATGGAGGTGTTTTCTCAACTTGAGAGTTTGCCTTTTCAAACATGTCTAGCTTGTGTCAATTTGTTACAAAAATCACCCAATACAAGGATACTCATGGACACCCATCTGCATAATAAATTATAATTTAAATATGAATAACCATGAGAATAATAACAGGAAAAAGTCACAAAATCCATGGATCTACTTCCTGGGAGGTAGCCATAATTGTTGAAATCAAGTTTCAGAGATTTCCCAAGGTTGTTGTCAAAAACAAAACAAAACAAACAAACAAAAAAAAGCAAAAAAAAGAAGACAAAAAACAAAAACAAAACCCCACCAACAACAACAAAACCCTGCTTATTTGTGAAAAGCTTTTGATTCTCAATAAGAATCTTCTATAACCTAAACTCCTCATTAACTTCAAACTTATTTATTTATTTTTCTTTTCTTTTTTTTATTATTATTAACTTATTCATATTACATCTCAATTGTTAGCCCATCCCTTGTATCCTCCCTTTCTTTCCTCCCTCCTGCTTCCCCCTCTACTCCCTTCCCCTATGTCTGTGACTGAGGGGGACCTCCTCCCCCTGTATATGCTCCTAGGGTATCAAGTCAAATTTATTATAGTGGCAGATGTTACAGAGAGTGGGGTATGTGGTGGTTGGGTGAGTGAGTGGGTGAGAACTGGCTAAAAAAACAGAGGCTCCAAGTTAAGGACTAAGGTATCTCATGTACATGTCAGCCGGCCAGCTTCAGAGGCTGGATTTCTGGCAAGGTTGGCTAGAAGATAACAAACTAGAAGCAGGAGAAACAGGTCAAGACTACTGAAGCCATGAACACCCTCATCTTCATTAAATCACAGAGCACAGACTCCCACATTAGTAGATGCAAAGCTAGAAAAAATAAATTAAATGGCTGCTTCTGGGGCCCTGCTCAAGCAGTAGTAGAGACACCACTCTGAAAGAAAAACCGGCTGCTGTATCTATGCTGAGTTCCCTATCAGAGAGCTCATAGAGTCTGAACACAAGCAAAGAAACAAAAGAATAAATGCATACAAAAATGTCTGACTCCTTCCCCAAACAGCATGGTATTGGGTGAAACAAATCATTAGGCATTTCAAGTGTAAGACTCCTTTTAAAATAATGGATTATTTAGGTCTAAACCAATTTAGGCAAAAAGCTAAATCTAAAAACATCTCATATACCAAAAAAAAGCAACAAAGTAAGGAGTTGACTAAGAAGAAGACCTCTTAAAGGCAGAATACATTTGTTGCATAAAACTACCTCTGGGAGTGAGTCTAGTTCCTCTGTATAAAATGTGGTGCAATTTATTGAAGCTGTAATTCATCACAAGGCAGAGCCGTCACCAGTCATATGCTGGAGCCTCAGAGCTGCATAGGACAGCAGCAAAGAAAGACTGTTTATCCAGAGGTCAGTGAAAGACAGTTGAAGTTGTCCTAACACCACTGCTACCCTCTCACTCCAGTGAGTATGACTAAGGCGAGGTATCAGAGACTCCACAATGGGGAAACAATCAACTTGCTAAAATAGTCCCGTCATGCCACTGAACAACTAGGGAAAGGAAACCATTAGGCAAACAAACCCTGGGGCATTGAGGGATCATTATCCACAGTTGCTGTTAATGGCAATATTTCTAGAAAGGAAAAAAAGAAAGTGACACAGGAAAAATAACTTACGAGAGAAGACATGGATACTTTAAGAGGGACCCAAAATTGAAAGGCAGGCAGCAAAGCAAACTTTCTAAATATAGCCAGATAACTAAAGGAAACATGTCACAGAAGAAAAGATCCCTCGATTTAGACAGAGGAGTATTGAGTTTCAAAGTACCTTGGCAGACCTTGTATGAAAAGTAAAGAGGAGGAGGAGAGGGAGGAACAAAACCAGGGTCATAATGATGACAATGGCTCGCCAAATACAGACTATCAGCATGTGGAAAAATAGAACATCAAATGTTTTTTTTTTTTTCTTGTTACACACTTACAAAACAGGTAACATATTAAGACAGATGTATAAAAATATTTTCTCTTCAAACTAAACAATGTATCAGTCCTTGTCCCCGCCCACAGGACAAATCGAACAGGGTTCTCTGGAAGAGGGAGTGGGGACTGAAAGTGTGGGGGGACAGAGACCTGAGAAAAATTGAGTCATGTCTAGAGATTTCTGATCAAGACTCTCTTTATTGCAGGAGAGAGGACTTTATATAACAGGCTCTATTGTAATCTCACTTCCCCTAGCGCCCAGGCAAGAATACAATCCTCTGAATAGCTCCCTGTAAGAACTTCCTTAATCCTCTGGTAGTTCCCTGTAAGAACTTCCCTATTTCTCTGGGTTCTTGTAAGAAATTCCCTATTTCTTTCAAAGGTAAACAATTCAAAGATAACCTAAACAGAAGACCTCGTTCAGCAAAGGCCAACAACTCGAAGGTCATAGCATGCAGCCTAACCATGGGATTTCTAACATGCCTGAATTTAGCATGGCTCCCCACAAGTCCTCCAGTAGATTTTTTTTTACTACCATATGAATATGAATACTCTTTCTGGAAACAGCATTTAATCATACAAGATGAAGGCACATTTCCCAAGCTGTTCTGCCTCCATTATTTGTAAACTGTAAACTAAAGTTGTCTTATCTGAATTTCTGTGTGGTGAGACATAAAGCTTGCTTTCCATAATGACATAACTAGGATAGGTTTAATATGCTTGAGTGGTTTATTTATATAAGTTATGTTTATAATAAAGATTTTACTAAGTGACCTGGACCAACAGCAGGTCATTCTTCAGATAGGGACCAGAGAGAGGGAACAGGTTATCAGAAGATAAGGAACACAGAAAATTAGAAAAGATAATAAGTTTGGGATCAGAAGATCATAATAAGCTATGTCTAATGCCAAGCAAATTTATTAAGAAGTACACCTGCCAGGAAGTGGTGTATGCCTTTAATCCTAGTATTTGGGTGGCAGAAGAAAGATGGATCTCTCTGTGAATCGGAGGCCAGCCTGGTCTACAGAGATCTTCATGGGGAAACCTTGTCTCAAACACACACACACACACATACACACACACATGCACACACATATACACACGCGCACGCGTGCACACACGCACACACACACACAGAGCACTTTGTATACTCGTATATACTATTTTCACAGCAAAATGGACAGAGTTGGCAGCATCTCTCATACAATGGGACAACGTTATCAGGAGACTAATAAAGCAATGCTGCACAAAGGGACCATGGCGTATTTCAAGAACATTACAGACAGAGCACACTGTGGTGCTAGGACTGAGAACTCCTCCACTCTCTTCAGGGGAAAGCTAAAATTCACAGGAACTGAAACCTTAGCTCCTCTGAAGTTCTGCCTCCCCTTCCTCTCCAGTTCTGCAGCTCTAGACTAGCCATGCCAAGTCCACCCTTCGGCAAGGACACACACAGAGCTTGGGTCCCTCTGTCCTGTCATGGGGCCTTTGGGGAAGCCTTCAATTGGGCTGTGTGAGTGAGGGAAGGGGTGGGGTGGTGGTGCTCCACTCTTCTCTCAGCAAAGCACACTTCAAGAACCTGTTTTCTTTCTTTCTTTTTTTTTTTTTTTTTCCAAATACTGTCAAGGCCTCTATACCTTGTACTTTTGCCCTTTTGGGAAAACCGCATCACATGATTAAGCATGGGCAATCATGACAATGTGTGATTGGAAATCCCAAGTGGGATCTAAAGATAGCAAATGATGAAAACAAATAAGGTTTTCCTGAAACTTCAGCATCCCATTGTTATTAAAATGGTCAGCGGCCTGTGAGAAAGTGAGGTCTTTTCAACATGGCCAGACTTGGCAAGCCAGAGAATTACATATTAATATCTGGATTGGCAGGTCAGAGAATTTTGCATAGAAAAGCAGTTAAAAGGTGGTGGCGAGCAAAGCTGATTATAGTGCTTGACTTGTTTTAGAGAGGGGTGTGTGTCTGTGAGTGTGTGTGAGTGTGTGTGTGTGTACTTATGCATCTCCCAATGGTTGTTGGCTGATAATCTTTCCCCAATACATGTCAAAACTCTCTAATCGCTTTACTTACCACAACCTTTTAACTGCTTACCATAGGGAATTCACTCTCTCTTTCTCTGACTTTCTCTCTCTCTCTCTCTCTCTCTCTCTCTCTCTCTCTCTCTCTCT
>OU015746.1:28738402-28768154 GCA_907169655.1 Acomys percivali
TGTGTGTGTGTGTGTGTGTATGGAATATAATATATGCATATATATGTAAAATTTTATAGCCATATCTTTATAATATGTGTTAAAACTTAAAAATTATAAAACTGAATCAAATGGCAATAATGCAATCAATAACATAAATTTTGGCATACTGATCCAGCAAAATATCCTGAGAAAAAGAACACAAAGATTATACAATAATTATATGGAGGAGGCTCGAAAAAAGCAACAAAGCTATTGTTTTCTAGACAATATTAACAGCTGGGTCAACAGCATCATAAAAAGTAGTTATCATTGTTATATCTGAGAATTTTTAATGAGATGAAAACAAATAGCCAGATATCACACTGCATTCTTCAAACATATTGCATGCACACGCACACATGTACACACATATATAAATAAACACTATATATGTAGACCTTATGTTGTGTAGTTATACTTCTACTAAATTCATCTTCAAAAAATCAATACCAGAAATGAAATTGTCACCAGAGGAACTCACATTAGTTGGAGTGGCAGAATAATAATTATCATACTGGAAAACAGTCAAAATAATGAAAAAACATGAACAAGTCCCAGAACAAAAAAAATAAATAAATAAAGTATGACATCATTTAGAGAATTAAAAGTCCAAAATGAAAAAAGAAGACCAAGAGGCTTAAAAAAAAATAAAATAAAAAACACAGCAGTATCATGGCTAAAAATCTGCAAATGAGTGAAAAACATTGATTACTGAGGACCTTCCAAATCTACAAACATTATGGTTCTATATCTCAGATTGATGAAACCCAAGACAGGGAAACATGAAGAAATCAACTCCTGCGACATCATAATGACCATCTTTAAATTTGTAGTCAGAGTATCTTTTTCAAGCAGTCCTAGAAAAATGATACACCATGAACAGAAGACTTCAAGTAAGATTAACATGTGGATTTACAACAAGAACGGGGATGCCGTAGATGTACAGAACAAAATGATGCATCCAGTGTGAAGAGGAACTATGTCAAAAACAATGGATAAAAGACATCAATGGAGTTACCAGTTTGGGAACCAGCATCCTGCAAATCCGACCCATGAAACAAGATGTGCCTACTGGTCCAATACTGTCAAAACTTTTGTGGGGAAGCTAACTTTCTGATTTGATTTGAGGACTGATTTACAAGAGGGAATTCCACATGCAGTTCACTAATCTTAATTTAAAACACACACACACACACACACACACACACAGCTGGGATGGTTATAATGCCCTAGAATAGAACCTCCTATTGTTGTTTTGCTAACTGGTAATTTGTCACGCAATCTCCCTAATCATGTTCATATCCGTTAGCCTGAGCTGCTCCCAATTCCAATTGAGAAGGCCCTTTACAGTTAGTTGTTAGCATTCAACATAAAGGTATTAAACTAATCAACACACTAAGAATGAGAGATCCAACACATAGCTGTAAGCAGCATATCGTAATACCACCACTGCTAAGGCTCAGGGAACATTACAAAGGAAGAGACAGAGGAATGCAACAAGTAAAGAATGAGGAGTTCTGGGAAATGCTATGTTCTAAGCATGGCATAGCTATTGCACTTACGAATCCACAGGGGTTGTAGCTAAGAGGACACATCCTGTACAAGATCAAGCCATTGAAAACTCCAGCAAGGAGGGAGTAGATGATCATCACGTCATCCTTACTGCGTCACTGTTGGCAGTGAACGGCTTCTAGGGGAGAATAAAATAACTTTTTTTTTTTTTTTGAGGACATGGCCCTTTGTAGGTTACCTAGGCTGGAGCAGATAGCCCTACACTAATACACATATGAATAGCACTGACTGGATTTTGTCAGTTAACAAAATTGGGTAAGTTTAGAAGTGTGTTGGTAACATATGGGAGGCATAAGAGGGAAGCATGAACAAAAATATAAACATTTTGTGTATGAAATTCCGAAAAATGAAGAAAAATTAAGAGCAACTATTTTTAAAGGCATAAAAAGTCATGCTTTGATTGATGATGGGGCTGTTATAACCACTGTGCTTTGTTGGTAGGTATAGAAAAAGGCTTAGGCTCATCCCCAAACCATAGTTTCAGGCTACTTCAAAGGCTGGCATTAAACCTACCATGCAGCATAACCATTCTGATTTCAAGTTTACAAAGGCAAAATGTAAACAAATTTACCTGCCCAGCAAATGTTAAATTGATGTAAAGGTGGAATTTTCATAATGTGGAATGTTGTTTGTCAATAAAAGCAGAATTAAATGGGAGGCATTAGTGTCAAGGTAAATCAACTTTAAGAAAAGTTTGCTCTGTGAAAGAATTCAGTCTCTAAAACCCAAACAACACATGGTTCTAGTGATCTGAAATGTACAGAATAAGCAAGTATATTGAGACATAAAGAATGCAGGTGATGGTGTGGGAAGGCAGTGGGAGGGTAATAGCTAAATCGTGTGACTATATTTTAAGGTAATAAATTCTAAACTTATTTACATGGATACTTAGGCACATCTGCAAATAGCCAAAAATAATCCCACTAATTGTTCATTTTAAATGGGTGACTTGTATGATACACAGTTAGATCTAAATAGAATGATCTCTCATGGTAATGATGTTTGAAACCCAAAACACATTTTAAAGTTTATTAAAGTATAAATTTGTCTTGGCTACTAAAATATATCTTATGAATAGTAGTATGAATAAGTTTATTATGAATAGTAAGTTTTTAACTATAATAGTAAATGCACTTACTGGCATGAAAATAAACATATGAATAGAATATGGTGGCATCTAGAAATAGCTCCAGGTGCATATAAATATGGATATCATTTTTATTTCTTTTGGAGACAGTGTCTTGCTATGAAGCTCAAAATGTCTTTGAATTCATGCTGTAGCCAAAGCTGGCCTGGAATTCATTATCCTCATGTTTTTCCTCTTCTGAGCTGGGTTTATAGGACTGTGCCACCACATTAACCCTGTTATTAATTAAATACTTATGTTGAATATGTATATATATACATTTCTAGACATGTATATATATGTATATACACACATGCATGCATGCATACATACATACATACATACATACATACATACATACATTCAGCAGTAAGAAACAGTATGGGATTACATTCTGGCACAATCTAGAAGCAGAGTCAAAAGCTATTCTTACCCAGTAGCAATTCACAGAAAGTACAGTGATGCTTTGAGGTCAGGAACTGATTTGTTTAAAGGAAATACCTTCAAAGCATCTTGATGTTTTTCAGACATTTGTTCATTAGTTTCATGGTTATTCATTCCTTCAGTGAGGAGTGCTTTGAGCCTCCCCACAGAACTGGAACTTACAAGCACCCTCAAACTACATTGTGCGCATGTATATCTCAGTCCGTGGTTACTGTGACAACATAGGTGGTTGAAATTGAGCAACTTCCCTGAAAATGCACAGTGAAAAGTTCAGACAATCTCCAACTTGCCAACCAATCTTAAAGATGCCTTGGTTTGATCCCAGTCTACACTTTAAGATGATGAATTTAAGGTGGCCACATACAAAATAAGACCACTAACATAAAATGTCTTTAAGAGAAAAACAACTTTGCACTCTGAAAACAAAAGAGAAGATTTTTCTTTGTTTTGTTTTTCTTTTCTTTTTTTATTTAATTAATTTATTCTTGTTACATCTCAATGGTTATCCCATCCCTTGTATCCTCCCATTCTTCCCTCCCTCCCATTTTCCCCTTATTCCCCTCCCCTATGACTGTTCCTCAGAGGGATTACCTACCCCTGTATATGCTCATAGGGTATCAAGTCTCTTCTTGGTGACCTGCTGTCCTTCCTCTGAGTGCCACAAGGTCTCCCCCTCCAAGGGACATAGTCAAATGTGAGGCACCAGAGTACATGAGAAAGTCATATCCCTCTCTCCACTCAAGTGTGGAGACTGTCCTGTCCATTGGCTAGATCTGGGTAGGGGTTTAAAGTTTACCGCCTGTATTGTCCTTGGCTAGTGCCTTAGTTTGAGCGGGACCCCTTGGCCCAAATCTGCCTATCATAATGTTCTACTTGTAGGTTTCTAGGACCCTCTGGATCCTTCTACATTGCTATTCTCACATGGTTCTCTCATCTAGAGTCCCAATAGGATGTCCTCCCCTCTGTCCCAGTTTCCTGGTAAGGGAAGGCTTTCATGGGACATGCCCATTGGGCTAGTATGCAGATAAAAGTGAGTATATACCATTTGAGTCTTTCTGCTTCTGGGTTAACTCACTCATTATGATCATTTCTAGCTCAATCCATTTATCCACAAATTTCGGGAATTCCTTGTTTTTAATAGCTGAGTAGAATTCCATAGTGTATTGTTTTTCTACTCACTGCTGGTGTTAACTTTTGTAACTATGTTTTTTGATGTCATTTTAATATCTTCTCTCTGTTCCAACATTGACTACTATAGACGTACGTGGTATTTTTCTTAACCTACCTATAAAATAGGACCCAGCTGTTGAGGCAGCTTGTTTCTGTTGCCCTTTTACCAATATCTTGCATAGTTCGGGATATACAGAATACATTGATATAAATATTCTTACATTTATAAATAAAGGATGAGAACCACAACTGGATGACTCACACATGTGAGTGTATTTAATTTTTGCATCTCTGTTCTGTCACACCATCACCTATGTCTGTCATGTTATCTTTAATTATTGTAGAGTTACAATATGTTTTGACATGACATTACATGAAGTCTTCAAGACGTGCTCTTTCTCAAGATTGTTTATACTATTCCTAGTCCATTGTGGTTTTATTTGAATTTTAGAATTTAAATTTTTTATTTATTAGTTAAAGTACCATCAACTTTTTTCAGGGAGTAAATAAAAATGTAAAGTAGCACTGGATACTAATTTTAAGACAGTCTTACACTTCAAACAGAAAATGGCCTTATATTTACACATCTTCATTTTCTCTTATTGTTCCCTGTAAAGTTTAGTAAACATGTCTTTCACAACCTTAACTAGTTTTTTTAATCAACAATTTACTTTTCAGTGACAATGTAAGTAGGACTATTTTCTATGGTTCCTTTAGGAGAAGTTAATAATGTATTGGTTGATTTTTGTGTTGATGTTGTATTTTATATGTTCAACCCATTTTTTCAGTTGTAAGAGAGTTTTGTCTTATTGTGATCTGAAGATTCTAGGGTTTCTACATATAAAATAATGTCATCTGTAAACAGTTGATATTTCTGGATTTATTTTCAAATTTGACTGCTTTTTAGATCTTTTTCCTGGCCGTATACCTGAATTACATCTCACTGTGGGAACTATTACCAATTTTAAAACTAAAAATATTGTTACAATATTTGCTTAAGAATCTCTCTAGGAATAGGAATTGGAACATACACTTTTTTGTACATACTTTACTGAAAAGGTTTATTTTAAAAGTAACATTTATTACATAGTTAATATAAACCAGATATTTTTTCCTCTCACAGTTAATGGTTTTACTAAAATTAACTCTTAAGAAAGTGTCAGAGGTTGGCAGGCCAACATACTTAAATAGACCAGGCTAAAAATAAATCTCTAGAAACAGAAATTTAAAATACATATTTCACAGCATTGCCTTCAGATGAAGGAACATATACTTTTAATCTCTGCACCAGGAGGCAAAAGCAGGTAGATATCCATGAATATGATGTCAACCCGGTCCTTAAGCCAAATATATATTGTGAGATCCTGTTTCAGAAACAAGCAAACAAACAAACAAAATGAATACAAGAAGGACCAGGGGAAAACATGAATAAAGTGAAGAGGAGTAGGATGAAGAGGATGGACAGTCCAGGAGGAGGGAGAGGAAGAGGAAGAGGAAGAAGAAAAGGGAGGAGAAGGAGGAGGACAAAGAAGAAGAAGGAAGAGGAGGAGAGGAAGGAGGAGAAGACATCTCTGTAGAGATTTGGGTCAGGAACTACTCCTTTAGTTCTGAGATGGTTGGTGTAACTACACAGGTATTCATAGGTAGCTTGATGCTTTGAAAAATACTTCATTACCCAGTATCCTTTCACCTCTTAAAATGCCATAGGTTTTTGTACATGATTCCTGGAGAAGAACACTTAATGTTTCACGCAGCAAGGCTATTCAAGAATCCTTTGGTTTAAAGCAATAATTATAATTAGTGCATATCTATGCAAATATTGATAACATGAATTAAGCTTGAACTACAATAAGGAAGCAATAACTGTATCTGAAATACCATCATCAAATAGTAATTCAGTTGGAGTGAAAGCAATTCTCTTGTCAGGTTAGTTTAAACATATTTCTTGGATAGTAAAATGTTTTGTAGAAATTCCAGAAATCTATCATCATCGTTGTTTGCCATCAAACATGTCTGATTTAATAAAAATTATAAGCAGAATAAAAAAAGTTTCTAAGAGGCTCCAGAATGATAAACAAACAGGCTTGCTTATTAACTTAAATAAACTTTTGAGGTGATATACTACTAAAAGTTTTGGAAAAGTATTAAAATATAAAGTATAAGATTATTATTATTACATAAAATAAAATTTTATAGATTCATATTAAGAGATTACTGGGTTTATATATTTATTCACTATATATAAATATATATGTTTAAATAAGGGAAAGAGACTATGAATATGAGAGGTAGCTTCGGATGGGCATAAAGGGGTTAGAGTGGGAAAAGCTATGTATTGTTTCAATTAAAATTTGAACAGAAGAGCATGAAATTAATAGATATACGATAACTTTATTACAGGGTTCCAGCCAAAAATAGGGCCATTGTGACATAAGGTAGGTAAAGGAGCTTGCCCCAAGCCTAAGCACACTATATGGGACTCATTAGGTGAAAGGATAATTCCTATTACATTACCTGATGACCTCCACATGCATGTTGTGGCATGTGCCTATGCATGAGCACACACACACACACACACACACACACACACATACATACACACATACACATACATCAATAAAGGTAGTAAGAATCAATTTAACAAAAATGTCTGCAACCCACTATTGGCCTAATTTTAATAAAATATATCCACTTAAGTAATATATAACTAATTCTCATTAAATAAATAAAGTCCCATTCATGGCACTGGAGATAATACATCAACTTGATGTTTTCATTTAGAATAGAGCAAGGAATGATAGAAATTCTTGTGATGTTATTCAATCATAAATTCTTTGTGTATATCTAAAGTAGTAAAAGGACATGTTTTAACAGCCTGCCAGATTATTTATAATTATATTAAAATTATCAAATAAGTGGTCAGAGAAATTTAAAAATTATGAAGCATGCATATGAATGTTTCACAACAATGCAAAATACTTCTGTGATGTAACATTCACTCAGATATAAACATATGAAATTCCTTTTTGTGACTTTACCGGAAGGCTTGCTCAGTTAGATAAGGTCTACAGAACACACTGAACATTAAAGGTTACGTTAGTGCTATGCTGTGAGCATCGTTTGCTGCTATTTATTGAACATATGTAAATCTACAAATCTATATCTATAACATTAAAATTGTGTTTGCATGAGTGTGTGTGTGTGTGTGTGTGTGTGTGCGTGTGTGTGTGTCTGTGTCTGTGTACACAAGTGTCCACAGAAGTGAGAAGAAGAGCATTCAGTTCATGAAGCTAGAGTTATAAGCAGAGTCATGAGTCATTCAACATAGGTTCTGGGAAGCAAAGTCCTGCCCTCTGCAAAAGAAGTAAGTGCATACTCTTAACTCCTGAGCCATCTTTTCAGCCCTTCATTTCGCGTATTATGGTTGACACAGGAAGTGAGTGGCAGTGGATGCGATGACGCTCTCTCTGCACACCCTGTGATATTAGAAACTACAATAAAGAAGTGTTGGTAGAAGAAACGCATCTGGCTGTTTAATAGACATTTATAAAACTAGCTAGCTCATCAGAAGCCATTTGCTGGAATGACTGAGAATCTTCTTCTTGTTTTGTTTCTGTTTTTGTTTTATTGTTTCTATCACCTGCAAATCTGACATAACAGCATTACGATGATTCACTGCCTTGATGCAGAATGGTTTATTATGTATATTGGGAAAAAATCTTAATAATGTTTGCAGCTTGTGGGTCTGTGAGAAACCATAGGAAATTTGCTTCTGAGACCACACTAAAATGTGTACTTCATTTATAAAGACCAATGTAGGAGCACTGTGGATTAAAAAGGACTGAAACGCAGCATTTAGAATGGCAGGTCACCTTAGAGGCTATAAATGCATTTAACTTATCCAGGTGCACTGCATTTTCTGTTTTGAAGGTCTATTAGTAAGCAAAACACTTGCTTCCTGGTGCTTTCATTATTTTCTAAAATACTAAGCACAACTGTTTACCAAGATACATTAAATCCTTATAAAAAACATCAGGGATGAAGAGATGGCTCAGTAATTAACAGCCCATACTACTCTTGCCAAAGATCCATTTTATCAATTAGTTATCAATGAGGAAGGGTCCAGTCCATGGGGGGTGGTGCCCTGGGCTGGCAGCTCTGAGTTCTATAAGAAGGCAGGCCGAGTGAGTCATGTGAAGCAGGCTAGTAAGCAGTACCCCTTCCTCCAGCTTCCTGCCTGGCTAGTTCCTCTCTTGACTATATGCTATGATGGGTTATGATCTGGAAGTGCAAGCCAAATAAACCCTTTCCTTCCCAAGTTGTTTTTCAGTCATGATGTTTTTGTTGTAACAATGGAAACCCTAACTAAGACACACATACACTTTCATAATTCAAATATAAGATGAAGTAATTGAAAATGAATGAGAAAACAAACCAAGTTAAATTTCATTCTCTGGAAGGTGAATGTAGAGATATATATTTAGCACGCACGCGCGCGTGCGCGCGCACACACACACGCACACACACCTTTAGAGAGAGTTCTATAGAGATATTTTCACTGGAAAGCAGCCTATCATAGTCTGGAGTATTTGTTCACAGTCTAGTCCCAATTAGCCACCTTTAAATGGAGGTATTTTTAGCTTGAATTCTAAAGCAGAATCATCTGCCTTGACAACAAACCATGAGCTTTGTCTTCTGTAGGAGCTACTCAATTGCATATATAATGGGCCTAGTCTTCTTTTCAGTATCCAACAGTGAAAACTGATGATTTATAAAGCAGCATTGTGCAATTTGCAACCAACTCTGGAACTGGGTTAATAATAAACAAGTTTATTTTGTTTGTTGTAATTGTCAAGAGGAAGACTTTCTGAGGCTAATTTTGCAAATTATGGAAATGGCAACCCAGAGACAAAACAGCTTGTCAACATATCTAAAATCTGTAGGAAGATTGAATCGTTATGCTATTTTCTACTTGTCTTCTGTTAGTTAAACATTGAAATGCTTACAAATTTTTTATTGAGACCTTAATATATTTACATTAAACTTACAGGTTCACTGAAAGTGACCACAATAGTTTCAAGAGTTTAGAGGTAGAAAAGGAGCATTGCCATTTGGCATAAACTGGATTTGAGATTTAAAAACACAGGGAAACTCTCTTAGTTTTTAGAAAAAGCAAAATGAATTTAAATCTGAAATCTGATAGCTATCATATCAAAGTAGGGGTGCACCAAGGGGTAAGCTCTGTGCAGAAAAGAGGCTGTGAGACACTGTAGAGATGTGGAGAATGAATGAATTCTAAGGGGACACGTATGAGGTGTATTTCTTCATCTTCATAAAAATTTAATATTGATACATGGATGATACATTCGAGGTAAAACAAGTTACAGTCCTTGATGATCTATAGGACCATCAGTTATGAACTGACAACTATAAAGAGAAGTTATTACAGACACATTGCTAATTACCACAAACTGTGCATGCTTATGGGCCAATACAGGAAGTAAAATTCTAGAAATGATCCTGAGGTTAAAGAAAAAAAAAAAACAGTTTCTTTCTGTGGAACAACATAATTAGCCCAGATATGAGCCTGTGGTATCAGGTACTCAGAGGAAGAAGGTAGAAATTACTACATCCTAAGAATTTGAGACCAATTTTGAAACAATCATACTGGGGCGCCACATAACATGTGTGAGTTCCCACACAATGACAGGTCCAACTTGAGGTCCACAACACTAAAGGGACCTTGCAACTGGCACTGCTTGGATATCCAGGATGCTGAGGCTGGATAACCCAGAGTCTTAAGGATGGAGTCAAAAGATGCTTAAAGGAAACAAAAAGCCAATGCAATGGTTGCTGATAATATTTTGCTATCATCAGAGACCAGTGCCTATCACAGTCATCATCAAAGATGCTTTAACCTAGCAACTAAAAGGAGGAGATGCAGAAGACCCACAGCCAAACATTCAGTGAAGCTTGGGGCACCTGGAAGAAAGAGGAGAAAGGATTCTAGGACTCAGGGGTCAATGACACCAAGAAAACACTGCCCACAGAAACAACAAACCAGAGCTCATAGGGGCTCACAGACAGTGAAAGAACAGTCAAAAAGCCTGCACGGGTCTCCACTAGCTCTTCTGCATACATGTTATGGTTGTGTGGCTTGAGTTTTTTGGTGGGGAGGAGACTCCTAAAAATGGGGGTTGGGATTGTCTCTGACTCCTTCGCCTGCACTTGGCACTCTTTTCCTCCTAGTTGGTTGCCTCGTCCACTTCAGCCTTGATATAAAGGTATGAATCCAGTCTTATGCCATGTTGGTTGATATCCCTGGCTGGATCTGAGGAGAATGGGGATGTTTTGGGGAGAATGGCAAGGGAAGACGCGGTTGGGATGTATCACGTGAATCTTTATAAACCCCAGAAGTTATAATATGTTCACATAGAAACTTTGCCATGCACTGATGAAGGGGCAATACTTCACAAGATTCCTCAACAAATCCTGAGTCATGTAATTGGCTCCATTGACCTCTAAGTCCAGGACACAGTTCCTCTGTGAAATGGTCAACTAAAGATAGCGCAGTGAATGAAATGGAGAGCTAAATTAATTACTCTCTATCTCTGGGTTTGTACTGAGCCATGTAGGAGAAAAGAGGATTTAGAACGGGGGATAAAAACAAAATAAATAAAACAAAAATATCAGAGTACAAAGAGTCATATAGCACTAAGGTTTTCATATCCATCTGCAAAATGTACACAATGCAGACTATGAACTAGATGAATGGTATGAAAAATAAAAGACAGAAAGAATCCATACATTGGCAATATAAAACAAATACAATCAGCTAGTAAAAAAAAAAAAACATGACAAATGCCATGAAAAAGAGTCCATTGGTGGAGCAGTCGTTTCATGCAGTTTTTATTTTTTTATCTTTTTCAAATTGTTATTAAAAATACACGAACTATTAAACTTGCCACTTGAATGAATTTTCTCCTCAATGCAGGATTAATGCAGTTTATTAGCATGGAACATATTCTCAGGGCCATGTAACAGATCATTCTGGACTTTGCATCTGGCCATCTAATACCCTAATCCAATTGGGAGCTAAGACCCCATCTCCTTCCCGATGTCCCAGGCCACCATTTTGTTTTCCTTCTCTGTGATTTTAACTATTTGAGATAGTTCATGCCAAAGTAATCATAGAGAATATTCAAACAAGGATGACTTTGAATTTCTCATCCCATTGCCTTCACTGGCCACTAAGATACCAACAGTGAGATATCTAATCTAATGTACAAAAGACTGAGGATTGAACCGTGGGCTCTGTGAATGTTAAGCAAACACTTTACTATTTGAGTTATAAGTCCATCACTCACAAAACAAACAAACAACAGCAATTAGAGTTGGCTGGTTTTGAGTGTATAAAAGGCAGAATCACACAATGTCTCACATTGGTTTCTTATTTTTTTAATTTTTAATTTTAATTTTATTAATTTATTAAGATTACAACTCAATTGTTATCCCATCACTTATATCCTCCCATCCCATTCCTCCCTCCCTCCCTCCCTCCCTCCCTCCCTCCTTCCCTCCCTCCCACTTTCACCCTATTCTCCTCCCGTAGGTCTATGACTGAGGGGGACCTCCTCCCCCAGTATATGGTCATAGGCTATCAAGTCTCATCTTGGTAGCCTGCTTATTCTTTCTTTGAGTGCAACCAGGCCTCCCCAAAAGGGAGATGGTCAAATATGGAGCACCAGAGTTCATGTCAAAGTCAGTCCCCTCTCTACACATAACTGTGGAGAATGGCCTGTCTATTGGGTAGATCAGAGTAGGGGTTCAATGTTTACTATTGTATTGTCCTTGGTTAGTGCAATAATTTGAGCAGAATCCTCAGGGCCCCAAGAGAAATATAGGAGATGGGAAATAGAATGACACAGAGGGTCCTAGAAACCTCACATTGGTTTCAAATTCTCTGGTTTTGAGTGTATAAAAGGCAGAATCACACATTGGCTCACATTGGTTTCAAACTCCCTGGCTGAGTGAAATGTCTAGCCTTTTGAATCAAGAACTTGGCATGTCATGTTCTAGAAGCCAAACTTGCTTGGCGGTGTGTGTGTGTGTGTGTGTGTGTGTGTGTGTGTGTGTGTGTGTGTAAATTTCTGTGGGTTGCAGAATAAATTCATTACTTTGTAGATGCTAACGGTGTTTGATTTGTGCTTTCTATGGTTTCCCAGTGTTAGATTCAATTGAGGTCCACATGGATCATTACAATAGGTAAGATTAAGAAGTAGCCACCCCCCCAGGAACTATATAAATAATACAATACAAAACTAAGCTAAAAAGTGACCACCATTGAGAACTATACAAATAATATAATATAAAACTAAACAGAAGCAGTAACATGGAGCAAGGAAATAATTGAAACATACATTTTGAAACGCTGCTTTATTCAACAACAAAAGAAGTATTTGGGGGGGAGTATATAAGCCAAAATGATGGATTAGGCATGGGTGTTTAAGGGAGATTAAAATAAATATATCCTCCATCTGCTTTGTGCAAGGAAGAAACCTTTTAAAACATTTTATTGATTTTAAGGAAAGCTTAATGTATTTTAACTGAGCTAAGCAACTTGAAGGAGAATGTGACTAATGATGGATTTTTTAATAATGTTTTCATAAAACATTAAAATAGGTCTTAGTTCTACTCATCTTTCATGATGACAATACTCCTTGCTGGAGTAATCTTAAAATAAGCTTGATGTATTTTAATCCTATGTGAAGCTTTCAAATATGCATGGCAATGCATTTTAATGAAGCATACAAATGATGACATCCCTGTAAACAGTCTTATATGCAAAGATGTTCTGCTGAGCTCGCTGGCGCTTACAAGCAGATGTTGGCAGCTATGTTGTAAGTTAAGAAACAGTTCTCCTTTTTTATCTCCATAAACTCCTCACTGGCAAAAATTAGGCTATTTTGCACACTGAGAATTGTCTCTAGAATGGATAGAGAAAACGCATTGTGTTGTTATAGCTATTTTGTTAATCACTAATAAATACACTGCCTTTAGCCATCATCAGATATCAAATACAAAGCACTAGGCAAATGGTCATCAATGGTGACGGGTTGGTAATGACATTTATGTTCTTATAAGAAGAAAGTTTTTCTTGTTATTTTTGTTTGTGTGTGTGGCTTGTTTGTTTGTTCGTTTGTTTGTTTTTAAGACCGGATTCTCTGTGTTGTCTTGGCTGTCCTGGACTCACCTTGTAGACCAGGCTGTCTTCCATCTAACAGAGATCCACCTGTCTCCTCCTCCCGAGTGCTGGGATTACAGGCCTGTGGCACTGTGCTAGACTGTTTTCTTGTTATCTTTTATTAAGCTGACATTTCAGTCATTTTTAGTGACATGGGTGGATGATAGCCAAAGAAAGCGGTTATCAGCTGGCCTTTGGGAAAATAAAACAGGAAAAGAGGAGTTTGAAATGAAGTCTTTGGGGGGTTATATGAAGGACTTTCCACAATATATCAGGTGCACAGTATTTAGAAGATACGACTTTGTTCCTTATAGGTGTGCTGGAAGCCTGTTTAAATGATTTGTGAGTCTGTTACTGTTAAGCCAAATGCTAAGAGAAGAGTGAAGGACCTACTTAAATATGGTGGTTGTGCATGAAGATGTCATAGACCAGTAGGGTTTGACTATGAGGAGAGGGATGCTGTGGCTGAAGAAATGACACAAATCATCTTTTCCCCTCATGAGTCAAGGTCAAAATGCAAGGTTCACTATAGGCACAAGAGTAATTTCACAGATTTGTGTGATATTCTTGGGTTAGGAAAAACTTCATCAAAAATATCCTAAGAACTTCAATAATTGTCAAAATGGTGTATGTGAGTTACTTTTATGCTGCTGTGATTAAAAAAAAAATACCATGAACAAGTAACTTCTTAGAAAAGAAAGCATTTAATTGGAAATAACATTTCAGAGGGTCCACAATGGCTAAGAGAAAGCATGGCAGCAGAAACTGCTGAGAACTCACATCTCATAGTGCAAGAAAAATACAGAAAGTGCACTAGGAATGGCACAAATCATTTGAGACCTCAACCTCAGCCCTATTGACAAACTTCCTCCAGGAAGGCCAAATAACCTAATCCTGCAACCCAGTCATTAACAACCATCAACTATGGTCAGAAGTAATCATATTTCTGAGACTTGGGGAGAGCATCCCATTCTACCAAACCTAAATTGTATCTCTGAATCAGCTGTTTGAGTTCTAGACTTTCAGAGATGTCTCCAAATGCAAAGACGTTTTGCTCGTTAATGCTAGACTGACATTCAAGACACAACATAATAGAACACCTGTAGAAGAGCTCTGTGGCCCCAGGGCCTATCAGAGGTTCAATTGGGATGGGGCTATTTAAGATTGTTTAATCACATGCTGGGGGTGGTAGGTTGTGACCTTACTGTGGGACACCATTTATTTTAGTACTATAGAAACTTTAGGCTAAACACACCTTAGACTCTACTGCATGGTTCTTAGTGTAGGGACTAGGACTCTTCCAAATGACAAACCAACACCCTCTGTTCACTGAAACTTACACACAACTCAACTTTCTCTGAGAAATGAAAGACAGAAAAATGTCCATGGTTTAATTAGAGACTGTATGCTATAAATGCTTCAGGTCTTATATCACATTCTGATGTGAAAGAGAAGATATATACATTTAGTTAATGGCTCAAAAAGTTAAATCAAACATAATAGAGAAGTGGACAATAAAAAGTTTCTTTGAAGTGAGAATTGCGGAAGCACCGAGTTATTTTGAAAATTATAATTTTGCAAAGCCAAAGCAAACCATTTTCTAAAACACTTATTAAAATAAAATCCACATTGCAAAGAATTTGTTTAGGTTCAAAAATGTGAATTGAATATGTGTTTTAATGGCCTGTAAGATAGAGAACAATATAGCTGCAAAAATAAAGTAGATGTATTAGACCAAGATGGACACAATGTCACATGCTGATGATGCTAGCACTCTGGACCTCTGGAGGTTGAGTTCAAAGATTTTCTCTGCTATAATGCAAGTTTGAAGATATCCTGGGTTATATAAGACAAACAAACACCAAACAGTAACTAACTCCATAACTGACATACAAATAAATAAATCAGAGAACAACATTGTTTTTAGTACTTGATACACAACAGAGACAAGATTAATAATTGTATTTTCTATACAGGAGGCTGGTAGCTATCTAAAAGTAAAAAAAAAAAAAGTCCTATTGTTTTTATACTGTAAAATAAACTGTTCGACAATATAGACAAAGCTTATTTCACATAGCCTCAGTTACAACCCTAAGTCGGCTAATATTTTTTCCACTCAAACAGACTTTGAGGGTCTTTTTTTGTTTATTTGAGGTTTTGATGTTTTTCTAAATAGAGTTTCTCTGTGTAGCCTTGGCAGTCCTGGACTTGCTATGCAGACCACACTGGCCTCAAACTCACAAAGATCCACCTGTCTTTGCCTCTCTGAGTGTTAAGATTAAAGGCATGCATCACCACACCCAGCTTTCATAGTGTTTCTTAATTATGAGGGAAGAGAAAAAGAAAAAGAAAATGAAAAAAAAAGACATAGTAAGATGCAGAGACAAGTGTAGATTCATGATTAAGAATTTGTCAGACTTTTTTATGCACCAAAAGATATGTTGGAAGAAGATTAAGAATGAGATCATTGTATTCATTTTTAAAGAAACTCAGGATAAGCAAGAGTAGGAATAGAGTGCAAGATTGGCTATACTTTATTCTGAGTAAATCCTCTGTGGTCTACTATGAGTTACATGTAAGGAAACCACAGTCATTGATAGCAGGAAATGGGAATCACAGCCTCTCACTTGTTCTTGAGTCTTATCAGAGTTAAAAGTAGAGAAGAAGGCAATCCGAGAGTTTGTAACCAATGAGAAACATAGGCGAACTAAATCAGCTATATACCTACTATTAATATCCACTATCAATTTACTAAGCTATAAATAGAATGCATTTATAAGTGTCCAAAATCTGTTTTATTTTTATTTACCTAGGAAAGAACATGAAAAAAATAACATACTATAATATACATACACCATAAATATATTAAAATAAATCTTCTTTACCAACAAAATATTATGAATATATTCAAATATTCAAAATTACTGAACAAACATAATGGACTTCTTGGTGTATTTGATGATATAAGACTACGTTGAATCAATTTTTAACCTTTGTATTGAATTAAAACTTTATGCTTAGGTTTAACCACAAAATTTGAAGTAAATATTAACTAACTCTGTGCATTTTAAAAAGGTATCAATCATCCATCATTACATAGAGATATTGTTCGATTTAGTGGAATGGATGTTACTCTAAAGTGTTCAGAATGATTTTTTTTGTCATGTGACAGACTCTTTGGCGGTTTATCTGCAGCAGGCACCATCAGATCTATAATATACAACATATGATGCAAGCACCATCATTTATGCATGTATAGTCAATGGTATAAAACAAAAATTTTTGAAGTGTTTTGGCCATTTAGAATGTACTTAAGGATTATGCTGTTTACTAAAGCAGGGAGTGTGGGTTCTTTGGAAATTTATGTGTGCCACTACTGCAGTCTTAGTGTTATTGTGCCTCACAGAGGAGTAGAAGTGTTGAGTACTTTGCTCCTTCAGAAGCTGGCACAGCACTGTCTGGTACCGTAAAAGCTTGTCTTTAGGGAGGAGTCTTTCAGGTCATCTCCAGCTCAGAGTTTCTTCAGCAACAGAGACTTAGCTTCTACTTCTGGGGGTCAACCAAGAGCAATAGCAACAGTCTGTGATGTTTTGAGAGTCTCTAGGATAACTGTGACCAACAACTGAATAGAAGGCTTCTCATGCCTAGTGCTGGGTTTTAGATAGATGGTCTTTGGCCCATGGAGGGAGCATTGACAGCCCAGATAACACAATTTCATTTTTAAAAATATAGACACACACACACACACACACACACACACACACACACACACATATATATACATATATATATGTATATGTATTCTCTTATTTATGTGTTTAAATTGTTTTTAGATAGATAGGTAATAGTATAATTCCTTATCACCTTTTATGATCTTAGTGTAAAGTAACATTTTTCCCTCATTCTGTATTTCTTTCTTTCTCATTTCTTAATTATAAGCCCTTATTTTCTCCATTGGAATATGCTGTCAATTTATTTGGGTGTATGCCAATGAGTGATACAATTGGGTCATAAATACTGTTCCCATACCTGTAGATATGTGTAGACTTTATCCCCACATTGAGGAAAATTCTGTTTACAGCAGATATACATTATCAGTAATGAGAGAACATTTCAACCAATCAAAATTCAGAGTAGTGGCAAAATTCAGAGTAGTAGAACCCAGGCCCAAAGGCTACTTCTACAATACAACTCCCTCAAGGAGGTTCATGGGTCATTACAGAAGAAGGATCAGAAACATACAGAGACAGGAGTACAGGGGGTTTGGTTTGAGTCTGTGTCATCTAGAAATTTCAGACACTACAGCCATGTATTCAATATAGCTCTCTAAACAAACGTGATCTTGATTAAAGCAAAACCTAAAGGAATGCTGACTTGAGCAATGGGAAGCCTGGGGTATCTCAACCACATACAAAGAAGTACAGGAGCTAGTGAGAGCTGGAAAAACAGTCTTCCCCAGGAAAGAGCACATGGGCTGGTTATCCAACACCAGATGCTCAGCTCTGCAAGCATGCATACAAATAACGCAATACCGACTAAGCATGTTTAAAGCTGTACTTATGTATTTAGAAATACAGTCTATACATATAAATCACATATACACGTGTCTCTATTTAAAATATATAATATATATGCATGTTTAATTTAAAAATTTTGCATGCGCGCGCGCCCACACACACACACACACACACACACACACACACTTTCCCTCAACTTAGAAATAAATATTATTTCTGCCCAGGATGTTTATACCTTTAATTTCAGAATGTGGTTGACTAAGGCACAAGGATAACCCATTTAAACACAGATTAAACAAATTAGTAAAGTAGACCATTTATCTAATTAATGTATTACCTCTTTGAATCAAAGCAATAAATAGTCTATGTATTTTTATATGCAAGAAAAACCCCAATCTAGAGATATATAAGTGACTGAAGCAAGTACATATCTTTTAAACAATTAAAACAATTTTTACAATTCATGTTCAGCATTGATTTGCTATGTTTATTTGCATTCCAACTTTTATATTATTTTATTAAACTTAACTTTTTTCCCTAGAAACATTTCTAAGTTCCTTAAATTGCTGGCTAATTAAAGCAATTATATTAATCTTTTTCTGCTTTTTTCTTTTTCCTTTTATTCCCCCTGGCCCTCTGATGTGGCATCCATACACTCATGAGTCAGCTTAGACATAGTTGTAATTCTGTTTACTGATGTAGTAAGAATTTGTCATATTCCCATATGATTGACAACTTTTTCCTGATGTATTTCCAAATGAAAACTTAGAAGGGGAAATTGTATTTCACAGCATGATTCAAAAGACTAAGAGACAGACAGAAGTCCTCTCTTATAACTTCATTCACATTCAATTTGGGGTAACAGGAGCAAGCATTAAAAAGAAGAGAAAAAACACTAATATTGAGAGTTTCATAGGTCACTGTTTTCAGAACAATTGGGTATTTTATTTCTTTCAAGCTATTTTAGTGTGCTGTTAATATTTGCAGGCCACAATTAGATAGGCATGGACTCAGCCTGTATGACCCAGAGTCTACAGAGCCTGAAGAACAAGATCAGCCTTCATCACACAATTCAACACCCAAGATAATTTATTTTCCTCAGAGGGAAAATTAAGTAAAAGAGTGATAGAGTACCAACATATAAAGCTATTATCAGCCGCTATAATTTATATTGCCGACATTGATTTTGTTCTCTGTAGGGTGCTAATGCTCAGGCCTTCCTTCACGTTTAGCAAGAAGACTTTTAAAGGAAGTATAAAATCTACAAAATATATATCTCCATATAATTTTATACCTGCAGATGCAAAAGCACTGAGTTAAGAGAGACAGGCAGTCTGTATTTAAGCCCTCCATCAGCTATAATGTATAATCCCAACCTTCAAATCTCATTTTCTCCTGTTTCAATAATTTTTAAAAGATGAAGAACAAAATGTTACAACTGTTTCTATTGCTTTTAGGATAAAAATAAATTTTCTCCAGTCAAAGACAATGTAACACTAATTAATTGAAATGTGTTTTTTGTAAACCTAAGGTAGCAGCAAATGGATTTGAAAAAGGATATTTTTTTTTTGTTCCCTGGTAGCTGAAAAATGAAAGAAGTCACCTTAAAAATGGTTCTATGTTTAAAATTTTTAAAAAAGTAATGTAAATTACTTAGAGTTTTAATACAAGTAAATGACAATACTATAATAATATAATAAAATACACTTTATTGTAAGCACCAGGTTTGACTATGTCTATTAATCAAGAATTATTCCTTTTTTTGCATAAAATACACTTTCTTCTTTTTTTTCTTTTTCTTTTTTTTTTATTAATTTATTCTTGTTACATCTCTATGGTTATCCCATCCCTTGTATCCTCCCATTCTCCCCTCCCTCCCATTTTCCCCTTATTCCCCTCCCCTATGACTGTTCCTCAGAGGGATTACCTCCCTCTGTATATGCTCATAGGGTATCAAGTCTCTTCTCAGTGACCTGCTGTCCTTCCTCTGAGTGCCACTAGGTCTCCCCCGCCAGGGGACATAGTCAAATGTGAGGCACCAGAGTACATGAGAAAGTTATATCCCTCTCTCCACTCAAGTGTGGAGACTGTCCTGTCCATTGGCTAGATCTGAGTAGGGGTTTAAATTTTACCGCCTGTATTGTCCTTGGCTAGTGCCTTAGTTTGAGCGGGACCCCTTGGCCCAAATTATTCCTTTCTATTCATTTAAATGTTTTGTTCTGATTGTATGGTAGGTCAATTACACTTCAAGAGTCCCTTACTCTAAATACGTAGTTGGAATTTGAGGAAATAAATTTTTATTGCAAAGGATGGGTTGAAGGAATGAAAACGAATTAACTGCTTTTAAATAGTGTCGAGATGGTTGGTCTTAGGTGACCAAACATGGGCAACCAATCTAATTTCAGATTCAAATTTTGACACACGTCACTATTGATGTGTGTGATGTGCATCTTCCTTCAAGCATAGAATTGGATTAAAGTTCCTTAGCTGATCTGTTTTCATTTTATGGTTCTGACATCATTATTCCACTGACTGATCCAATTATACTTTAGATTTAATGCTTGATTCTACTACTCTAGTCATGTATAAATATGTTCATTTCACTATACTATTTGATATTTTCTAACAGAAATGGTATGTGGTTTAGGTGTTATACCCTAAAAATGATTTATCTCTTTTTGTGTGCTGGCTTGTTTGTTTGTTTTTGTTTTGCTTTGATGTTTGAACAAGGTTCTGCATAACGTAGAAAGAAGGAAGAACATACAAACCAAGGGAAGTCAGGCCACCATCCAAATGCAGAGATAAGTGTTGGAAAGTTTGGCTTTCTTAGGAAACAAGAATAAAACATTGTTGTAAGAGGCTATTGAGTATGGACTTAATGTCTGATGTTTCTACTAATGGAAGGAGAATAAGAAAAACCTGCTAGCCACAGCCTGGGGCTTTTTTGTTTTGTTTTGTTTTGTTTTGTTGTTTTCTTTTCTTTTTATTTTTTTTATTAATTTATTCTTGTTACATCTCAATGGTTATCCCATCCCTTGTATCCTCCCATTCTTCCCTCCCTCCCATTTTCCCCTTATTCCCCTCCTCTATGTCTGTTCCTGAGGGGGATTACCTTAAGTACCTTACATCCTCATAGCTTTAAAACTTATAGATATGAAAGTGCTGTTTGGGATTCTAAAACAACACAAGATCAATTTGAGGTGACTGGGGTGTATTGGAGGAAGTAATGTCCTTTTTTAAAATTAAGGAATAAGCCAGAAACTAGAAAGTAATAAACAATAAACAACCAAATACAAAATTGTTTCCCAATAAAGTTGATACTAAAACCAACATCCTGATATGTATTAAAAACATTAAACTAGCCAAAGATGAGTTTATTTTATATAAATTAAGATGATGAAATGAAATAAGGGAACTGGAGAGATGGCTCGGTAGTTAAGAGTATTGACTGCTCTTCTCAAGGACCCGAGTCAATTCCCAGCACCTACATGGCAGTTCATAATGGTCTGTAACTCCAATTCCAGAAGATTCTGCTTCCTCTTAGGGTATCCACAGACACCAGGATCCAAGCATCGGTACACATATATACACTCAGGGAAAACACACATAGACATAAGCACACATTTTTAAAAAACTGAATTGGGAAATTCTCAAAATAATCTTGAAAGATATATATATATATATATATATATATATATATATATATATATATATATTCAGAATTGAATAATAGGGATGTAATGTGAACAAATTAAAAAGTAAAAAAAAAAAGAAATTACAAATACAAAAACTTACAAATAAAATATAAATTTAAGGCATAGTGGATCACAGCTGTGATGTTTGCACTGTGGAGGCTAAGGAAGGTGGAGTCTCAAAAATAGTAGGCTAGTCTGATCTTTGTAGTGAATACCAGGCCAGGTGGAGCTACAGTATGGAGTTACATCACTCTCTATGCCTCTATATTTAATAAAATATTTAACATATAATAATTTCATAAAAGAGAAGGTGCACCAGAACATATTTTATCATGTATTCAGACTTAAAATACATGGATATTCAAGCATAACATGCCTTTTAGGTATGGTAGAGTAGTGTTATTGCCCCACTCCTTTAGATATCGAATGTACAGAACATGAGGCTAAATACGATACAAATTCCAGAAATTTGATTGCGGAAATGAAGAAAATAAGTACTTTGAAACCCATTATTGGCCAGGATTTTTATCAAGAGGCAAGTATTGAAAGAATTTTTGTGTGAGCTTGCTTTGTGTTGCAATGATAAAGAACACGACAAAAAAGTAACATGGTGGCCTCCTTGTGGGGTTCCCGGACTTTCTGGGTCCTTCAGTGCCCCCATGTCTCCATATCCCTCTTAGTGTTCCACCCAGAGTGCAGCAGCAAGTCCCAGCATCTGTCCAGATCCCTCACTGTCTCACCTCAGCCTATGAGGTTATCAGGATACCCTGCCTCCCCTTCCTCTGTGTGCCTCAAGGTTGCCCTGCCAAGAGGCAGTGATCAAATCAGAGGCACCAGAGTTCTAATCAGGAGCAGTCTCCACTCCTCCTAACCCACATGAAGAATTAGCTGTCCATTGGCCACTTCTGGAAAGGAGGTCTAGGTTCTCTGCTTGCAATATCCTTGGTTGGTGCATCAGTTTGTACATGTCCCCCTGGGTACAGATCCACCAGGCTTTATGGTCTCCTTGAGGAGGTCCTGGCCACTCCTGTTCCTTCCATCCCCAAACTCTTCCATGCAACTCTTGATGCTTTACTCAGAGTCCAGCTGTAAGTCCCAGGATCTGTCCAGATCCCCTGCTGGGTGGAATCTCTCAGAGGACATCTATCTTGGGCTAATATCCACCTATAAGTGTCTTTCTGGGCCTAGGTTACCTCATACAGGGGCTCCTGCACAAATACTTGCACTAACCAAGGACAATCCATGCAGTAAACCTAGACCCCCTAATCAGTTCGTTCTCCATGGTTGTGAGGAGAGTGGGGACTGCCTCTGACATGAACTCTGGTGCCCCCGATTTGATCACTTCTCTTTGTTGGGGATGTGCAGTGGGCACACAGAGGAAGGAGAAGCAGGCAATCTGAATGAGACCTGGTGGGCTGTGGTCATATGGTGGAGGAAGAGGTCCCCTTCTGTCAGGGGTCTAGGGGAGGGGAACAGGACAGAAGAGGGAGGGAAGGTGAGAGATAAGTGTGAGGGGATAACAATCTGGATGTAATGTGAATAAATAAAAATAAATTAAAAATTAGGATAAATTTAATATAAAAACTGTCAAAAATTAATTTGGAGAGGATAGTGTCTAGCTTGTACTTATAGATAGTCAAAATATCTGTATACGCTTGAAAAGACTGGTTTGTTCATCAGTCTTTTGTCAGGAATATACACATGCACATACACACACATACCAGACATGCAGATGGTAGCCAGAAGACAAATAGAAAGATAGAGTTTACTTAAAGAGATACACACCCAAAATGAGAGTAAAAAGCGACTCTGGAAGGAGAGTAGTGAGTTGGAGACAAAGTTGTAAGGACAAAGGAAAACATATAGGATAAATATAACCAAAGTATGTATTATAAACAAGATGTTTTTATGAAACAAATATATACAGCAAAAATACACCAAAAAAAAAAAAAAAACTTAATTAAAGTATTTTCCTCAGGCCAGATCAAAATGAAAAACAGGACAGTACAAACCAGATTTTTGAATGAATATCCAAAAACCACTTTTTGCAAATAAAATAAAAATTCTGAACGATAATTTACAATTTTGAGGAAAAGGGAAATTAAAAAAAATTGTGGAAAAAAAATGAGGCAAAGTTTGACGATGCAAAGAGGACAGTTGAAAGCAACAGTTCTTTCCTGCATGTATTAAACTTCTCTGTGTGTTTGAAACTTGATACGATTTCATGTCACAGGCCTATTTGAGAAGCGGAATTCATCTGGTGAATCTGAAGGAGGAATAGGCAGAATTGGAGGGGAAAAAATCTGTCGTCTTCCTCTTTAATGCTGTGTTCTTACACATTAAAAAGAGGCAAGCGTGAGGAATGAGCTTGGCAACTTATGGCCTTGTAATCCATGTTAAAAATATAGGAAGACGGAGTGATAAAGCCTATGTGAGGTGAATGGACAAGAGTGTTCTATATATTGAGAGCTAAATGGGATAGGGACATGGGTTTGGAGGAAAGAAAGAGTAAGAGAACTTAAACTAAGTAGAATGAAGAACTCTTATGAAATACCACTAATCATAAGCTAATGTGTAAATATTAACATATTAATATATTAATATTTAATATATTTTATATAAAATGAATATATGTATGTGTCTGCCAGAAGTATTCCATACCAGCAGACAAAGGTGCTTCTAGAAAACATGGGTTAGTAAGTGAAAATGTCAGCATATGGCATGGATTGCCTTCCTGTGAGTTAGTAGTCAGAGAGGCCGCGTAGATCCCCCAAAGCAATAGAAGCTACTGAGGTTGCTTTTCGTTGTCCACCATATTTAGATAGTAAGACTCTATTGCTGAAGATACCTTGAAACCTGAAAAGATACCTGAAACCCTTTGGTTTCAGGACTCCAAAAATAACCAATCTTGAATTGACTAAAAGGCTCCCTTACTGACCAGTTCTCATAGTACTGGATGGTGATAGGAGAGGAAAGACATCTGCAGTTTTCTCCAGACCTGGGTCCTACCAGGAAACCCTGCTTGCTAAGGACAAAGTCTGACACTACCAGGAAGCCGTGAGCTCAGCAAGGGCACACTCCCTTTGTCAGCAAAGCTTCCTTTTCTCTCCCTGGAGGAACCCCAGACCCCACACCCTCTACCCGAGGAACGTCACATAGCGCTTAAGAACTTTACAGGTCCAGCTCCCTTTCTCCCAGTAAGAACCCATACTACAAACACCCGGGTTCCTGTAATTCCTCCTCATCCTAAGAAGGCATCACAACACCTTTGGCCCCTCAGCCAATGACATTCGCCCACCCCGGATATTCCTAGGCCTTCCCCAAAGTTCTACAGAAGCCTCGTTCACCTCAAATAAGATGATCTGCTTCCCTGATGCTGACCCCAGAGTGTTACACTGTCAGGGCTCCAGAACTTCCCATCCGCCCCTGCTCCATTTGCCCTCGCCGACCGATATTGGTAGATGGCCTCCGGGGCCAAGGAGAGTAATAGACCTTGCATACTACAATACTGATCTGCCAGACAAGATGTGCTCTCAGCTCCAATAAGGCAAGACTGTTTATGAGGTAACCGATAGTCTCTTGATTGGATTGGAGGCCTGCTTCATAGGAAGAAATTATTACCTGCTACTGTAAACGTGTTAAAAAAAAAAACACCCAAAGCTAGAGCATTCCTAGGCCACAGGAGAGATCTTACAGATTTTTTTTTCATTTTTCTTTCTTTCTTTTTTTTTTTTTTAAATGGACATGTGTCCAAGCTGCTTTCTAAATATTTGCCTTTATGTCCTTATATTTGTGTTGCTCTCAACCTTGGTTAATGAAGTTTCTCATTATAGTGGCTAGTGGTTAATACAGAGACATATTTCTATTCAAAGGAATGATAAATGATTGTGAGTTTTCAGGCATAGCCGGAGCATCTATACCATCCCCCTAAAGGCTCAGGGAATAAAGAACCAGAGCATGGAAAAGAATCCTGGGAAATTCTGTCCTGAGGACATAGCAGAGATGTTGTATACATGAAACCATAGCAGCAATGGTTACCTACACAAGACCTGTACCAGGTGAAGTTAGTAAAACTTTCGGAATGCAGGCTACCAAGAAGAGACTTGATACCCTATGAGCATATAAAGGGAGAGGAAGACCCCCTCAGCCGCCGTCATAGGGGAGGGGAGTAAGGGGAAAATGGGAGGGAGGGAGGAATGGGAGGATACAAGGGATGGGATAACCATTGAGATGCAATATGATTAAATCAATAAAATAAATTAAAAAAAAAGAAATTCAGTAGGGAAATTTTATGTATACATACAGAATTTTGTTAGCATATCTCAATCAACCTGTAACATAATGTGGGACTAAACTCAACTTCTGTTTAAAATCTGTCACTTAACACAGGCTGTCCTGTGGAAGTTCAGTGTATATTCAGCTACTTGCCAATTTAGAATCTTGGGAGAAAACTTGGTTTTTGCCATGGTGGTTTGAATATCATTTCTGGGATTTGCTTAAGAATATCACTGGCCTCAACCGTAGAATATCTTTTAATAATTACATTAACATATATGTTTTAAAAACACAGTTTTATGAAGTACATCAAAATACAAGTTTTAAGTTTCATGTGGCTTTACAAAATATACTCTTATAAGCTTCTATATCAAAAGGTTATTAAATGTGGCATTCAGAAAAAAAAATTCAGAATGCAGTGGCTGGGAGCTCCCAAGGCCCTACCTCTAGCTGAGGAGGTATTGGAAGGTCATAGCTGCCTGGGGGGAAAAGCCACTTTTCTTAGGAGTGTGGTGACTGGCAGGCCCACCAACTTCTAGTGGATGACCTCGCATCCATCTGCTTTTGGACATAATCAACAAGACTCAGTTGGTTAAATAAATGGTTTAAAAGGAACACATAATTTATGGGGGAAATGTGGCAACAGATCTATGAAACTAGTTGGAAGTGGGGAGGGAAGGGTAGAAACATCTATGTGACTTTCAAACCGATATTTTAAAAACTTAATAATTTTAAAATTCAAAACCAGGTAGGAAATAAACTCCGTTTGAAAAAATAAAATCAGAGACAAAATGAGAACAAAATTCTCTTACTTACCAAGGCAACAGTATTTCTATCATGTCATCATCACACACACTCCATCTGCTCCTTCACAAGGTGACAAATGTCAAAAGCTTGTATTACTAACATGTTGTCTTTTTTTTTTTTTTTTTTACCATACATCTTGCACTAACATTAAAACTGTTGGTTTCTCCTTAGTATTGCCACACTATGACATGACAGTTGGGGCTTATGCCATATAGACTTCTCATATGAAACCAAAGATACATACACTCTGAAAACTCTTAAAAGTTTTGCACCTATATTCAACGACAACAATAACAACAACAACAACAATAACAACAACAACAACAACAACAACACCCAGCCATTCACCTACTCTCACTTTGGTGAATACTTCTAAGTTCACCATATATACTTTTGAGCCCTACAATGACTTACCTCATATTTTCATATAGTTCTGTGCATTGATAAAAATTTATTATTTAATGCTGCCTAGGAAATAGAATCATCATGATTCAGTTATCGTCTAATCAAGGAAATACAGCAAGACATATACATATGTGATAGAAATTGAGTCCCAGAGGCATGATTCCTTGAAATGTATCACTGTCATGATTTACAATAGGGAATATTTCTTCAATTTTCTCTTTACTCTTCCAACTGATTCAAAATACAACATTGATGCTTGTTAGCATCTGTTTAATAATCAGGTGTATAAGCCAGATATCTCCTCATTGAAAACTCTTTTCCTCCTCTGTCTCTAATTGGTGTGTGTGTGTGTGTGTGTGTGTGTGTGTGTGTATGTAAAAGATGCTAGCAATTCACCATATTCCTTTCTTTTTCCTAACATTTTCTTTTGTGAAATCAGGCATGAGCAAAACAAACAAACAAAAGAAAAACAAACATTAAATGCATAAATACTGTCCTGTCCAGCTTTATTTTAGTTTTGATCTTATAGAAAAAGGTTTTGTTTTATCATTTAAGACCATCAAATTTTCAGTAAGTTTAGCTCATACTCTTTGGCTATTCCAAATCATTTATTTTATCCTGTTGAGTAGAACATCCCTGATTTCCATGTCCCACTTCATGTCAGAATGATCATGCATGAGGTAAAGTTCCTTCTCATGAGAGAATGACTAATGACAACATGAGATACAGTTACTTCTCATGGGAGAATGACTAGCTACCAGATAAAAATATTTTTAGAATATACAAATATAGTAAACATCTGATCTACAGTAGATCCCACTTTCTTGTGTGAATATTAAGCTTTTAGTAACTTGATATAGGAAATAATATGAGCAGTTCTGTTACCTGCTTTGTGGACTCACTAAACTTCACAAGATTTCTGAGAACCAATAGATCTTATTGTAATATAGAAATGTCTTGCACCTCTTGGATGTGAGAATACCTAGATACTGTCAAATAACTACTATAGGGAAGAATGAAAGACCAGTTTTGCATTTTTTGTTTGTTTTGTTTTTTATGGATGGGATTTTCTCAAAAGTAAAATCTGAGTCAAACAAAATCACTGAAAAGTGTCACTATTTTCAAAGGGGATGTTTATCTTGGAACACATTCCTAATATCATTTTGAAAACCTGTTTCATTAATTGGCTCTAGAAAAGATATTTTGTGTTATTTTTATAAGTAGCATAATAAGCTGGTTATGAGGGCTTATGCCTTTAAACTCAGCACTTGGGAGGTCATGGCAGGTAGATATTTATGAGTTCAAGGCCATCATGGTCTTTATAAGTGAGTTCTATGCTGTCCAAGACGATATAGTGAGATCTTACCTCAAAAATTAAACAAACAAAAATAAAATAGAATTATAGCCCTTGAAAATATAGAGATAAAATATAAAATACATTACCCACAATAGTTGTTTGAGTTTTTAAAAAATTTTATATATACATCTATATTATTACACACACATATATTATATAATAAATATATTATATATGTTATATATATATATAATAAGCTACCTATAGCAAGAAAAAAATCTATGCCCCAAATTCAGGAGCACCCATATATGTAAAAGAAACATTACTATAGCTTAATCCACACATTGAATCCCACACATTAATAGTGGGAGACTTCAATACCCCACTCTCCCCAATAGATCATCAAGACAGAAACTAAATGGAGAAACATGAAACTAATAGTTATCATGAACCAAATGGACCTAACTGATATCTACAGAACATTTCACCCAAACACAAAAGAATACACCTTCTTTTCAGCACTTCACCATATCTTCTCCAAAATTTACCATATACTTGATTACAAAGCAAATCAACAGATACAAGAAAATCAAAATAATCCCTTGCATCTTATCAGACCACCATAGATTAAAGCTGAAACTCAATAACAACAGAAAGAAAGGAAAGCTTGTAAACTCAAGGAAACTGAACAAATCCCTACTCAACGGCCTCTGGGTAAGGGATGAAATAAAAAGAGAAATTAAAACATCCTAGAATTCAATGAAACTGAAGGCATGACATACCCAAACTTATGGGACACAATGAAAGCAGTGCTAAGAGCACAATTCATAACAGTAAGTGCCTTTATATAGAGATCTTATAGTAGCAACTTATTAGCACACCTGAAAGCTCAATGGAAAAAAGAAGCAGACACGCCCAAGAGGAGTAGATGGATGGAAATCTTCAAACTCAGGGCTGAAATCAATAAATTAGAAACAAGGAAAACAAAAAGCCGGGCGTGGTGGCGCACGCCTATAATCCCAGCACTCAGGAGGCAGAGGCAGGTGGATCACTGTGAGTTCGAGGCCAGCCTGGTCTACAAAGTGGGTCCAGGACAGCCAAGGCTACACAGAGAAACCCTGTCACGAAAAACCAAAAAAAAAAAAAAAAAAAAAAAAAAAAAAAAAAAAAAAAAAAAAA
>OU015746.1:28768254-28779479 GCA_907169655.1 Acomys percivali
AAAAAAAAAAAAAAAAAAAAAAAAAAAAAAAAAAAAAAAAAAGAAAAGAAAAGAAAAGAAAAGAAAAGAAAAGAAAAGAAACAAGGAAAACAATTCAAAGAATCAACAAAATGAAGAGCTGGTTCTTTGAGAAAATCAACAAGATAGACAAACCCTTATCAAACCTAGAAATCCAAAGACTATCAAGTCTTACTTCAAAAGCCTATATGTGACAAAATTTGAAAACCTAAATGAAATGGACAATTTTCTTGAAAGCTACCAATTACCAAAATTGAATCAAGATCAGGTAAACAAATTCAACAGTCCGATAACACCTTAGGAAATAAAAGCAGTCATCAAAAATGTCCTCACAGAATTCTGCCCAAATATGGGCAAGCTTGGGTGCAGGCAGAGTCGACAGCCAAACTGCTAAGACAGGATAAGCAAGTTCTTAATAGTTCCTGTCTTACACTCAGAATTTTAGACACAACAAGATAGGAAAGATGTTTTCTTCAAGACTGCCTAATACAAATAGCCAAAACACTTAGAATGTAACATTTACATACTTCCTAATTGTTTCATGGTTCTTCTTGCTGTAGGTAATTTATTATGCATATATGTAATAATGTAAATGTATATGTAAAAAAATTTTAAAAGATCAACAATTAAGTATATACCACGTATATCTTTCTGTGTCTGGGTTAACTCATTAGCACGATCATTTTTAGTTCTGTTCATTTGCCTGCAAATTTCAAGATTTCCTTCTTTTTAACAGCTGAGTAGTATGCCATAGTGTAAACGTACTACAGATTTTTTTTTTATCCATTCTTCAACTCAGTGACATCTGGGTTATTTCCAGATTCTGGCTGTTATGAATAAGGGTGCTAAGTTAAACACATGTCCTTGTTGTATGTTGGGGCATCTTTCTGGTATATTCCAAGAAGTATAATAGGTGGGTCTCAGGGTAGCCCTATTCCCAATTTTCTGAGACAGTACCAGAAGCCTTTCAGTTTCATGAGGTTCCATTTATTAATTGTTGACCTTAGAGTCTGGGCTGTTGGTGTTCTGTTCAGGAAGTTGTCTCCTGCGCCAATGAGTTCAAGGCTCCTGCCTACCTTTTCTTCTAACAGATTTTGTGGTTTTATGTTGAGGTCTTTAATCCATTTGGACTTGAGTTTTGTGCATGGTGATGAATATCGATCTACTTGCATTTTATAGTCATGTATAATTGGATAGTAGTACAGCATGGATTTCCTCTAAGAGTCTTCATTCAGCAGGGGATTGGAACAGATGCTGGGTCCTGCTACTGGGACTCCAGGTGAGAGTGGCATGGAAAAATGGGGAGACAGAGGGACTCAGGGAGTCCAGGAACCCTATAAGAAGACCATCAAGGACGGCGGATGTGGACCCAGGGGGGCCTGTACAAACTGCTGTGCCAACCAATGACAACGCATGCAGTAAGCATTGACCCTGTATTCAGATCTAGACATTGGACAGTGCATTCTCCACGGTTGTGTGGAGAGCAGGGACTGACTCTGGGCCCCTATTTAACCACTTCTCCTTGGTGGGGAGGCCTGGTGGCACTCAGAGGAAGGTGAATCAGGCTATCTAGATGAGACATGATAGGCTGTGATCATATGGTGGGGGAGGAGGTCCCCTTCTGTCACAGGTCTAGGGGAGGGGAATAGGGTGAAAGAGGGAGAGAGGGGGAAATGGGAAGATACAAGTGAGTGGATAACAACCAGGATGTGATCTGAATAAATTATTTTAAAAATTAAAAAGAAAAAAATGATCAACAATTAATAAGTGAGACCTCACAAACTGAAAATTTTCTGTAAGGCAAAAGGACACGGTCAACAGAACAAAATGACAGCCTACTGTCTAGTAATGACTTGTAAACTTTTACATCTCATTGGAGAAAGTTTTTCTACTTGCATGGTGATTTTCAACTGGAGGTGAATTTGGTTCCAAGCAGCTAATTTTGGCTATTGATCACATGGAGAAATTACTGCCCTCCCCAACTAAGAATTTTATCTTCAGTGTCAAACATATGGGGTTAAAAATGCTTCAGTGGGAAAAATTACAAAAGTCAGATTTCTCAGACTCAACCTGAAATCCAAACATCATCAATGAATGAAATAAATGCTGATTCGTCAACATTGATGTTTATATTTAGTTTTTAATTTTGTTTTCAGATTTTTAGAATGTATTTAGCCACTTTACATCCTGATCCCAGTCCCCCTCCCTCTTTTCCTCCCAGTCCCATTCTTATTCCTCCCTCCTTTCATTTCTCCCATCTCCTTCTCAGAGAAGGGGAGGCCCCTAAAGTGTACAAACCCACCCAGCACTTCAAGATAAAGCAGTACTAAGTGCATCCTCCCTTACTGAGGTCAGAAAGGGCAGCCTGGCTAGGGGAAAGGAATCCAATACCAGGTAACTGTGTCAGAGACAGCCTTTACTCCTATTGTTAGGGGACCCACATGAATACCAGGCTGCATATCTGTTACATATGTGCAGGGGTCTAGGTCTATGCCATGCATGCTCTTTGGTTGGTGGTTCAGTATCTGTGAATCCTCATGGGCCCAGGTTAGTTTGCTCTGAAAGTCTTTTGTGGTGTCCTTGACCCCTGGAAGACAGTTTTTGTTTTGTTTTGTTTTTTGTTGCTATTGTTGTTGTTGTTTGTTTGTTTGTTTGTTTGTTTGTTTTAATGGATGGAACTTTCTCACAAGTAAATTCTGGGCAATAGTACTATCAATGAAAGTAGGTTAATATTTTCAAACGAAATGTTATCTTGACAGATATTCTTGACATCATTTTGAAAACCTGAGTTCTAAATCCAACTATGATTATCGGTGGCATCCCCTACAGTCTGCTTTAAACAAAGAATTCAAGTGCTTGCTTCTGATGTGTGGGGGTGGGGGTCCTGCTATCCATCCCCTATTTCACTCCTGACAGATTATTTCTAGTTACTAAGAACAGATAGCTCTCAGATCAAAACAAGGAATTCTCAAAATGTGGGAGGCGGTGGAAGATTAGTGCTTCCTAGGTCTTCGTTTTCTACAAAAAGAAAGTTGAAAGAGGAGTAGTGGAGAATCAGTATCTCATAACACATAAACACACACACACACGTGCACGCACGCATGCATTCACGTAGACACACACATACACAAACCCACACATACAAACTCACATATGCACACACACACATGTAAATACACACAAACACACACAGAGTAGATACACAAGCAGAAATGCAGAGTTCTTGATAATTTTCCCCAAGGCCAATGTCACTCACAACGTTTTGGCATTTCTTTATCAATCTTATGGGATAATTGTTTTTTTTCTTTATGAAAATATGAAAGAGGCATAATTTGGGATTCTTGATAATCCAGAGAATTTTAATATTTCTATTTTTCACTATTCATATTAGCTCTATTATTTCTGGCCCTTTAATTTGGTAGTATGCTAATGTTCTCTTTGGAAAGCTCTCTAATTCAATACTTCTGATTTTCTACTATAGGTTTATGTTACTGTTTTAATAGTTGTATTCAATAAATGAATGAGAGTAACTTCAAATTATTCATTTCCAAGCATTTAATACCCAAAATTTTTATATCCTTTTAAAAATTATTTCGTTCTATACCTGAACTAGCAAGTAAGTAGAAATTAGTCATTTCTAAACATTGAACAGCTCAAATATTTCATTTTAAAACCATAAGTGATTTTAAACTATATGTTTTTTAAATGTCCCCAGAATTAAACAGGCTTCATCATTTGTTTTTATTTTTTGTTCTTTTACTGTGCATTTAGGATGCTACAGAGATTTGATACAGAAGTCATTCTGTAGAATATTATTTGTTGTTGGTGCTATTTTGTTTGTGGCCCAACAAAAGTCAATATTTGAAGATAGCCAACTCACCCACACCCATGCCACCAAAGCCAGCTCCACTGTGCTACCCAGTCCAGGCACGTGGCTCACTCTCCGAAGGCATGCAGCTGGCAAGGGGCTGAGACAGCTCTCCTGCCCTAACAGTCTCCTGTCCATCTCATCCATGTCTTCACCATCAGGGCTAGCTCCACTACGCTGCCCAGGTGAGGTATAAGGTGCACTCATGCAAGTGCTGCACCTGATGAGGGACAGGGACAGCTCTCCTGCTCTGCTGACCCTAGGGATATTCTTCTGGCTGTTGCAGGTGGGGGTGGAGCATCATCTCATGACTTCCACAACCATGCCATCTCACGGCAGAGAAGTGGAGGGGTCATTTCTCCCACTGGACAGCTCACCTGCTTTCCCTGCCACGAGGACCAGCTCCACTGTGCTGCCCAGGCAATGAGCAGGGTCCCCTCTCCTGAATGCTACAACTCGTGAGAGGTGGGACAGCTCTCCAGAGTGCCAGTGAGTGACAGAGCCAGCTCTGCACAGCCCTTGGATATCTACATGGTCCCAGGCAATGGCAGCCCAGATCAGGGATGTCTGCATGGTCTCTAGTGGTAAGCAAGCCACAGATATCGACACGGACCCCTGCCACTGCATGGCCATGGATGCAGACATGGACCTCACTGGCAGTTGGGACTTCACCATGGCCTCAAGTGGCAGGACTACTCACAACAGGCTGTTCCTCTCTACCCTTGCATATCCAGTTCCACCTCTCTTCAGAATGCCCAAATTGTTCTGCTTCTCTTCCTATCCCCTCTCACCATCACACACTCACAATTGTAGTGGTGCCTGCTGCAGGAAGCCCAAGAAGCTGACAGGCTCCAGGATAAAATCCTCTGCCTGTGCTGAGTGACAAGGCAGCAAACTGGCTTCTAGGTGTCTTCGGCCCACAGTGGGTAGGTTTCTGGATATCTTCTCCCTCCAGTGGCAGACAGCCCTCTGTGTGTCTGTGGCCAACTTGAGCCTTACTGTAGCACTCAGATCTTTCTAGAAACAGTATTTTATTTCCCATACATACTGAAGCTTTCTAAGTTTTTTTTTTCAATGTAATATTTATTTCATGCAAACAAGAAGCCTAAATTGCAAATCATGAAATCGATCAATTTATCTTGGATTTATAAAGCCACCTTTGCTTGATTTTAGTCATATATTTTTTCCATCGCTTTACTTTCATCTTTAGTTTCTTTGGATTTTAGCACCGCATACCCCAGGCAACATGTAACTAGATCTGCTTGTTTTAGAACCACACGAGAGTTCATGATTTTTTTTCATTAACCTGAATGGGTATTTATTGATAAACTTGGAATTATTTTTATCTTGGGTTTTCTAACTTTTAACGACTATATTTTATTTTTGTTAAGAGATTTTAGTTTTGCCTCCATTCCCTATTCAATGTTTGATATATTAGTATTTGGCTATGCATTTGTTCTTATCCTTACTGACATTTTTATTCAGCCTATTTATGTTGAGCCCTGTAGTCCTCTGCTTTCCCCCGCCCCTCCTCTCTGGGATTACCTTCTACATCCCAAATATTTGTCCTCACTCAGCTTTCATGTATTTTTAAATGTAGACTCTTTATATAAGAGAAAACATGATTTGTCTTTTTAAATCTATTTTACATGAACCCACCTAGCATGCTGATTTCCTGTCCTATTCGTTTTATTACAAATAGCAGAATTTCTATTTATTTTATATCAGGATAGTAATATTGTGTGTTTATGGATGTATGTCAGTGTGCACATGTGTATATGTGTCAGAGTATATGTATGTATATGTGGTTGGTTGTGAGTGTGTGTGTGTGTGTGCGCACGCGCGCATCTGTATGTGGCACATATTATCTCCACAGTCACACATTGAGAAAGCCAATTTGAACAGTGATACATTAAATATGACATTTGAGATGTCTCTATCATTTCCAGTTTGACCCACTCAGGATTAGGATCAGATAGTTGCTCCATCAGTAGTTGTTTGAGGAACCTTCATATTGACTTCTTTATGATTGGTGCAATTTATTTTCTTGTCAACAATTAGGCATTCTTTTTAAACCACATTTGTTTTAGTTTATATTCCTATGATGGCGATTCTGACCAGAGTGAGATAGACTCACAAAGAAATTGTGTTCATCATTTCTCTGATGTCTAAATGTATTGAAGATGTTTTCACACATTTATTATTTATCTGTGCTTCTTTAAAAGAGTGCTGTTGAATTTAATTGTCTATTCATTGATTGGATTTAGGAGGAATTATTTTACCCCTCTTGTATTTTTCATAAATATTCTAGATACTATACTTTATCATGAATAGTTGACAAATATGAGTTTCTATTTTATCGTGTGTCTTTTTTTCCCTGTGTATAGTCTGTGGTATTTTTTACTTTGCTTAGAAAACTCATTTTCATTCAATGCAAGCCTATTTGTTAATTTTTTTATTATTTTCTGAATGACTGACATTTTATTCATAAACTAATTACCTATACTTTTTAAGTTGTTCCCCGAAATCCTTCTTGAGCAATGTCAATGATTTAGAACTTAAGGACATTGTTCCACTTGCGCTGATATCTCCACCTGCTTAAAAGTCCTTTGACAAAATCCAGATCCCTTCATAATAAAAGTTCTGGAAAGACTGGTGTTATAAGAGGCATACTTCAACATACTAAGGACAATTTACAGCATGCCTGTGGCTGACATCAGTCTAAATGCAGATACACTCAATAACAGGAGGATGGCAAGGATGTCCACACCATTCCTACCTATTCCACACACTGCCTGAAGTTTTACTTCCTCTAATGTGACAATTGGGGGAGATCAATGAGTAATAGGAAAGGAAGAAGTCAAAGTTTCTTTATCTGAAAGTTGTATAATTTTGTACAGATAAGACCAACAAAAATCAACCAGGATGTGGTCCTCTACATAGGTAAGCATAGTTGCCCATATAACATGGAAATTAGTCTCTTAAGGTATGAAGTCATAATTGTTATTTGCTGCAGTGTTGTTTTTTCATGAATAACTTAAGATTGCACCAGGAGAAAATGATTCAAAACTACTATTGAAGGCAAATATCCTGAAGATAGCTACCTCTTATAACTTAACGATATCATAAGTGTCCTCTGGTGTATTTGCTTTATAGTTAGGTACATAGGATAGGAACAAAGATACCACCAACTTCAGTGTGAACTGAATCACAACAGATTGAATTCTTTTTTTTTTTTCAGAAAAGTATAAAACATGACTGTGACGATGTGTGATTGACTACACATATATGAAATAACTTGAAATGAAAGAATTACAAAATGAAATGTTTCGTGCATGTTGCTCTATTAATTATGTCATTAAGAGTGTATCTCTCATCTGAGAGTATTTATGCATGTTAGATTTAAAAAGACAATGTTGATTAATTCCATTGCCCAAAATGGGTTTTTAATGGAAAATGTTAATGTGAATTATTAGCCATCTAATAGGTATTTCGGAATATGTTGTCTTAATTGCTAATATAATTTTGTGAAAGTCAATATCAGAAGATTAAATATATGACAGTTATATGAAAATTAAGTGAATTTTCAAGTGCTTGATAAAATTATTAAGTATAAAATGCTTAATAAGTGTGTTATTGACAGAATAATTTCTACAAAAGCATGAAGTGCAGCGGATGACTGAAACACACATGGATATTTTAAGAGACCTACCTGAATTGGCATGCCGCCACTTGATGTTAGTAACCTTTAACCTTTCAGAATTTATTTACAAAAGATAAATGACAATTCTTACTTCATAGTTCCTGGTTCATACTAATTTACAACTTCTTGATGCTATATTTTTAAGTTATAGATGTGGTGTCCCCAACTTGCATGCCCTCGGATCATCTAGCCTATTGGTAGATACATGCACAGGATGGTTACTCAGCTCCTATGGGTGGTGTGAACATTTACAGCTGATCCTCTTGGTGGATCTTTAGATGGAGACAGTGTATGTCATTTGAGAGGAAGGGAGCAGAGGGTTGCTCCTAGAAACCAATCCATCCATTGTCTTTGGGGAAACTCCTGTGCACACAGGAAACATTAAAAAATAATCCTTCACCAAAACACAGGTTATGTACCAATCTTTGTGCTTCTAGATAATAGGATACCATAGCTTTCAGAGGGATCTGAACTGACATTCTTAGCCCCACCTCTCTCATTTCTATTGCCTCTCCTTATAAGAGAGAAACCAGCCTTTTACTTTGCAAGCCAACATCTACCTATGATTTCATTAGCATCAAATTCCCATTTTCTTCTCTATCGTTAACGTCCCCCAACTTCCTCACAATTCGCGATCATTCCTTTAAGGAACTGTGAACACAGTAAAAATTGCGTACGGTTGAAATGGTAAAGTAATTTTTTTCCCTATCCTTTACAACTTATATATTTTAGGGATTTTTATTTTCTTTTAGATCAAGAAAAATTTGACCTCTCGTCTGCCTCCATCTCTAACTGAGGTCACTGGTTTTGTCCATCCTTCTTGTAAAGATGCCAGTTCACAAACAAAGCTCTGCTCGGTGATTCTGCTCTCCTCTCATGGGGTGAGATGTTGTATTTCCTGTGTTTCCTAGAAGCTTATTATCAAAGCATGGAAATACTTCACCAAGATGGGCAACCTACCTGGCAAATAAAATCGAGTAACATGCGAAGTGAGCACAGTTTTCGCTTCTGCTGGGGTGATGCAAACAGCGCAGTGCAGACAATCCATTCTCTGCTCATAAAACTGCACTGGGGACACATGGAGCTGAATCTAACATGATTATTGATCAGGGAAATATTCAGCTTAGCTAGTCAAGTATACTGCACAGCACTGCAAGGCATAAAGTGTTTCATCTTGTTTTGAAATAATATAAACCAATCAATAATATATACAGATTTCTCACTTGCTGCTAAAAACTTAAGCATAATGGGAAAATTTTAAAGCTGGGAGTAGAAAGGCATTTAAATGGCATTTCGGTTATTCTCTTGCTTCAAAACAGGCTTAATTCAATTTACATAGATCATTATTGATTCTAGTTCTACAAAACTATAATGAAAAAATACATCTGGCATAATTTAAACTACACAAAATCTGATTTTTTTCACCTTACTATAATCTATAGAAATGAAAAAAAAAACTATTCTATCTTTTGTAGAAATTAGAAATAAGTTATGATCAACAGTACTATGAAATTTAAATGTAAAAGTGTATCTTACAAAGCTCAATTTAAGACTGGCTTTTATGAACAATATTATAGGTTACACTCCCACATAATGTTTTGGTAATACTGCCAAAATAACATGTAGAGAAAGTTGTGGCATGTGCTCTCGCTCTGCATTCTTCTGGAACCTGCCCTGTACTTTATGGATTGTTTTATGAAATAGCTACCACTGAATTCATTGACCAGATTCATTCCCTGAGTCCACTGGAATTAGAGAGAAAACCTGCTTAAAAGGCCCTTTTAAAAGCACAGCTCCTTCTGCCCCTAGAAGCGTTGCAGATATGGCTGCTGTGTCACAGGTGCGTCAGGACGGAGCAGAGAGGAGCAAGGCTATGTCTGCTCTCAGTGTTCTGACCTAGGAACATCTGAATGATTAGTGAGTGGCCAAACATTCGCTGAGAAAAGCAAGTCTTGAGACCATCATCAGGCCAGTTCCAGGAAGTCCCGGATGGGCTGTCAGGATGGGAAGCAAGCTGCAGACTGGAAGAACCCTGCCTGGGACGTTACGGGACTAAGGCAGAGTGAGCCAGAGTCAGAGGGCCACTTGTGCAAACAGCGCGAGGAAATAGCCCGAAACAAACACCATACACACTGTGAAGGGGCCCCCAGATTTCCAAAGTGGTTGTAGAAGTTTGCACTCCCACCAGCAATGGAGGAGTGTTCCCTTTTTGCTACATCCTTACCAGCATGTGCTGTCACTTGAGTTTTTGATATTAGACATTCTGACAGGTGTAAGATGGAATATCACAGTCATTCTCATTTGCATTTCCCTGATGACTAGTTGAGTATGGTGGCACACACCTTTAATCACAGCACTCAGGAGGCAGAAGTAGGTAGATCAATGTGAGTTCAAGGCCACCCTGAGCTACAAAGTAAGCCCAGGATAGCCAAGGCTACAGAGAGAAACTCTGTCTTGAAAAACAAAAAACAGAAACAAAAAAAAAAAGAAAGAAAGAAAGAAAGAAAGAAAGAAAGAAAGAAAGAAAATAAGAAAAAATGGATTTTTAAATAGGACAGTGACCACAGACATACATTTCTTTACATTTGAGAAAAATTTATGGCTATATTCCTCCAAATAAACAGATGATAATATATTCTAAATTATCTGACTACAACATAGCCTCCAGAATTTAAATCAGCCTTTAAATAAATGTAACTGTGTATAACACATTACTTTGCTTTAAGATTCTTTTAATCTTCAAAACCATGTGGAGATCTTTCAAAAAATGCCCAATATTTAGTTTTAGAAATTCTTTTTAATCTTCTATATTATGCTATCCAATGCATAAACTTAGAGGACTGCAAGAAAATTAAGAAGTTGAAAGGATCATGCTATTTTATAGCATCAATGGTCTCCAGGAATTAGAACCATGTGTTTAGCGTGATATAAAGTTAAAGCAAAAGGCTAGTGGACAGAAATCATTATCTGCCTTGCACACTCTCCGGGAACATCTATTTTTCTTTCTTTTTCTGGTTCTTATTATGTTGTTTATAACTGGAGAAAATTTTAATATCATTCTCTTGTTTACTGATTTCCAAAATACATTGTTTTGTTAAAACATATCCAATTTCCTGAGGCATTTTATAGGACATTTATTCATTCACAAATTATTCTCATAATGTTACAGTACCATCATGTGTAGAGTGCTTAGTGCTTTAATCTCTCTCAATTCATTGGGTGTACATTAAGGGAGGGTTAATAACTCCAATAAGAGCTGATCAATGACTGCCCATGAGCAATATTCTCAACTTTCAAGTTGTTACAAGTTACCTTATAAATATAAATCCCAGATTCTACCAACAGTAACCTTGGAAGTGTTAATATGTAGATGATGTTGTAAGTAATTGCATACCAACCATTAACATGGCTTTTAAAGGTCTCTTATTTGATTTACAATCTTAAGGAACATTATTTTTTTGGTTATTAAGTAGTCTTTGAAAAATATACCTACAGTCATTCCATATTAATTTGGTGTATGAGACAGTCTTAGTTTACAGGTGATACTTCTGTTTCTGCTTTATTATACTGTTTTTTGTTGGTGGTCGTGGTGTGTGTGTGTGTGTGTGTGTGTGTGTGTGTGTGTGTGTGTGTGTG
>OU015746.1:28781789-28793199 GCA_907169655.1 Acomys percivali
GAGAGAGAGAGAGAGAGAGAGAGAGAGAGAGAGAGAGAGAGAGAGAAAGGCACACCAGGAAAATGCAAGAAAAAATATAAAAATAAACAAAATGAGGATAATATTTGTGATAAAACAGATGTATACTTCATGGGAAACAGCTGTAAATAATACAAATAAGAAAAGATAGTTAAGTTAGCGAGTAAAAATATAAGACTCTCAGTTAAATTTGAACTTAAGATGAGCGATGACTTTTAATATGTTAATTTCTCATGGCATGGCTATAGTAATGTAAAAACTTATGCAGAGTTTGAGGCTGGGATGATGGCTTGTGGGTAAAAGACCTTGCTATGCAAGCATGAGGACCTGAGTTTTATATCCTCAGCACTGATGTAAGAAGCCAGATATGGTCACAGATGGGTACCAGAGATAGGTGGACACAGGGAAATTGTCTGACAAACCTCAGTTGAATCCGAGGCCCTCTCTTAAGGGAGTAAAGTAAGAGCAGGTGATATATAGAGAGACGCTTCATAGCCTCTGCACTGAAGTTTTATTTTGAGCCAAGAGTAGGGTACGCTCAAACATCACCTTTGTTTCATCCCTTACCATCATTGCCCCTTTAAGTCTACTGCTTGCTCCCAGAGGTAACCCAGATTTTAGCTCCTCTGTATAGGAAGAACAGCTAAGTTGAGAGAGTCTGACTTTTGGATCGACAGTATTATTATGATGCAGAACGCAAATGTCCTCATAGACTTTCCTCAAACCTGACTACACTAGTTAGGGTTTCTTCTACGGTTGCCTCAAAGAGCCTTTCCCATCTGTGGGTATGTCTCACTGCAGGCAGGATGGGAGGCATCTGTTTGCCTGGAGTGGGTGCAGTTGTCTGATTTCAGTGTTAAGGGGCCAAGAACAGATTTAACAACCTTTTTCTATATATTTAAAAATAATATAGAATGTTTTTCTTACGTGCTGTATTTGGCCAGTTTATAATTATGCTTTGTTTTGGTGGCAGATTAATTCGGGTCAAAACATGGCACTCAGAGGAAGGATAGCAGGTTAGCAAGAAGAGACTTGATACCTTATGAGCATATACAGGGGGAGGTAATCCCCCTCAGGAACAGTCATAGGGGAGGGGAATAAAGGGAAAATGGGAGGGAGGGAAGCATGGGAGGATACAAGGTATGGGATAACCATTGAGATGTAACAAGAATAAATTAATAAAAAATTTAAAAAAAAACGTGTCTTGCAACACAGCCTAATATAGACTGAACTGGCTATGACATTGCTTTTCAGCCGAGGGTGACTTTGAGGGATGATATTGCAGGTGTAAGCTGCAATTAAACTCAGGGCTTCATACATGTTAGGTAAACGCTCTTCTAGCAGAGATACACACCAAAGTCTTTGCGGTTTCATGGTGAGGATGGCAGCTGAGTGCTTGGCAATTGCCATGGTAGGGAATCACTCTACAACTTAGCTATGTCTCTAGTTCAAAGCTCTAACATTTATTGGGACCTATGTCTCGAAACTGTACCAGAGCGAACTGTAAATCACACTGCAGGATTATTTCTTCCAGAAGGATATTTCAGTATCTTTCTTACGTGTGTGTGTGTGTGTGTGTGTGTGTGTGTGTGTGTGTGTGTGTGTGTGTTTTTAATCACAGGAGCATCGCAAAGATCTAGCTTTCCTTCAAGGTGCAATATGTTATTACAGAAAATATTCCTAAGGAAAATTGGCCAATTACTCAGACAATCCACTCGGGATTTTCAATCTTGTTATAAAATAAAGATACGTAGGTAATGGTGCCACACTTGAAACTCTGTTTAAAATTATACATTATATAAAAGTGTGCAAGATGAAATAGGGTGACTTCAAAAGTTATAAAATTCTCTCTTGATAAATTGTTGAATTTGTGGTTGTCTGAAACTACATATGAAACTCAACTGCAATTTTTTTTTCAGATAATTGCTGAATCTTTTCCATATTCCGCTAAGCATAGGTCCAGTGAGAAGAAACCACACGGGCAAAGTAAGAACAAAAGGCTTGCACATCCTTGTACATGCAGAAAGCAAGTACCTACAGACAACAAGAAGTTCAAACAGTGGCAGGAAAGGGGCTTGGGGAGATGGTTAAAACAGGTGGCTTGAAATCTGTTTTGGCTAATTAATTTTATGGAAAGAGGTTACTTTGCTTTTCCTGCAGTTTCCTGCATTTCTATAAACTGCAGTGACAATGAGGTGCATGTTTGGGAGATAATTTTCAGCTTAATTGCAGCAATCACAGTGCATTCAGTACAATAATGGCATCTTTCTCTTTGTTTTACACGGATATCTTTTTGTTCTTCTACCCTTTTGTTGCAGTCTTGTTTTATATTAAATATGTTTCATGATGTCTCATTTTTCCTTTAATTTTTACTGTTCTTTTTTTCAGTTCTTTACTTAGTGCTTATTGTGGGAGCTGCCATTGTGACACTAATTCATAATAATCTATTTCTGATAAATGCACCTCGATTTCAATAGCATACAGCATATGTTTCTAGCTTACATATTTCTGATTAATTATGTAAGTTAATTATGATTACTAGAGTATTTTCATATATGTATACATTATGTATCATCCAACTCCATAGACTCTTCTACCCAGGCTCTTTTCACTATTGCATTCTATTTTCCTGTAATGTTTATGTATTTTCTACATATGTGACTTAAAATAAATTGCTTTGTCTTTCAGTGACTGAATTGATTCTGTCAACACAATGTTCTATAATTTGTTTTTCTTCCATTCAGAGACTTTCATTTTATAATGATTAAGTCATATCTCTTTATATAAATAAGCCACTTATTCTTTTTTGCTTTTGTTTTTTGAGAAAGGATTTCTCTGTAAAACCCTGCCTGTCTTAGATTTGCTCTGTAAACCAAGCTGGCCTTGAACTCAGAGATCCACCTGCCTCTGCCTTCCAACTGCTGGGATTAAAGGCATGCACCATAACGTCCAGTGCAGCCACTTATTCTGTACCCATTATTTTATAGGTACCCATTATGATATCTGTGTTGGTTCTTCATACTGGCTACTATGAATACTATGAGTGTAGCTGTCGAGAACATGGGTGTAGATTTTATATATATATAATATTATATTATAATTTAACATATGTGTATTTATAATTCATACATTTAACACATAATTTATAAGTACATATATTCATTTATATATTATTTATAAATATATAAATTAAATATATAATTTATAAATATACTATATGTTATATATATATATATGTATTTATATATATAATGTTGATTTTTCTGAGACAGGGTTTTCTCTGTGTAGCTCTGGCTTTTCTGAAACTCTTTCTGTAGACCAGGCTGGCCTCAAACTCACAGAGATTCCCCCTCTGGCTCCTAGTGTTGAGATTAAAGATGAGCACCACTACGTCCCAGAAAACTATTCCTTATTTAGCTTTTTTTGAAATACGGTCTTATTATATAGCTCTTGATGACCTAGAACCCCTTATGTAGATCAGGTTGGCCTTGAACACTCTTGAACAGAGATCCACCCCTCTTTGCTTTTCAAGTGCTGGGATTAAAGGCAGACTCATGACCACCCAGAAAGCAAATACATATTTAGGATAAAAATCTCATCTCCTTTTATCTTCTTTATAAGGGGACATGTATGTTCGTGCATATGCAGTTGAATATGTCTGAAGGGCTGTATGCCAAAATGTGTATATATGGAAGCCAGATTCCAATGTTGGATGGTGTTCTTCAGGAGCAGTGTACTGATTTTGTTCTGTTTATTTATTTATTTATTTATTTATTTATTTTTTGCTCTTGTTTTTTGAGACAGAGACTCTCACTTCAACCAAGCTCATCAACTAGGCTGCGCTGGCTGGTCAGGAACCAAGAGATCCTCTCACTGCTGCCTTCCCAGCAGTGTGATTACAAGCATATCATCACACCTACCTTTTAATATGAGTTCTGGGGACCAATCTCAGGGCCGAGCACTCGACCCATTGAGCCATCTTTCCAGTCCCTGAGGTTTTTAAAATGATAAGCTCATTCCCCAAGTTCTATGGTTTTATAAAAAAATCTCTGATAAAATATTTATCTTTATAGATAAACATAATTTTTATAAATTCATATATCATATTTATGAATCTATATTTGTAAAATCTCATATAAAATATTACTTCAAATTAATGTGTCTACACTAGTATTTATATCAACTATGTAGTTATTTTTACATGTTTTATTTTAGTTTGGGATATTCCTTTTAATATTTTAAAGGAAGATTGTGTTAGATACTAATGATGCTGGTTCTTATAAATCTGGAGATATTTCAACATCCTCTTTAGTTTTGAAAGTTGGTTTTCTGTGACATATAGTTCTTCTTTGATGACCTTTTTCTCTCATCATTTTGCACAATCCACCTGATTACTTTATACACTCCACAGTTTCTGATGAAATGGTATCTATAATTCAGCATTGAGGGCTCCTTTCTATAAGTTATAAGTCACACTTCCTAATGATAATATTCTCTTTGGCCTTAGCAACGTATGGCTTATCATAATGTGGATTCCATTGCACTTATACCGCTGGACATTTTTGAGTTTCTTGGGTGTGGGTTCATATTTTAATGGCTTTTGTGACTTCTCCTTTTATTCATTTTGCTCCTTTTTCATTTGGCTTCTTTTCGTGACCTTTCAGTGGCATGTACTCTGTGCACTTAATGGTGCCTCACAAGACTCCGACATTGCATTCTCTCTTCTTCATCATTTTTAATGTCTAACTCTAAAACTGAATATCTCCAATTAGCCCATCTTCTCATCATGAATTCCTCCTCTGGTTCACACTGGTTATTAATAGTTTTTATTATTTTTACATTTATTTTTTTGATAATTACATTCATGATTACTTCCTGTATTTAGATCACGCCCACACTACCTGACCAACCCCCACACTCACACAAACACATGCTAGAAACAAAGCTGAGTCATCCACTTAGTGTTACATCCATATGTGTATGTTTAGAGCTGACCACTTGATAGTATATGAACTCTCAATGGGCTTGTTCCTGGAGAAGGCTGATTCTCCAGGAAGACATTAATTGCCTGTCTTCATCAGGGGTCTGGTGATATTCTTCACATCCATTTTGGGATGTCAACTGAGGTTGTCGTTATACTAATCTTGTCTAGGTGATCATGTTGTTGAGATTTTGTAGGTGCGGATGGCTGCCATAAGTAGAAGGAGATGTTCTGATCTTCCAGCTGTTACAAACCTTCTGCCCCCTCCTCCGTGACGCTTCCTGATTTTTTTTATTTAAATTTAAAAAATATATATATATTGTATTAATTTATTCATATTACATCTCAATTGTTATCCCATCCCTTGTATCCTCCCATTCCTCCCTCACTCCCATTTTCCCCTTACTCCCCTCCCCTAAAACTATGACTGAGGGGGACCTCTTCACACTGTATATGCTCATAAGGTATCAAGTCTCTTCTTGGTAGCCTGCTATCCTTCCTCTGAGTGCCGCCAGGCCTCCCCATCCAGGGGATGTGGTCAAATATGGGGCACCAGAGTTCGTGTGAAAGGCAGACCCCACTCTCCACTCAGCTGTGGAGAATGTCCTGTCCATTGGCTAGATCTGGGTCAGGGTTTGATGTTTACTGCACGTATTGTCCTTGGTTGGTGCCATAGTTTGAGCAGGACCCCTGGGCCCAAATCTGTCCATCATAATGTTCTTCTTGTAGGTTTCTAGGACCCTCTGGATCCTTCTATTTCCCCATTCTCCCATGCTTCTCTCACCTAAAGTCCCAATAGGATGTCCTACCCTCTGTCCCACTTTCCTGTTAATGAAGACTTTCACAGGATATGCCCCTTGGGCTAGTGTGAAGATATAAGTAAGTGAGTTAACCCAGAAGCAGAAAGAGTCAAATGGTATATACTCGCTTCCTGATTTTTATGTGTAGGTGGCCCGTTGATGTAGCACTTGGAGATAGTCCTCTAGAAGTCCAGTAGAGAGACTTTCTCTGCATTTGACCAGTTGTGAATTTCTGTGACATCCTTAATATGCTGCAAAAAGAAGCTTCTTTAATGAGATGTTAGAGTGACACTAATTTGGGATTTAAGGACAGACATTTAGGATGGAGTTGGGAATTATACTGGGTTAGGAAACTGAGAGCAGACTCAGAAGGATCTCCACCAGTGTCCATGATTTTACCAGCATTGATAACTGACTAGGAATACAGCACCAAGCATGAACTTCATTAAACTATTTGATCCAACACGTGTGCTTTTGTTTTATACATTCTGAATGACATTTGATGTCTGGTGAGACATTTGAATTGTTTTGCTTCTTCTTTGCATTCTGTGCTTTTTAAAATAGTTGCTTCAAAAATATTGTCTTGTTAATCCCAATGTCTAGTTTCTTTGAGGAAAGTTTTGCTAATTAAAATTTTTATCCCCTTTGTACATGGCTGATAACTTGCTTCTGTACAAGGCTCATAATTATCTGTGTAAGTCTCAGTATTCTGATGTTGGACTGTAGCATATAGAAATAAAATTCCATCTTTTTCAGGTGCTTGCTTTTGCCACTTTTTACAATTGTTTGCTTGTTTCCTAATTTGCCAAAGTCTATATTCTTTGTTATCCATATTGCAGTCACTGCTTTATTGGTCCAGTGGTGGTGAGATAATGATTAGAAAACAATTGCCTTCCATGCTTTGCACCAATAAAGTATCCAACCTATTTCTCTCTCTCTCTCCCTCTCTCTCTCTCTCTCTCTCTCTCTCTCTCTCTCTCTCTCTCTGTGTGTGTGTGTGTGTGTGTGTGTGTGTGTGTGTGTATGGCACATGCAAGTGCATGCTTGTCTTAGTGTCAGACAATATCATCTTAGTCTTAATTTTCCTCTGGTATAGATCTGAAAAATCATCAAGAGGCAACACTTGAAAAAAACTAAACAAAAACAAACAAACAAACAAACAAAAAACACCTTTAGGTGATGCTTACAGTGCTGTCTTTGGAACCACCTAAGAATATGCTATTGCCTTTGAAAGGAGAATTCCATTTGCCATCTCTTTTGGCTTATTTTTTCTAATTTTTTGTTTATCTCTTATCTGTAAATAGTATCAATGCCTGAGGTTCCTAATATGATTAAAAAAATACCTCTGATCAGTTTTAACATATGCACAGCTGTTTATATGGAGTCTGGCTAAGGACATAGAGGTCATTGGTGGAGGAGCATTCAGCCAAGAGTAATCCTGACAATTGTTTGAGGTGAGGGGATTTAGTGCATTCAGTGTTCATATTTCACCAGGCTTTGGTTTTATGATCGTCTTTGAAACTATTACTGTGGTTCCCATCGTTTTTCATAGTTACTCTCAAGATGAGAACGTGGTAGTGAGAGTAGCACATAGGATTTCACAAACTCTGGTGTTGTGTGAGATGCAGCCCCTCTCCCGAAATAAGCATGTGCCCCATTGCTCAAGGACTTGCCTAATTTAATGACTTGCTTTAAAAGTTTTGATTTCAAGGAATAATTTTGTACTGATCTGTAGATGTTGGACGTCCCTGCCGTCTGATTCAGGGTTCCTTCCTAGGTTCTTGGACCCTCAGAACAGTATGTTTGTGAAGTATTGCTCCGAACGTCCACATAGGCAGACACAAATGTCTCACTCACTCGTTCTTTTTATGACTATAAAGTAGTCACTTTTTTACCATGCAGTGTTACTGTTAATAAAACCCTGACAGTTAAATTGTTGTCTCTTCTAGGTAATTTGATCATTTTGGCACTTTATTTTATTTTTTTCTTAGCATTTCATTTCTTTTTGAGTTTATATTATAATACTTGCTTCCTTTTATTGATCTGGCTTTTTATTTGAGAGCTTAGCTGTGTGTGTTTGGGGGGTGGGTGGGAAGTGTTCAGTCCACTTCAAACATATTAAATGTATCCTCATCTGTCTCTGTCTTTTTCTTTCTGTTCTCTCATTTAAATAACCTTCTTTTGCTTGCATTTCACCTCAACAATTTCAATTTTCCCATTCTTTGAAGGGAAATTAAATCATAGCTGACTTAAAATACACAAAAATCTCATGATGAAAACTTCTCTTTGCAACAATGGTGATCATTACAGAAGACTACAACCAAGCAAAATGTAAGAGTTGTAGAGCTCAGTCTGAATGGATACATATATAAAACAATCAGGCTCAGAAAACATTGCAGAAGAGAAAACAGAAATATTATAAGAGCCAGAGATTGAGGAGTTTATTATAAGACTGTGTCTCCAAAATATCAGAGCTTATACCATTTGTCTCAAAAACACCAACATGACTGCCCATTGTGAACTGACTTTATGATACCAATGAATAAGTCAAATTGGATGGAAAAGGGTCCATGAGGTCCCAACAGACTTATTTCTTGTCCAATTCCAAAAGTTCAGCTTAGAAAACATACATACTAGTTACAATATATGAAATGTATATATACATATATATACGTGTGTGTGTATGTGTGTGTGTGTGTGTGTGTGTGTGTGTGTGTGTGTGTGTGTGTGTAGGGAGGGATTATATGAGAGGATTTGGATGGAGGAAAGAGAGGGAGAATGTGGCAATTAAATTATAAACTTGGACATTTGTTCAACTATGTTCATAGCAGATTTATTCATAATAGCCAGAATCTGGAAACAACCTAGATGTCCCTCAACTGAATAATGGATAAATAAATTGTGGTACATTTAAACAATGAAATATTACTAAGCTATTAAAAACAAAGAAAATCATTAAATCTACAGGCAAATGAATGGAACTGGAAAAGATCATCCTGAGTGAGGTAACCCAGACCCAGAAAGACACATATTACGTACTTAATATAAGTGGATATGATACAGGATATCCATACTATAGTCCACAGACCTAAAGAAGCTAAATAAAAAGGAGGAGCCCAGGGAGGGTGCTTAATATTCATTCAGAAGGGCAAATAGAATAGATAGATGAAGCTGTTGAAGGAAGGGAGCAGAAAGGGAGCCTACCGTAGATGTCCTCTAAAGAACTCTATCCATCAGGGAATCTATGCAGAAGTTGAGACTCACAGACAAAATTTGGGCTGGGCACGAGGAGTCTTATGGAAGAGCTGAGGGATAGAAAGATGGAGAAGGCACAAGAACTTTACATGGAGACCAACAGAGACAACAAATCTGGGCACAGGGAGGCCTGCAAAGACTGATGCCCCAACCAAGGACCATGCGGGAAGAGGACCTAGAAACCCTGCTCAGATGTGGTTCATGGGCAGCTCAGTCCCCATGTGGGTCTCCTAATATGGAGAGCAAGGGCTGTCTCTGACATGGACTCTGTAACCCAACTCATTGATCGCTTCCCACAGGTCAGGCAGCCTTGCCAGGCCACAGAGGAAGAGGATGCAGGCAGTCCTGAAAAGACCTGATAGGCTGAGGTCCAATGGTAGGGGAGGAGGGCTCCCCCTTTTTGAGAACCAAGGGAGGTGGGGGAGGGAGTATGACAATGGGAGGAGACAAGAGAGGGGATAACGATCAGGATGTAAAATGAATTCATTGTTAAAAAGAATTGGTGCTAAAGTAAAAAAACAAAAAACAACAACAACAACAAAAAAAACCTTTCTTCATTGAATGCAAATAATTAGGTAATGAAAACTAAGAAAAACATCCTTTGTGTGTAAAGTAAAATGTTTTTTTTAAAAAGTAAAATAAAAAGTAAAGTATTAAATTTAAAAAATTATAAACTCACAAACAAGAAAGAAAAATTGTGATGAAACAGGTTGAGGTCTCTGATGAAGCTTGCTAGTTCTCAGAATTTCCCAGTCTTCGAAATGCCTGCAGCATAAATGACAAAGGAAAGCAGAACTCATTTCAGTGGCTCATCATATCTCCTCTTAGTCACTGAGCATAAAGCAACATCTGTAATTATATTTTATTACCTCTGTTTCAGTTTGCTCTCTTCTTGAATCATCCATCTCATTTTATGCAAATATTACATCGATTAAGTCTGTCTTCTAGTTCCTTGTTTCACCCTTATCTTCATGCTTATTTGAGCATAAGAGAAAAACTCCATGAAACAGAAATATTCTATTCTCTTAATGCATCATTTTGCTATTCCCCAAAATCTAAAGCATTATTCACAGCCTGAGTCATTCTGAATCTTATCCCATGTGTGGTTGGCTTGTCTTTCTATTTTGGTTTTTCACTTTCTTAATATACATCTTATTCAAGTGTGTCAATTTGCTGTGAATATTGCTTTCCTTTGCTTCAATGATTGAGCCACGAACAAATCCTGTTGTTACTAATCGTATTGTTTATGCTCAAACTGTGGCATATTGATAATTAAGGTGGGCTTAGAAAAAAAAGTATTTTGAAAACTTCATCAAATGCCATATATGAGAAATACTAGTAATTGCTTTACTGCTCTAGTTCAGGAAGGTCAGTTGCTTGAAAGAACAAAGTAATATGCAGTCTGCTGTGGCTGCAAAGTAAAATATTTCACCCCGAAAGTGAGGTGTGACACCTCCATTTCACCATTGTTTTGTTTTGTGGTGAGGATTACCGGGCTTGTGTCCTTCGGATCTCATCCTGCTCTCTTTCTAGAAGCCTCTACAGTCCTTGTTTCTTAAAATACCAGTTGGAGGTGGTCTAGGTACTGGTCTATACTAGGTACCAGCTGGACGTTCTCATGGTCTCTGGCACCCATCTTTGTCATCTAATAGAGGGGTTTTCTCAGCTCCAGCAGTTGCCTCAGGACCCAACAGCCAACAGTTCTTTCACAATTGAAAGTCTGAAGGACTTTGAGGTGTGAGGAAACAAGGCAGGCTTGTAACTGGGTAGAACAACTCCGGTTACCAGGACACAACAAAGACTTCAAGAACCACTAATAGCCAGAATGCACTTATAACTAGCTTTCTGATGACAGTCAGATTAACAATATCCAGATTTTTTTTTTCCAACCTGGCAACCATCTATTAATGCCCCAACCTCCTTCCTTCCTTACACCAACCCACACCATGCTTGAGCGAGAATGAATGTATTCACCAACTTTCCGTACAGTTTCTACTATGGATTTCCTTGGATAATCTCTATGTGTTACACTTATTAAAGTGTGACGCAACTTACTTGATTTTAGAAAGCTCATTTTAACTACTGGCCACAATTGCTAGATTCTAAAAATCATTTGGTGTTTTTGCCTTTTTTTATTTTATTTTATTTTATAACCTAATATCCAGGTCCCACCACAGAAAAATTACAATAGATTGTCTACGACTGGTTACTACTTAAAAGTATTTCCCCCTTGTGTATCTAATGTGTCGCAAAGTTAAGACTCGTTACAATGAGCCATTTTATCACTCCTTCCCCATTGGCCATCTGTGGGAACAAGCAGCCTGAGGCACAAGAGGAGTTATCTTTTGAGAAGGAT
>OU015746.1:28826356-28851608 GCA_907169655.1 Acomys percivali
TGGCACTGCCTCTGACAGAGAGTACATGATGGCACTGCCTCTGACAGTTTGGAAAGCTAATAGCACACTCCAGCTTTTATTCCCAGTCTAAAGCCCTCAGACATTTCAAAAGAACCCAGTGTTGATGATATCATGATGATGTCCTTTCTCATTTGTGCCTTGACCCTTTTGTAAGCTTTGGTTTCATCTGCAACTGTTTATCTATTATCTATTATTATCTATTATCTATTATCTATTATCTGGCTTTATAACAAACATGGATGATTTAAGTAACATTTATTATCCCAGTTTTTTTCCTTTGTCAAGTGGTATTTATTATATTCCTTCATTTCAGTTGCAATGAGAGTGCCATGAGAAAGCTCACAAGATTTTTTAAAACGTTAAGCATTCATAAAATATTGCATTTATTGGTATGTACAAGTTGGCATGAAATTATTAAAGTTTAAGAACTCCTTTCTGGGACTTTATTTTCCACTAATAGACCACAGAAAAAAAGTTAGAAATGCCAATAGATTGTTATTTTATATGGAACTTTATTCCCATGTCTCCTAGACTTCTCTCTATTATACTTATCTTCTATAAAATTCTGTTACTTTTCGATTTCAACTGATTCATCCATTTCTCTTCATCCATTTAATCTTCCTCCTTCAAGAGTTAAAATTATGAAGGCTGCTGTCCCAGTTATTGTAGAACCTACTTGTCTGAAATAAGTACCAGAAGTCATTATACAAGTGAAATGTTCACAAACCCTTGTTATCTACAAAGCTCTATTCTTTAGCATTTTCTGGAGAGCTCTACATGTACCAGGAGAACAAGAGCTGCTGAATCAACTAAAAGGGTGCATATGAGCTCATGGACAGTGAAGCAGGAAGCACAGGGCCTACATATGTCTGCACCAGTCCTACACATATATTTATAGCTATAAGCTTTAGTGTTTTTACTGTTTCTGTGACTCTTATGCCTGATCTTGAGGCTCTTTTCCTCCTGTTGGGTTTCCATGTCCAACTTTGATATGATATTTTTTTGCTTTATCTTATTATAATTTTATCATTTTTTTGTTCTTATTTCTTAGAGGCATGTTCTTTTCTAGTGAAGGACAAAAAGGAAGCAAATCTTGAGGGGAGGGGATGGAAGGTGGGGAGAAACATGAAGAAGTAGAGGGAGGAGAACTATAATCAATACATATTTATGAGAAAATAATCAATTAATCCCACAGTTTCATTGTACAGAGAGAGGCGTATGGCTTGGAGATTCAAAATCTCTTGCAAAACTAAAATCCAAGAATGTAAGGGAGTGCCTAAGGTCTCACTTAAGATTTTACTGAGGAATGAACATTTAAAATTGGGATATTATTTTAGTTCAAGACAGAGTATTTCTCAGTAGGTCAAGATGGCCTCCAACTCAGTAGGTAGCCAAGGGTGGTCTTGAATTTCTGGAGAATCCCTGCCTTAGTGTCATGAGTACTGGGATTACAGTGTGCATCACCATATTCACTTTCATGGTTTCTTTTGCTGTTGTGATATAATAGTTGAACAAAAACAACTTAATGAATGAAGGGCTGATTTCTCATAGTTGAAGGTCTAATCTATGAAGGGGGAAAGGGCCAATAACAGTAGGAGTTTGAAACATCTGGTCACATCCAAACTACAATAAAGAAAGAGAGGGACAAATATACTTACTGCTGTTCAGTTTTCTTTGTCCACTTATACTACGTAAGATGCCTACCAGGTAATAACACCACCCACAGACGACAGGTCTTCCCACCTAAATTATGCAATCAAGGTAATTCTCCATCCGGATCCCAGGTGAGTCTAGATTCTGTCAAGTTGGTAGGAAACATGTTAACTAACCATCTTATCCTTCTAAAGCCTTCAAGTTCCTTTCTCCCAAGGACAGTATTTAGTTCCCGTGAAGCACTGGGAAGAGAGTCTTGGAGACTCAATAGTTGCTAGGAAAATACTCCTTTATGCCTTTGCCATATAGGTCTCTGCTTAGCACAGCTCAAAGCATGACAGCTGGTTCTGCTAGTGTAGTAATGTAAGTGAGAAAAGAATGTGATTGCCACCGAGATGGCAATCGTGGTCTTTTGGAACCACGCCCAGACATCCAATCTTGCTTATCATTCTGTTTATTATTGTCAAGTCATTCATGGATTTTTTTAACACAACACTTAATGGTATTACTGTAGTACAAATGTTAGTGCCTTGCCAAAATTCATGTATTAAAACTTTGCTCTCTGGTTGATGGTATTAGAAGGTGGAGGTTTGAGAAGGCAGCTACATATTGAACTCCTCCCTTGGGAATGATATTAGAGCCCCTTATAGAGGAGCCCCAAGCTAACAAGTCCTTTTTTTAACATGCCATGATTTAAAAGAAAGGTATCACCTATAAGCCTTTTTCAAACCCTTGATTTGCCACCACCTTAATACTCAACTTCTTAGTAGCCTCCAGATCTGTGATAAATGTCTTGGTGTTTCAGGCTTTGATTTTCGTTTTTCATATACTATATTTTAAATGTATTCTCCCCTTCCCCCACCTCCTCCCAAATATTACTCACCCTCCCTACCCACCCAACTTCATGTTGTTTCTCTTGCTTCAAAAATGAACAGATGATATACATATGAATGCACAGAGATCATGATAACATCTATAAGACCTAGATTTCTTCCAGCCAGACAAAATCTCAATTGTTTACAAATCCCTTGGTTTATGCTCTTTTGTTACAGTAACCAGAATAGATGAAGATGGTCATAAAGTCCAGGAAACACAGGAACGGTGTCAGGTGTCTTCCACATAGCCAATGTTTGAAAATTCTTTTCCCTGTGTGTCCAGGGCAATGATCTGCAACCAGATTGTTCCTGTCAATTAAGTCACCTCATTCCCACACTTGAAATGTCTCTTCTGACACCACATACACTGCCTTACCTTTATCTTTATTTGCTTTGAAAGATTCAATTAAACTATCATAATCCAGTAGCTTGTAAATTACATATTCTTTTTTCATTCTTCCACTGGTTTTCTTTAAACTTAAAGTAACTACTGATGGATATGAAAGACAAAATAAAACCCATAGCCCATGTCTGCTTACATTGTTTTACATATTGCTTACACTGTTTTATTTTTTATGCTATCCCTCCCTACTTTGGAAAAGATGTTTGTTCACTTGGAGTGTATTTTTCCATTTTTCAATATGATTTGAGTCATTAAATGTCTGAAAGATGCATTTATTTTCATTTCAAGTTTGATTGTAGGCACATTAATCTAAAAAGCCCATTCCTGTTCTCTGTCTCTGTAGATATGGATCAACTCTCTACTCCACATCACAACTTTACAGTCTAGGAACGAGCGTCATTCCACCATAGATACATCGGTTTGCCATTAGTTTTATTTTTAGCTTTAAAAAAATCTGCTTTCCTCAACTCTGAATTTCAGATTTTTACCAGAAATTTAATATAACTGTCTTCAGAATTAAATGTTTACTCAGGACCTACGATAGCATCTTTGATTCTTTTGGATAAGCATCAAAGCCTGTGTTTTTTAAAAAAGAGCCGTCTTCTCTACAAGTGATAGCAGTCAATGGCAAGTCCTTGATTACTGAGTGACAGTAAAATGGATTACACTTACTAGAAAAACCACAAATAATACGTCTAGTAAAACATTCATAACCATCACCCTATTTCATGTTGTAAGAAATCCCTCATTGTTATTTCTTGATCACTGGGCACATTTGAGCATAGTAAACTAAGAGAGTCAATGAGAAAATTATTTATAATTATTTCCGTTTAAGTTGTCCATCACTCTCACCCCTCTGTTTGTGTAAGATACCTTCAGAAGTTCATCACTGTCATTACTTATATTGCCACATTTTTCCAAGTAACCATTTGGTGCAAACTCCTTTAGAGGAAATTCATGCCTATACATAAATAAACATGTTGAATCCAAATGGTTGGTGAGAAGGGACCCCCAGTTAAGGCCTTGCCATGAAAATCCTACAGAGGATTTTGTTTCTTTCTTGTCCTGTAGAAAAACAACAAACAAACAAAAAACAGCACCTGAGCTGAGATTATGGTTTTTCACATTTATTTTTCAAGTTGAGTCTGCCCTCATTGATCTGCTTCTTGTTATATACATAGCTCTGTCCAATTCTATTTCTTCTTCTTCTTTTCATTATGTATCTACTGCTTATTGGGAGATTTCTGACCGCCCAAAATCACTGGCTCATGCAGCAGAAATTGGTAGGCTCAGACTGTGGATAGGGAGCTGTCCTGGCTTCCCTTGCAGATTATAAATGACTTTGTCTGCCTGGAGGACACAGTATTAATGGGTATTACAGAGAGGCCTGCTCTACTTCACAACTGTGATTTCAAACCAATCACTTGTCTAAGACTGGGAGGATGGAAAAGTCTGTAGGAGAAAAAAATAGGAGTTACACATTTCTGAAAAAAACTTACAAATAATACACACAGGGACAACAAATAAGAACGTAGAGTTAAGACATGTTTTTAAAAGGACCAAACAAATATTTTTTTGCACAAAACTATTAAGTATCAATGGTGTTTTTACCTTATGTAATGGAAAAGATTCTTTTAAAAAACATGTTATTTTTTATGTATGTCAAATTATATCTTTTTCCTGGACACAGAAAAAAATTGAACTGAAGCTGTTAAGAGTAAAGTAAATTTCAAAGTTAAAATAACCTGGGACAACTATGCTGAGTAGATTAAGATGAAGAATAAAGAATCCAGGTACATAATGAGCTGTGGTCCAGCCTATCAGGGACATACGTATTAGAGACAACTACTGGAAAGAGTAATGAAGAGCCATAGGATAGTTGATACTTCCTTGAACCCAATTTATTGTTTTATTTATTGTACTTTTTTTTCCATGAAAACTTAATGATGCTATACTTATGTATCAAATAAGTCTTCAATCACGAGAATTAAGATGAGTAGAATGTCGGTCGTTGATATATTTGAGATTAATAGTGTAAGGCAACAAGACTGTTACTTTTTAGATTTATTCACTTACATATATGAGTGCTCTGCCTGCATGTTCATCTGCACACCAGAAGTGGACATAATTCTATATATCGGTGGTTGCGAGCAACCATGTGGTTGCTGGGAATGGAACTCGGGACCCCTAGAATAGCAACTGGTGCTCTTAGTTGCTGAGTCATCTCTCTTGCCCAATAGAACTGTTCTCACCTTTATGATGAATCACTGATGGCCTTACATAGGCTATTTGACTGTTCTGGAAGGTACACACTTGCAGAGGAAGGTGAGCACAGATATCCTACACTGTTGCCCAGAGACTGAGGTGGTGACATACCTAGGCTCCAATGAGTGGCAGACTGCAAGCCATGAGAAAAACCTACTTCTTTCATTTCATCCTTCATGTGAACCAGTGTATGTATGGTAAGGGGCTGGGGAGATTGCTCAGTGGCTAACAGTATTTTCTTCACAAGCATGAACACTTGAGTTTTCATTCCTATATCCACAAAAAGTACAAAATAAAACAGAACAAAACTGATAACGCAGGCCTGGAGTGGTGGCCATTTGCTAAAGATGGCTTGCTGTTCATTCAGCTGAGCCATGTTTGATTTCCAGCACTCATACCTTCATAGGTCTTGAAGGAATAAGGTATGAAGTGATCTTCCTCTGACCCTGAAAGCATGCACTGATGCCCACATTGTAACAGGTACAGTATATACATACCAGAAAATGAATTAATTTTGTTTAAAAAATAAAATGTGAGTTTTGTACCCTGAAGTTTTGCTTCCATTTAGTGTTTATAGCTAACACACTTGAGAATGTTAGAGTCTGTCTTTGCAATTCTCACCTTTTTTTTTTTTGAAGGTTGAGACAGTGGAGTAAATCAAAATTTAAGTTAAGTCTTAGAACCTATCACAGAATTCATTAATTTGTCCCTTTAATGCGGAGAGAAAAATTCTGAGCCATTTACTCTGTTGCAATTCAAATGATTTGAGAAACTAGATCATTTGGAGCTAATGACAGCCAGTCATGTTCTCAATTTAGAGATCCTCACCTAAGCATCAATTATAACTCACATTTCTAAGAGGGTAAGAAATCAACCAGGGTCTCAAATCACTTTATACAACAGGGAAAGTGCGTAGATAACTTCATGAAGTTGTCACTTTCACTGTCTAAGTCAAGAAGGATAAAGAGAGAGGATCAGAGCAAGAGAGCTAACCTAATTACTGGCATTTCTCCTGGCTAAGTAACTGGGGGGTTGATGTTAAATTCCTTAAGAATGGAGCCAGAAAACCGTAAGGTTAAGCTTCTAAGGTAAAAGGAATTTAAACATAAGGATACTAGGCACCTTCACCCCAGGTTGCTTTACAAAGATTCTCTGAAGTTGTCTCATTTCTCATTTCTTCCTAGAGCTCTGGGTGTAGAGTGGGATTATCTCTGAAGTAATGAAGGCTCTTTATACAAAGTGCTTAACTTAGCCCAACTCAAGGCCTTACTGGAGAATTATAGTTGATAACCACATCAGCATGTTACTCAGGCAACATGGTGTCTTCTAGAGTGGTACTTAGAACCATGTGAGTTAACATTTCTTGTCTCCTTCATGGAGAGCCTATCTCATATGTAGGACAAGCCTTTGTGAGGGAACCAGGACAGACCACTTTCTGAACATTTTTAGTGAAAGCTCAATGGATTAATGTGTGGACAGAGTTTCTGGAGAAGCATCATTTGGCTGCACTATGAAAGGAGCAGCTATGGGTGTCCTTGACATCTGCCACAGATGACTAATGTCTCACAATGACACTGAGAGCAGACAGATGACTGGAATATGTTAAAGTGTCCTTTGGCTGTTTATAAACCCTTGGCTCTGGAATCAGTGTGCTACTGCCCAACCCTCTCCCACAACATGCTAATATCTCTCACATATTCTCATAGACAGGCCCGCAGGGGCTTGGCATCTTGACACATATTTAAACCACTGTGATCCTAGCAGATGTCCCATAAACAATATTTATGGAAGTTGTATATCTCCATGGTTATCATGAGTTGCAATGTGCAGCACAGGCACAATTAAAAGGCCGATGGCAGGTGCAATCCTTATGAACTGTTATCTAGGTCTTGGGTAGGAGAATCCTCAGGCTGTGGTGTTGACCTGTTCACTTTTTAAACATGGGACTCATTCACTAAGACAAGAAAGCCTTGGAGTGTATTCATTGTTGGGTTTTACTTTATTTCAGTCTTCCATGCTTTCTTTTTCTCTCTGCTTGTCCATCCCATACCCTCCTCTTCATTTCATTCATTCCCTTCCTTTTCCAGAACTTAAAATGTAATTTACTTAAGAGACCATGGCTGCTTGAAGCCAAAGGTAATTATGATGCTAAAATGCTACAGAATCAATTACATGTAAAGTATGATGCTAAGTAGCTAATGAATATAGTTATAGATGTGAAACTTTTTTTTAATTTCCAAGGAAGTTACCTTAATTCATAACAGAAAAAAAAGACATAGACACATAAAGCAAATTAAAGATGGTGATGTGTATCCAGAATGGTGGGAACTTAGAAAAGAATGCTGCCTCCCTCACACCGTGGAATCAGTGCGTGGAAAACAAGCAGCAAATGTGGAAAACTCTACTGGGCCCAGTCGAGTTAATAAGATCCAGATGGAAGTAATCTGAGATGGAAAATATGAGACTGACAGGATAAAATAGCCAAGGAGACAAAGAAATGAAACAAAAAAGAAAATCAACCTGTACATGAATGAATGGATGGACTCCTCAAATTTTAAACATTGTTAAGTAGTGGTGGTGTTGGTGATACTATCAGTAAAAATAAACCAAAACAAAAATAAAATAAACAGACAAGTCGGCAATAGATGATTTTGATAATGACAACAAGAAGACAGATTGATTCCTTTTTTTTTTTTTTTACATAAGTGGAAACTCAGAAATAGGTTAGAAATAATTACTGCAGCCTCTGACACAAAATGTTGATGTCCTCAAGTGAGATCTACTCCTCATAGAAGATAGGAAACTAAGATTTTTATAGCTTTGTAAAGTTATGCCATTTTGGGGAAAAGATGAAAGAAGAATCAAAAGAAATAAGGCAGGGCCTGGAAACACATTCCTGGAAATTTGGAAGAAGAAAACAAGCAGAGACTCAGTTGTGTGACAGGTTACCAAAGCTGGAGAGGAAAAGGTCCTAATGTCAGATGTGTCCATGAATCTGACAGGATTCAAGCTTAGAAAAGACAGATGGAACTAGCTAGTGAGTAGTTTTATGAGTCCCTTAATAACTATGTAATCTCAATTAAGTCCCATTGTGTTTCTGGTCATAAAAAAAAACAACCAAACCAAACAAACAAACAAAACCCTTAGAGATTTGCTGGGAAGTAAATGAAGAAAAAAACATTAAATATTGTGTATCAAATCAGGAGGATTATAAATGTGTACTTTATCTGTCTCTTCCTGTGAATATTCTTCCTTGCTTTCATTTACACTGTTAACAGTGAGACAGATCTGAAAAGCCTGGGACCACAGGGCCACAGAACATTCCAGATAGCTCCCACCACACTTAGCAACTTGCCTCCAGGGTCCTTTGTTTGCTATTGTCTTTTCTAAGTCCCCAACAGACAGCACGTAAGTTGACCAACCTAGGAAAGTTTCCTCCCCAAGACAATTATTGAAAGGTTATTCATGAGCCACACCTCACTGAAGATGTCACAATTTTAGACTATCTTGTGCTGTTTCTTGTGTCTGGGAAAGAGAAGAATGCTGAAAATGTTTCAGTGTAAATTCTGAATTTAAACATCTGTCTTCTGTTTATAACCTCAGAGTGGAAAGGCACCCAGTCTATTATAGTCAAAATTATAATGATAAACTCTGGCCCATGCCATGCCATTATTCACTGAAATATAATGAAGATAGTGAAAATGATAAGGAAGTTACTTCTGACACACATTCCTCCCTCTGACTGGCAGATAGACATTCCCATCAGATGGTTGGACTCCCTAGACTGAGGCCGAGTGCTGTCTGGCAAGGTAGACTCTAGTACTTATTCTTCTCTGTGTGGCTTTGACTGTATTGCATCATATCTGTATTTTATTATTTTCTTTTTTGTGGTTTCTGAATTCTTTCATTAATTTATTTATTCTTTTTATATCCCAATCATGGCCTCTGCTTCCCTCCTATCCTCCAAGTTCTCCTCATATCCCCCTCCTCCCATACCCCTTCTCCTTCTCCTCAGAGAAGGCTACCAACCCACCCTAGTGTATAAAGTCTTAGGAGAGCTAAGCACATCCTGTCCCACTGAGAACAGACAAGGCAGCTCAGCTAGGTGAAAGGAATCCAAGGTAAGAAACAGGGTCAGAGACAGCCCCTGCTCCAATTATTAGGAGGCCCACATGAAGACCAAGCTGCATATGTGAAGGGGACCAAGGTGCAGTCCAGGCATGCTCTTTGGATGATGGTTCAGTCTCTGTAAGCTCCCACAGGCCAGATTTGTTGACTCTATAAGTCTCCTTGTATTTTCCTTGACCCCTCCAGCTCCCTCAATCCTGCTCATCCTGCTCTTCCCCAAGACTCCCTGAGCTTGGAGTAGCATTTGGCTGTGGGTCTCTGCATCTGTTTCCATCAGCACTGTAGGACCACACTCAGCTTACTGATTCACCATGCCTAAGAGTATCAGGTAAGTCTCAGATGCTCAGCTAACACATAAAATAGGAATGTTTTAGAGTATGAGTCAGAGTGGGGCAGAAGAAGAAGCTGGGATAAGAGTCAAAGGTTTAGTTTTTTTATCTTCTCTGTAAAGTACCCTAGCCTTATGATGTTGGAACCTCAATTTATCTTTGCATTTCAATGCTTTCATATACAAATAAATACATTATTTAACTATCATAACCATCTTTTTAGGTCATCAAAGTTCTGAATGAGCTAAAGTATAAGAAAACTACAAATTAGAAAACATTAAATGCTATGTATCATCCATACCACACCTGAGTCATTAGTCTTGAATAATTGGAACGTTAAAATGTACCCACAAAGATATCATATTCAAAAATTCCACTAACGTGGATTCTTGGGAAAAAACATGCACATATCTTAATCTCAAATACAGAGATTTCTTTTGCTTTGGGCAAAATATGATGAACAGATGGGCTTAGTTTTGCCCACATATTCTTGTTCAAATAATATTGGAAATGTTTTTAAAATGTTTAAAATGGAAGATGTATTTTTATGGAAACTTAGACTTGCATGTTGTCATCAAGCAGAAAAGGAACATCTTATAATTCAGCAGCAACACTTGGAATGGCCAATTGTTTGCCTAGTAGCTCTTCTACTTTCAATATTTGCTTCACATAGGCTATAATGGTTTAATTATTTATAGTATATTTATGGCTAGTTAGCACTCAGCTTGTGGTTCCTACCATAATACACAGTTAGCTATCATACTATCATTATACAATGAACCCTGTAAAAACAAAACAAAACAAGGCTTTTTTATCCACAGGGTCCAGGGTTGGCTGAGGTAGGACAGCAGAGTCCACAACAATGAGGGTCCAAAGGCTTTTGCTCTAGGCCTCTAGTGGAGCAATAGGTTGGATGTTCTAGCATTTCTTTCTGTATTTTAACTCTTAAACTTTCAGGCTATTTAGGACGACTGGGTAAGGCAAGAAACTCTGAACTTTCTTAAGTGTTAACTGTCAGGGTCTGGCTGCTGGATTTTAATCCTTGATATACAAGATGGTGGATGGTGAATGGAAGAAAACTCCAATCAACCAACAACAAATTTATTTCTGTCCTGGGTTTTTATAATATATATTAAAAATTACCTCATTCAAAAGGATTGGTTTTATCTATACGCTTATTATGATATTAAAACAGATGTTTTATCTTTGTCTTATTTTAAATGTATGTGTTCAAAGCAAGTTTTTATGTGAAGGTTTTTCTAAGAAACAGATATTTGTCTTGTCTACAATAGATAACCATTGACTATTTGTTTCTATATTCATATGGTCTTTCTTATCATAGTGTACACCTGGGCCTTACCATTGGACTAAATCTAGAATGAATGCGTTTCCTTGATTATTAACTTGTTTCAATCCTGTTTTTCTTCTTGGTGTAATTCACATGGAGGTTCATAGAGCTCCTAACAGTTTTTTTTTACTGTGTTGCAGGAAGGTTTAAAGTTATTTGAATAAATTAGAAACCATTCTCAGGAATTACAAAATCACCAGTAGGAAACCTGCCCAACAGAGCGAGTAGCACCTATGGAGTAACATTGTTATCCTATAGGTAGTGAGGGTCTCTGCTTTGCCAGATACACGAAACAAGCCTGGAAAGGCAATATAGCAGCAGTAAGCAGTCCTGACGCAACATCCCTGGGGCTTTGACTATACCAGGGATGCGCCCATTTGTCAGCCAAGTGGGCTGCCTCCAGGAATCTCACTTGCTTCCTTTTGCCAATCCAGCATGTGATTGCTCCCAGAAGAATCCATTCCCTACATAAATACTAAAGGGAGAATCTCCAGTTCCAATGAAATTGTATGCTCAGTGCCAAAAAGTGAGTGGATATTGCTTAGAAACAGAACCAACTATAAAGTAAAAGCAAATGTCACTGCCTTCCCTTCACATAGATTATTCACTCATTTGTACATGCCACCCTTCATAAAAACCTTACTGATTTGGAGTGTCCTAAAATCGATGTGGATTTTTTTTTCCTCTCGTAAAACCGAAACTGTTCCACTGACTGCACACATGAGTGTGAAATTTAGGCTCTGTAATGATGAATATTAAATATGACATTGTTAGGATGTTGACTCTCATCTAAGTAGAGGGTCATTAGCCTTATTTAAGATCCCAAATAGACTGACAGAAGGAAACATAAGAATCACTTTATCACAGGGAACTAAAGAATACACAATAACCAATCATCCCAAGCCTGTATTGCAGTGTTATACTTGCAAAAAGAGAGAATCATTTTCAGTTAGTTCTGATTTATGAGGGCACACGTTATGGCATGGATGTTCGAATAAGCTTTTGTATGTATGGATGAGTAAAGAAAATGTAACTAAAATATGGAAATAAACCAAGAAATAAGTTGTTTGTTCAACAAGAATATTTTAGGGTCTGCATATACTACCGGGGTATAATGTTCCCTCGTTCCTCTATTTCATCACATCTTGGGAGCAGAGGTGCTACCAACAGTTTTATATAACTTAGGTTTGCAAGGAGTCTTCAAGAGGAAGCACAGTTGAAATATAGAGATTGTAGCAGAGTTGCACATTTTCTTGTGGGAAAAGGATACCTCTTCCTGCTAAGACTAGAAGTAGCAAGAAAAAAAAAACCAACAAAAAATAAAAATTAAAAAAAAAACCTCTAATAGTTAAGGTTGGCCAATAAATCAAGTTCTTAAGTAAGAAGATCTTTGTCATCCAACAATTTTAATATGCCAGTTTAAAAAGGGAAAGAATTAAATGTGTGCTTAACTAAGGAGTTCTTCCTTGCCCAAAAACAGGGTAAACACAGACAGAATCAGTAGATCCTATAAATTGTAACATCCAGAAGCACATGGGTTCACGGGGCTTGCAATTATGTTCAACCTTCACAGACATGGTATGCCTGTGTTGGGGTACATGACAGCTTCTCAGTTTCAGAAGTTCAACATTGAAGCCAAAGACTGGAATTCTGCCATACCACATGTGATTATGCAACATAGACAATTCAGTGTAGCAAGCCTCAGTGACTTTACTGGAATATCCAGAATCTCCTTACTAGGTGCTCACTGTAACACAGCATTCATACTTTGTTTACAGTAAAATACAGAGAATATAAAGCAACCAGAAGTAAAATGGAAATAAAGTGATGGAGTTTGCATTAAGAGAATGTTTAAGGTGCTCTCTGCTTATTTTGCTTCTGTCATGTTACCAAGAATTTCTGAGACTGATATGGACATAAAGTTCTTTAAAAAGGAATGTAAACATAGCTGTGAAGCCTGACACCTGCTAATGACCTACCTGGCAAATAAAAAAAAAAAAAAAGCCCTATTTTTTTTCAATAGTAGCATCAATGTTATGGGGGTTACCAAGAGATTTATGGCTGTATTTAGGGCTCAGACCTGCTATTGAAAACTTGGCCAGGAAGCCAGGCTTGGAGATGTTATACACCCTAGGGGAGACCTTACCACTGTTCTTTTGTGAAATGGACGTGGTATCAAACTATTTTCTAAATTTGTATCCTTATTATAACATAGACCTTATTGTACTATCATATACCTGATTATACCAGCAGCTTTCATTATTCATCAGAGAAAAGGCTCACTGCAATGAAAAGGCTAGTCTCACAACTAGCCAAAGTACAGAGACTAGGCGACCATGGAATGCTTGGCCCATATGGGCGATTTATATCAGCCCCCCCCTCCCAAAAGGCTCAGATAACATCATGGAAAAGGGAGCAATACCATTATAAATCCAGGAGTCAGAGAGGACTATATTGACATAGTATCTCCTGGAGGTGGCAGAGCTATTGCACTCACAAACTCATAAAAGTATTTAACACCTGAGCTATATAAAGCCAGTTAACATTCCAGCAACAGTGCTGGGAGGGAGGATGGGGCAGAGCGGGAGAAGGTCACATGGCCCCAGTCCTAGCACAGAGCTACCGACAGTTGATGGTAACTGGGGGAAGGTAAGTCACTTTTCTTCACCAGTGTGGCTTTTCCTCACAGAGGGATCCCATGCTCTCGAGTATGGCTCTGAAATCATGCGCACTTGGACAGTTCCCATTGGAGTCTCTGGTTTAAAAAGGAAAAAAGTAGGGTGAAAGAGGGAGAGAGGGAGGAACGGGAGGATACAAGTGATGGGATAACAATTGAGGTGTAATCTGAATAAATTAAATAAATAAACAAATTAATTAATTAATTTAATTAAACCAAAAAAGGGTTTGAAGCTGGAGACTTTGAAAAAGGTCTGGGAAAAGGTGAAGGGAGGTGGATATGACCAAAATACAATCTATACACATGAAATTCCCCCAAAAAATGATAACTAAAATTAAAATATTGAAACTGAAAGTAACCTTAAATAAAATTTAGGTGTCTACATTAATTATTCCCTCATTGTTGCAATAAACACTGTGACCAAAAGCAACCTCCGGAAGACAGAGTTTTGTTGCAATGGAGAGCAGTTTGGAAGGCTGTTTTGTAAAATTTTATATATTACTTTATTCATTTTAGATACTATTTCATATTCCTTGAAGAAGAATTTAAGTTAATGTACATAAGGGATAGTCTTGACAGACGTTTCATTGATCATTTTCTCCTTTGAATTTCTGATCTGTTTCCTTTTTGCCTTAAGCCCGAATGTCAAGATTTTTCCCTTTGGAATGTTTACAAAACAGTGAAGCAGAGACTTCCCGACACTTAAGCAAAAGCCTGGCTCCAGCTGGTACTATGGAAACACACGACAGGCCAGCACTGCCCTTTGACAGCTGCTGCTCTTATTGTTTAATTTCACAGCTCTGCTTATGTTTTATTTATTTTTTTTCCAGGTTAAAAGTGAATTAAAATTTAATTTTCTGTTGAAATTGTGTTGGAAATTCAAAGCTCCTTGAAGAAACCTGAGATGCTCACGGGTCCAGAGGGTAGAGGTGGAAAACAGGTAGGAGGTTCAAAGACGGAGAGGCAATGTGATATTAAACCCAGATTAGCTTCCCTAAGCATACTAATTCTCTCCTATGGTGTACAAAATCTCTGCACATTTATTAGACGAACTTTGAGGTCAGGTAGTTGTTCCTCTATGACATATTTCATTTAACATAATACTGTTAAATTTCTTCCTTTTTCATAAACAGAAGCAATGGCATGCATTTTAAATCTGAATGGTATTCCATTAACCACATCAACAATATTTTTTTTATCCACATATCAACTGATAGACCTATAGGTTGACTCTGTTTCTTGGCTTTTATGTCCACATGGGGATACAGTTATGTTTCACTGAATTGATTTAAGTCTTTTTAATAAAAAATAAACACTATATTCAGAAATTTAAAATATTATTATATTGTGTGCATGGGTGTTTTGTCTACATGAACGTCTGTGTACCATATTTATATCTGGTGCTCTCATAGGCTAGCAGAGCATATTAGATCTGCTGGAAATGAGCTTAGAGAAGGTTGTGCACCGCCATGTGCGTGCTGGAAAGTGAACTCAGGTCTTCTAGGAAGAGCAGCTGGTATTCTTGCCTGCTAAGCCATCTCTCCAGGAGCCCATTCTCAGAACTGTAAAAACAGTAGCAAATAGCTGGACATGAAAATATTTATAAAGGTAACATTATACAGATGCAGCAGGTTGTATGTACATGTGATATATGTATGTAAAAACAATTAATGGAAAAAGAGGCCATGAATTTGAAAAACATCAAAGAAGGGTACTCAGGATGGTTTGGAGAAAGGAAAGAGAAAGAAGAAATAATGTGATTATCTTCTCATCTCAAAAATAAAATAAATAATTAAAAATAAGCAGAGTATTCAAAGTTAAATATTTGAATATGAATGTCTATGTGTGTGTATATATATATATTGCCCTACAATAAAAAAATCACATAAGAACAAAATATTGACCCATACTTTTCATTGCAATGTATTTGATTTCTTTTTTCCTCTTTTAGAACATATAGTAAGTACAGAGCAGAAGGTAAAGGCATCTTTTCATTTAGCCTATGACTGACCCTATATTTGTTTATCTATCTATACTATCTATTAAGGCCACATTTATTAATTGAATTACACAAGTTTGGTTAAAAATATTACTATTCAAAGTGCTGGGTACCAAGAATACAATTATGGATGAAACACACAGCTTTTCTACCTCTTCCACTGTTAAGTCTGAAAAGAAAAAAATAAATAAATAAAGAGGAAGCAGAGTAAGTGTTTAACTCCTCACCTACATCCAGAACAGGCAAATCAAAACAGATGGCAACAGGAGGAGAAAAGTAACTAGAAATATACACTAAGAAATCTGAGTCTTCGATCCTGTTTACTTTTCTGGTATTTTTGTAACAACAAAGGATGACAGTTTTCTATCTCCTTACACTTAGACATAGCATCAGTGTGTTTGTTTATGGTCTCTGCACTAAGGGAAGAAATGTGCTTTAGTCAGGGTAAAGCATACGGCATCGAGAGCAGGACTCCAGCTGTCCCTTGTCTGCTTCATCAATCATAGACAACTGGAAATGTTGATATTATTCACCAGAATTGTGCAGGTAAAGTGGATTGTGTGTGTATGTGAGTGTGTAGATGTGGTATGAAACTTTGTTAATTGTAGTCAGTTAATCAGGTAAACATTGATTTTGTTTATCAACTCTATAATAAAACTCTATAATAAAATGACTTTGGAGGATTGGGTTTAGATTGATGACAAAGCAAGAAAGATATAATCATATTTTTTGCTCCAAAGCAAAAAGAAAACCCTGCAATATTTAAAACCATAAGGAGATCAGCAATAATTTGGTCAAAAATATGGATTTGGCCTCAACAGAACAAAAATAAATTACTTATGCAGTCATTTGGCAGCTAGCAGTGACTACTTCTTTTGATAGAGAGAATCTACTCATTTATTACTTTATTACATTTGTATATATTTTATTACCATATGCAGGTATATATTTAATTATTACTATATTCTTTACAGTATAAGAATTTCTGAGAATGCCTGAGGCCAGAAGGCATATTCAGTGACTCATAAAGCACACATTGGAATGAATGGAAAACAACCATATCCACATGTGATCTTAGCCGATGTCCAAGATGGCCAGAAAACAACTAGTCTATCAAAAGAATATGAAGACACAAAATACCAGATCTGAGAAGGTGGAGACCAGAGGTTGAGAGTCATCCTTGTACATAAAAGAAGTTCAGGACAATCCTGGTATACATGATACCTTGTCTTTAAAAAAAAAGGAAAATAAAATGAAAAGAAATAAATTATAATATATATCATAGTTTTCTTTTGGATTGTCTATATCCTGTATACACATATGTATTGGGTGTGTCTGAGCATATGTATGTGAAGTGTCTTCTAGGTTCCTCTTATTTTTTGAGGCAATGTCTCTGGATCTGTAATTCACCAATTAAATAGACTAGTGAAACATTTCTGGTCAGACATCTCCCAGCACTGAGAATACAGATTCATCTTGCCCAATCAGATTATATACCAGTACATACACAAACACACACACACACACACACATGGTCAGCCATTTGGTCACTTTTTTATAATAATATAAAGAGAAAAGGGTGACCAGTTGGCTGGAGTTTTTTATTATTATTCTAAATTAGATGATGAGATAGTCAATCAATTGTCTCTTATCTCCTCTCTCTCAAATATTAGGTAACAGAATCAGTTGGTGGTACTTATTTCTCTGTCAACATGACTCTTGAAAGCAGGTTAACCAGTTGGCATGTTTCATAGATGCTGGAAATTCAAATAAGATCCTCATACTTGTAAAGCAAACACTTTATGCACTGGACCATCTCCCCAAGACCTTAAACAGAGAAATATAAATGAGGAAAAAATGAACTTTCCATTTGGAAGACATAAGTAGTTGGATTTGCAAGCCAAAGAAAATAATGGCTACAAAGGCTCTTGTACATAATGTAATCAACATAAATAATGGCTAGAAAGGAAATAAACCCTACTGTGGTTATTAAGGAATATAAAGAGTGGTAGGTTACAAAGTGATAAGTGTTATAATAAGTAGTATTCCATAGAAGAAATCAAAACTGGAAGTTCATTCTCCTTGTAGTAAGGAGCCATTGATAACTAGTAAGCAAAAGGAAAATATTATTTGATCTCATCTCATTTTTAACATAATGTATATAACTGGACAGAAGGAAGCCTGAGACAGATTATATGAGATATTTTCATAGCCCAAGAAGTAGAGCAGGATCAGAGGGAAACAACATATTTTGGCTTTGCTGTGACAATGAAAGCAGTGAAAACTAACAAATTTTGATTAAGGATAGAGGGAGGACTCAAGGTGCTCATCATTGTTGATTTAAACAATGAAGCCCATAATATTTATTCCATTCAATGATACAAAGATGGCCATGGAAGGTGAAAGTCATAGAAACAAAGTGGTATCTGAGTTTTGCTTCAGTTCCATTAAAAACTGGGATGCCTGCTCATCTTTTGAGAAAAGATGGGATGTTGTCACTTTGCTTTAATAGTCTAAATTATGTTATGACATTCTTCTTCATTTAAATAAATATTATCATAAACATATATGTAAAAAAGTTGGAACTAAATTATAGCATCTGGGAAATGCCTGCATCTTCAGTGAGAATGCATGTAGTGAGGAAGGAACAAGCTTGAGTCAAGCTTTCTGACACCCTCCTAATTAGGGGATTAGGAAAGCACAGCAGGATAGTGGAAGTAAACCAGATGAATCTATAGTGTGACAGCCAAGACTAAGTGTCCTAGATTAAAGATATCAGCTTCTACTCGGAGGTTATGAAGCAAGAAAAGGAGAATAACTACCACATTTGTTCCACAGTATCCATCAATGAAATTGACAAAAGTTACCTGTACAGGATGATAACAAGAGAACCCAAAAATCTCCTGAGGAAAGAACGAAAGGCAATGTTGGTGTAAAGGAGTGGAAACTGTGGCTGTGAACTGTTCTCTGAAAACCTATTGTGAAGCTGAATTGGAAAGTGGGACTAGGGGATCAATAAAAGGTCAAGGAGAGCTTTCATTGATCTTTAGAGAAAAAAAATTCTTCTGAGGGCATGCGGGAGAGCAGCATCAAAAATCTAAGTAGTTTTTCTAACTCAGCTGCTTAACAAAGCTTACTGAGTTCTCATCTATCCTTTCACCTCTAAGGAATTCTTTATGGAGGGCAGTTTTACTACCAGATGAACAACTCAGAATATATCATTTTACGGGAAAGAGATGCTAATGAGATGTAGGGACGCAAAGGTTAAAAAATAAGAGATCTCTCAAGCCATAGAAGAGGGGAGGAAACATCCAGTAAGTGATGAAAAAAAAAGTTTATAATGAGAGACCAAAAGAACAATACTGTGCTAAAAAAAACTCTCAAACGTACGTGACAGTGAACTTTACTGCAGTACATTTTAAATGAAATAACATCAATGAGCCAAGAATAACAAAATTTTTTTTTTCTGTATCTCAAAAATGTGCTTCTCACAAGTTTTTGAAGTCTGGAATTGCATGAGATATAATAATATATGTTTATTTATAATAATATATATATTTAAATATGCGGTCAAATATATTATCGACCACTAACATCAATTGTTCACTATAAAAGTAGGATATAAAAATGAGCTGTGTGGTAGCATACACCTATAATTTCAAAACACAAGAGTCTGAGTCTGAGGAAGGGCTTCTAGTTTGAAGACAGCCTGGGCTATACAGAGAACCTGTGAATTTGAAAAAAAAAAAAAAAAAGGTAGGAGAGAGAGAGAAATGAAGGTGGAGATCAGACCTGGAGAGAGCAGAGGGCCTGCAGAGGGAAGAGAAACTACGGGCAGATATATCTTCATGAAAAGCTGGAGACCTAGGAGAGAGTAAGATTCTTGGAGGATATAGAGGTAACTAGAGCTGAGACACCCAGTAGCAGGGTTCATGAAGACAGAAGAGGCCACTCTCTAATTAGACAGCACTCCTAGTGAAAGGAGGGGAACCAACAACCCACCCACAAAACTTCGACTCAATATTTACCCTGTCTAGGAGATGGATAGGGATAAAGATAGACTAGAGATGATAGATGTCTAACCAACGCTTGACCCAACCTGAGACCCATCCCATGGGAGAGAGTCAAGCCCAGACACTATTAATGATATTCTTCTATGCTCTCAGACAGGAGACTAGCATAGCTATCCTCTAAAAGGCTCCACCCAGCACCAGGTTTAAACAGATGGTGAGGCTCATTCCCAAACATTAGCCAAAGTGTAGGGAGTCTTGTGGAAAAGAGGGGGGATGGATAGAGGGACCTGGAGGAGACAGAAACTCCACAAGAAGACCAACAGAGCCAACTAAGTGGGGTCCAGAGGGGCTTGGGGAGACTAAAGACTTTCAAGAATTCAATGAAAATGATGACGCAACATACCCAAACTTATGGGACACAGTGAAAGCAGTAGTAAGAGGAAAGAAAATTAACAGAACTAAGTGCCTTCAAAAAGAAATTAGAGAAGACCTCAGATGCATCCAAGCAGGATTGCCTTGCAAGTCTACAGGGGAAGTGGATGAACTCAGTCCTATTTTGACTTATGAAGTGGGGTAAGTGGGTAAGGGAATCCCCTTTTCTAAAGAATAGGGAAGGAGAAGAGGAAGAGAGGGAAGGACTGGGAGGAGAAAAGAGAATGGAATATAACTGGGATGTAAAATAATAAATTAATTAAATAAAAATTTGGAAAGATCTCATATTAGCAATTTAAAAGCATACTTTCTATAATTGCTCATGCATAATACAATATCACCTATTAAATTTTTTAAATTGTTGCATTGCCCATGTTGGTTGTTGTGACTTGGCACTTTTCTAAGTTTAGCACTGTGATTTAAAGGCAGGTACCCTACTATTCAGCCGTGTAACCACGCACATAGAACTAATGTCTCTACCACTCAGAGAAGAATGGCACCTGTTCTGGATAGTCTTACTGTCAACTTGACAGCCATGAATCACTAGGAAGAGAGTTCTTTATTAAGAATTATGTAAATCAGTTTGACCAGTGGGCAGGCATGTCTGGGGTGGGGGTGGGGGAGTTGCTTGAAAGTTAATTCATATGGGATGACTCACCTTACAAGGGGTGGCACGATTTCAGGGCAGGAGCCCTGGACTGTATGAGTAAAGAAAGTGATCATTAATTTAGCAAGCAAAGAGCCTATATCCTCTTTTCTCTTGACTATGGGTGTGCAGTGTGACTAGCTCCTTTGGTTCCTGCTCCAAAAATGGATTGCGATTTGAAATCTTAAGCCAAACAAGCCCATTCCTCCATATGTGCTGTTGGTCGGGATATTTTATCCCAGAATCAGAAATGTACCTAGATCAGCAGCTAGCTCACAAGAGTGTTGTACATAAGCAATGGGACGTTATTTATATGGTGGCTGGTACGGCGTCCAGTGCATACTAACTACAGCATGCTGTTCATTTTAGCTCTTACTAGTGTTCCTAAAGCTGTTATCATAGTACTGTGATTATGCTTTACTACTAAATTCTCTTTTTTTTAAATGTCCTAATTTTTTCTCACATCAAGGCACATAAAATGACTTTTCAACATAATGAATCTCATTAGACCAGTAATAAATTGAATTACCTACAACAGAATGTAACTACCTTGATAGAATTGACAATAATCTTTTTTTAAATTTTTTTTATTTATTTTATTAATTTATTCTTGTTACATCTCTATGGTTATCCCATCCCTTGTATCCTCCCATTCTCCCCTCCCTCCCATTTTCCCCTTATTCCCCTCCCCTATGTGACTGTTCCTGAGAGGGATTACCTCCTTAAACACACAGGACTTCTGTACATATGTAGGGTACAGCAAAGTGTTCTGTTTCTGGGACATAAAGATATCAGTAACCTGGAAGGTAATGCTTATGGTATATGTCATAGTAGTTGTTACAGTAGGTTGATTTTTGGAGCCAGTGTCAGGAATGAAGTGTTTGTGCTGGAAAGGTTGTGGCTGAGGGGCCAAAGTCCTTCTAGTGACTGACGTTGAGGCAGTCATTTGCTTAGCAAGCCCTTACCATTCCCCTTTCTGTTGCTTGTCTTCTGTCCTTCAGTCACTTTTGTAGAGAAAAGCACATTGAGCATCCTAAGACACTCTCAGGATTTGTGATTTCCTGGTTCCTTTCTACTTTCCCGCTTTTACAGAGAAACACATGTGTATCAATATCTATGCATTAGATGTGGATTTGGGTGGTTATGGGACCAGGATGAAGACATAATAGCCATTAGATTGAAGAAAATCATGACTTTCTGCATGCACTACAACCATGAAACAAAGAGAAAAGTTAGAAGACATACCCCAAAATGTGGGGAGCTACTGGACTGGGTTTGGCCAGCATGTAGGAGAATCAACTACTTCTTACTATGCTTGTTACTATTAACACTTTTTCCAATTAAGAGCATCTTTTAACAACTAAATAGGTAAATTGCTTTTAAAGTATGGTTCGATACATGCTACATTTAAAAGCGATAATCCTGGATGTTGGTTGAAAAAAAAATTAAATATTTAGAATATGTAAATAAAATATGCTAATATAGGTTCTTTTTACTCTAAAGCGTTTTCATGGAGAGTTCTTGCTCTTTGGTTGGAGAAAGGAAGCAGGCAGCAAGGACAGATTTCAGACAACTAAAGGATGTTTTCCACAGGCTGACCCCACAGAACAAAGACATCACCACGTAAACACAGGGTATCCTAAATCTTTGATGACTCAAAAAAATTTGTGCCACATTTCAATAATGGATTTGGACAGATTTTAAAATGCAAACAATGCTAACACTAACACATTTTATTGGTATTCTAGCAGCTTCTGAAAACTGTTTAGCCTTCTTAGCTCTCTGTCAGCATATGGGAACTGATGTGTTGTGCGGAGATGTGGACAACTCCTTTGATATCTTCACTTAGTCTTCTCCCTCATCATCAAACTCAGTATCAATTAACTTTTTAGGAAAAAAATGCAATTTTCACAAACAAAAATTATCACTCTCCTTCACTTCATCTTCTCTGCATGTAGAAATGACAATGTCAGCCACTTCTACTGAGTTGTAAGCAAAAGATAGCTGTAGAAATTTCTGCAAAAACCATACAAGGTAAAATAAAAGAATACATGATGTAGCCGGCAAGCAGTTGCTGTTCTGGGTCACTACAAAGCAGAAGAGGCAGGTTAGCATAGGAAAAACTATGTTACAAAGGGCTCCAGAAATTGAGCAAAGGGTAGCAGGAGACAATGTATTGCTATGACAGAGTTTGGTTCCTAACACTCATGCCAGATGCCTCACAATGACCTTTGTCTCCAGCTCCTGAGAATCCGACACCTCTGGAGTCCACATGTACCTGCACTCACATGCACATACCAACAAAGACACATGCACACAGGCACATGGAGAGACAGAGAGAGAGAGACAGAGACAGACACAGAGACACAGAGAGAGAGAAAGAGAGACAGACGACAGACAGAGACAGAGAGATAGACACAGAGAGAGGGGTACAAAGAGAAAGGTGAAGCAGAGAAAACTAGGAAACATCTTGCAGCTTGAAGCCCTGTTTCTTGGGAGGAGGATGGAGGAGGATGAGGTACACAGGCTGGTACCAGACTGGCAGTCCCAGGTGCAGACAAAGTCTATAGTTGATGTCAGTGTCAGACACTAACATGGGGATTTGATGAGGCAGTAAATTCTGTGACTCATTAAGGAAGTACAGTGTGTCACTTAGCCTACTTTCCAGATTCTAACCAGGTGATAGCTTGGTTAGCTGGAGGCTGAGGTGTTATTGACTGAGTGTAATCGGCACTGTGGACCTGGAAATAAACTGGAGACTGAAGGCGTACTGCTTTAATGTCTGAATGGAAGATGACTATTGGCAGCATTCATAGGGAAAGAAAGCATCTTATGGAGGCCTACAGTTTAAGCAGCTGTGATTCCTATCTGTAGAGACCACAGAGAGAATGGTCTTACCTTGATGAGGAGACCACCTATCACTATGGAGCACTGCAGAGATTTAGAAGTCTGAGCCCAAGGCCAGAAGATTACTAATTTGCCACAGCTGCCTCACTGCTTGAAGGCTTTGACTTTTTTCTTTTAATTTTTTATTAAATATTTTTACATATACATTTATATTATTACACATATATACAGAAACTACCCACAGCAAGAAGCACCATGACACAATCAGGATTTATCTAAATGTTACATTCTTTATATTTTTGCTATTTGTATTTGACAGCCTTGAAGAAAACACCTTTCCTATCTTGGTACATCTAAAATTTTGAATGTAAATCAATCTCCATCACATCTTGTCATTATCAACTTAAAACATTTATCTAGACCTAAAAACATCTTAACCCCTAAACAACTAAACTATTTGATCTTCAACCCCATTAGAGACTTGAGAAGGAATAAACTTGCTCTTCTGGCATACTCAGGTAATCAAGTTTATTCCTTTTCAAGGATTTGATTCCTTATAGGGTCAACAAATCTGTCTCCAAGCAATACAGTTTTCTTGGTTTCCACAGAGTAATTTACTGTAGAGAGGAATCCCAATGCATTCAGACCAACAGGTGGAATGTCTAGGTGTGTTCTATCCATTAGATGTATAGAATGCATTGTAGTCCTCGATAGTGGGGAAAAAAAGTCCCCTCTCCACAATGAAGCTGGGAGACACCCCTGATCTTGGATACTTCCTTAAAAAAAAAAAAAAAAGAGTATTTTCCAGCAAGTGGCAATGTGAAACTCCTAAATGCAACAAAGCTTCTTGGAGCCAAAAGCAGCTTCTAATAAACAAAGTGGACCATATAAAGAGAACATAACCTTGATATTGACCATATATCCTGGCCCCAGCCTCTGCTCTCAGCCCACAAACAGCACCAACCTTTATAGAGAGAACAAGAAAGGACTGTAATAGAGTCTATTCACAATTAGCCTCTGCTCCCTTAAGCACACATCTCTAATATTAGACATTCAGAAAGACTCTGGTTCTTTGTCTTTGTTCTTTGGAGGACAATCTCCTTAGTATTGTTTTTATTTTACTTTCAAAATGTCTTCTACTTAATTTATTAGTGTATCTTTTTAAATAATATTTTTATTAATCCTTTGAAAATGTCATTAGATGCATTTAGATTCTATTCACTCCCTTTTCCCAACTCCTCCCAGATACACTCCCACCTCTATTCACAGTATTTCAGCTCTCTCTCTTTCTTACCCTCTTTCTCTCTTCCTCTCCCCCTCTTTTTCTCCCTATCCCCATATCTCTCACACACAAACTCACACATTAATTCTAACTGTTGAGCTCAGTTTTATAAAGTGAGCATTGATAAACAGAAAACCAGCAGCACAAACAGCAATTGTAGGTGACTAACATAATTGGTGACTTTAACATCCCAGTCTCATCAATACAAAGGTCATCCCAATCAAAATATACAACAAAGAAACTTCACAGTTATATGCCTGGTGAGCTTGATCAATACGATTAAAGAAAGAGAGAGAGAGAGAGAGAGAGAGAGAGAGAGAGAGAGAGAGAGAGA
>OU015746.1:28851618-28918930 GCA_907169655.1 Acomys percivali
GAGAGAGAGAGAGAGAGAGAGAGAGAGAGAGAGAGAGAGAGAGAGAGCATGGATCAGTTGGTGAATATAGATGGCACCAAACCTACTGACCTGAGTTCAATCCTAGAGATATACATGGTAGAAGGAGAGTATGGATTCCCACTAATTGTCTTGTGATCACATACACATTGTGTCATACACACACACACACACACACACACACACACACACACACCATTATTTAAAGAACTTTGAAAATAAATTTGCTCTTTGATGGCAATATTATCTTGATATCAAAACTGAATAAAAATTAAACTATACATTTACTTGCATATCTCCTCTATGAAAAATAAACAGGATGCCTTAGATTCAGATACCAGAAGCTTCCTTCTCATCATGGGAAAAACTGCTATAGAAGCAGAAGCAAACTATGCTTCATTCTTAATGGTAGCAGACTATCTACCTCTGTAACTCTAGTATATCGGGACAACTAAGCATCTCAAAAGTTAAAATTTCTGTGCTTCCAGACTTTTACAAACTTGTCAAAGTCTGATAGTAAATGGAAAAGCCATTAATAAAAGTAGGTTCATACTCTCAATAGAAATACTAAACAATTTGCCCAATTTAAATGGTTAGGATATGGCTTGGAGTCTCTTTCTATTTTGATTAGTCCAATGTATCTTTAGCTAGTGAAGTCCCATTATGTAAAGACAGTTTTAGAAAGTCTCATTATTTCACAGCATGAACTTGATTTGGAAGCTCAGTTATCTTAAAGCAGAATGATTTGCATGCACAACGGCTGATTAAGATGGTATGTTGATTATTAAACAGAAATGGAGGCTCTTCATAAGCATTCAAAGAAATTGATAGTTCAGGCAATTTTATGAGACTCATTGTCTCTGCAATTCAAGTTTACTTTTTCTGGGTTACCTATATAATATTGGACAAAACAAAACCATTCGGTAATAATAGTGTTTGTCAAGTGTGAATAAAATCTACAAGAAGTTACATGAGAAACGGGACCTTTTTCAGAAATGATGCGAAAATAAAGTCGACTGAAACTGTCATGGTAATATTGTTCATGGCAAAGGACAAATAAAATCAGCTCTGTCCACCCACAGAGTAGATGTCCCAGCAGCTCTGCTAAATGACTATATGCTGAGGACAGAACACAGAGTGATAATAAAGTGGCTATTTTTTGCTGGGAGTTGACAAGAAAGGAGTTGCCATAGAGTGCATGGACCATGTTCTCAGTTCATATTAACAGAAATGTATCCAGTGAAAATACTGCTGGGTGTGTTTAACTTGTTTACAAAAACTTAATACTGAAAATATATCTGTATAATGTAAACTGAGGTCTTTTGCAGAGCTTTTTGAAATGCCATTATTCAGTATGTAACTGGAATTAGAGAATTTAATGTGAAAATATTCATTTCACCTTCCCTCCTGTTATCTTCAAGGGAAACTGTTTTGTTATTATTATTATTATTATTATTATTATTATTATTATTATTGAAGGTGTCTATGCAGAGATATCTGGGCAAATTCAAGCACATGGGCACTGTTTTCCTTATTTTTAATCTTTTTTTATTTTTTTCATTCTATTGATGTAGTTATTTGACAGTTTCATGCATCTACGTAATTTATTCTGATTACTTCTCTACACCTTCTTTTTTTGTTTGTTTGTTTGTTTTTTGTTTTTTTGTTTTTTGTTTTTTTGAGAGAGGGTTTCTCTGTGGCCTTGACTGTCCTTGACTCACTCTGTAGACCAGGCTGACCTCAAACTCAAGTGATCCACCTGCCTCTGTCTCCAGAGTGCTGGGATTACAGGCGTGTGCCACCACGCCCGGCTCAATCTACACCCTTTTTTATCTTTTTCCCCTGTAATCCTTCCATCCCTACCATTCCCTTTTTAAGATGCATAGCTTTTGGGATGGTTGCTGAATCATTTACTTCAGCTAAAGCCATCCATGTTGGATTTCAACTAACTGTAGGGACCTGATGGGGTCATTAATGGATGTATAACTTAAGGCAACCCCCCTCAGAACCTCCTCATGTTAAATAATTGAACAGTAAAGAGTAGGTCTCCATGAGACCTCCTTTATTCATGCCTGACTATTCACAGGCTTATTGTTGTACAGACCCAGTGTAGGCATTTACAACTACTATGTGTTCCTGATTATAATTGCAAAATTTTCCAAAAGGATCGCATTTTGGAGGTGTTATTCACTTTAATGGCCCCGGCTTGCTTTTCTTCCCCTCTTTTGCATTGTTTTCTGATTCTTACATAAAATAATATAAATTATTTATTTAGGACTGAGTAGTCATCTATCAGTAATTACTGGCACCCTGTGTCTCTATTTACCACTGCTCATTGGAAAGAGAGGTATTTCTCATTAAGGTCAAATGTAACATTGAACTATGGGTGTAAATATAAATATTCACTGTATTGCTTGATGCTATGTCAATTTAACTAAACAGTGGTATGCAGTTTATTCCTAGGGCCTATGATCTCATCTACTATAAAATTTTGACCAGCCTCACAGTTGCAGACATGTATTCCCTGTTGAGAAGTAAGGCTAAAGTCCAAGCAGAGAGCAGTTGGTTGCCTCTATAAAAGTAGTGCAACTATTATTCAGGTAAACACATCATGCATGTGGCTTTATAGGTGTTAGGATGCATAGCTGAATATGGCCATTGATGTCTTTTTTTTCCATCAGCAGGCTGTGTAGCTCCTACAAGAACTATTAAAAAAAAAAAAAAAAAGCGGGTGAGGATGAAGCTTCCATTTCAGTCCCAACTTGATTTCTCATTGTCAGGCTCCAAGGTGTGGTTTTTTTTTTCAGCAAAAGTGTCTTATTCTGCTGGGTGACCAAGAAAAAGCCTCTCTGACATCTCAGGAGGAGGCATCTAACACCAACTTTAATGTTTTGTTCACCAACACACAGTTTCCTGGAATATATTTTTATTTCATGCCATGTAGCGTATCATCTTTTAAACTCTGGATTTTAAAAAAACTTACAACTTAATTTATTTATAGGATATAAAGTTTGGTTACTTCACATTCTCGCCATTTTTGTTAGTCTTCTCTACTACCCCAACGCCATCTCTACTCCCTCACTTGCTCGCTTGTATCACCACTCTTAATAATGCTCATCTCTAATTTCATATTACCTGTGGCCTACTATGTCTTACAACATCTCTCTTCCAATGACTTCTTTTTAGTTTCCAGCCTCTTTACTATCCCAGTTGAAGAAACACAGAAATGCCAAGTTAGGAACAAGAACTAGTGGAATTGGTTTTTGTTGTTTGATTTTCGTTTATTTGGTTGGTTGGTTTGGGATCTGACTTTTAACATTCAAAATATATTTCCACTTCCCTGAGAAATTCATAATTTCACTTTTACTTCCTTGGCTAGGTTTAATCTGTCTTGTTTGTTTGTTTGTTTGTTTGTTTCTATTGTGAATGAGAGGTTTCTTGGTAGGAGAGGGAAGCCTGGAGAGTAAAGTAGGGTTGGATCTGTTGGGGGGAAAAGTGGCAGTTGACTGGGCTGAGAGATGTCTGGAGAATTTTTACCTTGTTTGGCCTAAATTACTGCTGGAGATGGGCAGAATTTGTGTGACCTAGGGAAGAGGAAGGAGAGAGGTCATCCTGGCAGCATGGTAGCCATGTGATTCCTGGAAGGCAGCTGAGAGCCTGGGAAGGAGAGGGTAGAAACTCCTAGGAGCTTCAGTGACAATGCCATGAAAGTAAGGACCAGTGCCTTGGCATGATAGGAGAGGAGAGTTGGACATGTACTAGGCACCCTGAAGACATTCCTTGTGAGGAAATGAGATGCAGTTTGACTTTCAACTCACTGTTTCATACTTAAGCCCCTGGAGTACTCAAGGTACATTTCCTTAAGGTGAAACGAGTGGTCTAAACTAGTTCAGGCTCAGGAACTTCATCTCAACAGAATGATTCTGTCACAGAGCTACCCGCTTCTTGCTGCTGTCTTCTGTGCCTTGAGCGGACTCTGACATTTATAAGTCTCTGATGTTTGTTCCTTGATATGTGTGCTGTCTACTAGTAGCCCCCCAGATCTCATGACTGTTTCCATCTATGCCCCTCTCCTCTTCCCTTTATATTGATATCTTTACAGTAATGGATACATTTATGGTGATTTATTCTGTATTTAGTTGGCATAAGTTTGAATGAGATCATTTAAGCAGAAGGTTTTACCATGAGGCCAGCATTTATATTAAGCAATGCTAATGGTGTTCTAAACATACCAATGTAAACTCAATCTATATATCACAACACCACAAAATTTTAGAGCATTGAAAAATATGAGGCAAGTTATTGTGAACACAAACACAAAGTGGTCATATTCATATTTAAAACTATTTATTCTTCATTGTGTCCAGGATTACTTTTCTTTGCTTACTCTTTTAACTTATTTGTGTGTGTGTGTGTGTGTGTGTGTGGGTGGGTGTGTGTGTGAGAGAGAGAGAGAGAGAGAGAGAGAGAGAGAGAGAGAGACAGAGAGAGAGAGAAAGAGAGAGACAGAGAGAGAGAGACAGGAGAGAGAGAGAGAGAGAGAGAGACAGAGAGACAGAGAGACAGAGAGACAGAGAGACAGAGAGAGACAGAGAGAGAGAGAGAGAAAATTTATGAGTTTGAGTGTACCACATGCATGAAAATGCCTACAGAAGCCAGAGGAGCAAGCCAGATTTTCTGAAGCTTAACTTACAGGCAGTTGTGAACCTCCTGACATGGGAGGTAGGAATAGAACCCAGGTCTTCTGCAAGAGCATCAAGTGATCTTCAGTACTGAGGAATCTCTCTAGCCCTGCCCTTTATTCCTATGGGAGGAGATGTTTTAATTGCACTGAGATTATAGAATTGAAGCTTTTTTTGAGGAGATTATTAGCAATATAGAAGAATTATAATTTTTGGCTATAAAAAGACATTAAGGACTTTTGCTGCAATCACAGATTTTATATTTTTCCATAACCATTTCTTTTAATTTAAAGTAGCAACCCTAAAATTCTAGTATCCATCCTTAATTGTGATTTGGTAGTAGTTACCTCTTGAAGATATCTCTCTGACCCACATTCTCATCCATGGTTCACATCTCTCCTCCATGAAGTCTTTCATAACCTTTATACCATGTGTGCAGACATGAATTTTCTTATTAGCACTCTGACATTGTGGAGGCATTTTCAAACCCTCTCTGGGTTCGTAATCTAGGAATTCAAACTTTCCTCAACAATTCATAAGATTACATGTGACAGTTGAATGATTAGGTTAAATTACATGTCAATACAATGTCTGAATTTCTGCTACCCCTGAGTCATGCAACACCACTGGCCAAAACATACTATGCAAAGGGGATGGAGAGATGGCTCAGATGTTTAGAGTTCTTTCTGCTCTTGCCAAACTCTGGTTTGGTTTTCAGCCTCCACTTCAGGAAGCACACACTGCATCTACTTCCAAACGCAGAACATCTGATGCCATCTCCAGGCCTTAATGGGTACATACACGACATACCCATCCTCTCTCTCCCTCTCCCACCTCCATGAGTCTGTTTAATGGAAGACTGAGCACTATAGAATAAGAGAATTGGCATAATTAGAAGATGTTATTACCCCAAATGTCAATAAGCAGTTTGAAATTATGTTTATGACTAGAAAGCTAGAACAAAAGCATATTGATATCCAAGGAGAAGAATTTACAGGGTGGGGTGATTGATATGCCAGAGAGCACCAAAGAAGATCATTTGATTATTTACTTCTAAAAATGACATTTTCCTTGGTCTGAAACAATTACAGCATGTGAATAAGAAACAAGAGAGCAAACATTTATAAAGCAGATATTCCCAAGTCACCCAATGTATTTTGTATAAGTAACAGTTGAGGACAGTAACGATAGGACTGCAATCCATTTAGGAAGCATTTCTTATTCTTGTAAACATGACTATGCAGATGGATATTTAGTGTGATTTTCAAATGAACAGTAAAATTACTAAATTCCCTTTTATCGAAAACTACTCTGTAACATGAACATGGAGGAGCTGGTTAAATGGAGATTTAATTCACACTAGTAATTTTAATAGACTGCTAAGGGGAGCCTCGCTTTTAAAATGATCTCGAGGAGAACTGAAGACTTAAGTAATTAGGTTTCCCAAGTACCTTCAAGCGAGCAAGCTCCTTTTGAACATTTGAGGTTAAGTCAGAGTTAAAAATTGGATTTAAGACTGCTGTCAAGAACGAACTGTGGCAGATACAAAAATGTACACACTATAATGGGAAACTTGTAACATATCCATTAAAAGCATCTTTGATTGTCAACATCAGAAATGGCTTCTTCTGTAGTTTTCAGTGAAACCTTGTTTGTTGGAAGGGTAATGAGGTAATTCACAGAATCAAAAGGAAATGAGAGTAGCTTGTGAAAGAGGAAGAGTGAGGTTGGCTTTGAGCAACTCAGCTGTGACTCTAAACGAACATCTTTCCTGGGTCAGCTTAAGAGTAATTCTGCCCAACAGCCTCACATCTCTTCTGTTCATTCTAGGCTAGTAATTGCAAAGCAGGGAAGACCTTAAGCCTGAGACAGGTGCATTTATCTACCTGAGGAATGCTACCTCCAGAGGATGTATCATGGTAATTCAGAACAGTTGTGAGCTGTGCATTTATTTCAATTTGTGTCCTCTATTTGAGATAGCATATACGCCTGTTTTATTTCCTTCCCATTGTTTTGGATGCTGTGTTTTATTCATCCTGGTACGTGGTCTGACCCAAAGCTTTCAATGTGCCTCAGAAATGATGTAAGGGGGCTAGAGAGATGGTTCCATTGCTAAGAGCATTCGCTGCTCTTAGGACCTCCTTTCAGTCCCCAGCACTCATGTCAGGCCCTTGCTCATATTCAACTATAGCTCTAGGCAAATCACAAGCTCTTCTGGCCTCTGCCCTCCATGGGATACACATTTGCATATATTCACACAGATAATTAAAAAGAAAACAGAACATATAAAAGACATATTAATATTTAATCATTATGTTTATAACAACTTTCTACTCTTAATCTTGCCTGTAAATGTTTTTAATATGATATCTTAAATGAGAGAGTTATCATTTTCATTCCATAGGCAAGAGGAATGAGACATGGAATATATAACTTTCTCAACTTCACAGTAACAGTGTAGTAAAGACAGGATTTTAACTAAACTCTTTATTGCAGAATTATCATTCTTGAACATAATATTGTATCGGCTTCAATAAATGTGTGATAAACAATTGTATTTTTAAAAAAGCAATAACTTGGGGTTTTTTTCTCCTCAAAGTCTAAATGTTGTTGATTAGAAATAGGCTAAAAGTTACCCACAAGGATATTTCAGAAAAACTAGCCATTATATGGTCATTGGTGAGATATACCTTTGGACATGGATATTTCTACATCAGTACTATGTACTTTTTATTTGTTTCCTTTTAAATTAATTTATTTATGTAGTCACTTTACATCCTAATCATAGTCCCCTCCCTCCTCTCCCCCTGGCTCCACCACCCCTCCCTCTTCGTACATCCCCCTCCCCTATTCCTCAGAAAAGGGGTGCCCCCTTACCCACCTGTCATAGCTCACCGAACCACATCAGAAATGAGCACATTTTTAATCTCTTCTCTCTTCCCCTGTGGCCTGGAAAGGCAGCACCATGAGGGGAGAGTAATCAAAGAGCAGGTAACAGAGTCTATGTCAGAGATAGCCTCATCTCCCCTTACTAGAGAACCCACGTGAAGCCTGAGCTGCCCATCTGTTACATCTACAGAGGGGGCCCTGGTACAATCTATGCATGGTCCTTGGTTGGTGCTTCAGTCTTCACAAGCCTCTCTCGATCCTGGTTAGTTAGCTTTGTTGGTCTTCTTGTAGTGTTCCTATGTACTCAGTCAGTGTCATAAAGTTACCTAATATAAACCTTGCTCAGTAGCCCACAACCTCATATTCAACTTTTTACCTCTTAGATCCGTTTAGAAGACCCACTGCATATTTTTTATCCACTGTTTCTATTAACAAATATTGCCAAAACAAAAACAACAACAAAAATGTGCATTTCTAGCCAATGATAGTGCAAACCATTGGTTCATATTTAACTTTGGTGGGAAATAAATCTAGATGTCCCTGAAGGTTCAATTCCTTTCAATTTTTGGTAGTTCAGCAGACAGCTAGATCAGACTGCTTGAATTCAAGAGAACTCTTTTGGCTGGTGATGTGATTCCCAGAATACAAGTTTGGTTGCTGTGGTTTTGATAGTCAAACCTTGATCCTAGGCATAAGTATCCTAGCATTTATCATTATAAGATATTTTACTTAGAAAAACTATGCAATTCCTGTTTTTTGTGCCTTTGTGGACATGTGCACTCGTGTGTGTGTGTGTGTGTGTGTGTGTGTGTGTGTGTGTGTGTTTGTGCATGCTTCGGTCACTTGCATGTAAGTTATACTTCTACTGAAACCTTGTTCATATATGGCATGTTCATTTGGCTTATATAATTGAACAATTAGAGTTGAGGGGATGACAGCTATCTTAATAATTTTCTTCTTGAAGCATACTTTTCCATAAGCTGTTTGTTATGACCCTAGTGTGTGTCACTAGTGATGTGTGTGTATGTCAGAACCCTTCTCAAATGACAGAAATATTCCATTCTTCTCATGCAGGCTGTCAGAAAATCAAATAAGCTCTGCCTTCAACATATATATATATATATATATATATATATATATATATATATATATAATGACCATTTCTTATCACGTCCCCTCCTACCGTCTGAGATACCATCTCATACCTCAAATTGCATGATTTATATTCCTGAACATTTCCCCCAATCTCACTACTTCTCCCATATGGTTTATAAAATGCAGCAGCAAAAGAGACCCCTTGGAAACCAAAAGGTAAGCATGGCACCCACAAGTCTCCCAGTGACTCCTCATGTTACTCAACATAAAGCAATAGTATTTGCCGGCCATAACTGATGACAAGAACGTGCTTGCTACTAAACATTCTCAGCTCAGACCTCATTCTTCCTTTGTTTTACTGTATCAGTTTTCTAGGTTGAACTTGAGAAATCTATTTCCATGCAGTTTTTTAATCTTGTAGTGTCAAGTCACATTTTCTCCAGGATTTTGTGCTCTGAGTCCACTCTCCCTAGCTTGTACATGGCCATCTTCTGCACTCACATAGTCTTTCCTGTATCCATGAACAATTTAAAGAACTCAAGGAAATAACCATCACCAAACCAAATTATTCAATTAAAAATGGAGTACGGAGCTAATCAGAGAATTCTCAACAGAGGAACACCAAATGACCAAAAAACACAGAAAGAAATGTTCGACGTCTTTAGTTATCAGAAAAATGCAAATCTAAACGACTCTGCAATTCCATCTTAAACCTATCAGAATGGCTAAGACCAAAAACTCAAATGACACCACATGCTGGTGAGGATGTGGGGAGAGAGGAACACTCCTTCATTGCTGGTGGGAATGCAAACTAGTACAACCACTTTGGAAATCTATCTGGTGCTTTCTCACAAAACTGGGAATAGGGCTTCCTCAAGACTCAACTATTCCACTCCTTGGAATATACCCAGAAAATGTTCCACCACACAACAAGGACATATGCGCAACCATGTTCATAGCAGCCTTACTCATAATAGCCAGAATCTAGAAATAGCCTAAATGTCCCTCAGTTGAAGAATGGATAAAGAAACTGTGGTACATTTACACAATGGAATACTACTCAGCTATTAAAAACAAGGAAATCTTGACAATTTTCAGACAAATAGATGGAACTAGAAATGATCATCCTGAGTGAAGTAACCCAGACACAGAAAGACATGCATGGTATATACTCACTTATAAGTGAGTATTAGCACAACATAGATGTTCTTTGAGAAACTCCACCCAGTGTGGGATTGCGACAGATGCTGAGACTCACAGCCAGACTCTGGGAGGAGTATTGAGAGTGGTATGGAAAAGTAGGGAGATGTAAGGACCTGGAGGGTTCAGGAGCCCCATACGGAGAACATCAAGGCCAGCATATGTAGATCCAGGGGGCCTGTACAAACTGTATCACCAATCAAGAACAATGCATTCAGTGAACCTAGACCCCTGGTTCAGATATAGCCAATGGACAGCTCATTCTCCAAGGTTGTGGGGGCAGCAGCGACTGCCTCTGACATGAACTCTGGTGCCCCTGATTTGATTACTTCCCCTTAGTGAGGAGGCCAGGCAGGCACACAGAGGAAGGTGATGCAGGCTATCTGAATGAGATCTGATAGGCTGTGGTCATATGGTGTGGTAGGAGGTCCCCTTCTGTCAGAGGTCTAGAGGAAGGGAATAGGGCCGAAGAGGGAGGGAGGATGGAACTGCAAGCTACAAGCTAGGGGATAACAAACAAATCTGAATAAATTACCATATTTTTCAGGCTATAAGATGCCCCTGATCTTAAGACTCACCCAGTTTTTAGAGAAGTAAAACAAGGAAAACAGTAAAAACAGCAGTCAGACCATAAGGTGTACCCTAATTTCTCCCCCACCACTTTTTTTGGCAGTAAAAGTGCATCTTCTGGTCTGAAAAATACAGTAAAATAAATTTAAAAATAAATAAAAAAATAAATAAAAAAATAAAGAACATCAGACATATAGAGTGAAAACTCATCCCAAAGAGTTCATTTTAACCCAAGTGCCTCCTTAACACTCATATATTTAACTACAATAGCATCCTTAGACATTAGTGTTTAAGGCATCGATGTATGGATTTTGGAGACAAATAATTCAGCCTATAGCATCTATTCTACCTAGTCTGGCTGGACCCTGTGAAGGTCCTAAGGCTTAAGCATTGCTGCCTCAGGGTTTCGATATAGCTGTTACCTCCTGCTCTATGGATTAATTCCTCACCTCATTAACCCTTCATAAATATTCCATCTTGTTAGCACAGATTTGTCTGTGAAATATATTTAAAAGTACAACCATTGAGCCCAGCACTTCTCTCCTTTTCTTGCTTGAATAACATGTCTTGTTTATTGCCCAACTCTCCTAATTAGAAAACTACAAGGATCTTAGAATGTACTGAATCTCAAAAAGTCTATAATAGCACCTAGCATATAGTCAGCATTTAGTAAATATCTGTGGAATTTTTAATTCATTACCATCTGAATTAATTGGCTTTCTAAATATGACCTAGAAATGTAAAAACAACTCATCTCCAAATCCAATTAGAATTAAGTTACTAATGAAAAGTTCCATTTCGCATGGAAATACAAAGTACTAATAAAAGGCAAATGTGTTTAATGATAAAAAAAAAATAGGTAGTGTAAAATAAACTGGTAAATGGAAATTTCCAGTATGTTCTGTAGGTAAGCGATCAACTTCTTGTGAAATTATGAATGAACATAAAATAACTTCATCACTTTCATTATATGTGTGTGTTGATGTGTATATAAGTGTATATGAACACATGGATGCATGTGTAAATAGGTGCAGGTGTGTGAATGGGTCCATGTGAGTGAGTGGGCTTAAGGATCTAGATTGTCAAGTGTCATCACCATCGTCTTTCTATGAGCCAGGGTCTCTCACTAGTTTTGAGCTACCAAGTACGTTAGTCTGGCTGATGAGTAAACCCAGGGACCCTCCTGTCTCCACTTCCCAACACTGAGACGGTAAGTACCCTCCACCATGCACAGATTTTTTATGTGGATACTGGGAACCGAGCTTAACCCATTGTGCTTACATGGAATGGAAAGCCCACTACCAATTGAGTTATTTCTCCAACCTTCACTTTATTATTTCTAAAAAAAAATCCTTTTCTTTCCAAATGGGCAGAACTACACAATGCCTTTGAGAACAAGCAACTGCAATTGCCCAGGCATCAAAGTGGGTATGGGAATCCCGTATTGGGTCCCCAAGGCACTTCCTTGAAGCAGTGAGAAGGGGCTGCCAGAATAGACATAGCCCAGAGCTGTGCCAGAGGCTAACACAGAAGTGCTCTCCCAGTTGTGTTCTGTCTTGCCTTGTGCTTCCTGGAGGCAGAGTGTGGTTGTTAATACATCTGAGAGGCTGGAGACTACAAAGAAAAGGAAAGGATGGGGTACTGCTCAGTAAATATTTTAAGGTACTGAGGTAGGGGATACAGGGGCGTGCCTGCGGGGAGTGTGGCTGTTTACCAAACAAAGCTAATACTATCACATTTCAAATATTTCCTGATCCCCGAATATGTGAGTGACATAAAAATGTACTCAACTGTGGCAGTCCCCTGCTCCACTGGCTTTAATTAAACTTGCTTTGTGCTTAGGAAATTAGCAAACAGTTTGCAGTTGAAGGGAGAAAAACATAGGTTATTCACATGGGTAGATTTTTCCTTTTTAACTCACACAGCTCAGATGCTTTGTCATATTCAGTTACTCTCTGGTGGTTACAGCACAGTGCCAAAAGCTATTAACAGAGTCTGCTCACCATGCCTGTGCAATGGAAGTGGCACCTAAATCTGGGGCACATGATGGATAGCATCAAAGAAGAAGGTCACTGGATTAAGGCCCTTATCAGAGACCTGCCACTCTGGAAAACAGACTAGGAAGCAATGGGCAGCAGAGAGTGGATCTCATTGTTGGGCTAACAGATATAGTAGTGTAGGGATTTTTTTTGGCTCTCCCAACTCAATCTCTGTTTTTATATGAGAATGACTGGCTGGTGCTGGAGATTTGAGCCCATGGAAAGCTATCTTTTAGCTGTGACAAAGAAATAATACCTTTGGCTAACTCTTTAGGCATGCAAAGTTAAAGCTTTGGTGGCAGCAGACATTCAGTATTTCTGCTGAGAGGTGAAGCAACTCTTAGAGTGAAATTTAAACAGAACTGTTCCTAGCAGTAATTGGAACATGATTTCATGTAGTTTAAAGGGAAAACACAAGACAAACAAAAAGTAATTAAGGCATATAATGTAATTGGGTCTACAGCAGTAATCTATAATTCTAATAGCTTTAAACCAAAATCTACTTGTTGACATAGTGTTACTATACTTAGTGCAAGGACAGTAGCTCCAGGGAGGGCCCAATGGACTTGCTGCATTGAAAGTTCAGCTAAGGATATGAGTACTTGTGAGGTAGGAAAGTGGTTTCACTAATAGCATAGTCACACTGAGGAGAACAGAAACCCAGTGACCGAAGGACCATCTTCTATCTGTGTGCTCTGAGGTATAGCAGTTTTGCTGTTATAAGAGAAAAGCAATAGGGAACGTTTGGGGATCTCCATGTCAGTAGTCTAGATGGTTCTGTTCCAGCCATGGACTGCTTGTTTATTACATTGAGCCAATACTACAGGATCCACAATGCATATCTTTGTTGGTATCAAAAAGTTGGATATTGTGTAAGGAGGAATCCTGGATAGTTTTATATCAACATTACACAAGCTAAAGTCAAGATGAGGAAGCCACAATTGAAAACATGACTCCATATATCAGGTTGTAGGGAGGCTTGTAGGGTATTTTCTTAATTGGTGATTGATGGGAAGGATCCAAGCCATTGTGGATGGTGAGGCCCCTGAGCCAGTGGTCTTGGCTTGAATAAGAAAGGAGACTGAACATGCCAAGGGAACAAGCCAGTCAGCAGCATCTTTCCACGCCCTCTGCATCGTCTCCTACTTCTAGCTTCCAGCCCTGTTTGTGCTCCTGTCTTCTCACTTCCTTCTATGATGAAGAGTAAGTCAAACTAAACCCTTTTATCCCAAACTTGCTCTTTGGTTGTGGTGTTTTGTTGCAGCAAATAGATACCTTAACTCACACAGGAGGTGAGTAGTTTTAGGATCTAAAATAATGGCAGAGGGGAAAAAGAACTTGGAAGGAAAGAAATGGAAGAAGTTGGAGATAGGAACGAAGTGGGGTTAGGTAGACCAGTGAATGAGCTCTCTTTCAGTACATTCATAAGTCAACTAAAAAAGCTACAAATAACCCTCCTGAACAAGCCAGAAGTTTCCACAGCTACCAAAGGAGATATGATGTAGTTCAGTTGCCCAAAATGGTCTTTAACTGATTCTATAGATCAAACTGATGTTGACCATGTCAGTCTCCTGTCCCAGCCTTCTGAATAGCTGTGATCAGAAGCCTGTACCACCAGAACAAGGTGATTTTGACACTTTAAATTAATTCTTTATTCATACTACACCACTGTTGCCAAAAATTACAAAAAAGTCACTCTGTCATTCGATGGGCCATATAGCTGATGCAATAATATTATATGTACTTCATCTTTGAGTTTCATGTATTGTGCACAGCAGGTGCTAATCTCAGGCTCCGGGTCCTCTGAGTGTTGTTTTACACCTGTCTTTCTATGTACAATAGAAAGTGTTTACTTCTCTGCTTCTGAATTCCAGTCCTAAGCAGGAGTTTTGATGTTTTCAAAATATTGCACACACACACACACACACACACACACACACACACACACACACACACAGAGAGAGAGAGAGCAAAAGCTACCAATTGTTACCTCTCAGCAAGGTATGAAGGAAGCAGAAATGCAAATGTAGTGTAAAGTATCCCTCCCCAAGAAATGGCTTTCCAGCATAAAACACGTCTAAAGGACCCAGCATAAGCCACTGTTGATGCCTAGAAGAAAGAGCCCATCTCAACAGCTTCCATATCATTACAGTGTTGCTCTCTACTCTTTCCATCTAATGATGACCTGTGTCTGCTTTATGTTATAATCAAATAGTTATTTCCTCATAATGGCATTTTTTAATCACTAAGAGAAGACTAAAACCCATATGTCATTCTCATAAACATTCTTGGATGTTTGTCATTTGTAGTGCTCCCATTTGCTTGGGTTTTTTTGTTTGTTTTGCTTTGGTTTTTTTTTTTTTCATCTTTTCATGGCCAAACCCTCTTTGTTTTGTAGATGTTCTATCCTTATATCTGTGATAATGGTTTTCATGAAGGACAAAGAATTGCTTGGAGGTTATGAAATTTACAGATTAAAATGCAGTTTAAAAAATATGTCACCTCCTAGAGATGAATACAAAGATATACAAAGCAATATAAACATTTTCTCCCAGAATAGGTTGTAAAAGGAAGAAAGAACTGTCTCTAAGCATTGAGTGGGGGGGGGGCAGCAAGGACCAGATACACAATGATAAGAGTTACTATATTTACCTATGCAATACCTTCAAGCAAGTTACTTATCTCTTAACTAGTGGTGCTTTAAACATAACATTAGCTAGGCTGTGCCTTTTTATTGGAGTAGCATTTTCCACAGTTGAGTGGAGAGTGGGGTCTGACTTTCACACAAACTCTGGTGCCCCATATTGGATGGGGAGGCACTCAGAGGAAGGATAGCAGGCTACCAAGAAGAGACTTGATACCCTATGAGCATATACAGGGGGAAGAAGTCCCCCTCAATCACAGTCATAGAGGAGGGGAGTAAGGGGAAAATGGGAGGAAGAGAGGGATGGGAGGATACAAGGGATGGGATAACAATTGAGATGTAATATGAATAAATTAATAAAATAAATTTAAAAAATAACATTACCTAATGAGTGTGGTATCAGCATTGAATCAGCAATTATTTAGTTGCTTCTTTTGATTGTTGACCCCAAATTCTGAAAAGTGATGAAGCCTGAATCATTAGCCCAGAAAAACTAATCTTAGACATGTCAAATGCTCAGAGGGCTGTAAAAGCATAGCCAAGTAGCAAAACAAGTGTCCTTCTCTTCGGTTGCCTGATGTCAATAATGTAAGAGGTCTCTTATTGAAGGTGAGGAGTCAAAAGTGTCAAAACTAATAGGGAAATCCATCATTGAAAATGGTTAAAGCTGATACCAAAACAGAAAGAGTTTTGTAAAAGTAAGGGCACTGAAAGTTTGGCCATAAAACCTTAAAAAGATGAAAAAGAAAGAAAGCCTGAATCCAAAGACAGGTATGTGACAAAGAAGTATAGACCCACAATCGATCAGAATGACAGTCAGAAGGCAGTCCGCTTCTACAGTGTTGTGTGTGTGTGTGTGTGTGTGTGTGTGTGTGTGTGTGCTGCAGGAAAGCTGCCTGCATTCTGCATCTTGGTGTCACTGGTGACAAGGGGCCTGTCCCATGCTGAATGCACTTGGTCACCTCCTTACTTGAAATCACTCAAACCTGCATGTTAGCTTTTTAGATTAGGGCTCTCCCTAGGCTAAGTATTAGGATAAATAACTATCAAAACTAAAAATGATTCCCAATATTTTCATCTCTCAGGTCATATTAATTAAATTAAAAACCCAATGTTCACTATTTTAGGTTGGCTTTAAACTATGGCCTTTCTGCTTTCAGACTAATTTCACACTCTTACAAATGATTTGTAACTATAAAAAAAAAGATAAAATCTCACTAGTGGGACGACAGAAGATCAACTTGTGAGCTTATGTTGAAATCTTATACTACAGTTTCATTAGTAGTTGGCAATTTTTTTGTTCATATATCTTTTGTGAAGTGACTTTAGGAATCTAGAAACAACCCTATTCTATCATTCACCAGTCAAGAGCTGGTCAATTAGATTTCCCCAAAAATCACATCGCATTTCTTGACATTACTAAAAAATGGATATTTCTTCCTGATCTGGGAGGAATTATATTCTTCTACTTGGGAAATTTAGAATAATTAGTGAAAATGTATGTCATTTAAATATTTTATAAATAAGTATGTGAAATGTTCCCTTTCTGGATGAATAGAGTGCTGTGGTTTGTCTTTGTTTCTTAATTTGCTATTTGTATAATTCATGCCAGAAAGCCACACCAAAAGGGAAAAGGGAAAATTCAATACCAGAAACACAGATCATGGTAAAAGTAGTATTTGCTGGAAATCCAACAAAAAACTTTGTGAAGGAGACTCAGGAGATAATTCAGTCAGTAAGAATGTTGCCTTGCAAGCACAAGAAGTCACATAAAAGAACTGGGCCTGGTAGCCCACATTGGTAAAGCCAGTGCTGAGATGGGTAAGGAAGGTAAGACTTCAGGGCTTACTAGCTAGTCTCTAGCCTGCTTGGCTGGCCTCAGACCAATGAGAGACCCTAACTCAAAAATCAAGGTGGAAGGCACCTAGTGAGTGACAGTTGACGTTACATTTTGGCCACCTTCTCTCTCTCTCTCTCTCTCTCTCTCTCTCTCTCTCTCTCTCTCTCTCTCTCTCTCTCTCTCTCACACACACACACACACACACACACACACACACATACATGCACATGTGCAGAAGGGGAAATGGATTCATTTTTCTTTTCTATTTTTATTAAACATTTTTATTTTTAAATATGCATTTATATTATTACACACATATACATTAGACTAACTATAGCAAGAACAACCATGACACAATCAGGAATTATATAAATGTTACATTGTTAGTGTTTCGGCTATTAGTATTTGACAGCCTTGAAGAAAACATCTTTCCTATCTTGGTGCATCTAAAATTCTGAATGTAGATCAATCTCCATGACATCTTGTCACTATCAAACGAAAACATCTATCAAGACCTAAAAACATCTTAACCCCTAAACACCAAGCTTCATTGTAAAACTAAGCTACCTGATCTTCAACTCCATGTAGCCTACCTCAAAGAGGATGATGAACATCAAAGAACCTCCTTATGGAGATGGCTTCAAATGTAGCAAACAAGCCACTGGGGAAAATGTCCCCATTTCTTCCATAGACAGAGTTCTGCCTAAAAAGGGGCAAGCTTGGATGCAGACAGAGTTGACGAGCAATCTCTGCCAAGACAGGGTAAGCAAGTCTTCAATAGTTCCTGCCTCACAAATATGCCTGTCAGATATATTGGGCCAGAAAGCTTAAGATGATGCTCCAACATCATAGAGAATTTAGGGTGACTACTCAGGTAGCAAACTGTCTCGGTCATCTTATTTGGAAAGCTACTAACCTGCACTCCTGGCACACTCAGGTAATTACGTTTATTCTCTCTCAAGTCTCTGATGAAGAATGGATTCTTAAAAGCATGTTTTTATTGAGTATATTTTCTTCCATTTTCCTTGTTTATATTTTCTCCCAAATCTGTATTCTGACAACTTCCCTTCTCCTACCTACCTACCTCCTCCATACAAACTATGTTTGTGCAAACAATGCATGAAAGTAAGTAAATCAGAAGATAAAAATCTAGTACTTTCCTATTTACCAAATTCCAAAATAGACTTTACCAGGTTTTTATTTTTCATTGCTGTCCTTTTACTGTCAAGGCACATTACATCTTCTCTTTGTGTGTGTGTGTGTGTGTGTGTGTGTGTGTGTGTGTGTGTGTGTGTGTGTGTGTGTGTGTGTGTTCATATGCATTTACTCAAAAGTAAAGGGATACATATGGCATGGCACATGGTTAGAGGTGAAATGACAATCTTACATGTGTGTCCTTGTCTTGGACTTCATTTTAGGCATGGTCTCTTCCTTACAATTGTACACACCACAACAGCCAGCCCATCAGCTTCCACCATAGGCATGCAGGGATTACAGAAACTCTATTCTACCCAGCTTTTTACATGGGTGCTGAGAATCCAAACTCACATCCTCACAGGTTGCATGTCAGGTGCTTTGCTGCAATGAGCTGTCTCCTCAGAATCTGGCGCTCTCTCTCTCTCTCTCTCTCTCTCTCTCTCTCTCTCTCTCTCTCTCTCTCTCTCCCTCTCCCTTTCTCTCCCTCTTGCTCTACCTTTCTCTCTCCCTCTCTTCCCTCTTTCTTCTTTCATAGTGACTGGAAATGTAAACCCTGTGCCCTGTGTTTTCTAAAGCATATTATTCACTTTCCTATGGAAGTAAAATTTCTAACTGCATTCCTCTAAGTATGTACCTTTATACCCACAGATAAGTGTAGCGCTCACTCCTCATCAAAGCAACCACATTTTTGCATTAGAGCAAGATCACGTCGGAAAGCCACAACTATTCAAAATTCAGAAAACAAAAGATATCAAGGTGTCCCATTCCATGTGATATGTCTACAACATAGCTCCTCCATTCAAAACTCAGAGGCACTGAGGATGAAGAGGAAGAATCATAGGAGACATGGACCCAGATGTCTCCTGGGATATGTAACTTTGAGCTGTGTCATGGAAGCTACGACCATGAAATCTCAACAATATAGCTGTCTTTCCCCAGCCTGAACGATTTATTTCAACAACAGTTGACATTTCAATTTAGATGGAGGAAATCTCACATAACCCCACCCTCAAATGAAAAGCTAGAAGAAACTAATAATGGCTTGGAGAGGGAAAATTAGCCTTCCCAAAGGACAAGCTGCAAAAATGGATTATCCAGTCCCGAGTAGTCAGTTCTAGAAACATATATCCATCCGCAGACTACTCTGCGCTGATGCAGCAGCAATGAATTTAAGAGAAGGATCAAACACAGCAGAGGGAAAAGGGAAGAAATGGAAAGCATAAATGTTATAATTATATTTTCAAGAGAAAGAAGCGATCCAACCCACGGATGTAATTGATGATTAGTTTCATGGCTCAACCTAGCATAGGAACTATTTGCCACACATGTAAACTCTGGCCAAGATTATTTGATGAATGGAAAGTAGGTAATTATGAAATGAGCTGTAGCCCTTTCCCTCATTTAATTAGAATTTTTATTGTTTGTTTGTGTTTGTTTGTTTGTTTGTTTGGACAACATCTCCCATAGCTAATAATGGCCATGAACTGTTTTGAATGTCTTATTCTCTTGCTTCTAACTTTCCAAGTGCTGGCCTTTAAAGTATGCAACACTGTACTCAACTTATAATATTCTGTGTTTCCAGCCTAGTGTTTCATGTATAATGGACAAGTCACCCTAACAACTGCTCTATGCACATTGATGCAGTGCATGTATAAACATGTAAATATATCCTCACAAACAAAAACATCTAGAACTTTCAGTAATTTTAAAAAATTACTATTCTGCAAAACTCTTTGATAATATTTAAGACATTCATGCTTTGTCATCCTGGTGTAGGAAATTGTATTTCATGTGCTTTCTAAGCATTAGCACCTTAGGTACAACTTAGTATATGGAGAAACCAATTGGAGGGGTTTTTACCACTTAAGTATGAAAACCAGAAAGGAAAATTACTTAGACAGCATGCGAAGGAGAGCTGGAATATGACAGAACTAGGATGTGAACCCTTGCTTTACAAACCCAGCGTATCTGTCTCCTTTCACTTCGCCATGTGGTTCCCACTACCATTTGAAACTTGACCATTGTGGTGGGGGGGGTCATATAAGTTGCTGTTGCTACTTCTGAGCTCACAACAACTGACAGAGTGTGTAAATGAAGGCCAGAAGACAGAGGGTAGTGAAGTGAAAAACAAAAACATAAAAAAGACTCACTCACTCAAAGAGAAATAGTTGCACATTAATTCTGCACATTTTCATAATCTTTAATGACTATTTTAAATCACTATGTGCTCAGGACATTAGGAAATAAAGCACACATACCTCAGCATTCCTTAATGTGCCTGTAGCTCATACCTGGAACTACATTACAGTATGATTTGTTCCCATTTTCATTAAATCTAGGGCTTTTAAAATTTTTTATTTCCTTCTCCCGTAGATTCACCCATAAAATATGTTGAGGGATCATATCTTCTCTTGAGGCTTCTTTTTCCCCCCCAGGTACTATATATTTCAAAATGATAGCCCAGAGGTGGAATAGAAATTAAGTGGTGGAAGATGCATGGAGAGGGAGGCTGAAGCTGTGGCTAGGAGAATAAAGCAGGGAAAGATTTGAAGAGGAGATAGGCTCTTGGCTTAAAGTATTGCCCTCCCTTACCGCGGGTGCGGACCTGCACTCTCCAGCAGAGATGTATTTTCATGGAACTCTATAGTTATTCACAGATCTTAAAGCCTGGAAAGTAAAGACTCAGCTGGAAAGTTTGAAAGCCTGTTAAAATTCAGATATCCCTACACCCCGTCTAGATTGAGGACACACCTAATATTAGGTAAGGTATAGCCGGTATTTCTGTGGCTGTGGGAAGTGTAAGAAGAGTCATTTACAAGATTAGACAGAATACATGCTTTGAAAGCAACTGTGACTTGTTATAAAGGAGGAAAAGAGAAACCCATGAATATTAAATGTCAATGACTGAGTGGGGTGAAATAAAGAATGTTTCTTCCACCTCTCACTACTACAGATAATTGCTATTAAAATAATAAAGTTACCAAAGAAAATTATAAAATGCCTTCTAGTTTAAATAAATATCTAAGAAATATTACCAGCCTCCATATACAATAAAAATATTAAAATATTCCTTTTCAAAAAATTGATATGTTCATTAAATTGTAAGAGATTCAAAGCTTGGAACATGCTCCCTTTGTGTGTATCCCCCATATGACCTTGATACCTTCATACATGATCTGTCTTGATAAATTCATTACTTATGATATAGACACGAGTGTAGGAAATAATTTCTCTAGTTTCAGGATTTACAGAAACAGTCCAAAGGCTTGAATTCAAACAGTGTAGCTTTGGCTGCTTCCCTTTTTATAAGTTCTGTGTCTTTTAAAAAGCATGTTCCCTGGAGGGGGAGACCTGGTGGCACTCAGAGGAAGGATAGCAGGCTACCAGGAAGAGACTTGATACCCTATGAGCATATATAGGGGGAGGAAGTCCCCCTCAGGCACAGTCATAGGGGAGGGGACTAAGGGGAAAATGGGAGGGAGGGAAGAATGGGAGGATACAAGGGATGGGATAACCATTGAGATGTAACAAGAATAAATTAATTTTTTAAAAAAAGTAATTTCTAATGGAGAGTTCAGATAACAAAAGAGAATGGAGATTTAAGTGCTTAATCCCCCAATGTACAGTTAAATAACAATATGGCCTTTGGTGACTTGGTTATTTTCACCAATAACATGGATACTATTATAATGATAGTTTAAAATAGCTATGTCCATCTTGTAGCCTATGGGCCAATATGTACCCTAGAGTAGCAGATGGTCCAACATATTTGTAGATGAAAACATTATGTTGTAATGTTAAAAAGTTTGTCACCTGTGGTTTGAACCAAAGCATAAACTGTTAATTTATCAAATATTATTCTGAGTTCCAAAGACGATAGACATTTCGATGCAACCTAAACATATGATGTTTAATTTCATTCTTTGTAAGAAAGGTGAGCTGCCCTTAATAGAGCACACATACTGCCTGTCAAGTGCTGCAGAGGCTATCAACACAGCAGTTCACTCAGTTTACTCTGCACAGGATCTGGGAGAAAGTAGTGATTTATAAGGTGAATAATCTCTCAAGAAATTAATAAAGGAGTGAGAGAACCTAGGCAGAATAGAAAAAAAGAAGCCAAGCTTGGTTACAATTTTCAAGCAAGTCCCAGCCTTAGCCTGACATCAGGGAGTTGTGAGGTTTATATTGCATCCCCAAAACTGTAGCTCTATAGCAACTATGAAGACCCAATGGTCTGGGTATGGAGGGAGGACACAGATATTACCTAGTTCCTGACCTTGATAAACGTGACTTCAGAATTCCTCTGGAATCATCTTTGTATAAGTGGACCCAAGGTCTTTCTTCCTGCTCTCCAGCTACATGGCCCACATTGGTCACACACAGAGAGCCAACAGAGACAGTGAAGTCAGCAGAAGTATAAAGGGCATCGGACCAAAGCCCCATTACCTATACCTATGCCCAATCCCTCTGACTGTCAGAGACCACCAAACTTGCTAACACCAGAGATATCACAATGAGAATGGGTCAGTGTTAGAATACAAGCAAAACTCCCAGGGCCATTTGATGCCACAAGAAACTATCAGTCCCACCACCACAGCAAGCCCTAAAGAAACTGTCACACCTCACACACAAGAGAAATATTTCAACTCTGAGGTTATGAAAATGATAGAATCCTTAGAGGAGGAAAGTAAATCTCTCAAAATAGAACAGTAATACACAAAGAAAGAAGTAAACAAATTGAATAAGTTACTTATGGAAATTATTGAATATCAGGAAACTACAAACAAACAGGAGAAGGAAATTTTAAAAAAAGGATCCAAGACCTAAAAATGGAGATAGAACCAATGAAGGAACCACAATCTAAGACAATCCTGGAAATGGAAAAATCTAAGCAAGAAGACAGGAACTATAAACACAAGCATCACCAACATGATACAGAGATGAAAGAGAGAATCTCAGGGGTAGAAAATATGATTGAAGAAATCCATACAAGAGTCAAAGAAAATGTTAAATCTAAAACGCTCCTAACACAGAAAGTCCAAGAAATCTAGGACACTATGAAAAGACCAAACCTAAGAATAATAGGAAAAGATAAAACAGAAGATTCCCAGCTCCAAGGCCCAGAAATATTCAACAAAATCATACTTCCCAAACGTAAAGAAAGAAATGTCCATAAATATACAAGAAGCATATAAAACTCTAAATAGGTTGAATCAGAAAATAAAATCCTCCCACCACATAATAATCTAAATACTAATCACACAGAGCAAAGAAAAAATATTAAAAGCTGCAAGAGAAAAAGGCCAAGTCACACATAAAGGCAAACCTATCATAATTACACCTGACTTCTCAACAGAGACTAGGAAAGTCAGAAGGGCCTGGATGGATGTCATGCACTCACTATGAGACTACAGATGCCAACCCAGACTACTCCACTCAGCAAAACGTTCAATCATCAAAGATGGAATAAACAAGCTATTCCATGATAAAACCAAGTTTAAACAGTACCTATCCACAAATCCAGCCCTACAAAAGATTCTAAAAGGAAAATTCCAACCCAGGAAAACAATGGAAATAAATAACCCCACAGCTACAAAACAAAAAGAAAGAAAACACACTTTCTCTCTCTCTCTCTCTCTCTCTCTCTCTCTCTCTCTCTCTCTCTCTCTCTCTCTCTCCAACCACCAACATAAAAAAACAAACAAACAAATAAGAACTTAAGAAATTAAAGACTACTAAGCCAAATAAACCAATTAAAAAGTTGGATACAGAACTAAACAGAGTATTCTCAACAGAAGAATATTAAATGGCTGAAAAACACTTTAAGAAATACCCAACATCCTTAGTCATCAGTGAAATGCAAATCGGGACTCTGAGATTCTGTCTTACACAAATCAATATGGCTAAGACAAAAACTCAAGTGACATCACATTTTGACAAGGATGTGGATAAAGGGGAACACTCCTTTATTGCTGGTGGGAATGCAAACTTATGCAATCATTTTGGAAATAAATCTGGTGCATTCTCAGAAAATCGGGAATAGTGATACCTCAAGACCCAGCTATACTACTCCTGGGTATATACCTGAAAGATACTTCATCACACAACAAGGACATTTGCTCAATTATGTTCATGGTAGCTTTATTTGCAATATGCAGAATCTGGAAACAACTTAGATGTCCCTCAACCAAAGAATGGATGAAGAGACTTTGCTACATTTACACAATGGAACATTATTCAGCTATCAAAGCAAAGAAATCTTGAAATTTGCAGACCAATACACGGAACTAGAAAAGATCATCCTGAATGAGGTAATACAGACCCAGAAAGACACATATGGTATATAACTTACTTATAAGTGGATATTAGCCCAACATAGACGGACCAGGGGAGGGAGGGTCTCAGAGCTCTACAAGGAGACTACCAAGTTTGGTGAATCTGGACCCAGGGAGGCCTGCACAAACTGATGCAGCAACCAAGGACCTTGTAAGCAGAGAACCTATACCTCCTGGTCAGATATAGCCAGTGGACAGCTCATTCTTCATGTTGGGAAGGTGGTAGGGAGAGCAGGTGACAGCCTTTGATACAAACTTTGGTGCCCTGGATTTGTTCACTGTCCCTTGGAGGAGAGGCCCTGTGGGAACACAGAGGAAGGTGATGCAAGGGTATATAGGCTAATATATACCTATTATATTAGGTATTATATACCAGACCTAATAGGCTGGGGCCAGACAGTAGGAGAGGGGGGCTCCCTGTGTCAGAGATTTAAGGGCAGGACAGAAGAAGGAGGGAGGGTGGGAACAGGAAGATAAGAGTGAGGGATTACAATTGGGAAGCAATGCGAATAAGTTAGAAAAAAGAAAGAAGGAAAGAAAGAAAGAAAGAAAGAAAGAAAGAAAGAAAGAAAGAAAGAAAGAAACAAAGAAAGAAGAGTTAAACCCAATATATTTTGAACTTGTTGGCAGCTGGCTTTGGGGAAGTACTGTCTCAAACCTCAATGCAGTGACTGTGCACAGACATTCTGTGAACATCCCTATTTTCTGCCTGTTCAGAGGTTGATACTATAGGGTGGCTGCCCTGTGAATGGCTGCCCTGGACCCTAGCCTGTGTGGAGAACTACCTGTGGTTTTTTTGTTTTTGAGGAGCATAGATGGTACTACCCAGATCCCAACCATGCCCGAGCACTCTGTGATTCCTCATTGTCTCTGCAGAAATGAGAGTGGGCTGTTCTCTTGGTGTAGGCAAAAACCTGGGCCATCCACCCGTATGGGCTCAGGAGCAGAAATTTTAGTCCAGTTCCATTTTACCAGTATAGACAAAGGCAGGTTGTTTGTGGTTCTTCGGGAGTCACAGGAACATATATCAGTCATTGGCTCCTGGTAGAAATATGTAACAGGGCTGGGAAACTCTGTTGCTCACATATTAATTATCCCCTGTTACACAGTGTCAATATGAACTAGAAATACAGAAATGGGGAAAGTAGTATCCTTGGAAGCTTCCTCCATGGTATGTTTGCCCTAAGACAACGGAGTTTCATGCAGAGTACTACCACTGAAAACTACTAGAATCTTCAAAAAAGAAATATAAGACATAATAATTTCCATTCCCATAGGCCTATTAATTTTACTTAAGAGAAACTATCACAAAGCATTCAAAATACTGGGAATAATCTTCATGTACCACATGTGCATCTCAGAAGTGTTTTTTAAAAAGATGATAAATCACATATACTGCAGAAAGAAAGAGTAATTGAAGAAGCCACTAGAATAGTTTCTAGTTATTAGAGTTGTGGTCATAAAGAGTATGTTACATCATGTGACATGCTTATATACTTTTAAGTGGAGGCAGCATGCAACACTGGAAGGGAGCTTTGAAACAGGGTAAAATGATGGAGAAAAGTATTATGCCAAGACCAGGCTCAGAGGGGTGAAATTCGATGCCCTTCCCTTATAGTTTCTGGGCTGCTTATAATATAAACTCTCATTGCTTTTAGAAAAAAAAATCGTTTGTACAATTGCTAACATATTGACACTTCCTCATAAGGGGGATAGTTTGTATTCCCTAGAGCTATTACGTTCACTATTCAATGGGCTCCCAGCTCTCTTGAGAGCCATTGCTTCTGGAAAGGGTTTTATAAGTTAAATACCATATCACTGAGGACTTAGAAACTGCTGGGATGGAAATAGAAAAGTCAGCTTAAGCAACTACAGTGAAGAACATTTGAAAAGGTCTTGGAAAAGTGACTTTAAAGATAAAAAAAAAAAAAAACTAGTAGATATAGGAAAAAGCCTCTAAACCTGAGAAGTGTCTAGAGCTGGAGCTGTCAAGATAAAGCATGGCTGGACAGCCCCCTGCACATACCTCATGTGGCCCTGTGGTTATTTATTGCACATGAGGGTGTAGCTAGCACGTGCTCTCGTCATCATCAGCCTTATGGATTCCAAGTGACTATATTTAGCCTTATTCTCCTTCCTATTTATGGAAGACTAGAGGATTATAAAAATCACCACTTAGAAGTGAAAGAATTCACACCTCTTATACTCTGAAAGAATAAAAGGTGGCTTTTCTCAACGAAGCTGTTTTAGGAACACAGTGCTACGCCTACATGTCATGAAAAGTGGTCTAAATACTAGTCACCATCAGATTGTGGCTTATAGAACACAACAGGATACTTTGCGAAGTTTGTCGTGCATATACTCGTCCTGAAAGACCCCACAGTAAATAAAACATAATGGCTGAGAAACATCTGGCAGATATTACATACATGCCCTCTCTAAATAACAGGAGTTTCCTTTGACAATACTATAGTTAACAAAATAACCATTGCTTTCCAGACTCTTTCTCACCCATGTCTCATAGGCAATGGCTATTGTCCTTGAGTAAAGTGAAACAAATGTTGTTAAATAGTGTTGACAGAATTCAGAACTCATTTGCCCTATGTTCCAGTGAATTGCCAATGCATACTAAACACAGGAGTTTGAGTTAGTTGAAATTTTTTTTCAGGCAATAATCTTTAAGTCGTTTCAACCCATCTTGCATAGGATCATAAATATACAGAAATTCTTATGAAAAACCATCTTTAATGAATGAACATGTAATGTTTCTCACTTCTGGAAATGACGTTTAATTCTATTATCATTTTTGTGTGCATTATACCTACATTTACTATTTGTCATCATTACTGAGGTATTTTATTAATCAATTTATTTATTCACATCCTCATCATAACCCCTCCTTCTTCTTCTCTCAGTCCCATCTCCCTCCTTAGCTCCTCCCCTATTCCTTAGAAAAGGGGACCCTCCCTACCCACCCATGCCAGATCATCAGGTCTTATCAGAACTGAGTTCATCCTGTTCTCCTGTACCTGGCAATGCAGTCCCGTCAGGGAGAAGTTATCAAAAAGCAGTCAAGAGTCCATGCTAGAGACATCTTTCTTTCTCCTGGCTAGGGGATCTACATGATGCCTGAACTGCCCATTGGCTACATACGTTTAGGGGAGGGGGGAAGCTAAGTGCAGTCCATGCACAGGCCTTGGTTGGTGCTTCAGTGTTTGTAAGCCCCTCTGGGTCTTGGTTAGTTGGTTCTGCTGGTCTTGTGGAGTTCCTATCACTTCCAGGTCCTTTTCTCCTTTCCCTCACTTTTCCACATGACTCCCTATGTGTCACCCAACGTTTGGCTGTGAGTCTCAGCATGTTTCCAAACACTGCTGGGTAGAGCCTCTCAGAGGACAACTCTACTAGGCTCCTGTCTACAAGCAGAGCAGAGTATCCTTAATAGTGTCAGGGGTTGTCCCTCTCTGAAGGGGAGGGTCTTTAGTTGGGCCAGGAATGGTCGGAAATTCCCTTAATTTCTGCTCTATGTGCGCTGTCTTTATCCCTGCATGTCTTGTAGACAGGGTAAGTTTTGGGTAAAAGTTTTTCTGTGTGGGTTGGTGCTCTCCTCCCTCCACTAGCAATCTTGTCTATTAGAGGGTGTCCTCTTCAGTCTTCTGTAGGCCCCGTTACTAGGAGTCTCAGCTGTAGCCCACCTCATATACTAGGAGAGTTGTATATTTGTGTGCAGACTGCCCTTTGCTTCTGCAGGATTCATCTGGCTTTAACACACAATGTCCAACAGCAGATGATAGGGCTCAGATACAATCTAGCAGTTAGAACAACTAAAGTGGGGCAGCCTTGCATTCTGCTAAATTTAAATTAGGAATACTTGATGAATCTAGCCCCACACTACAACTCAAGTAATGAAGGCCAAATTTACAACTGGAAAGTAATAAAATCATCAAGTTGCATAGAGCAGTAATAGTTTATTGTCTTTTGGGGGTTTTATTTTATTTATTTTATTTATTTATTTATTTATTTATTTATTTATTTATTTGTTTATTTATTTATTTTTCCAAGCCAGACTTTCTTTGTGTAGCCACAACTGTCCTGGATATGCTTTTAGGCAGACTGGCCTTGAATTCACTGAGATCCACCTCATTTTTTCTCCCTATATGTCATGATACAGGAGTGCACCACTACACCCAGCTAGCTGCTTATTGTCTTTTTTTTAACCTCTTAAATTTTTAAATAATTTATTCAGATTACATCTCTGTTATCCCCTCACTTGTATCTTCCCGTTACCTCCTCACTCTCCTCCTTCTTTCACCCCATTCTCTTCCCCTAGGTCTGTGACAGAAGAGGATCTCCTCTGCCACCATATGATCACAGCCTATCAGGTCTCATCTGCGTAACCTGTTTACCCTTCCTCTTTGTGTCATAGGGCCTCCCCACCAAGGGGAATTGGTCAAATAAGGGACACCAGAGTTCATGTCAGAGTCAATCCCTGCTAGCCACACAACTGTGAAGAATCACTGTCCATTGGCTAGATCTGAATAGGGGGGGTCTATGTTTACTGTATGCATTGTTCTTGGTTGGCACAGTAGTTTGTGCAGGCCCCCTGGCTCCCTGGGTCCAGATCGGCCAGTTTTGATGGTCTTCTTGTAGGGCTCCAGGACACTATGGAGCCTTCTATTTCCCTATTCTCCCATGTCTCTCTCATCTGGAGTCCCAAAAGGAAGTCCTAGGATCTGTCCTAAACTCTCATTGAATGAAGAATCTCAGATGACATCCAAGTTGGGTTAGTGTCCAATTATTATTAGTGTCCATATACCATGTGCATCTTTCTGGATCTGGGTTAAGTCACTCAGGATGATCATTTCTAGTTCCATCCACTTGCCTACAGATTTTAAGATTTCTTTGTTTTTAATAGCTGAGTAGTATTCCATAGTGCAACTGTTCCACAGTTTCTTTATCCATTCTTCAACTGAGGGACATCTAGGTTGTTTCTAGATTCTGGCTATTATGAATAAGGCCTCTGTTGTCTTTTTAATATGCTTTTCTCTGATGCCAAACTATGCTGAGCTTTTCCTGTATCATTCCTACATCTTTGTTGTCAGTTTATGTAATTCTGTTACAATACTCAATTTTTACCATTTTTATATTAGTGTGAGTGGACCTGTTTATTTGTATGTTCATTATGTGCATGAGGTACCTTCATCAACCAAAATTAAACAACAGATCCCATGAGAATGGAGTTATAAGTGCTTAACCAACCATAATATAATTTATGTTTCTTATTATGGTTTGCCAAGGTGTCTTTTATATACCACTTAGGACCAGCTTCATAGGAACAGCACACTCTCAGTGGATTGAACCATCTCTTATCAATCATCAGTCTATAAAGAGTGCTAAAGACTTGGTTATATCAATCTGATGGATGTATTTTCTTAATTGATGATTTCTCTTCAAAGTTAATCCTAATATGTGTAAAGTGAACAAAATACTAACCAGCAAGTCATTATCTCACATATAACACTTGACCCTACTGTTGAAGATGCCACGTACCCGATTCATATAGTATGGAAAAAATCATACCGGTACCAATCTAGAAGCCTAATTTCTATTGGTTAGCTTCCATAAGTGCTAAAACGTGTTATGTATATTACCAGAAGGGGATAAAACAATCATCCCACTTATCTACCTATGTATGAATTACACGAACATCAGCTTGGCAAGATGTAGCCATTGCTGAAATAATGGTATGGGTGTCACGAGAGTAATCAACCAATGTCAAGTTTGATTCTTGGATTCAAGGACCACTACTCAGGACAGAACTCATTCCAGACAGTTATCAGGTGAAAGAGCCTATAGTAAGATTGATTGGTTATAGTCCATAGGTAAGAACATGATAATACTTTTTAAGCTGTTTCCTCATAACTTATCACTACACCAATAAATTAGTGCCCCTCCCAACCCTTATCAGATAAGCTTCTTTTTGTACTAGGTGGTTATAAACATGCAGACCCATAGCTACTTGATGTGAATACGACCAGAATGACTATAGCTATGTTCAAATAACTCAAAGAAGAAATGAATATACACAGACAGAACAAAATCAAAGAGATGGATTGAATAAAAAAAGGAAATACAAGACATGATAACAGAATTCAATAAAGACACAGAAATGCTGAAGAAAAAAATATTCCTTGTTAAATGATTCAACAGATAGTAGTCATCAATATTTCACTAATAAAAGCCATATGGACAAAAGAAAAAGAGATAATCTCTTTAGTTAATGATATTATAAATGGGAATAACAGATGTCTTAGAACAGTCAGCCCAAACAGTAAAGGGTACACATTCTTCTAAGCTGCTTATAGAACTTTCTTCAAAGTTAATCACTTATTAGGATGCAATGTAAATATAGGAAAATTGGAAAATACCATCATATGTTCTATCTGACCAGAAATGATGCTAGATATATTAAGATTTATTCTTAAATTAACAGAAATACTTTATAGTATAGATAGCTTGTACATTTATCTATATAAATATAAAGAAATATAGTTAAATGAAATACAAACCTAAATTAATTGCCTAATTACACAAATCATTGACAAAAGGATGTGACACAAATTTTTAATCATGAGCTCTCATTTTGTAATTTTATGGAAACTATATGGAAACATAATAAGATTCTGAGATTTGCTCTTATAATCAAAATGACTTTCAATATAAAAATATCAATAGCATATTACTAATTGCTCTACTATTACAAAGCTAAAATGCTGACAAAATGAACATCCTAATGTAGAAAACATATTTGTAATTGCCAGTGAGAAGAGTGTTGAATATGCTTTTCAGATTTTCTTCCTATCTTCAAACACATATTGTTAACTTCCTATGCTTACTTTATAAATACTCGGTCTAATTTTGAAGAAAATGCTGTGCGGCATAAAAGATTCATTATCTGTGAAAAATCTATTTTAAAATGACGATCTCTTTAAAATGGTTAATAAGATATTTGCATTTACATTTGAGAAATCCAGACAGTCTCACCGAAATATATAACATCAAAGCCCTACACAGATCAGAGGATAGGACTCCTTCTATCTTCAGTCGAGCTATTGAACCTACATACCCAAGGAATTCTTATGAAAAAATAAAATTTCAGCATTTTCATACTTACAAATTATTACTGAAACTTCATGATAATGCTGACACTAAAATTCAATTATGCAGCTTCTAATTTAAGAATATTGTATAGTCTACTTAACAAAACATATGAACAACACACTTGCTATTAATAAGACTCTAAATACTTCTCATTTTCTGGAAAATGAGTACAGTTCTCAAAATGGTGTTTTATCTGTATCTTTGAAACTGATCTAAATACTTTATTATGGGCACCAGGAATGTGGGAAGAATGATAAAGTATGACACTGAAAGTCCAGATGGAGAAGTGGGGACACTGTCCAGGACCCACCCTTGGTCCATGACTTGTTCTGGAACATGTTTTAGACAGCCCTTCATATGAAGCATCCTGTGCTTTCCTCCCCAGGACTCTGCAATTAAATTCAATGAGCCACCATTTTTCTGAGTTCTGTCCTGAACATACTGAGCTGGTTTTTTTTTTTTTGTTGTTGTTGTTCTTTGTTTTATTTTGTTTTGTTTTTCTAGTTAAGGCAATCATCCCACAGAAAGAGGTGAAGCTAAGGCTCGTGAAAAATGGGTATGATGCTTCTGAGTTGCTTGAAAAGGATCAATCTGGTGAAGAAACATGAGGTACAGTGCTTTCTGAAAGAGGAGCATTTGACTTATAAACAACTCTATGTGTTACTCACTAAGAAAAAAAGTTCAAGTTTGTCTCCTCCATATTTCTGTCTGTGTGGCCACCCATTAGAGCCTGGCCCGCCTACTTGGAATCACCAGCTTTTTGTTTGTTTGTTTTTTGTTTTGTTTTGGTTTTGGTTTTTTGAGACAGGGTTTCTCTGTGTAGCCTTGGCTGTCCTGGACTTGCTTTGTAGACCAGGCTGGCCTTGAACTCACAGTGATCCACCTGCCTCTGCCTCCCAAGTGCTGGGATTAAAAGTGTGCGCCACTAAGCCCGTCATGGAAACACGTTCTTAAACAGAAGTGATGCCCTCAGTCCCAGCACATATCACTTGGCAATAGGTCCACATCTAGGGGTGGGACACTGTGACCAGCTCCCAGTCCCAATGCTGGGACTTTGTGGGGCTTGAGTTTCTTTAGGGTTTGGTCCTGACATCATGTATAGTCACTGTAAGTTCATATGTACAATTTGCCTTTGCTGTTGTGTCCAGAGAGCACTGCTACAGAATAGCTATTATTGCCTCTATTTTCTTTTCAGGTAAAGAAACCGAGCCTCAGTTCGGATTTTATTTCATATATTCCTTCCTTGTAAAACTGTACGGTTATTTATTCTAGTTTATTACCATCAGTTTTGTGATAGCTCACTTGAGAGGTTTCTGCGTTTTTTTTTATCTTACCACAAAATTGTTTCCCATTACATTCTGTCCACTGATACCTTCAGTAGATGCGATAAAGACTCCCTGGCATCATCTTGAAGAGTAATATTACTTGTGATAACAATTATTACTCATTAACATTTGATGCAGACAAGCTCTGTGTCCCTCAGTTCCTAATCTAAGCGGGGCGTCATAAATAACTAACCGCAGCAAATTGGAGTTCTGAAGCTGCTTGCTTTTGAGTAAGAGCAAGGAAGAGTTGAACGTGTAACTCCTTTCCAATATCATTACTTATCCTTTTTTCATACATTATACTCAGACCCGTTTCCCCTCTCTCCTCTCCACCCAGCCCCTCCCTCAACTCCCCTCTCTCCCATATCCACTTCTTCTCTATTTCCCAGGGAAAGTAAGCAAACACAGAATGACAAGTTGAAATAAAACTAGGTAAAGGGCCCGAAAAGCATATGAATGAGTCAGAGACAGGCCCTGCTCCTACTGTTAGGAGTCCCACAAGAACAAGATACACAACCATAGAAGATATCCACAGTACCTAGATTAGACCTATACACACTCCTTCTTTGTTGGATTGGTCTCTACGAGCCCACATAAGCCCTGTTTAGTTGATTCTGTGAGCAGTGTTTTTGTGGTGTCCTTGAACACTCTCTCTCCTATAATCTTTCCTGCCCCTCTTCTTCAGGAATCCCTGAGCTCTGCCTGATGTTTGTCCGTGGGTGCCTGTATCTGCTCTCATCAATTTCTGGATGAAGCCTCTCTAGGCGCTTAGTTCTATGAGTATGTATTAATATATTCTATTTCCTCTTCCCATGGAGATCCATGTATCCTACCCTTGAGCCCTCTTGTTACTTAACCCCTCTGCATTTGTGTATCGTAGCATGGCTATCCTTTACTTTATAACTAATATACACTTATGAGTGAGTACATACCATGTTTGTTTTTTCTGAGTCTGAGTTACTTCACTCAAGATGATTTTTTTCAAGTTCCATTCATTTGCCTGCATATACCATGATAACACTTTTTAACATCTGAGTAATACTACATTGTCTAAATGTATACCATTTTCTTTGTCCTTTCTTCATTTGAGGGAAATTTATGTTTTAACCAATTTCTGGTTATTATGCATCAAGTTGCTATGAAGAGAGAGTTGAGCAAGTGTCCTCGTGGTAAGATGGAGTGTCCTTTGCGTATATGTGCAGGAGCTGTATGGCTGGGTCTTAAAGTAAACCAGTTTCCAATTTTCTGAGAAACCACTATATTGATTTCCAAAATGGCTGTAGAAGTTTGTACTCTCACTGGCAATATTCTTCTTGTTCCACATCTTTGCTACCATGAGCTGTCACTTGTGTTTTTATCTTAGCCATTCTGACAGGTATGAGATGGAATCTCAAAGTAGTTTTAATTTGCATTTTCCTGATGGAGAAGGAAATGGAACATTTCTGTGTTTCTCAGCCATTTGATATTTCTCTGTTGAGAATTCTGTTGAGAATCCTCTGTTTAGATGTGTACAGTGATTATTTTTCAATTAGATTAATTGGTTTGTTGATGTCTAGTTTCTCAAATTCTTTATATATTTTGGATATTAGTCCTCTTTCAGACATGGAGTCAGTGAAAATATTTTCCCATGCTGTATCTTAAGGAGCTTTCCACAAATCTTTCCCAACTGCTTCACCTCCTGCTGAAGCACACATCTTTCTTTAAGTCATTCTCCATTGAATTAACCTTTCCTAACTTTATTCCCTCCTTGCTCAAATGACTCTCACATATGTATAAAGTACACAGTGCATGTCAAGTGGTAGTCACTAATGGATGTTCTGTTGCTTTGCAAGGCTGAAACCCACACTCAGGGGCTTGCATTTGCTAAACCACATGTCTGTCACTGAGCTAAACTCTTTGCCCATCCAGATGTTCAGAATGTACTTATCTTGAACACCACTATCCCTGGTCTCCCAGAGGGACCCAGCCTGACCATTGGTATAATTTGGGACAAACGTATAAAGGATCCTTCACATCTCTTTAGAAGTGAGCAAACTCCAAATTAATATATCTAGTAACAAGAATAAGATCTGATTCACCTTTAGTGCTATAAAACATTCTTAGACTCTTTTGTGATTTTTAATTGTAACCTTGATTGCAACTCAGACTCCTTCCTAATATGAGACAGGAAATAAAACATGTAATTACATTCAAAGTATAAAATATTTCATGCCATCTATTAAAATGCAAGTTAAATTCCACACAACTTTCCTGCAATTGGGAAGGAATGGAGGAGCAATGCTCTTTTGTGTGACAGAATGGATTTAAATTTTATGTTAACTAACAAAATGTGAATTTAAATGAAGATACAATGAAAAATATTGAACTATCTTCTTTTTGCTTGTTATAGTAGAACATTATATTTTTATAGCTTTATAGTTATTTTATTATGGAAAATAAGTTTTTGGAGAATAGTTCTATAATCCCATCTACTCATTATTCAGCTTCTACAATTGTCACCTCATGAGCAATCTTTTTCATGTGCCTTTCCAAGTGCTTTCCTTCTGTAGTAATTTTTTTTATTCTTCCATCATACATTATATCCTGACCACAGTTTTCCCTCCCTCCACTACATGCTTCCTAGGGATATTAACCCAATACAGCTTGATAAGTTACAACAAGACTAAGCACAAACTTTCATATCAAGGCTGGTGCAATCCAGGAGGAAAAGGGTCCCAAGTGCAGACAAAAGACTCAAAGACAGGCCCCACACTCTCACTGTTAACAGTCCCACAAGATCACCAAGCGATACAGCCATAACACGTATGCAGAGAACTGAGCTCAGACCAATGCAAACTGTTTGATTGCTGCTTCAGTCTCTGTGAGTTCCTATGAGCCCTGTGTAGTTCACTCTGTGGGCCCTGCTCTCACGGTGTCCTTCACTGCTCTGGCTACTACAATGCTTCCTCCTCCACTTCAGGTGGTTTCCCCCAACTCTGCCTAATATTTGGAGGTGGGTCTCCTCCACTTCCCCCAACTAACTCTGCCTAATATTTGGAGGTGGGTCTCTGCATCAGCTACCAACTTCTGGATGAGGCCTCTCTAATGGCAATTATGTTAGGTTCAGGTCTACCAGTAGAACAGAATATCATTAGGAATAATTTCATTGACAGCTTTTTTCTTTGTTCGTTTGTTTTGCCTGTCACATTTGGCTCTATTATAGGTCCCCGGGCTATCCAGCCTTGTCCAGTTCATGGCCATGCAGGCAATGTTAGGCATGGATTCTCTCTCATGACCTGTGCCTCATTTTGGACCAGTCATTGTTGGACTCTCCTACATGCTTTACATCAGTTATCAACCAAGCACCTCTTGCAAGTATAGAAATATTCAAGTAAATACTAAATTTAAAACAAAAAATACTAATTCACAGCATTATTAGAGATAAACATTCAAATATACAAAGTTTAAAACAAAAATATTAAATTAAAAATATAAATTACCTTATTACATATAGTTTGCATAGTAGTCCTCATTATAATACAGTCTAGCCAATTTTATTTCCATGATTCTGTAGGTGAAGCTAAGTTTATTTATTTATTATGAGTGTGTGTTCATTCGTCCTCCTTTATATGAGAGAACTAACCCTTCTGTGTACATTTACAAGAGAGTGATCAACATCAGGTATCGTGCTAGGACGTTCTTCACTGTTATTTTTGAGACAGAGTGTCACATTGAATCGACATTTTGCTTTTTCAGCAAGAATGGATGGACAGCAAGTACCTCATATTTACCTGGTCCACCAATCTCCAGTGCTAAGATTACAGGCCCATGCTGCTGCCCTGACTTTTTTGTAACATCCAGTTATTAGAGCCCATGTCTTCGTATGTGCACAGAAAAGACTTTACCTATTGAACTGTCTCTCCTTCCCATTCTTTTTTTTTTTTAACAACCATTTATTAGATCATGTATTTCAGATAACTATGACCATAACTGTAGCTTTCAATGTCTAGCTAACTGTGACTATAAATGTAGTTGATCTTAATTACTTGTAGATTTCGGATGTGCATACTGGCCTAGTCATTAATATTTATTTCTGATCCTGAAAACAATCTACCAATACCCCAATAGGTACATGTGTTCAAAATATAGACACAGTTAAGCTGTCCAAAGCACATGTCCCCAGCCTAGGTCAAATAAGGCAAATCTGTTATTGTTTTTTAATCAGGTACCATATCAGAAACAAGTATATAGGAGAAACAATATAAAGCAAGGCAGTTTTATGTCTGTTTAGTCAGTGATTTTTTTTCTCCTTAAAATGGTCTGTAAGCAATGTGTTTATACATTGTCTCAACTTAAACATAAGAAAGCTAAGGTGTGCTTTTATAGTTCCATTTAGAAAAAAATATGTGCATCCTACAAAGGTTTGTTCAAGCATGAGTTACAGTACTTCTTTGGCTGTGAACTTAATTTTAATGAGCAAAGGCTATATATTGAATAAGCTGTCTCTGAGCACAAACACATTTTAAAAAGTTATATATTGATTGCTTAGTAAATCTGCTGGAACCAGAAATAGTTGGGGACCTATCCCCCATATTTTGCACAGGAAAAATGATGCTGCATTGGATAATTCAGTGTATAAGGCAGCTTTATGGAACATAAACTATAATTTGAATCATGTGTCAGACATAATGTTGAGACTCAGATCTACAAATTTAAAGTAACTTGGAGTGCTTAATATTGCCCCGTGTGCCTCGGACACTATGCGGAACTGTTGCTAATGCCACATTAAGTTTTTTTTTAGTATTTCTAAAACCATGAATCAAAGTGTGAAGAGAAGTATGAAAACAGATAACCCTGGAGGAAAAACACATGCTTTTTTTTGGGGGGGGGGGGGGGAGGAGGGCGGATGATAGCATGCATGGAGTGTGAATGGGAGGAACTGAGGGAGCTTGTATCTCATCGTTACCTTTACTAAACATGCCTGTTCAAATTCTCCTCAGACATGAAAGCGATGGTCATGTTGCCCAAAACAATGGCTTTGTTAAAATGCATGATGATGGCTTGGAAGAGTCTAATGGTGTGAGGGGAAATATTTGCCTGAGTTTGTTATGTGTTAGAACTGATACAGGGGCGTGTTTTTAAATAATTCTAAATGTATTTTAAACTTTACCATATAAAAACATTGCAGGTGGAAAGAAAGCACACCAAAGATAATTATACCCCGCCCTCCCCCAAAAAAATACAATTTAATGAACTTTAATTCAGTTAGTGCAGCCATTCTGACTGAAGCAACTGTTTCTCACTGGATTTTATGCTTCCAAGTACAGATATATATCTTCCACCAAAAACATGAAGAAACCATGACAGAATTAGAATAAACAATTAGCTTTTCATCCTCTTGCATAACTTGTGTTCATTACCTGCGCCAGCCCATCTCAATCCCCTCATACTCAGACTTATTTCTGTATGTTATACTATACACACAGTGCACACCTGGGAACCACTTCACATTGTCCTAGGTGTCTTTAGAGTGGCTTATTACTGTCATTCGGTTTCATAACTGTCTTTGAGTAGGATAATATAACTACAAAGGTCTGATTCTAGAGTCGTGTGAGGCTTTTTCTGGGGACACTGAGACAAGTTCTACTCGCTCCAGATACCCTACCAATGATAGATCAGAACAATGATTTTTACAAAAATCTAATTTGGCTAACCAATAGTCACTGGGGTATGTATAGGACCATGGGGGAGAGATGACAACAATGACTCAAGTACATGGATGACTCAGATGACCCTACTTACCAAAGAAATGATATCATACCTCTCTATCATTTTAATTGCATGCTGCCATACTTATAGCAAAGCATATGCATCCAGGGCCATTCCAAGAAGACACACCACCACCATACACCACAAGGGGCGGGCAGCCATCCCAGTCTTACCAGGACTATCATCACACATTTTGGGGTCATGCAACTACTTTTTCCAAATTCATTTTTGACATGTTGGTCCTTGCCCAAACATCAGTTGTTCTGTGAGACGTCTTCTGATAAGAGATGAGGAAAAAAATCTACTCTCACAAGACAAGGAACCAATAATCAACCAAAGTAATGATTCCTTCAAAGTTCAATTTGGCTGACCAATAACTTTATTAGCATAGCTTATATAAGAGTTTGAGTGACAGGTTTTTAAAGAATTCTTCAAGGGCAGCTGCATCACCAAGAGCCCTTCTTCCCCAAGACCCTGAAAGCAGCACCCATGGAGAAAGCTGAAAGACTTGCAAGAATTTGACAGTTCAGAGTTTTTTATACCTGAAAATTATTTTTTCTGTTTCGATAGCCTAGCCCTGTGGAGGAGTATATTGAATCTTCTTAGTTTGAGGAACTTGTTAAGACTTGTAAGTAGTTTAATTCTGGAGACTCATCAGCCTGCCCCTCACTCTCCTTAGAAGAGAACAGTTCTAGGGGAGGGGAGTAAGGGGAAAATGGGAGGGAGGGAGGAATGGGAGGATACAAGGGAGGGGATAACCATTGAGATGTATTATGAATAAATTAATAAAATTAAATTTAAAAAAGAAGAGCACAGTTCAATTTAGAGAGTTTTTCTACATGATGGTTAGGGATTGAATAATCATACCATCAAATGAATGCTTTAAGTGGCATTTTACATGTGAAATTTTCAATTATTTTTTTAACTAGAAAGTCTGTTGCAGGACATTTCTAATTGGCCTTTTTTATTTGAATAGTGAGAAACTCCTATTTTTCCAGGAGAGAACAGATACTTTGTTCACGAAAATCTAAGTTGACAAAGAAATAAATGTCTTCTCACTGTAAAATCAAAACATTGACGAGATTACAGGTGGATCTTTTATTTGGTGACATCTCACCCAGGTAATGAAAATCTTATAAATAACTTCATGTGTTTACTACATGCACGTACTTTGCTTTCCGTTTCAACTCTAGATTTGCAAGAAGCTTAATTCTTACAGAAACCTAACAAATCAAACAAAATGATGATTGGGAAAGGCCAATAAAGTTGACAAAACCCACCGTTTTATCAACAAAAACAACACCTTTCAGAAGTCTTTTCAGAGTGAGTATACATCATCTTGAATGTAACATAGTACACTTCAGAGGCAAACTGGAATGCGGTAATGTCTAACCACCACGAATAATTCTGCATCCGCACAGATGTTCACGTCACATCCTCAGCATTACTTCTCAGACTTGTACTTTGATTGTAAACAGCCGCTGAGATGTCAGGAAAAAAACGCTTTGCAATTAATTGAATTGCTCAACTTTAGTGGTGGTAGTAAGAAAATAAAAGGAGATCCCACTTAAGAAACTAAAATTATATTTCACTCTGTAAAACCACAAGTGAACAAAGAAACATATGCCAACACAAACAGACAAAAGAATTCTCAGACCAGAGAACCCTCAGTTATTGCCTAGACTGCATTCAGATGAAGAATTAAGTTGGGCAAACCAACTAAATTTACCTATAGTACTATTTCATGCAATTTTACATTCATAATGCAAATACAAGGAAATTGTGCTTTTTACTTCTGTTTTTCTCCCAATAATATACTCTCGGTTTAAATGTACACTAGAAGTGAATACAAGAAATGAAAATGTAATTAATACAATCCTATTCACAATTAAAGATACATCTTCAGGAGTGAGTTAGCATACCTTGGTGTTAAACATTATAATGTTCAGAAGTTTAATTAATCATTCAGTGAACTTCATTTAAGTTGCTTCCATGGATGCTCATAAAAATGATACTCCGTGTTACTGACATGTACATTCCTTGGCTTTGAAAGTCTTTAACCATCTGGTTGGTTCACTTCTCTCCTTTGTAAAGCATAGAGAAACATGTAAATTTCAATTTGTATTCATTTCATGGAATATATATATATATTGAGGAATCTCTGTGGATTCCTGAAATGTCTTAAGATGATTGTAAGATTTTAATAGTTTACCTTTAAGAATAATAATTCGCTACTATGGGTTAATGTTGTGGACCGTCTTAGTCGGGTATAGGTCCTTGGGGCTGGGAGTTTTTGAAGCGTTGGTGGGCAGAAGATAGGCAAGTGACAAACAGACCAGCTCAGGGGAAGTCTGAGTCTGAGACTACTCTGTTCCCCAATAGTGGCTCAGTGAGTATGAGATAATTTTAAAATCTGAAGTTACACTGAACATCTCATCGTCTGCTGTTTCTCAAATGTAGCTCCAATGATACCTAAGATGTCTGCATGCAGTAAATGAGACCAATGTTTAACTGAATATTAACAATTAACCTTCCGCTGTGGGTGCATTAATGCCTGGTGATTTACAAAAAAGTTGGATGTATTGAAGTTATCTTCCACATTGCTGGCGGTGATTTTGCTCAGATAGCTTGTTACTCATGAACAGGGTCACTCTCTGTCACTTCACTGCCAGTAAAGACATAACAGGGCTCGTACTCCAGAGGTGTGCTCGCACTCTCACTCACTTTCAGGTGCCATTACTAGCTAATTTTGCCCGTCTTCTACAACTCAGTCTGGGATGGTTGCTTACACTACTCAGGTAGACATGCATGTCTTATTGAGGAAGAGTCTTAAGTTTTGAGTCATCCAATTTCAAACTTAAAGCCTGCAAAAGGAAAACTCTTCAAGAAAGTAAATATAATTTTTATTGCATTTATATGCCAAGTGGTGATTTTCATAAAGTCAGGAATATATAAATTACCATAAATTTCCTGTTTAAACAAATTGTTCTCCCTCTCTAAACCCACTAGCAAAAGGCTAAATATTTCAGACTCCACAGTTTTAATATATTTAGCCCCTGAGCATATTTAAGAGTTTATATATTTTATGAATAGGAAGATTACTTACTCCTTTCTCTTGCCTCTTCTTGGTACAATTCAGTAGTGCTGTAGTTAAAATGTTTTTAATTATATTTTTGAATTCTGCCTATCTATATATTTAGAGTCTGCAGAGATGATTAACACCATTTTTTCCTTAAAATTCAAGAAGAGTTTATACAAACTTGTCTGAAATTCATCACTTTAAACATTTTTAATATTAAAAGTTATCTGAGCCCTAAATGTCCCCCCCAAAAAAAGGAAAAACCCTACATTTGAAATTTTAGAAAAACAAAGAAAGTCAAAGAAAATTTTTTTGTTTGGTTCAGTTTGGCTTGTTTTTTTCCATCTCTCCATACATTTTATTTTTTAAAATTTATTATGATTTATTTAGATTACATCTCAGTTGATATCCCTTCACTTGCGTCTTCCCGTTCCCACCCTCACTCCCTTTTCCACCCTATTCCCTTTCCCTACACCTCAAACAGAAGGGGAACTCCTCTCCAACCATATGACCACAGCCTATCATCCAGATAGCCTGTTTCCCCTTTTTCTGTGTGCCAGCCTAGACTCTCCACTAAAAGGAAGTGAGCTAATTGGGGACACCAGTGTTCAGGTCAGAGGCAGTCCCCTCTCCCGCCACAACTGTGGAGAATGAACTATCCATTGGCTATAACTGAACAAGGCTCTATGTTCACTGCATTCATTGTTCTTGGTTGGTGCAACAGTTTGAACAGGGCCTCCTGTATCCAGATCCACCAGCCTTGATGGTCTCCTTATGAGGATCATGAACCCTCTGGGTCCTTCCATCCCCCAGCTCTTCCATACCACTCTCAGCACTCTGCCCAGAGTCTGGGTGCATTATTTTTAATTCCTTGTTTTATTTTTATTTTTACCCAGGGATGAAAACAAATTGCTAGTGGAGAGAAAATTGTCAGTTATATCAGTGGAATGTCCAGATACAGGAGAAGCTAGAATTTTGAGGTTATAAAGTATTGAGGAGGGATGAAATCTCCATGCAATATGCAGAATGTTGTATCTAGGTATGTTTCAGCAGCCCTTTTTCTTTTCCTTCTTACTGATACAGCTGCATCACAGACATAGCTTTCTTTCACCCTTCTCCTTCATACTTCTAAAAATATATCTGCAACCCCATTTTCAGAGTAGGATAATCTATTTTTTAATATGGGCATTGTAGTAACATTACCTTTTAAAATAGTCATGGAAACAAATTTCTCTGTGAATAGCTAAATGGGATCAAATGACCTAAGATATCAAATATGATGAGAATTTTAGAAAAGATATGTACTAAAAATATGGGAGGTGGATAAGAGAGAATCATAAAAGAACACAATGAAAACCTCTCCTGGGGACTTCTTTAGGCTGTTCATTTAATTGAAAAAAAAGTTCATATCCACTGGAAGGCCTAGAACATTAAAGTCCATGGATCTTCACCATGGGTTGCACCCTGAGTTATGTATGCATGTATGGCAGCCAACCTGGACTTTGAAGTATAGACCACATATGCTAGAGACACTTCTTTGATATTTTGCATGATTCTATGTGTCAGGGGTTTGATAAATCTTCCTAAAGAGATTTTCTATATTTTAATACCTATTCAGTACAGTTTACATTGGCCATATACTCATGGCTGTGGTGTCATCCACTGAAAAATGGTCCACCTACTATCATCCACACCATTAAATAAAGGATTCTCTCTTCCCAGTAGCCATTTGCAGTCAACAGCCCCTCAGTTGGAGGTGTGACCTAAAGAAACCCTTTACACTCTGTGAAGGACCATTGACTGAACAGGTCCAGTGCATGTGTTGTGTAGAAATGAGGGACACTAATTTGCAATGGGGTGGGAAGGCATGTCTGGGAGGAGTTAGGAGTAAGTATGGAGTGTGAATGTGATCAAAATACTTGTATGCAGGTATGAAATCTTCAAACTGAATGAAACATATCACAAATGGCATTCTATTTACTAAAGCTCTCAGCTTGAAAGAAAAATGGCAGAAGTGTATGGTTACCTACAAATGAACATTTAAACAGACGTCTTCATGTGGCAGATAAAGACTTACCATGGACTATTTTGACACTACTCTTTCCAGCTCGTGAGACGTAGCACTTTCATGTGCAACAAATGACTCCAAAATATAAAAACACATCCCATATACAGATCATCTGAATCTCATCACTTGAAGGCCTGACCATATAACAATAGTACAAACTCCTATTTTAGTTCCATTCCAAAGCCATAAACAACAACTCAGTACACATAATAATTACCTTAGTCTTTGTAACAAATTAAAGTGTTTATTGTCTATATTTATGTGGAGTAGATACTCAGTAACATAAAGAAGTGCACTGTATACACTGTATCTGGTTCAATTCAGGACAGAACATAGGAAACTCAGACTCATTTTATGAATTTATCTCTCTTCCCACACTCTTCATGTACTCACCTCTAGCATTCTGCTCTCTAAAATTCTTCCTCATCTATTTGGAGAGCTGGGAGAGATAGGTTCATGATTAAGAGCACTGGTTGCTCCTTGAAGGATTCAAGTTCAATTCCCAGCGCACACATGAAGGTTCACCACCATCTGTAATTCTAGTTCCAGGGACCCAACACCAACATCTGGCCTCCACAGGTACCAGCATGCATGTGGTGCATAGACATGCAAGCAAAACACCAATACATATAAAATAACTTAAAACATAAAAAAACTCTAAAAATCTATTTGTGGAGAAGGAAATGAAATTAACTTTATGCTGAAGTGTCTAGAAGTTAGTTGTAACTAAAAGCAATTAGCTAATTAGTTACAGATTTTGGGTTAATGAATAGTAGAACTCCTTAATATTTGGTACCACCTGATCGTGTGGTAAATCTCCAACTCATTACGTTTGAGCACCGAAAATGGATATATTCAATTACATGCATGAGAAAATGTCACAGGTAGACTGGGTAGTTCATCACTGAATCTGGCCTTAAACCTTATGGAAGTGTAGAAAAAAATAGAAAAAAATTAAACCCAACTCTGTTTACTAAGGTCATGTCTTTTATTTCTAAATATCCAGACATGGATAGTCAAGAATGTCCGTTATCTGTAGTCTCCAATAATGTCTATGAGTAAATGAATTATGAGGCCCTCCTAGATGACCAAAAGTATTCAGAAGAGGAGGTTGGGAGTTTTCACAGATCCCAACACACTCCCTCAATAGCAGAGATGCAGACAGCCAAACACCCAAGTTCTTTTTGTTTCGATATCAAAGTTGTTTTTTTTAAGTTCATGTTTGTCCTACTTAGAGTGTGTGCATTATTCACTTCTCTCCTTAAAATAAAATTCCTTAGGAAACCTCTTCACATGGGGACTTTGACTCATTCTCCTTTAATTATGAACAAAACTTTGGCTCTTCTCAATTCATGCCCTTGGCTTCTACCTCTGAAAATGTTGCCACAGCTGGTCCTTACTTTCCCCTGCAATTTCAGATTCACTTTTTTTTTTTTTTTTTTACTTCTCTGGTGTTTTATCCTTTTGGAATTTTTCTCCATCACATTTGTCATTCAAAAAAAAATGAAAGGAAAAGATAAGGAATGAGAAATAGGTGGAAGAAAACTGAGCTAACTTCCAGTTTTTAAAGACTTGTTGTAAACAGGAGAGCCTGATCTTAGCAGCATCTGCATAATGCTTTTATTTTAGATATGTAAACTGAGGATTCCAAGATAGTGTCTGTTTTTACAGATGAATAATCCCATATTTCACATGTATCCTTGAATGAATGGCTCATTCAGACACAAATCAGTATCTGGTTTTCAATAGCTATGGAGCTGAGAGGGGTGATGCAATCATTCATTCTACCAACAAATATGCCTGACCTTGTATCCAGGATTCCGGGGTTAAGCTTACAGAGTGGCCAAGGTTCCTGACATAAGCCTTTTTTTTTTTTCTTTTCCTAGTAGGCAGACACACTAAATGTGTTATACTACACACAAAATCAGTGTAGAAGTGACAGGACATAAAAATTCATATTGTAAATAATTCTTATTCCAAAATGGATAAATCATTCAGTCTCTATATTTTGCCCTCACTTGTTATCAGGCTACAAAGCTATCATGTACTGTGGTTGGATAAAAGGTGAGTTGGCATTGGGCAAACTAAAGTTTTATTTTATTTCTAGGTTCTACTGAATTCATAACACCATTTCCCCCTCTTCCTTCAAAAAAGAATTGTAAACAATTCATATAGCAATGATTTTAATTCTTTTTATTTTTTTCTGTCTTATTTTCATATATTCACTTTACGTCCCTATTTTACCCATATCCCTCCTCTCCTCATGGTCCCTCCCTCCCTCTCTCTTCCCCTTATATAGCTCCCCTACTCTTCAGAAAAGGGGAGCCATCTCACGAACCCACTCCAACACAGCAATTCCCATCAGGACCGAGGGTATTCTCTTCCACTGAGGTCTTGCAAAGCAGCCCCATCAAAGGGAAGTGATTAGCAAGCAGGCAATAGAGTTCATGTTAGATACACACCCTGCTCCCCTTACTAGGGGCCCCACATAAGGTCTAAGCTGCCCATCAGCCTCATATGTGTAGAAAGCTGAGGTCTAGTCCACACATGGTCCTTGGTTGGTGCTTCGGTCTCGGCATGAAACCCCAACCCCGTGTTCGTTGACACTTTTGGTCCTCTTGTCCTCTCCTGTTCTTCCAACACTTCCCGCCTACTTTCACACAAGGCTCCTCTCACTCCACCTAATGTTTGACTTAAGAGTCTCAGCATCCGTCTTGATCTGCTCCCAGGTGAAGCATCTCAGAAGACAGTTCTGATAGGCTCCTGTCTGAGAGCTTAGCACAGTATCATTAATAGTGTCAGAGCTGGGCTCTTTCCCATGGGGTGGAACTCAGGTTGGGCCAGGTATGAGTGGGACATTCCCTCAGTCTCTCTTCTATCTACTCTGTCTTTATCCCTGCATATCTGCAGGCCAGGCAAATTTTTGGTTCTAAGTTTCTGTGGGTGGGTTGGTGTTCCCCTCCCTCTGCCAGAAGTCCTGTCTGTCTAGAAGATGGCACCTTCAGTCTCCATGACCCCCCCACCACCACTAGGAGTCTTAGCTAGAGCCATCCCCATATCCTCCCGGTAGCCTGCTAGCTTGTCTCAGCAATGCACTTGTCTTTCGCTTCTCTCTTTTCACCAAAACCTTCTGACCTCCAGCCTATACTCATGCTCTCCCCACATCTGATCTCCACTCTTATTTCCCTCTGCACTTCCTTTCCTAGCCTGTTCCCTCCTCTTCATCCACTTCTGCTGTCTGTTCTATTTCCCCTTTTGAGTGAGATTGCTCGACTATACTCATAGTAGCTTCATTCATAATAACCAGAAACTGGAAACAACCCATATGTGCCTACAATCCACAGATATTTCTGCACAAATTGCACATCAATAAATCTGCGTGTGGAGGCTGGTAGGATAGCACAACAAATAAATGTACTTGACATCAAGCCTGATAATGAGGTAGAAGGTAATAATGGGCTCCTACAGGTTGTCCACTGACTCCATGTGTGCACTGTGGCATGCATGCTTGTGTGTACACACACACATGCACATATACATACACGTGCACATGCACATACACATACATGTATATATGTATATTTGTGTTATGTAATTCAAGCGTATATAATGTAGACTTAAAGAAAATGAACTCATTTCGAGACCTAGGAATGTGCCTTTTAAGAGACAGAATAGTCTTACTATTCCTTATAAAGCGTAGGCTATATACTGAAAAAAATGCAGACAAATATTCGGTTGTGGATGGACTTGTGAGTTGCAGAAGGATTTAAACATATTTCCCATTTTCTTCTAATGAAAACTATCATGATCTGGCAGCTGAGCAGTGCTGAATATTTAGAGAACACTTACAGTAAAGGTAATCCCAACCACCACCACTTGAAGTCCATTCGTGGACTTCTCTCTGAAGAACAGAAAAGAGAGGACAAATGATGACAACTTACAAGACAGCATGCTCGGGCTTGTTATCAAGTCAGCAGATGGGTTTTCACATGATATAACACACTCAGTTTACTTGGCATTACTCCAGTGTGAAAGCCCATGTCACGGCAGAGCATGGCTCTGTCTTGGGAAAGCTCAGATGAGTGTGTATTCATTAAGATGCAATCTAGAGCAGGAAAAGGAGCCTGTTAAAATCTAGAATGCATACTGTATTGTGATATAACAAATGCTGTTCTTACTCCCTATTTCTTTTCTTTTTTGCTAAAATAAGTATTTTTTTACTCAGAATTTTATACTGAGAAGGACTATGTAATAAATCTCAAGGTTGTGAAAATATCAACTTCTCGCATATTGGCAAATCCTGTATACATTTTATATTTTATTTTATTTTATTAATTTGTTCCTTTACGCCCCCGATTGTAGCCCCCTCCCTCATCATCTCCCAGTCTCACCCTCCCTGCCCCCTCCTCTAGTCCTCAGAATGGGACCCTCCTCCCCTAACATCTGACCTATCAGCCTATCAAGTCTCATCTGGACTGTCCATATCCTCTTCCTCTGTGGCCTGGTAAGGCCTCTACACCAGGGGGAAGTGGTCAAGGAGTGGGCACCAGAGTCTGTGTCAGAAGCAGTCCCCACTCCCCATATTGTGGGACCAACAGGGAGACTGCATTGCTTATCTACTATATCTGAGCAGAGGGTCTAGGTCCTCACCATACACGGGCCTTGATTGATGCATCAGTCTCTGCAGCACACGCCTCCTCTGCCAAGATTTGTTGGCTCCATTGATCTCCTTGTGGAGCTCCTGTACACTACAAGTTCTTCTATCCCTCAACTCTTCTATAAGACTCTCTGTGCTCCACACTGAAGTTTGACTGCAAGTTTCAGCATCTGTTTGGATGCCCTGCTGGATGGATTCTTTCAGAGAACCTCTATGGTAGGCCTTTTTTCTGTTCCTTCTCTTCAGCTGCTTCCAGTGTCTACTCTATTTGCCGTCTGAATGAGAATCAAGCATTATCACTAGGTTCCTTCTTGCTATTTAGCTTCTGTAGGTCTGTGTATTGTAAGGAGATTATCCTGTATTACGTGGCTAACATCTGCTTATAAGTGAGTGAATTTCAAACCAATTTCCCTTACAGAACACTGATGCAAAAATACTCAATAAAATATTTGCAAAGAAAATCCAAGAACACATCAAAAATATCGTTAACCATGACCAAGTAGGCTTCTTCCCAGGCATGGAGAGGTGTTTCAATATACAGAAATCTAACAATGTAGTCCATCACATAAACAAACCAAAAGAAAAAAACCACATCCTTAGATGCTGAAAAAGAATTTGAAAAAACTCCACACCCATTCATGTCAAAAGTCTTGGAGAGTTCATGGATACAAGGCATGTACCTAAACATAGCAAAGGCAATATACATCAGGTCCATATCCAACATTAAATTAAATGGAGAGAAACTTAAATCAATTACAACGAAATCAGGGACTGGACAAGGCTATCCAGGCTCTCTGTATCTCTTCAATATAATACTTGAAGTCCTAGCTAGAGCAATAAGATAATTAAAGGAGATCGATGGGATACAAATTGGAAAGGAAGAGGTCAAAGTATAACTATTTGCAGATGATATACTATACATAAATGACCCTAAAAATTCTACCAAGGAACTCCAACAGCTGATAAACTCCTTCAGCAAAGTGGCTGGATACAAAATCAACTCAAAAAACCAGTAGCTCTCCTTTATACAAAAGACAAAGTGGCTGAGAAAGGAATTAGGGAAACCCCCTAGTTCTTGTTCAGAATTTGTAATACCCTTACATTTTCTGAAGTGATAAATGCGAAACATAATGTTTTTGTTTCTCGTAAGAAGGTCCTTCAGGTCCTAGTTGAGTTTTGTGCTAAGGATATGACTTTTGTGAAACTGTGAAAAAATAAGGAGTTGGTTGCCAAGGAAACTAACCTGATGGTTATAGAATAGAGGATTTTTGCTCCACACTCCAGCCTCTGGGAAATGGAAGAGACTGGGGATGGCTATAATCACTCATAACCAGTATTCTAATCAATCATGCTAATGTACTGAAAGCTTCATCAAAATCCCTCAGAGGCAGACTTGAGAGATTCATAGCTCCCAAACACATATAGGTGATAGACCCTGCTCTGGGTCTCTTCTATCTACCTTACTTTTGTAAAAAAAAAAAATTAATGCCAATAAATGTTTAGGGGGAATCTAGTATGTTTTTAAAAGAGAATAGTGTAGATGCATCCAATACATAGCCTGTCAGTCACACAAGTGTCAGCACAAGTGACAATCTGAAATTGTGAGTATCCTAGAAGGCCATAGTAGGTGAAGAAGTGTTGTGACACAGAGCCAGAATACCTAACTTCTTCACCTTCCCTAATCCTGCAGAAAGTATTATAATGGAGTCAAACTGTCAAACACTCAACTGCTGTTTGAATACTTGGAGTTCTCTGAATGAACAAATATAGTCACTGGTGTTAGAAGTTGTATGTCTACAAGTGTATAGAAAAATAGTTTATGTTATTCAGAAACACTAGAAATAGATAGATGATGGATGGATAGATAGATAGATAGATAGATAGATAGATAGAGCTACATATGATGAAAAAACACACATTAAGAAAAAATGGGAACAACGTATTGGAGCAAGGGTTCTCTATTTATGGCTCACTGTTGTATGGTTTCACTAATCAGCACAATGGTCAACCATGATTGAAGGGTTAAATAAACAGCATCTATGACAGTCTAAATTATTTTAAAATTATAGATCATCAGTCTCATTTCTCCCAAAAGGAATTAAGAAATGAATCAAAATTGTGAAATACATCTTGGCTTTGATAAATGATTTATTTCTCTAAAGATTATTCATTCCTAAATTATTATATTTTGTGTCTGATATAATTTCTATGCACAAAATGATAGTTAGTTGAATTATATTTAGAGTAAATACTGAGGCATATTCCCTATAAATATTTGGCTATCTTCTATTTCATGGGTGGAATGTGCAATGCTCCTTAGGTTCATATTTTTAATACCTAGTTGCCAGCTTATAATGCTGTTTTTCAGAGATTATGTTTTCCTAATGTCACAGGACTTGACCTGGTGGCCATTAAGTCATTGCATCAGTGCCATCAAGGTCACAGCCTAGGCCTGCTTCCCTTCTAGCTCTCTACTCTTAACCCATTAAGATAAGAGCCTCCTGTTGCCATGGACAAATATGCCAGAGATGCCATGCATTTCTCATGATGATGAAATTCTTGCTCTGTAACTTTGAAACAAAAGAGATCTCTCTTCTCTTGAGTTGTTTCTATCAGATGGCTGGTTGCATCCATAGGAACAACTACTGATGTAGGTTTTCAGGAAAGCACACAGAGTATTCTTTCTATTTTTAAGTTCACTAATTTAAAGGAAGTCTCTTTTCTTCTGGTGATTACCCTTCACAGTTGACCATAAGGCAGCCTGTTCAAACCCTTCAGATGTCCCAGGGGCAGTGCTGAATCTGTGCAGAGCATGGAACCACAGCATTGGCTTGGGGTCTATTAAGTAAGAAGGACAGTACACTATTGCACTTGTTCTCCTGACTGGCTTGGGTTTCCACAGTGCAACTCCAGCTTGGTCCTAAGTAAGTCACACAGAGAGGCTATGAGAGGAACAGACCATGGTGAGGCATGTTACAATGGACAGAGAACAAAAGCCAACATTGATATGTCCTATACCTTCTCAGCTCAGTCCTCTATTAGTGCACCAGCCATGTGTTAATCACCTTGGGTGTTTCAAGCAAGTTGAACCCCTAGCTAACTCTTCCTCTAGTCCTTATCAAGTGAAGCAAAACTATATTGTAGAGCCTGAGAAATCATGGCATGAGAATAATGTGGTCGATATACTTAGCCATTAAGTTTTGAAGGAATTTGTTATTTAGCCACAACTCATGAAATTTATCAAAACTAGGGCTACTTCATATCTTCAACTGTAGGGATTAAGGAAAAAGTGTACAAGCCATCTTTAGGCGACATATTGTAATAAAAACCCTCTGTCTCTATCTAAGTTCTTCAGATATATTAAGTTATGATCTTACTATATCAGTGGTAGAATTAGCTAAAGAGTTATTTAGCATGGCTATTTTAATAATAGTTCATCCCAAGTCATTTCCCTTCATCAGAGTAATGGTGCTGAGCTTCAACCATTAAGTCTTACCTGATTATGTGACAATATTATCCATGACCAGGGAAACATACTGGAGATATATATGCATTATATCAGAAACACATTGGGCTGCATTATCAACAAAGGAAAAAAATGTAACCTAAGTACCTTAAGATAAGTATTTGTTTGGGAATTATAGTGAAAGAGTATACATTCTTCAGTAGAGGAGGATTTCCTCAGTAAGATCCCAAGCCAGCATCATTATAGTAATGTCCATGTGAAAAAGGAGGGTCTCTGAAGTTGAACCTTTCTCTTTTTTTCTCAAATTTGAATTCACCTTCTTTTATTCTATTTCCATTTCGTACACTGAATGGCTCTTCTAGTCTATTTTGTTTTAAGGAAAATAAATGTACCAATCTCATCTGCTCACTCTCAGATCCAAATGCACAAAGCCTTTTACACAAAGATGTGTTAAATAATTCAATGAGAAGATTATTATTGCAGTGAATTTTAAAAATGGACATGGTATATCTCTAATACCCTTGTGTAAAGCCAGTTTAATTCTATAATCCCATTGAATGTAATGTTCTTAAACTAGAGCACTCTTAATTTGTGTGTGTGGGGGGGTTCCCTTTTCTGTTTAGAAACATAATAACAGTTAAGAAACATTTGTTAAGAAAACATTAACTATTAGCAGACTCTTAAGGAGAATATTATAAACACAGAATTTGAATTCACATGTATGTAATTTGTTAATATATTTATAACAGGATAGAGTTAGGTAATCTCAGATCTTTTGGTATTAATTAAAAAGCTGATAACTTGATGCCTATTAATACTTAATTAGTGGGGCTAATGATCCTGTAGTTGAGCCTTTGTCATTTACTAATCACCTAATTATGTCACTATCTTGATGTCAGGCAACACTTTGTCAGCAGCACTTCCTGAGTCAGGAGGCCCCTGCGCTTTAGACAGTGTATCCTTCAGCTATGGGCCCACCATTTGCATCCTTATCTGGGGATTTCAAGGCAGTCAGAACCACTGCCTTTGACTCCACTCCCTAAGGAATTTTTGCTGTCAGGGATTTTCCTGCCTTCCTAAATCAAGGACGTAATTTCTAATTTTCAATGAAAACTATATGCTCGTAGAGAAATAAAAATGGAATGTCTCAAGATATATCTAATGGGATTAAATTGCTTTAACTAAGTTTAACCCAGGGTAACATTAGAAAAGTGAATGATGAGTGTCCAGAGGATTGAAGTCAAGTGTGTGAAGAATGGCTTCAAACACTGGTTAATATATTTTATGATAGGAATCCATAGACACATGGGCACTGTGTGCAGCGGTACTAGGGTGTTAGCACCTTATTCTGAAAACTAATACATAATGAAGGGATTAAAAAAATCTTATTACGGAACATAACTTAGGGTTGCTTTTCAAGTACTTCTCTTGGAACAATAATAGAAATGAGGAATGCTAACAGGTCACATATTTCAACACATAAAAACCAAAGCATTTAAGAAGTGCTCATCAACTGTAAAAGAACAACCATAAAATATTAAGTTAAAAGAGGACTAAGCAATCTGACTTAAACCCCAATCAAGAAATCAATATTCACATTTATAGCATTAAAGTTTTTCTGTAGTAGAGTTGTTCAACAGATAATCCTCCAACTCATCAATTTACAGCAATGTCCGTTTATCCTTTAATTATGAAAAAAAAAAAAAAAAACAGGTCTGAGAGTCAGCTGGTCCTAAGCTGGGCTTAGCTCCAAACTGTGGATTTAGATTCAAATTGACTTTTATCATCCCAGTCTGTAACCTAAGATTAAAATAAAAAATAAAAAATAAAAACTGGCACTATTTGAAGCACAAAATTTTCATGGCAGAAGGAGTTCAAAAGCCTGGGAGAATGCCAACACACTGAAAGCCTTAGCATGCCATGCTATGCCTTATCCCATCTCACTCTACGGGCTTTGACAATCTGAAGGCCAAATTTAATACTGATATAGTAGAGATGTATACTTCTCTTACGAAGACTAGAGAGGAAGAAGAATCAGAAACGGTTATTTTCTGAACGGTTATAAACCTACAGCATCACACATACATAAAAGGAAACAGCCATGCATTATGTATTACCCCTGTGAGCTCAATGAGAAGCACAGAATCCAACCCACAGAACATTCTAGACAAGTACATCACTGTTCTGGAAATAAAAGGAGTGGGGGGCATGATGCTGATAAACATTACAGGAAAGTAGTCAGCAAACTCTAGAAAGCGACAGACAGTACACAGCAATGGCTTGTTTTATTCCATGTGCAAATTGCAAGGAAACAATAAATATGGAAGGGGAACAGATATAAACAGAAAGCTCAGATGTGAGCAGACATCTGAAACAAATACAGTGTTTGGGCTGTTGGTCATAACTTAACACATCAGATAGAATTGTTTATGAAGCTATTGGGGCTATTTTAATAATGATTACATATCCAGTGATATTAGGAGGCAGTCATTTGTTAGGCTTAGTGAAATAACATTGCAGTGTGGCATACACAGAACATGAACTATTAAAGAATAAAATGAGATACATTTCCAATTCTTCTGAGGATGGTAAAGAATAAAGGGGCATAATAAATGTTTCATGGGTGATGGGTATTTTAGAGCACTATTATCTTTCTCTTAATCTAGGTGTTTGGAATTTTATATAACAGACAAGCGAAGGGAGAGAAAGAAGAGGAAAAGTAGAAAGAGAAGAAAAGAGAGATAGAAAAAGAGAAAAGAAGAGGATAGAAAATTGAATGATGGGATAAAAGGAGAGGGAAATGGGGGGGAGGAGAGGGGAAGGGGAGGGTTGGGAGGGGAGGAGCAGGGAGAGGAGGGGAAGGGAAAAGAGGGGAGAGGAGAGACTAATAAGATATGCTCAACCATGTTCATAGCTGCCTTATTCATAATAGCCAGAACATGGAAACAACCTAAGTGTCCCTCAGTAGAAGCATGGATAAAGAAACTGTGATATATTTACACTATGGAATACTACTCAGCTATTAAAAACAAGGAATTTCTGAAATTTGTGGACAAATGGATTGAACTAGAAATTATCATAATGAGTGAGTTCACCCAGAAGCAAAAAGAGTCAAATGGTATATACTCACTTATATCGAGACACTAGGCCAAGGGGTATGCCCCCATGAAAAACTTTACCTACCAGGAAAGTGGGTCAGAGGGGAGAAAATCCTATTGAGACTTTAGGTGTGAGAAGCCTGGGAGAATGAGGAAATAGAAGGATCCAGAGGGTCCTGGAAAACTACAGGTGGGTCTGGGCCCTGGGGTCCTCCTCAAACTATGGCACCAGCCAAGGAAAATATAGGCAGTAAACTTCGAACCCCTACCCAGTCTAGCCGATGGACAGGACATTTTCCACCATTAAGTGGAGAAGGAGATCTGACTTTCACACAAACTCTGGTGCCCCATATCGGACCATGTCCCTTGGATGGGGAGGCCTGGTGGCACTCAGAGGAAAGATAATAAGTCACCAAGAAGAGACTCGATACCCTAGGAGCATATACAGGGGGAGGAGGTCCCCCTCAGTCACAGACATAGGGGAAGGGAGTAGAGGGGAAGCGGAAGGGAGGAAAGAAAGGGAGGATACAAGGGATGGGCTAACAATTGAGATGTAATATGAATAAATTAATAAAAAATAAATTAAAAAAAAAGAATGCCATCAAGAGGAGCTACTTTGGAGTGGATGGGTTACTGTGACCTTTTGCCTGCATCCTAAGTGTATGCCCTGTTCTCAGTTTAATAGCTGTCCATATCAATATGAAGGTATAGTTGTAAAAACTGATGCCAACTAAACAGTGTGAATTTCAAAGATTGAGTATTACAAATTTCACAACATTTTCCTGAAGAAATAAAACAATATCAGAAACCATGCCCTTATAAATTAGCAAAGTGAGATATGCTTAAATCCTCCCAACAAATAGCTCCTTTAATTATCACACATGCAGTCTACACGACGAGAGGACACATTTAACTAGGAGAAGGTGCTCTGGTAAAAAGTAAAAAGTTTCTTTGATCCATAAACAACTATAATTTTATTTTCTCTATGGAAAGAAACAGAGTGAGGCACAAATGTAATTGTATTTCCTTAAGTTAAATGGCAAGTGCGTGCTGAAAACACCAATATCATTTGAGATTCTCATAGATTGGCAACATATTTTTAGGGGCCATGAAGAAAATAGAATTGCAACGGAACTGCCATTTTAAAAAGACAATAACATAGATGCAGGGAGCAAACATCTTCCCTGCAAGAAAAATCATATGGCTACCCCTGCATGACATCTCAGCCCATGGTGATTTATCCAAAGGAGATCATTAATTCTCCCTAGTATTTTACAATAATAACATGCTGAAAAGCACTCACAGGAAATATTGGCCACAACTATCTTCCAAAATTGTTCAACATTTCTCAGTCTTAAATTACAAGGGAAAAATGTATTGCTAGTAATGGGTTTCCAGCCTGATTTCCACATGGGCCAGGTTTTGAAGCCATTAGAAGATGGGGTGTATTAGCTTGCATTGGGTACTAGATGACTTTTCTAAAAAAATATAAACAAACATAAAGGGTTACAAATATAAGAAAGCAATTTCTTTTTTTTTTTTTTCTTTTTTTTTGCTCGGTAGACAGCAATTGTTGACATTGTTCTAATATCTCATTTATAGAGAATTCTTAAATCTACTCAGGGCGGATGATCTTCGGTGGGTGTTACTAACCATTTTGACTATAACAAAGGTTGGTATTAATTCCTAATGGTGTTTGTTCTAGCTGTAGTATATTAGCAGAATGTCACCAAAAGGGATATCAGGTTTGAAATATGCCGATCTTTAAGTCATACGACTGACAATGATTAGCTAATCTTGGTCATACAGTTTAATTTCCTTGTAAATAATTTTCCCATTCTCAGAACACACTCGGTCGTCCACCCTGCCTCAAATGACTCCAGTGAAGATTCCATAGACTTAGGTCACTAGACGCTATCAAAGCAGATGCTCGACGATTCTTTTGCTCAATCCAAATTATCTGAAAATCGCTAAGAGTTGCAAATGAATCTTGAAAAACACTGTAAAGCATCAAAGTCAAAGGTGCATCAGGACTTTTTTTTTTTTCCTTTGGTTAAAATAAAAAATTTTTCTTAAATGTCTCAATAGTATTTACCAAGGGGCTATTTTATCATCAGTAGAGAGAACTTTTCATAGATCAAAACTAAAACTATTATACATTTTAACCTTGGTGTGGGTCTATCCAGTTCCTGAAATCTAATTGAAGATATGGAAGTATTGTGAGACATAATATTCTTTAATCACAAGTGCCTGCCATACAGAATAGCTTAACCATGAAATTGTTTGGACTCACAAAGGTTACAGTGAGAAAAAGTATTCTGTGAACAAAACCATAGGTACTAGAAAGTGAGCAACCAGTTGCTCATTTTAAATGCCACAGAATCTGTGCCGCTTTTTCTTCATAGCTTTGATTCACAGCCATACAATCCATATTTTATGCGCAAATGAGTGGAATCAGAGGGAATGTGTATGTTCTTTGTGTTTTCTGGCACCTAGTTGCCACTTTCAGTCCAAAACACTCTCGAATCTGGCCAACTTTACTCAGCACTTTGGAAGAATCAGTCTCTCTTGGCAAGATTCTCAGTAAGTATTTTTCAGGCGCAGAGAGAAAGGTTTTGTTTACAAATTCAGATGGGAGAAAGATCAAAATCCAACTCAAAACAGTCAAAAACTCTGCTCCACATGGAGTCACACCTCCAGCTTTAGAAGGAGGCTGAACTCAGTGAGAAGGGAAGCTTTCTTTCCCAAGCAGAACAGTTTTCCAGCTAGGGAACGCACTAGCAGTACACTTGTACACTTGCATGGGTTGTTCTGCTTCCCAGTTTCACTAATAATCCTGTGCTTTGTGAGGGTTTGCATACAAACACACCTGCTGCAAAGTGAGTAGAGGCTAAAACTGCAGGACTCATCAAGGCTACACGGAGATAGTCCAGCCAAGTGTGTGGCCAGATCAGACCCCATCTCAGAGCTCTCCTACCTAAAGCAAATGCCGCAAGTCTGACTTAGTATCTTTCATTTCTATGAATTAAAAATGGCAGTTTTTGTCAGTTATGAACAGTTATGAGAGCCCAGCAAAATATTATTCTGCGGTGATATTTTCATCTTCTAGGGTGTTGTGTTCTATTTTCTCGCATTCTTGTTCATTGGAATTCCTATTTCATGATAGTGTTTTAGTCTGTAAACTAGGCTGAAGGCTGAAGATGATGCTACAACATTATAGAGAGTGTTGGGAGACTGTTCAGGCAGTAAACTGTCTCCATCTTTTTTTTTTTTTTGAAGCTGCTAACCTGCACTCTGGGTTCACTCAAGTATTTAAGTTTTATCCTGTCTCAAGTCTCTGATGTGTCTGGAGACCAGATAATTTAATCTTTAAATTAAGCTCAGTAGGTTAGGGGTTAAGATATTTTTACATGAAGATAGATGTTTTAAGTTAATAGAAATGAGATATGATATTAATCTCCAATCAGAAATTTAGACCCGAAGATAGGAAAGATGTTTACTTCAAGCCTGCCAAATACAAATAGCCAAATCACTATGAATGTAACATTTATATAATTCCTGATCATCTTGTGGTTCTTCCTTCCTTCTGTATGTAGTTTATTTTACCCATGAGTAATAATATAAATGTATATGTTAAAAAAAAGAAACATTAAAAAAAAAGAAAGAGCAACAGAGGCATTCCTTGGAGAAACTGATTTCCCCCTTTCTGACCAGGTATCGGTTGTAATTAGCTTTTGGTTAGGGATGGGATTTCATGTCAACTTCCTTATCTCAGTACCAAAATTTTGTCTAGTTTAAACCTCTTTAGGTCTTGTAAGTGAATAGCAAGGACACTCTAGGCTAAGCCCCATGCACAGGAGTAACTGGCATGTAGACTTGCAAGTAGACTCCCTTGTTTGTGGGAACTTTGTTTTATTGTGTGTTTGGCGTTTTGATTGGTGAGTTGGGTTGTTTTATTGTTTGTTTGTTTGTTTAGTTTTTTGTCTATTTGTTTGTTCATACATGTTGACTTTCCGATTCTTCTTTATTTTTTGTTTTATGTTTTGTTTTGTTTTGTTTTTGGAGAGAGGGGAGAGAGAGACAAGAGGGAAAGAAAGAAAATGAAGTTGGGTGGGTAGGGAAGGTGAGTAGGAACTCAGAGGAGTTGGGTAAGAGGAAATCTGATCAAATGTATTGCGTAAAAATATCAATTAAAATATAAGAAAAGGAATAAACAGCAAAATATGTACACACCAAAGAGGGTTTTTCTTTGTTTTTGTTTTTGTTGTTGTTTTTAAGTACAACTGAAAGAATACAAAGAACAGCAAAATATGAGATATGCATAAGACCTGGGTGTGAGGAGATGGATTAACAAAAGAAAGAAAAAGCAGAAGCATTTCAAAGACAAAAATCAAGAACAATGCAAAGTTCACATTAGAGCCACTATTGGAAGGAGTCTGGTCTGATCTCTCTCTCTCTCTCTGCTTTTTATGTCCTTGTGATGGTGCCATAATGTACATCCTGCTTCCAGTTTTACCACTCTGCATTTCATCCAATAGATATGTCCATTTAAGTTGTCCTTTTCCACTCCAAGAAAGGATTTTATCATATAGGTCTTGAAGGTAATCACCAAAGCAGCTTTATGTGTTTCCCTCATGAGAAAAAAGAATCATACCAACTATTTCAATATATATCTATAATGTCATATATGTATATCAGATAAATATTTTTGCAATGATACATAGCTGTTGCAAGGCACAACATTAATGCTATGCCTAGTATATACTTGGTATGCAATAATGAGCAATAAAAAGCATGCTTGGTGAATGTAACTTTTTAGTTCAACTAACCTCATAGGTTCTAAGAACACAGTTGTTTTATGTCTTGAACCAAAAGAAAATGATTGATCAGTTATTGGCTGCTCATCTGAAAAGCATTCAGATGCAGAAAAAAAGCAAGGACACTGTTTCTTCTCAGGTTTAAACTTCTGTGATTCCAACCTGAAGAATTCTCTGTGGGTTTATAGAACTGTTTCTATCAGACAGGTTTTCCAATTGATCTGTGTGATTATCGATTTTCCTCAGCACAATAATAGAGCCATAAGCTACGACCAATGTCTACATGCCAGATGTAAAACAAAACATTTGATAATGAGATAGGTAGAGGCTTACCCAAGAAATATATTTAATAATGATTCTTCTTTCCTTTTTAAAATTATTTTTAATTATTAATTTTTTAATTTTTACTTATATATTTATATTATTACATGTATATACAATAAACTACCTACAGCAAGAAGAACCATGAAACAATCAGGAACTATATAAATGTTACAATCTTAGTGTTTTGGTTATTTGTATTTGATAGCCTTGAAGAAAACATCTTTCCTATCTTGGTGCATCTAAAATTCTGAATGTAAGACAGGAACTATTTAGGACTTGCGTACACTGTTTTGGCAGAGCTTGGCCATCGACTCTCCCTGCAGCCAAGCTTGCCTGTTTTTAGACAGAATTCTGTCTGTGGCAGAAGTGAGGACATTTGAGGTAGGCTGGGCGTTGCCAAGAGTTAACCTGTCTCATTGTCATGGAATCTTTAAAATGATAAAAACATTTTGAAATGCCATATTTTGTATGTAACAGTGATTCTTGTGTGTGTGTGTGTGTGTGTGTGTGTGTGTGTGTGTGTGTGTGTGTGTAACCATATTCTGTACTATATGGGAAAGAACAATGAAATTACCAGCACTCTTATCCTAATTTGTCATTTTTAGAAATGTTAATTTATGAAGGTTTTCTCTGAGTTTCATCTTTTTAACTCTTAAGTTGTAAAAAGAAATACCAACTTGAATCACATCCAACAGGTTTCTACAGAATCTAAAGTTATATGGGATATGTAAATATTATGCCAATAGCAGAAAAAATATTTACTCATAAGCAAGACTACCTTAGTGTTATTAGCTCTTGAACTAAAGTTAAGATTGAAGTGTACCCCCAAATGAACACAATGTTGGTATGATTTCACATTGGCAGCAGTGATGTTGTATATAGGGCTTTTTTATTAGTAATATTTAAATTTCTTCATACATATTAAATGAATAAAAAAGATTGTACCTCATTAAAGAATCAAATGGATAATTTAGTACTTTCAATTTTGTTAAATCATTATAATGGGTAGTTTTTATTAGTTTGGTAAAATGTATCTACTTAATTAACGACACTGGTAATTACAACTCAGAATAGAATCTAATAAAAGGGACTGCTTCTTCATTTCCAATCTGAGATAGGCCTCTTCTCTTAAATTATGTTTAAAGGTGTGAAGTAGAATGCAAGTCTACCACAAATAAATCATTGATAATACAAATTCGGTGATGACTTCATGCCATTCTTTGTACCTCATGCTCAAATACCATGATTTCAAGAACATAAATTTTCTTCGGAATGAAATTTAGGACTTTTATAAGTACTTCCTGAATCATCTTTTATGTTTTCCTAATTGCTTGGTTCACATAGCATAAATGGATCAATAGTAAGCTATGAGAAAAGCTTGCTTTTAAGTATGAAATATGCTTAGTCTCAGTCAAATTTGGTTGGAAGCTAACGTTTATGAGTTTTTGTTCTGATTAAAGAAATAAATATAAACAATATAAATATAAAGAAATAAATATAAATAAGCTCACCATAGTTACATAAATTCACAACACGAACAAATTATCTATGGTTTTCTAAAGGACTTTATTATAATGTCTAATGATCTATTAAATCTGTATATTCTCATGAGCGTACATGTATGTGTGTGTATGTTCTGTGTGCACATTTCTGTATGTATGCAGAAGCAAGCATATACATGTGTATGCATATGTATGTGGAGTTAAGAAGTCAATGTTTGAGTCTTTCTCATTCTCTCCCTACTTTATAACTTAAGACAGGCTCTCTCACTGAAGCCTAAACTGAATAGTTCAGCAAAAATATTATTATACTCCAAGGATCCTCCTATCCCCATGACCTCAGAGCTAGGATTATAGTTAAGACAACTATGCCAGGCTCTTTACACAGAAACTAGGAAACAACACGTAAGTTCTCATGCTGGGATGACCCATCTTCCCAGTGCATAAACTATGCTTTCTTCCATAACAAGATTTTTTTTCAATAATATCACTACCGTAATTCATCAAATATTTTTTTGTACTTTCAAGAAACTCTTTGAATTTAAGAGAATTACATAACATTTGGAATTACGCCTGTTTCAGATTAGGGTTTTTCCTTTGAGCCAGGGAAGTATTTGGAGATGATTTTTTTTCCCCCAACTACAAGTATTTTACCACACACAACCAGATGAGGAAATTGGAATTTCAAGAAATTGTTTTTCTTGTCTCAAGGGCAAGAATCCATACCTGAGCTAAAAGCCTAGGCTTTACTCTGGGTCTCATGTTGTTTATGCTAAGTCTGTGGCTTGTCTTACACATAGCAGAAACAGAAAGTATGATAAGAGCAAGTCAACAGATGTTACCAAGACTGTAACAATCATCCTGTTTTTTTGGGTTTTTTTGTTTTTTGTTTTTTTTTCTGTGTAGCAGTTACTGTTGGAAGTACCTTTTTGATGAAAAGGTCTACGTTCCTCATAGCAACTCCTTGTGGTCTATGGTACTGGTATCTTTCATCTATGAGAAACCTCAGCAGAAGCTTTATTCAAGGTCACAGACGTAGGAGTCAGTCAGGCTTCAAACCCAAGTTTTCTCAAAACCCACAGCTATAGCGTAATGAAAAGAGTAACAAGGGACCTGTACAAGGGAAATCATGCTATGACCACCCTTATGTCAGGAAAACAGTGATATGAGAGAAGTCTGGTATGGGTGAACTAAATTGTGCTAATGAAGGTTCCATATCCATTAGTGGGAGAGGACTGGGAGCAAGAAAAAAAAATTTTTCAGTCTTGAATTTTATCAGAAAACTAACAAGCTGAAAGGAGAAAAACCCACATTGATCATCTCATTTAAATGCATAAAGGACCTTGACAAAAATCCCACATCTTAGATAGAGTGAGACACAAGAAACTTATCTCAACAGAGATGATTTGCAGAAAATCCACATCCAACGTCAATTAAAATGGAGAGGAACTCACAGAATTTCCACTAAAATCAGGAGTTGACACTAGGCTGCCTACTCTCTGCGTACTCGTTTGCCATAGCGCTTGGCTTCTTATAGCTAGAGCAATAAGACGATTGAAGGAGGACCAAGAGGACACAAATAGGAAGCAAACAATTCAGAGTACCTTAATCCACAGAGATTGTTATCGTATACCTAAGTTACCCTAAAAATTCCACTAGGAAACTTCTACAATTGATAATCACCTTCAGAAAGATAGCAGAATACGAATTTAATGTAGAAAAGTTAGTAGCTTTGCTATATCCAAATGACAAGCAGACTGAGAAAGACTCAGGGTAAAAAAAAAAAAAAATAGTTTTCAGTGTAGACTCAAAACTACCTTAGGGTCTTTAGAGAGAAAACAAGGTTAGACTCAGCGATGTCTCTCTTTTCTTTATCTTACATTCCTAGATCTGGCGATAGGCATTGAAAAGAAAGAACAGGCAATATAGAAATATAAACAAGATTAGTGAACCTACTCCTTAACTTAATGCCTCAATTGTCACTCACAAGGTTATTTTTAATTCACTGGTATAGAAGTTTGTATACAGAAACAAAACAATTTTAATTCTAAATACTGTGGTACAGAATTCAAATACTTTGAATTTGAAAGTGCTATTGCAGGCTGTTTAGGATAAATAAGTTATACAAGTTAATTGTTAGTTTGACAAATCATGGTCATGTCAATTACTAGGTTTATCACAAGAATATGTGTCTTAGGTGCTGCAGATAAATATGATTCTATAGAAAGATAAGGTAAGATTCTATAGGAAGATAAGACAGATAAGGTCTTCAAAAACCTCAGAGACATACAGAATATGGCATTTTAAATTGTTTTTATTATTTTAAATATTCACTGACAGGTTAACTCCTAGCAACACCCAGCCTACCTCAAAGAGGATGATGAACATCAAAGAACTTTCTTATAGAGCTGGCTTCAAATGTGGCAAACAAGCCACTGGGAAAAATGTCCTCATTTCTACTACAGACAGAATTCTGCCTAAAAAGGGGACAAGCTTGGATGCAGGCAGAGTCGATGGCCAAACTCTGCCAAGACAGGGTAAGCAAGTTCTCAATAGTTTCTGCCTCTCAAATATGTCTGTCAGATATGTTGGGCCAGAGGGCTGCAGAATATGCTCCAACATTACAGAGAGTTTTGGGTGACTATTCAAGTAGCAAACTGTCTCTGTCATCTTCTCATTTGGAAGCCTTCTATCCTGCATTCCCAGCATACTCAGGTAATTAAGTTTATTCCTTCTCAAGTCTCTGATGTAGTTGAAGACAATGTAACTTAGTTTTACAATTAAGCTTAGTTGTTTAGGGGTTAAGATGTTTTTAGGTCTAGATAGATGTTTTAAGTTGATAATGACAATATATGATGGAGATTGATTTACATTCAGAATTTTAGATGTACCAAGATAGGAAAGATGTTTTCTTCAAGGCTGTCGAATACAAATAGCCAAAACACTATGAGTGTAACATTTATGTAATTCCTGGTTGTGTCATGGTTCTTCTTGCTATCTGTAGTCTATTGTATATATGTGTAATAATATAAATGTATATGTAAAAAATAAAAATGTTAATAAAAACATCTTAGGGTAACTCTAAACAAACAACTGAAAGAGTTGTTTAACAATATTAAGACATTGAAGAACATATCAGAAGAAGGAAAGCACCCCTGTGCTCATGATCTGTAGAATACATATAGGAAAATTTGCCCTCCTGCCCAAAACTATGTTCTAATTCAATATATTTCCCATCAAAATTCCAATGCAATTTGTCACTGAACTTGAAAGGACAATTTTTAGTTTCATATAGAACTACAAAAAAGAATCAAAATTGCTAATAAATATTGAAATATAAAACAACTGCTGGAGTTACCAACATTACCAGTCTCAAATTATACTACAGAGCTATAGTAATAAAAACACCATGATATCACAATGAAAACAGACATGTTGATCAATAAAATCAAACTGAAGACCTTGATATAGCTCCATATACCCACAGGCACCTACTGTTTGATGAAGAAGGTATAATTACACACTAGACGAGAGAAAACATCTTCAACTAATAATTCTGGTCCAACTAGATGTCTCTATGTAGAGAACTGCAAATATCAACATATGAATGGATAAAAATATGGTACATTTACACAATGGACTCAGCTATTAAAAGAAAAATTAAAGATAATTGGGTAAAATGTTACAAAAATAAAAGCTAAAGTAAAGTTAGCCAGACCTCAGAATGCAGCTGTGGTATGTACTCACTTACATGTTGATGTTAGGTGCTAGGTCTTTGATAAGCAGGCTACAGTGTGTATACACACACTGGTTACTTATTGAATAAGGGACTGGCAGATAGGGGAATGAATAGTCCTAAAATAGGAAAGTAGAATCGAGATTTATATTTGGACAATGAGGTTGAATTGAACTGAAGAAACTAGAGAGGCCAGGGACCTAGAAGAAAAAAACAGGGAGCAGGAGGAAAGAAAGGGCTGGGAGGAGGAGTATGGAGAGTTGTTTTCCAAAGGGTCCCACAGAAATCTCTAAATAACCCAGGCCATTGCCAAGGCTATTTATTGGTAGCTTCCACAGACTGACAGTAAGGCCATATTGTTGAAGATAACACATATCTGGTACCTTTGTAGAATCTTGTTACAAATGAACTAGTGTTCATGGTAATAGAAGGCATTCTACATGCTACCAAAGGAATAATATAAATACTAAATCCTTCTATCTACAGTGGTGTCCTGTCTACAAGATGTGCTAGCGCAATAGTGGCATAAGCTTGTAGGAGTAACCAACATATATCTGAATTTAATCCCAGTCGCTGAGATTGAACCCATGCCCAAAATTGCTCAACTGGCCAAACACCTAAAACTACATAAGCCAGGCACCTAGGAGAAAACCAAATACTACTGTTTTGCTAAAGAAACACAGCCATAATATAACTTCTAGGGGTGTACTTCTATACTCATACAATAGTGCCTTGCTCTGTCATCATCAAAGAAGCTTCCATCACCAGTTACTGAGAACAAATACAAAGAACTGCAGACAGACAATTTTCACAGAGGGTGTGCCCTTGAACACTCATCACTATATAAAAAAATCTCCATCAAATTCCTCTTTTGGAAAAGATAATGTGAGAATATTCAAAGAAAACAAAGCCCTCTAAAAACCACCCCCAACTGGCACACATCAATTCACAGAACCTGAGGCAGTGTGCACAGGTATCACAAAAGTCTATACAAAATAGAGCCCCATTGCTGAAAGAACAACTGAATACAATAACCCATTCTTAAGACAGAAGCTATTTCCAATTAATAACCATTCACAAGTCAAAAACTATTTTTCACCAAAGAAGTCTCACCATTATTAAGGGTACGCCCCCATGCTCAGCAGTAGATGACCAACACAGAAAGAACTCAATGACATCTATGAAATTCCTTGTCTCATAACATTTAGTCAGGACATTTATTTGTTTGTTTGTTTGTTTGCCCCGACCTGCAGGGTTCGACTAAAACTCGGGAGGGAGGTCACCTGTTGAGAAATGCGAGATGTCGGGAGCCGTTCGGAGCAGTGCCGCACCTAGAAGATGGCGCCTCTTCCTGTTCCTGTTCCTGCAAAGCTTGGTAGTAAACAACTGCCTTATTTGGACCTGCTTGGCGTCCGCCAATAGAGTACGGCTACGTGGCGGACTGTGTTTGGTTTTGCTGTTTGCTATATAACTGCTATCCTGGGGTGCGGGGGCAGTCACTTCCTGAAACCTCCCGAGTAAACTGCTTGAAGAAGGATCCTGGTTGTCTGTGTCTCTTTCCCGCTGGACGGGTGCGGCACCGACGAGACACAAGGAAGGAGAGCAAGTCTGATTGATCAAGCTCTCAACTTCATTAGTCAGGCAGCAGCTTTTATAATTCAGAGGGCAGGGAAGGATATCGCTACAGCAACACAGTTGCAGGTTTTTCTCAAAACATAGGGAATTCCAGGCAGGGTCATGATGTCCTGCTATGCAGGGTATCTTGCTTTGTTTTCATCTAGCTTTAGTCTAACTGTTGACTCACAACAGGGTCGCTCCATCCCTATCT